>CM038795.1:22426199-23636199 GCA_021764765.1 Vicia sativa | reverse complement strand
TAGGTGATTATCTTTACAAATGAGAAACACTTGACCATAGTATTTGACAATCTCCCACTTAAAGACATTTGTGATCTTGCAAAATTTTCTCTACCTTGTCAACTTCATGCTGATTATGCTTCTAATAGGCCATAGGAAGACCTACACCATGCAAACTTATCAAAGTTGATCGGTTTTGTCATTGCATATGTTGGATTATCATTGGTGTGAATTTTCCTTATCCACACTTTATTCTTCTACTACCTCTCTGACAAAATGATATTGAACTCCTATGTGTTGTCCTGGAATGAAAAGATGGATTTCTTGTAATGTGCAAGACACTCTGACTATCACAGTAATCTTTTGTTGCTTGTGCCCGAGTTCTTCCAATAACCTTTGAATCTAAATTGCTTTCTTACATGCTTGGGTAGCGGACATGTATTCAGCTTTTGTAGTAGACAAAGCTACAATAGTCTACAATTTAGATAATCATCTTACCTCTCCTCCTGCAAGTGTGAACACCACTACGCCATAAAAGACCTAAGAAAGCGCTTTTTTTGGCCTTTAAAAGCGCTGCCGTAGGTGGCGCTGCTATAGGTTTTAGCAGCGCTTTTTGTTTAGGCAAAAGCGTTGTGTAAAGTAGGCCTAAGGCAACGCTTTTTCTTATAAAGCGTTTTCTAAAGTAGGCCTTTAGCAACTCTTTTTTCTGGAAAAACGCTTTCTTAGGCCCACTTTAGAATGTCTTTTATGATTTCTGTAGGCATCTTTAGGCAGCATTTTTTCAAGGAAAACGCTACCTTAGGCCTACTTTAGAAAACACTTTTTAAGAAAAAGCGCTGCCTAAGGTATACATAAGATAGGACTTTCAAAAGCGTTGCGTTTTGTATACCTTTAGGCAATGTTTTTTTCTTAAAAAGCGCTTTCAAAGATAGGCCTAAGACAACGCTTTTCATGGAAAAGCGCTTCCTTTGGTGTTTTTAATAAACCTAAATTTTTTATAATTCATAAACTTAAATTTTTGGCAGCATTATTTCATAAACCTGTAATTTATAATTGTAATCCCACAAACCTGTAATTTACAATCGTAATCCCATTATTTCAATAAAGAAGTGATTATATACAAAAAAGGAATTATAATAACATTACATTATATACCATTGTAATTCAAAATATATATACACCATTATAATTCAATTCAGATATTTCTAACACAACTAAAATCATCCGTACAAAGTCATCCCTAACAATAACAAAATCAACCCTAACAGCAACAAAAACCATCCCTAATTAATAAAATCAGTTCAAAATCGCCAAAATCCGACGAGCGGGCGGTCTTGGTCCATCAAGGTATGAACATAATAACACGGTCAATAATGTATTCACACAATAATGTATTCATACTTATATGATTCTTTGCTCAATAAAATATTGACACAATTCCTCTTTGATTTCTCCCAACTGAAGTTTCGTGTAATATGCACACTTGTATTCATCGAAGTACTAGATAACAAAACATAATATGCATGATTAGTTAAAAGTAATAAATTATATGAAATATCCGATAAATAATAAAACAAATCCTAAGTTATAAATCCATATCGTAATTGGAATCTCTGTTCGATTCTTTAACACGGTGGGAGAACTGACTTGTTTGTTTTGCGTTTTATCGCAAATGTTGCGCATAGAAAGAGTCACCACCGACTTTTCTTTTATCCAATAAAGGGAAGGCGAAAAAAACAAGAAAAGACCTTCGTTAGATTCTGAGTACGGGAGACAATTATGAAAAGGGAAGGTATTAACACCATTTCCATCTGTAGTTATCTACGGGCTCTTAGTTTCTTAACTCACTTTGAAAAATTGCTTTCTGTGTTTTTGTAGTTTGAAAAATATTTGAAAAGACATTTCGCTTTGACTTCGTAATGATTCTCGTTGGAATGTATATGAAGTGTTCGGAAATGTTTAACTTTGTAATGATTCTCGCTGGAATGTATACAATGTGTTTTTGAAAAGTTTTGAAAATAATGTGAGGTGTGAAAAGCATTTTGATTACAGCAAGAAATAAAGTCTTATTTACCTACTCAGAATGGTCGTTTCTTGTTATTTTTCCTTCTCTTTTAGAATAAGACTATCCATACCATTAGTTGGTAGGTAACTTTATCCGTTGGATGTGAAGGGACAATCGAAGGGTAATCGTATGGTCATTGAAGGTAACATGTAAGGATACCTTAGCAATTTCGTAGGGACGATAATCACTTATTTGTAGGCAACAAGCGAGGGACGAGATCATATACTCGTAGGCAACATCGAGGGTCATCGAGGAACTATGATGATGTTATTCATAAGCGTCTTTGCTAATGGTACCCCTATGTTAGAGGGACATGACCATTGTATCCGAAAGACAACAAGAGAGGATACTCTAAGGAGGGTGCAAGAGTGAAAGAGTGTGTCAAGTTCAGATATTTTAGTCTTGAATTAGGGTGATCTAAGGGTTGATTTTATCTTGTCATACAAACCCTAGTTACTATACAATTAAGCAGTTAATATTTACAGAAAAGTAAAGTGCGGAAAGTAAATCTCCTACGCTATTACATGACTTTGGGGCAGATATATAATAGGAGGTGCGTAAAGTAAAGATAGAAAGTAACTATGTTATTACAAAAATGACCTTGCGACCTATACATCGACTTCTAGAATGTAAATGCGAAATAAAGTAAATAAATTGGAGAAAAATGTCTTAAGGGTAAGAGAGAGTGTCTAAACCCTAATTGTAAAAGAAAAAAAAATATTTTTTGGTATTTTTTGGTTTGATTTTAGTTAATAAATCCTAATTTCTAAGTTAATTATTAATTAATTATGAAAAATAATTTAAATCGTGAGAGAGATAAATAATTTTTATGTCAAAAATTAATTAAATGCTTAATTAACCTAAATTTGAAATTAGAATTTTTTTTTATTTTTGAAAGAAAATTATATTAATTAGAAAAAATAAAATAAAATGTTAGGAAATAAAAAAATAGAGGATGGAAATTGGAAAAGAATGAAAAAGGGGTCGCTGAGATTCGAACTCAAGACCCCTAGGTTACCCTTGAACGCGCGCTACCATCTAAACCCAGTGTCTTGGTTGTTTTTGAAACACAACCATTATATCATAAGTTTCAACGTGTTTCATTTTGAATTTTTCAAAACAAATGCGTGTGGGCCCCAATATCACCGTGTAAGCCGATCAGGAAACAGAACGATGCCACACAAGGAGTCAAACGTTCAACATCGGAGTCCTCGCCGGAGCTAGGGCTCCGATCATCTTCTCCGACCGTGCATCAAACCTGAAAACCTGCAAAACGCATCATTCAAAGCAAAACAAAAGCCAAAATCGCCTAATTTGATCCTTGCGAACACGACGGTGGTGTTCTTTTATCCTGAAAGTGGCTGTGAGTTGAGTTTCGAAGCAAATAGATCTAAATGCCCTAACAATGGCAGATCCTTATTCCTACGTTCAAGCTTGCATGTTATGCATCAAACCTTTTCTAAGGGGTCTCCTGAGGTCATACAAACAATCGAAAACCATTAACAATGCATGAATTGAAGAAAACGTATTTAAGAAATATACCAAATTGGAGAGACTCTATTGGCACGTTCTGGGATGCCTTGGCTTTGCGTAATGATGTGAATCGATCCCTGGGAACTTCAGGAGGGCGAGGGAATGCTTGAAACCTCTTGAGAGCGGCTGGAATTTGGAATTCGAGTTTGCAAGTTTTCTTTGAAAATTTTGAAGCAAAACTCTAGTCTCTTGGCTGCCTGAATCCCTGTCTTTGGCTTCTAATCTTGTAGTATATATAGTGAGGAGTGTATTAGGTCAAGCATTAAGTGAAAATATATCGTCTTTCAATGAAGAATATTTGATTGAAAATTTTATCAAAACTTTCCAAAATTGGCTCAATCTTGCCTTATTGCCTCTTGTAGGAATTTGACAGCTTGTGATGAGTTATCTTGGACCTCAAGTCATGCAAATACTAAGCCCAACTCACCTTATCTTTTATCTTTATATTTTATTTAATTAAATTTGAATTTTAGCCATTTAATTCAAAAATAAATTAAATAAATAAAGGAAGGGCGTGGAAATGAGTGTAGAGGTCATGGATAATCTCAAGAATAAGTTTGGATCATTAAAACTTAGGCCTATTTAGAAAAAAATTGAATTTGCTAAGTATTTTTCTTCATGCACCTCTTCAAAAATGTCAAACTTGCACAACTTATATCTTGCTAAATTTTCAACATTTTGAAGTGTTCTTGGACTTTTTAGAAATCTCAATATGTCCTCTAAATACTCCATTTGATTTCATATTCATTGAAGTTTTCATGTTCATGTACACTTCTTTGCAAAACGATGACTTTTTGTTGACTTTTAGAAGGACCTATAATATCTTGATTCATAACTCTCAAATGAAGCATTTTTGGCCAAAACTTGTGAGACATGAAGTTGTAGATAATTTAATTCTCTTTAAAATGAGATTTGGTGGAAATTTTTTTGATAAAGTATGTGAAAGTTATGCCTGGTCCAAGTTCTGTTGACTTTTGTCCAAAAAACCCTAATTTGGAAACTTTGACTTTTAATCAAATCTTGAGTTTTCTTGATTAATCATGATAAACCCTTGATCAAATGATGAATGTGACTTCAAAATGATGAAGCTTTGCTGTATGTTGACCACAGTTGAATTTTTGTCCAATACAATTAATTTTCAACCATCTAAGCAATTGACTGAGCAAACTTGAGCTGTGAGGCTTGATACTGGACATGATGATCCCTTGAGACATATGGGGGGGTATGATGAAAACTTGAGGCATTTTACTTGAGAGAATCAAAACCCTAGTTGTGGGTTGATTGCTTAAGAGAGGGTTCATCTGGTCAACCCTTGAGAAGTTCTTGAGTATAGAGATGTGGATAGTCTTGAGAAATAGGAGGGCAAATTTTGGGGTATAACAAATTCATTTGAAGGATTTCTTTGATAAACCTCAAAACGAAGTATCCGCAATCTATACCATTTTTTTGTTGAGCACACTACATAGAAAAACAAATAAGAATGTATAGTTGTCTTGTTTTATCAAGTAACATCACTTTTATAAGCAAAATTGTGAAAATTAATGTACCTGCACTTTGATCCATGTAATGTTGTTGGATTTAGACCGTTGTACTCGAGCTTTTCTTTGACTTCAGAATACTTGTATTGATCTAACAAAATAAAACATATATTTAGAACAATCTCACAGAAATAATTAAATATATAAATATACACGAATATTTAGAACAATCTCAGTTACATATCAATCATTAAATTCATATCCAGATAATTAGTCCAATCGCCATCGAGCGAATTCTGATAATAGACCACTTCTTTTATAGGATCCATTGCAACCAACAACCATTGACGTCTATAAATTAAAACAAAAGTTTATATGAAAATTTTCTGCGCAAAAGAAACAAAGATTAGAATAAACTTAGAATGAAAATCTAACCCTGTAGGAATAGTATTATACGCCCAAAGATACAAGCTTTCTGTACTGCCGGTGAGGGGTGTAAACGGGGAAGTTTAACTCTAAATTAATATTGTTAATAGTGGACTTCATCCCTTCCTTGGTAGCCTCCAGACGTAGGTGTGTAGCTCCGAACTGGGTAAACAATTCACTTGTGTTATTTCAGTTTTCTGCATTTAAATTTTCTGTTTTTACTTGATAATCAAGCAAATATTAGTGTCGTGACATCACCTTCGACATATTTCAGATGTTGCAAACCTACCCTCCAAATTTGAACTCGATCTGATTACTAACGAATCGGGAATCGTCGATTTAGTGAGACTGATGCAGAAAAACGAAAAAATGAGTTTCTCTCTTTCTCTCTTTTGAATTCTTATTTTGTCACAATTTCTCGCAACCCTAAACTGACACTCTCCACTTAAATAAGTGAAATAAATAAGTTATTCATATTTGAGTCCACGTGGAAATGGAGTCCAACTCATATATATATATATATATATATATATATATATATATATATATATATATATATATATATATATATATATATATATATATATATATATATATATATATATATATATATATATTCTCACTTAAATAAATGAAATAAATAAATTATTCATATTTGAGTCTTTCTTCACGTGGAAATAAATAAGTTATTCATATATTTAAGTTATAAATATATATATAAACTGACACTCTCCAATTAAAACGTTAGTTAATAATTTAATACGATATTGTTATTTTCAATAGCTTGTTATTAACGTGAGTTATTCAAATCTTTAATTAAAACTATTTATATCATAAATTTGGAATGCCCGTATCTCAAGGCACGTATAATTGATTAGTATTATACTTAGATATATTCAGCCTAGTCAATAAAAATGTGTGCTAATTAATTGAAAGAGATCAGTTCATGTGGATTTGGATCACCAAAATATTTATTTAGTCGCAATGAGATGCATTCACACAAGCTTATATATAAAATATATGCAACATGTAGGATGAATTATTTTCTTAATGAAAATTTATCACGGATATTGAAGCAAAGTACAAATTAAACTCTCTATTGCATGCATAAATATATAAAATCAAGACATACACATTATTCCCCCGTTTATTTGGACAAGGCCCCCTAGATTTAAAATCATACCTAGCTATATTAGGTAGTATACCTTGACAATCATTCCATAAGGATTGAGTGGAAAACAAAATGAGAACATGGAGTTTTGAAAGAAACGTGTTTTGTAATGCAATTGTGATCTTATTGTTATAAATTAAAAACAAATGATAGGAAAAAAAAAATATGTTCACACGCCTTCCCGTTCTTCCTCTTTTTCTTCATCTATTAAAGAAGAGTAGATTTAGGATCAATTTTTGATTCAAAATCACCTATCTCAAAACTTTTTTTTCCTTCCTTTTCAATCAAATAAATAATTTTGCATATATTTTTAATTTTTTTCTTTGTAATTTTATCGTCTTAGTGCGACGTTGTGTTTGTCGTCGTCTTTTTGCGGTGTTATTTTATTTTTCTGTCTTGGTGCGGTGTTTGTAGACTTTATCATATTTGTATGCATTTTACTGTTATATGCTATTAACATGAGTTCTGTAAGTTTGTTCGCATATTCATTCTTTCAGATTATAGTGATTTTGATTTTGTATTATTCAATGTATTACATCAATTTGAATGAATGAATATTGTTTTTATTATAAAAAACTCAACTTTTAATATATATATATATATATATATATATATATATATATATATATATATGGTCTACATGTTCATCTAGAATATAGGGAGTACCAACATAGGAGTATTCAATAATATAAAATAGATCTTTTGTAACATCATATTACAAAGATGTTTATGTTAATCATGGTCATAACTCTTTTTTGGATGTTTTTTGTTGTTATTTAATAAACGACATTTCACTACGGTCATAGTTAATAATTGTGGTTAAATGTACCTGGAGTGTAAAACTTCGAATCTAGTGTAACACCCTTCTAAACCCCAAAGAATTATTCACAAATAATTTACTTGATAAATCGCACAACCCACCAACAAGGGTGTTACATGCTTCCTAAAAACATCATAAATAAACCTCTTGCTCTATAACACAGACTTTTCATTTCGGAATATCAACACATAAATTGAATACTATGTTGCGGATAATCATAGTCTCAACAACTTCATTTATTTAATCCATCAAACCAATCATCATCCTCAACATTCAAAAGAATTATGACATTGGAACAACTTAAACAAAGTAAAATAACTCATAAAGTCATGTCAATTAAAGGATTATAAGGTTCGATCCAAACGTTCTCAACCCCGATGTTACATATCAGAGCAATACCTTCTAATCAATGGAAAACAAAATAAATAACTTCAAAGCCATCACCGATACTTCTTCGAGTTATTCCTGAGAATTTGCACGTTACCCACCTGGAGGCAACATTCAAACAGAAAGGGTGAGTAAGCATATTAATTATAGAAGATATACAGAATAGACATAGTAGTTTAAGCAACATCATCATACAATCCATAATATTATCATACACCATACATTAATACCCATACTTTCATATTATCATAAATTAACATCATAAGCGTCACTTAAGTCACACTTCATTTGAATATCATTTAGTCATCAATCATTCATCAAGCTTCATTCACATCACAACGATAATCAAAAAATTATTTAATCTACGATCATGTCATGTCACACAGAATGTAATGCAACAACATTGACTCATGTATGTGGTACCAATATTTATGAGCATCTGACTCATCACTCTCCAAAGATCTCCACCATAGAATCAATCCCCTCTTGGAACCAGAGAACAACATTAAACGCACTCAAATCACACAATGGGATTAAGGCCAACAAGGGACTAATATCCAAAACTGAGTGGACTAACGTCCAAAATATGCCATGAATGCATGATACATATAAACATAATATCAAGCGACCTCCGTTAGTCAAATTGCATCAACACTCATGTAATTATCCCAGGACCATCGAATATACCATAACAACATCAAAACAACTTTAAAATAACCTCATAACACACTTTTCATCACAAAACATATATCATATTAACTTATCCTATAAAAGTATAATTTCATCATAGCATAGATACTAGAAAAATACATCATTTTACTCTTTTTATTCCACAAAAATACAGTTTATCGCGTTAGCTTTCGAACGTTTCAAACATCGCGTCAAAAGGAGTCCAGAAACTCAAGTTACGACCTTTACAAAAATGCAAGCAATTATGCTCGCCTAGCAAAGCTGGCCTTTTCCTTGAGGCTCACCCGGTGATGCAAAGGCAATGGGCATCACCCCGTGCTCTCATAGAGAAGTCGACGCGCTTCGCTTAAAAACCAAGAGCACCCAAAATTTCCCCTTTCCCTTTCTAGTTGTCTCGCCCGGTGAAGCTTGTGAGAAGACTCTCACCCGACAATACAGATGACTCGCCCGATACTGGCTTCGTGATAGCAGCTTCCTGTTGCGATTTCATGCACAGACCAGTCACAATTCCCATTTGATTTCCATACCAATACAGTTTCAATTTAACATAATTCAACATGGGTTCATCATACAACAACAACACGTTTTTATGGGCATCATATTCATCAAACCATTACAAAACCACGTCATAGTTTCATCAATTCTATCATAGATTCATCATTTATTCATCACAAAACCCAAACAAAATCCTACATTCATCTAAATCCACATATCAATTATAATAAACAGATCACCCATTACCTTATATTCCTAGCAATCGATCATTTGTTTCGCATTCTGTCGAAATCTCTATGTTTCCTCGTGCCTTAGCTCTTCACCGTTTTCTTCCCAAACTTTCACGATCCTATAAATGAAACACTTTTCTCTCTTTTACTTGTTTAACCGTTAGATCCTTTCTATGGTCTTCCTATCTTACCTTCACTTATCCTTTAACGAATTACAACCTTGCCCCTGATATTTCAACACCAATATTATTCTATTTCAATATTATTAATAATTCGAAATAGTTATGTAAATAATAAAATTACTCATATTCTCCTTAATTCAACACTACCTCACAACATAATACATATAATTCACATAATCACTATAATTCACAAATGTTCATAGTAAATAAATTAAATATATAATTCTAAATATTAGGGTGTTAAACCCAACACCAACAATTTTTATGATAGAAGATGTATGTTGTTGATTTATTAAAGATTCAACACACTTTTATAAAAGTTGTATGTTGTTGTTAATAAAATTTGAATGTTGATGATGATTTACTTTTAATTCATATATGTTATTGTCGATAAACGTTGTATGTTGTAGATAAAAGTTGGATGTTGTTGATGATGATTTATATGTTGTATGTTGTTAATTTTTAATGAAATACCTGGTATTAGATGAGTTTATTATGTCATGTGTGGTTTGAGTGTTTTACCAACTCGTCACTAACTAAATAATCTTTCTAATTGAATTAGAAATTTATAATATAAAAAATTAAGATATTTTAGAAAACAACTTACATTAATCAATGTTTTTGAGCTTTTCACAACGGTTATTTAAAAAATCATGGTTATAGGTAGCATGCTTTCCAGTTTTCCACCTCGGGCACATGACCGTGGTTGTAAATAACCTACATACAATCAAACCCTACCTTACAACGACTAATCAACTGTTATTATAGACCTTTCACAAATGTTATTATATGTGTTTTCCATAGTAGTGATTAGTACTACAAAATATATTTGAATTACACAAGATTGAATTAATAAACTTTAGCTCATTGGTTAATAAATGATCCAGTTTCTCTTAGCTATAAAAAATAGATTTCATTTTACATGATAATTCGTTTTTAAAATTCAAAATTTATTGAGAAGAGCGCTAGGATTTGTATGGTTGGAAATTCTCTATAAAGGGTTTATGGATGAAAATATGGAGTCACGCAAAATGAAAAAGATCTATTAGAGTGTAACTCAGGAAAATTCAAAAGCATTGATTAAAATTTTAAGCAAGGTTCGATAAGGATGATAAAAAAATCATGGACTTAAAAAGTCCTATAAGGATTTAATGATGGGGAATTCTAATTGTTACGATCAGAATAATGGTACTATGACTATTATTTTGACTGATGAAGAAATGGGGAATCTCTCAAGAGATGGAGAGAAAAAGTGACTGTTGGTAGAAGAAAGAAAGATGAGTCAATATGATTGTCCAGCTTTTATACTTTTGGGCATATAAGATGAAAGAATTAACAAACCATGAAAATCAATAGTTATTGTTAAACATCATGGTAGGCATGAAATGACATTATCCATATTATAGATTTTAGTAAAACTAATTTTGTCTGACTTTTTTTGATAGAGATAATCAATATCATGCTTTTGTTGATGGCCCTTGGTTAATATATGATCATTATCTCACTATTATAGAATGGAGCCCTAATTTTCATTCGGATATTGGTCAAATTGAGAAAATGGTGGCTTGAGTGAGATTTTAACGGTTACCAATTGAATATTATGATCCAAAAGTTCTTACATTAAATAAGAGATAGAGTTTATAGGTGGAATACGAATGGATACATTTGTTATGTGAGAAATTTGGTCACTATATGAAAGGTTATGGAGAGAATGGAAATCAAGTAGATAAGGAGGGAGATAGTGCCCATGATGGATAATAGAATTTGGAGTCCAGCGGTATTCAAGGTGGTAGTAAGGTTCAAGGCGGCCCTTGATTATTTTTCAGTAAACAATGATGTCCAAGGAAAAATAAGGTGAATGATTTGATGGTGGTGCATGGTAAAACATAATCGTATGATAAAAAAATCAGAGTGCAAATTTTTTGTACATAATCAAATAAAAATTAAAGGACATGTGATAAATCTCAACTACCATGTGATAAAATTAAAAGGTAAATCTCAACTACCATGTGATAAAATTAAAGGACATTAAGGGAATACTACCATGTCTATTTCTCAGAAACTTGAGGAGATCCATGATATCAATAATATGGAAACATTTATTTCTATTCATTTCAAAAATTTAACCAATGCTCCTACCAACAAAACACACCAGATAATGGATGAGGTCATAACTCCACAAACTACTAATCTACTTAATAATGATGGTTCGCAAATTAATAAATCAAACTCAGTTCAATAAAATTATGACAAAGATCATATTGAAGTTTATAACCTTCTTGGATCCCCCTATGCCAACTTGAAACATGCAAACTTGCAGAACAATGTCAAGATAGACAATGGAAAAGATGGATTGGAGAAAGATGCATTTTGGATTCTCATGAAAAATGTATTTCAAGCGTTGTAGATTCTGACATGGAAGTGTTCCGTAGACTTTGGATCTCTCTAACCATAGGCATCAAGAGGATTCAGTGATTCTTGATTAATTATTTCTCATGATTAGTCAAGACAATAGTATTTTTATGTGGAACTGTTGTGGGCAAGCGAGTTCAGGATTTTATCATACTTTTAAATAGTATATGGATAGGTATTGTCCTAGTATCCTTATGATTATGAATATCAAATATGATCCCAATAAACTAAAGGAAAATTTTCTATTATTGGGTTTTGATGGTTAGAATTTCACTGATGTTAGAGGTTATATGGGAGGTAATGTTGTAGCATGGAGAAAAGGTGATGTTAACACAAGCTTAATTGAGAAAAAAATTCAATATATCAACTTTAGGGGTGTGTTTCCAAGTGATACTGATTGATATTTTTAGGAGTTTATGATAGTCTACATAAAGAGAGTATAAGAGGTTTGTTGGATGATTTGAGGATTATTGCAGCTTCTATGTAGAGTGAGTGCTTGGTCGTAGGAAATTTTAATGATATTGCAACTACTTCATAAAAATTAAGGAGCTCTCGCTTCTTCTTGCAGGTGTGGTAAATTTGTAGAGAGGTTTAATTCTTTCAACCTTTTTATATGAGATTAGTTAGCTCTAAATATATCTGAAGAAGTCAAATTTTCCATGGTGGTAATCATATATTTGAAAAGCTTGATCGAGCTTTTTGCAATGATAATTGAAGGCTTAATTTTCTGGATAAATATGTCAAAGTTCTTGCTTGCATGGATTTCCCTAATCATCATGCGATTCTAATCATGTTGTTTGGTAATGTTCATGATAAAAAGACAAAAAAATTGTTTTAAAAAGTGCATGGATAACATAAGCTACTTATATTAATATGATTAAAAAGGCATGGGGTCATGCTACCGATGTTAATGAAAATTCAAAATAGATGCAAAATAAATTCAAGAACTAGAAGAATATTAATCTTAGTATAGTAGTTGGTCAAAAGAGAGAAATATTGGCTCGAATTAATTAAATTCGGAGGTTGGATCAAGTTGGTTGAGGGAATAAATTTCTCAAAAAATTAGAGTTAAAGCTTTAGTGTGATATGTAAAGAATTTTCAACAAGAACAACTTATGTGGTTTAAGCGCTCTCGAGCTAAATATCTTCATGATGGGGATCTTAATACAAAGTACTATAATTTGAAAGTTATCAACAAGAGAAGGAAACATCAATTTCAAATGCTTCATGGCATTAATGGAATGTGTGTGGTAAATGAACACCAACTTCAATCAATGACAACTTATTTTTAAGAGAATCTTTATAACTGAAATTTCTAGAATGATGCATGATTCTAGACACTGATTTTTTATCCTAGATTTTCTCAATAGTCTTTAAATCTTCAAAGTGTTGATGTGAATGATATGGAGGTTGGGCAGATAACTTTTTATATGGGACCTTGGATATCACCTAGATGAGATGGTTATCCTGCTGGTTAATTTTTATTAAAAAAACATAGGAAGTCATTGAATCAGATTAATCAAATATTTTCTTAATTCCTAAGGTAGCACATTCCTATTTTATTAATCTATTTTGTCGCATTTCCCTTTGCAATAATTTGTATAAGATTATTAGAAAAATGGTTGTAAATAGGTTAAATATTATTATTCCTCGAATTATCTCTTATTTTCAAAATTACTTTGTACCAGAGAGAAGTATTCATGATAATATTGTGGTGGCATAAGAAAAGGCTTATAACATGCATAAGATGAAAGGGAAGATGAGATATTTTGTGATTAAAATATCCTAAAATTTCTTTAGAGCTAATAATTATTATTATGGCCTTTATTACAACTGTGACCACTAATGTGAAATGGAATTGAACTAGATTATAATTTTTCAAACCTCTAAGAGATATCAAATAAGGAGGCCTTATTTCTTCGTACCTATTTAGTTTTTATATGGATAAATTGTCTCATCTTATTTCTCATAGTGTGGAGCAATACTTTTGGAAAACTATAAAGGAGGTAGAAATGGTTCTCTCATTAATCTCTTGATGTTTGCATATGATCTTTTATTGTTTGGTCAAGATAAAGAGGTTCAAATGTAGTGTGTTTTAGATATTGTTAATATATTTTCCCTTTTGTCTGGTTAACAAGTAAGTATTGATAAAACAAACATTCTTTCCTCTATAAACACTTTTGTGTTTGTTCATTGTAAATTGGCTGCTATGGTTGGCTTACGTGAAACATAATCACTTGGAAAATATCTAGGTTCCCCTTTCTACGGTAGAGAACCAAGAAGATTTGATTTTAATTATATCTTTCAGAAAGTGAATTCGAAGTCGTTCTCGATACCTTTCATTTGTAAACTAGGTAACTCTAATCTCTGAAGTTATTATTAAAGCCCTTCCTATCTATAGTATGATGACTACTAGTATTCCTAAAGATTATTTGCTTGATATTCAAAATTTACAAAATTATTTTATCATGGGTGATTGTGAGGAGCGCATGAGAGTTCATTTGGTGAAGTGGGATATTATGTCGCCTCCAAAGTTCTTAGGTGGATTGCATATTAGACGATTGAATGTTATGAATAATGAGTGTCCTTTGAAGGTTGGTTATGCCATTCAAAGTAATGAACAATCTCTTTTATGTGAATTCATGTGAGGAAAATATATGAGAAACATTATGGGTTATAAGAGTATGATTGTTAAGGAAAATGATTCAAGTTTGTAGAAGAATCTCAGTAACTTGTGGCTTAAATTTTCTTAGTTTGCTTATTGGTATTATTGTTGCACTAAACTAATTATGAAGTTGGTGGATATTAATACATATCGTGTCAATACAAATTCTTATAAGCATTTAAAGGACTTATTGGATCAACATGGTCAATGGAATGTAGATATTTTAAAGCATTTATTTCCTAAAAATAGGGTAACTAAAATTCTATAACTATTATCTGAGTTGTTGGTAATAGTGGAAGAGATATTTGTTGGAAAAGTGATGAAAAATGAGTATTCTATTTCATCAAGTTATATATTATGTAATGTTGGTAGGCAAAATGGAGAGAATAGTTGGAAGCTTAAAGTCCTTGAACTAAGGTTCTTTATTTGGTTAGTGTAGCATGGTAGGATAATGAGCAATGAGTGGCAAAATAAAATGCAACTTGTAGTCACCGTGGAACAGAGGCGGAATCTATTATACATGTCTTACGTGTTTGTCCTTTGGCTTTTGCTACCTGGACTAATCTGGTTCAGTTGGATATAAGGGGATCTTCTTTAACTACAAATATTAAAGAGCGGGTGGATACTAATTTGCGTTTATTTTGGTATTAGTGGAGATCCTTCGTGGTGGAAATTTTGGGCAACCAGTTGCCATGAACTTTGGATGTGGAGGAAAAATGAACAATAAGACGAGAATTTGTGAGACCTAGAATCCAGTGGCGGTATGTTACTAAAGTTTCTCATGAGTATTTTTTAACATAGCTGCATGGTAGTAAGATGGAGTTGGTTCAAGAGGGTAAGAAAATAAAATGACCCTCTCCTCCTTCAGGTTGGGTGAGATTGACTACAGATGAAGATAGTAAAAATAGTTCGATAATTAGAAGCGTCTTTTAATAGATTGTACTAATGATTGACTTGGAGGCTTCGCAAGATGTTTGGGTTCTTGTAGCGCATATATTGTTGAACTTTGTGGTGTGCTGGAATGATTAGGATTAACAAATAAGCTTGGGTTTCAAGTTATTGAACTTCATATAAATTATAAAGTGGTTGTTCAAAATAGTTTGGATTCTGAATATGATAGTATAATTGTAATACGATTGGTACAACCAATTTAACAGTTGCTCAAACTGAATTGGAAGTTGCTCAAATGCAGTTTCCAACAAGGACAATGATCTAGATCCGTTGAGGTTTTCATGAGTGAGTTCTGCTAAATTTTCTTTTTTTTTTGTTAATTATTTGTATTGAAGTCTTTATTCTTAGATTGATTGCTATATAATCTTTCACCTTTGAGATTCAACCTCTTTTCTTCCAAAAAAAGATATATATTTTTTAAATGATTTTTATCAAACGAAATTTGAAAATATTATAAAATAATGTTAAAAATAAATTTTTTATCAATTAAAATATTATTTTTGACATCTATTTATATACATATGTATTGTTAAAGTTTAAACATAATCAAAATTACATAATTTAAATTTAAATTTATAAAAAAATTCAAAATAACTTTAAATTTAAATAATGTTAAAAAAATTTAGTATAAAAAATTATAATAAAAGGATGGAATTCTTAAACAAAATATTTTAAGAATAATTATTTACACTAATTTTTTATTTGATATTTTTTATATTTTTATTTAATAAAAATATGTAACACTAAACAAATCATTTTAAAAATGTTAAAACAAAAGGCCCTGAATTATTGATTTGATTTTCTTGTTTCTTTGTACTTAAAGAAAATAAGATGATAACTTTAATATCAATATTAGTTAGGAGTAGAATATCTTTTTATATTTTACATGGATTTTTTGAGCTCTTCAAAGTGGTTAAATGTAGCTATTAATTCAAAAAGTTAGTAAACGATCAAAAAGAGAGGCTTGGATTAAAAAAAAAATTACAATGGTAATTTGAAATAGTTTATTGTCAAGTGGTACCGATCAATCGAAGAAGTTACTTGTTTTCTATATATTAGAAAAGAAAAAACCTCCATTTTAGAAAGAGTTTTATTTCTCATTCATAACTTAAAACTAAAAACTTAACTTCGAAAAATGCAATTCTTTTACTCAGGAATACATCTAAGGTGAGCCATTTGGTTCATCTATGTACCACTTTTATATATCTTTAAATATTTTTAGTGAATTTTTTATTTCATCCCATATTTTTTTTTCCGTACTACGTAAATTTTTTAAAATATTTTTAAAAGTTAGAAAAATATTTTTGATTCGCATCTTATATTATGTAAATCACGTTCAAAAGAGTTTGGTGTAAATTAGAAGTATAACTCTGGTTTCAAACCGTAAGTATATTTTCGGTTCCTGGATGCACTCAAGGGCGTCAGAACCTCACCCCTTTTCCATAACAACAAACTTTTTAAAAAACAAACAACTCTCTTAAACACTTCTTTCAACCCTTTCTCTCAAAATCAATTTTTTTTCTCAAACAAGCAACACAAACCATCAAACATTGGATAAATATAACAACTAACGGAATCAAGCAAGCAAAAACCATCTTCAATCAATCAAGTAAGTGATTTAAGATATTTTTAGAGTTTATGTAATTTCTATTGAAATTAGTGAAATGGAGTTTTAAATGTGTTGTTTTATGTAATTTATATCATTAGGAGTCATTAGAACACTATTTGTAAACTTTATTTGATGATCAATGCATGTTTTTCTGACACATTTGAGGTTTTGGGGAGGGCTGCTACGTAACTTTGTTTCGTAGAAGAAACCAAAGGTTTATTTTTTATTTTAGGTAAGAACAATACCAGAACTATACTTCAGGTTTATGTCTGCTTTTTTTTTTTTGTTGTCTTTTTACCATTGTAAGCCATATGCTAACATTTCATTCTTACTTATATATGAGATATGTCTGAGAGATCGTCACGTTTGAGGCATGGTCGGGTTGCACAACATGCTTATGTGCACAGAGAGGAGTTAGGCAACACATGCTCATTCAGCATCCGGACATGCTATGTCGTATGCACATTCTTCTGGTTCTAATTTTATCCCTTCTACATCTTCCTTCCGTAGCAGACGGGAGTCTCCAATCCATTCTTCGCTTCCTCCGTCCTACCACAGACACACATCCTCACCACCACAGATTTTTGAGACGGGATCCTCATCTGCTTCATAGGACGGGCCATCTGAAATGAGACCTGTTGCTACACCCCACACGGGTGGTGGCACAGAGATCTTGGAGGCACCTTGTGTCCCTCGTGTCTTTAGAGGGGGACCTTCTGACTTATCTCTGCTCACTCTTTATTCCACCTATGTGGCTAGATATATATGGGATGGCGAGGTGTGAAAATTTACATTTATATTACAATTATGAGTTTTTTTATGAATATTATTATGAATTCTAAGAATGAATTTTTTTCTTGCAAGATCGCGATACGTTGAAATTCATAAACCATATGAGGAAGATCAACATGCTTATTACCCCTCTCGAGCCATAGTTTGGTGATCTTCTACGCCTTACAAGGTTTAGAGATTTGATCATTTGTGGATATAGCGTGGTCAACTATAGGGTATGATCAACACTTTTGTAGAGAGGTGGCACCATGAGACGTCGTTGTTTCATCTACCACATGGCGAGATGACGATCACATTCGATGATGTCGCGTGTCTGCTTCACTTGCCGATCAGAGGGAAGTTTCTGGATCACCAGAAGTTGGAGAAAGACGAGGCCATTGCTTTGTCTGTTGAGAGGCTGGGAGCTATCCTAGATAGATCCCTAAAGGAGGTTGATAAAACACGTGGTTTCCATGTGAGATATAGCTGGTTGGCAGAGGTTTTTAGGGATAAGCTTGTGCAAGCTACAACTGCTAATGGTGATCTCGAGCAGTTCACCTTTCACAGGAGCTATGCCATGAGAGCATACCTCTTGTATCTTGTTGGCACACAAATATTTGTGGACACCAGTGCCATTTAAATTGACATCATGTACCTTAGGTTCTTTGGTGATTTTGAGGCGATCAGTGGGTGGAACTAGGGGCTGCCTTCTTGATTTATTTGTATGCCAAGTTGGATGAGGGGATTAAGTGGAATACAAGGCAGATCATCAGCATCATGTCACTCATGACAGCATAAATTATTTCTCTTAGCTGCCTTTTTTAATTATTTTAATTTTGATACTAACTGGTTTAATTTTTTTATTCAGGGATGAATCCTACAATACTTCCCCCTCATTTTTGGATGGTCACTTGCTGAGGATTATATTGAGGATATGCTGTGTGCCCGCGCATACGAGCTACTCAGAAGGAACCAGGCGACACTGCCGTTTCAGGTTTACCTGGATCAAATAGTGCACGAGGACATTCACTCCAGTGCCTAAGCCGACCACCGTGAGACGATACTGTTTCATGTGGTTTCTCTATTTACAGGTTGGTTGGCCTGCGAGACTCGAAAGACTTCTCCTTATATGTCCGAGCGGGTGATGCGTCAGTTCAGGTTTACCCAGACCATTCATAGGGATCATGCTGTATGTGCTCCTCCGACAGTGAAGAGGAGGAGATGGATGCGTTATTTGATGATTTTGAGAATCATCTTATACGTGATGAGGCCAGGAGTACCGTGGCTCCAAACGACTAGAGTTGCGCGTACAGTTACATGATATGGTTGTTCAGGGTGTCCCATCCATACATAATAGAGGCTGCTCTAGGGAACTCACCCAGACCATTTCATTAGGAGATCCTGGAGGAGGAGGAGCGGGAGAGGAGGGATAATGCTCATGACGTGCTGCCTAGGTGCCGCCATATCATGGAGCTTGCTAGGGATGGCCTTGACAGAGGGTTGTTTCCTGACGGATCTGATATCAACAGAGTTTTGGAGGTCATTATGGAGGAGGCTCAAGGTGCCCTGTTATATAGGAGACAACGGAGGGACGTCTTGAGGGTGACAAGCCGACTCATCATCCACCATACCCAATAGTTTAGGTTGATCATCCACTTGTATTTTGACTTTAGTTTTTTGATTTCGTATTGTATCGAATTTGTATTTTGGATACCATGATTATGAAATGCATTTTGGATAAAAATTTTGGTCTTTTATTCAATTTATAAATTGTATAGTTTGTTAAATTTCTAATTTGTATATCTTTTCTAATTATTACTTTAGTTTTATTTTTCTGGTAACTATCATGCTCAGAACCGGAAATATACATTCGATATGAAACTGAAGATATACTTCTGATTTTAACAAAAGAAATTTAAAAAATAGTGCGCACCAAAAATATACTTCCGATTTTAGAGAGACAATTTCAAAAATGCATAGGTTTAATTCCATTCCATTTGGAATTGGATTAAGAATTTGACTATTTTTAACGGTTTATATGATATATACTTTATTACAGAATGTCTTTACTACCTTGTCCTCCTTTTTCATCTATGTAGCAATTCATTTTGATTTTGTGGTCTCATATCTCTACCCACGAAATTCAGCCACATTGAATTTATCACTATCCACTTCTACTATCGTGCTCCACCGAGTCTCTATCTTCCCTTAAGATGCTTTTATCTTCTTCCCTCTTTTAATAATTTCAGCAGTCTTTTATACTAAATAATGAGTTGGATTTAATTATGTAAAAAAATAGTGTGATATTTAAGAATTGCTTCAAGAGTTTTTCACTATGGCTATTTTCCATAATTGTTTTTACCAAATTTCCATATTCTTTATGATACTTAAATTTGATAATCATCAAATACCAAGTGATTCAACACAAAACAACATTGAATCATAATAAATCAAATAATCAATTTATGAGCAAATATGACTAGTTGGCAAATGGAAAATTGAAAGGATCAAACAAATAGTTCACACTTCCTAGCATGAGATTTGATTCCAAACCAATTGGTCTTCTTTCATTTTCTTTTCTCAATAAATACCTTATCTTTTTGCGAAAAGTTATAAATTCAATTATAGCTTCTAAACTTTTGCAACAACCCTCAGTTCCACACGTAATCCTTACAGCCCATTTAGGTTGACACTGACCTCCCTATCTATGATGAAAATTTTATGTTTTTATTTACATTTTTTAAGTGCGGTAAGATGAAATATCCACTTGTGAGCAATTTAGAAGACAACCCAGTTAATCAACCAACTAAACTTTTATGTTTTAGAGTGTAAGGGTTGTAAAAGGGCACAAGGGTGGATAGGAAACAATCTGATATGACACATAAACATAGATTCTTTTATGGTTTAAGTTGCAGAAAATGAGATAGCAGTAAACATGGTACAGAGATAGATGAAATATAGTGGGAACAGAGAATGAATGAGGATGCAATAGAGAAATTTGTTGAAAGCAAGTGCTTGTATAAAAAAGATTTGATTTGATGTAATTTAAGAGTATGGAATCAGTTTGTTACACAAATTTAATTTTAGATTTAGATAGATTTAATTTAAATCTAAAATAGAATAGATTTTGATTTAGCTTCAAAATAGGTAATTTTGGGTTTTTTGTAGTTTTGGACTTTGGTTAACCTAAATCTATAAATAGAGGGAGTAACCCCTAATTTTTGTAATCAAGTTATTCACAAAATTTTGCAGTTGCACAGTGAATAAATAAGTTAGTTTGTGGGCAGTAGAAAATTATTGTTCTTTTTTTCTTTTTTTTATTCATCAAGATTGATAGAAATTCATCATAGATTTTGGTAGATTTTCAACATTAATTCTTAAATAGACACAACTATAAGAAGTAGATTTACACACAACCAATCATAAATTTTTAATTAATTAAAAAGTAAATTTAAAATCTCATCTCTCCTTCTTAATCACAACCGCCATGAATCCAATTAAAAATGAAATTAAAACTTAAATAAATTTTAAATTTTATCTCTCGTTTATAATGATTTGTCTTATTTCTATTGGTCATGTTTAAGAATAAGGTTTTATATATGTTACCACACAAGAATTCCTCTCTGACGGATTAAAATCCAATGCGGTAATAATTAATGGAATCACATAGGTTTATGTAATCCAATGGTCAAAATTATTGGTACACTACTGAGGGATTTAAGTGAACCCTCGCCCTAGAATTCACCTTTATTCAGTATCTTACATTTACATCGTATTTTATTATTCATTGAAACTGCAAATAATAAATTATTTTTAAAATAATTTTTTATTTTCTTAAATTAAAAAATACACATAAATTATGTGATTAATCAACTTTAAAACTTTATTAATCAAAATTTTAAATTTTATTAATCAATTTTTTACATATCATTAATCAACTTATTTTTTTTTAAAATTATTTTTTATATATAATCCTTCATTAATCAACTTCATAACTTTATTATTATTAAAAATTATTATTCATATATTATTTATGGACATTGTTCACGTTCACTATACACGTATTGTTCTCGTATGTTTATAAATATGTTTTTTATTGCAAAATATTATTCATTGTATAAATATGGTACAGTATTTTAGTGTAAATATTAATGTAAGTGTAAGAAAAATAGTATTCCTGTAATAAGAATTAACAAACCCTAAAAGAAAAACTAAATTTAGAAAAAAAAATTCTTAAGTCTCAATAATTGTGCTAGGGAAGATGGTTTACTAAAAAAATCTATAAAAATTAGGTTGAAAACTTCGGGAATTCGAAGTTTGAACCACGTCAGTCTTTTTATTTCAGTTATTAATTAACTAATTTAAAGCACTTTTTCCACGAGTGTTATCAAATATGATAATAATAAAGTGCATTATCGCCAAAAGGTGCTTCCAAGAAAAAGCCAAGTTAATACGTTGGACTTGTAATATAATAGCCATATATATAAGCTGCTCACGCATACTCCAACTCATTATAACCTCCATCTTGAAGATTACAATCAAACAACAAAGAATAATGGCCAAAGTTTATCCTCAAGACCAAGAATCCACAACATCATCTCAGTCTCATGATGATCAGTGTTTCAGCAATAAGAGAGAAAGATATACAGTATGGATGAAATCACTAGTTCTTCACTCTAATGGTTGCACTGTCTATGATTCAAATGGTAACATAGTTTATAGAGTTGATAACTATGACAGAAAGGGTGGAAGAGAAGTTAGTCTCATGAATCTAAAAGGAAATGTTGTCTGCACCATCAAAAAGAGATTACTAGCTTTTGGATGTTGGGAAGGTCACAAATATTGCAGCAGCAACTCTGATTCTAGAAGTCATGAGGAGCAAGCATGGTTTAGAGTTAAAAGATGTCTCACTGGGAAAATAGCTTGCGAGATTAAAGTCGGGTCCCAAAATTTGTGCATAGAAAGAATTGGTGATGGCAAAGCTTTTGGATTTCGGATAGTAAACAAAGATGGACAAACCATAGCAGAGGCAAAGCAAAAACAGTCTTGTTCAGGGATTGTTCTGAGTAATGATGTTGTAACTTTGGATTTGGAAGCTGGCACAGATCATTCTCTTATAATGGCTTTGATCACAGTCTATGGATTGATGTGTGGCCTTATGTAAATATTTCATTTTGTAATTTGTGTTTTTGGTTCAGTTTGTATAAAACGAGCAAGAACATATATTGTTTACAAAGAAAAAGAAAAAGAGTTTGTTGTATATTGATCTTTTGGTAATCATTAAAAAATGATTTTCCTAGTTGAATGGTTTCTTAAAATTGTTACAAAAGGAAATAAGAATTTGAGTTTCCTGATTGAATGTGCGCAAGCACATATATAAGGTCTTTGTAATTAAATTAAAAGTTTGTCCACAATGTCCTTTATCAATTTAAACAAATAATTTATAATGTAAAAATATACAAAACTAAATTAGAGTGTTAATTATTAGAGAGTATGTGGACATCTTACAAGGCAGACAGACTTCTGAGGAAATTATCGAATGCATATTAACAAATTCCTTAATTTCTAACTCTTATCGTTCTTATTCGAGCCAGTTATATTCATATTACGAGAGGCTGTTTCTCAAATCACACTCAAATGCTTTCTTCGAATCTCTTTGAACTGTTGTCTTTCCTATTTGAAGAAGTCTTCATTCCAAATGAGATAGATTTAAGCTAAGGTTAACTAATTGATAAATATTGCAAAGAAAAAAAAATAAACTTTCAGAATTTTCATTAATTAACACAATTGCAACATTACAATATAAATAGCTAGAATTGGGCCATGGGCCACTTTTAAAAAACTCACATAAACTAAAATATAACAAAATTAGAGGCAATTGATAATGAACCCCTATGAGTAACGATAGAAATCTTTTAGCCAACTTGATCTTTTTTTCTTTCTTTTAGGTTTGAAATTAGACCTCCTACGAATAATTTTGTACCCATAAAGAACCTCGTCCTCGTGGCTCAATAATGTGGTGACACTTGACATTCTGAAATTGGTTGAAGTTTTTTTTTTTTTATAAACAACTCTTCTTATAAAAGGGGAGTACAAGGGGCACTCCAATTCTTACAAGGAAGAAAAACTACAACATTGAATAAAAATGCCTACATGGTATTCAAATGCATAGCGCCGGGTTTTTGAACCATTCGTAATACGAACATTGTATTCTACCTTTAGAGTCTATACGAACCACCACCATGAATACCTCAAAATGATGAAGAAAAGATCTTCAAAATCTCCTTCTACTCTATTAAACACCATGTTATTTCTTAGTTTCATATGCACCAACAAACAGTCAACCAAATTCCCACCACCTTATTTCTCGTCATCTTTCTGCAACAGTCTGTAACTTCCATAAAATCCTCCTCCAACCAGTTTTGAATCTTCCTCTATATTGTTTTTATCTTTAAACAATGTAAAAACAGATGATCCTTGTTCTCTATCTATTGTTGGAAGAAAGTGCAAACAACCTCGTCAATCTGGGAAATAATTCCAAACCTAAACAAGTGATTCCTTGTGGGCAACATGTCGTGCACCAATTCTAGCCAAAAATCTTTAATTTCTAGGGGACCCGAGACTCCCAAATTATGCTTAAGGAGTGCTTTCTTCCATCCTCCATATTGGTTTCATTTTCACCTGCATCAATGCTTCATAGTAGTAACTAACAATAAAAAATTTGATTTGTCAAAAGGACAAAGAATAACATCTGGATGATTTGTCGTCGGGGTTATTTCAACCAGCACCAATTCCAATTCTCGTAATTCTTTAGAAGCCTCTTCGCCTAACACTTCCTCTGTTCGTATAATTTTCCAACACTACCCCACATCTGTCTGTTCTCCCATATTATATACTGAATCCTCTTTACTACTATTTTTCAAATATATTGCAACAAAATGATCTGCCAACATGCCGCTCCCCAACAACTACAATTCCAGAACCGTGCTTTTTTTCCATCCTCCAGTTTAATCATAATTTTATTTAATAATCCTTGAGGATTATCACATAATTTTCTAACATCCCTCCACCATATGGATTCTTTTGATCTAAATCCACCACCCTAATTTAACCACAACTTGTTATTTAAAACTCCATATCTTGCTTGCATAATTCCTTCCCAAATTGTTCATTCTTCTTTCAAAAATCGCCATAGCCATTTTGATAGTAAGGCAGAATTTAACTTTCCAATGTCTTTCACCCCTAAACCACCTTTATTTTTTCTTTTTCAAATTGTTTCCCAACTCACCCATGCCATGCCTCTCTTCTCTTCCGCCTCCTGTCATAAGAAATTTCTTTGAATTGCTTAGATCTCCTTTAAAATTTTCAAGGGAATTTTATAAAATGACAGCTGGTAAATATGCATATTTGATAAAAAAATTTTAGCAAAGTGACCCGCCTTCCTATAGATAGAAAACGACCCCTCCAAGAAGATAATTTGGCGCTCAATGATTGAATCATCGATTTCTAAAAACTCAGTTTCCTTTGATTTCCCCCAACCAATATTCCCAAAAATTTGAAGGGGAATTGGTCAAATTTACACGCCAAAAATTGGTTGAAGTTGTAACTAGATGGATTGTGATTGAAGTTGAATTTAGTTGGGAAAGGAGTGAGGGACCGAAATTTGTTAGGAGGAAAAAATATTGACAATCTAAATTTATGGAAATGTTTTGATTTTAACTTTTTGAAGAGGGACTAGAGGTTGTACGCTATTTTGGACATATCTTTTGGAGTTTTTTCTCACCCCAAGAGTGGTATTTAAATGTGGGATGGGAAATGTGATATGTGGTGGGGAAAAGTTTTGTTGGTTTATGGGGGAATTTTAGATTTTTGGCTGTTGGTGGAAGCTAGAAACATGAGGGAAAATGAGTGGAAGAGATGAAATCTGATGAGATAATGGGGGATATCTGCTGGATAAGAGGGTGAAAGTGTGTGAGGACAAGTAGGTACAAAGGGATTAGGTGTGTGGGTGTAGGGGTTGGTATTGTAGGTAGGTGCGTGGGAATAGGCGGGTGCAGAGCAAAATTTTCTGATTCCTTATGCATTTGACCAAGTGTTTGTGATGATCTTAGGGATTTATTTTTCGTATGTTGGTAAAGAGTTTAAATCAGACGGCTCAAGCAATAATTTTCAGAGTCTGTGAAGATACATACATTTCAATTTTGATTTTACTATAATATTTGTGGAATGCTTGTTTCACCAAACCGCTCACTAACCATATAACCTTTCAATTTTATTTAGAAAATAATAGTAGGAGAAATTAAGTTATGTTTTTAGAATAACTTACAATAATCAATGTTTTTTGAGCTTTCTGCAACTCATTACCTTATCCCACTCTTTGATAGTTAAAATTTGGTTCAGTTCTTCTAATTATTTAGTCAACATTCTCTACTAATTCATTTTGCAAAGTATCAAATTTGTAGAGAAATTCTAATTCAACATCATTATCATCATCATCATGAATCTGAATTTCTCCATAAATTTGATGTTTTGCATAATTAACTAGTAGAGAAGAAAATGTTGATTAGAGAACTTGAAGTATCAAACTAAATCTAAATGCTAAAGATCATGATATGGATAATGGACTACATAAAAAACATTGATTAGTATAACAATAACACAACAAAAAAAGCAACAATAACAGAACATTTACCTATATCAACAAAAAACCACAACATAAGTAACAAAAACAACAACAAGAACATAACATTTTTTTATTTAAACAAAAAAAACATATACAACTCAATAAAAACATCAGCATTAACAAAAACCTTTTAATTGTATCAACAAAAAACAACAATAGCTCTAAAATCCTCCATCGCTCCAACTGGTCAAGTACCAACAGATCATACATTTTTATCCATTTCCACGGGCTCTTCTTTGTTCCCCTTTAGGTGTGGCAATCTTCTTCTCTTTTATAGAGATCATTTCGATTACTCTGACATCTGTAGGAATAACAGTAGAAAGTGGGAGTATTTGGATAACAATATTAATGATAAATTGTGGTCTGCCATAACAAATATAGGGGTGGTAGCACCGGACAGGAAAAGCGGCATCATGGAAAAAATTAAATTGATGGAAAAGGGAGTTCACTTGAAAAAATTAGATTTGAAGGAGATCTAGAAATGTCTCGATGACTCTAGGTTCGTTGAATATAAGGGGGTAGCAATATACTGGAAAGAAGGCGGATCAGCTCTATCATTAGCAAAGTTAAACCTGACATTTTTGTTATCCAGGAAACTAAGATAGAAAAAATGGAGGACTTCATTGCTTCTAGTTACTGGAGGAAAGAGGACATTGGATACTCATATTCTAATTCTAATGGGCTATCTGGAGGCATCATTACTTTGTGGAGAGAGGACTCTGTCTCGGTTCTGAACAACTTTAGAGGCGAGGGCCTTCTGGGTATCAAAGCAATATGGGAGAACGATATCTATTACGTCATCAATATCTATTCCTCCTGTGATCTCAACAAGAAAAATCAATTGTGGAAGGCTCTGTTGGACCTTAAAGAGAAGTTCACGGATAGGGAATGGGTTATTTGCAGAGATTTCAACACCGTTAAAAATCGTTGAGAAAGGAGAGGAAGATCCGCTTCTGACCACAGTAATGAGTCCATTGACTTTTACGATTTCATTGGTGAATCTAACCTGCTCGACATTCCGTGTAATGGTAAACACTTTACGTGGTAAACACTTTAAGTGGGGAGTTATTAGCCAAATGGTGGGGTCGAGATACGTTTCAGATTATTGTCCAATATGGATTGTCAAAGACATCGTCGACTAGGGACCTACACCCTTTAAGGTTAATAATGAATGGTTTTCCTTGAAGTCTTTTTTTCCTTTCGTTGAAAAAGAATGGAAGAATTTGATGGTGGAGAGGAGGAGCGAATTTGTTCTAAAGGAGAAACCTAGACTTCTTAAAGAGAGATTAAAGTGGTGGAATAAGGAGTTTTTTGGGAGGATAGAGTTGGATGTTGAAGAAGAAGTTAGGAAAGTAAATGAAGGAGACTCAATTCTTAAAGAGGACTTTATTGGGGGTAGAGACAACATTATCAATAGAAGGAAAAAGGCGACTAGTCGGTTTTGGATGAAATTGAGAATCAAAGAAAATATGTTACTTCAAAATTCCACGTTGAAGTGGCTACACGGTGGAGACTCTAACAGCGGATTTTTCCACAGGGAGATGAGAGAGAGGAGAAGGATCAACCATATCGGACCTCTTCAATCCTCGACAGATATGCTCAATTCGGTTAGTGACATCAAATCGAAAGTTTACTCATTTTTTGCTAACAAATTTTGTGATTTGGTTCCTGTTAGGGCTTCCTTTGATGGCTTGGAGTTCAGTAGGATTGGGGAGGAGTATATTTCTTGTCTTGAATCGGATTTTGGAGAAAGTGAGATTAAAGAAGCTATATGGGGATCTGGAGCAGACAAAAGTCGGGGCCCAGACGGATTCTCATTTTTCTTCATTAAGAACTGTTGGGTTATTCTAAAAGATGACTTCATTAGTTACTTTAAAGGTTTTCACAATGGGATATTCATCTCGAAGGCGGTGACCTCCTCTTTATTAGCTTTGATTCTCAAATCTAATAACCCGATTGGATTGGGTGACTATAGGCTAATTTGCTTGATCGATTGTATGTACAAAGCGATTCCTAAATTATTGGTGGGTAGACTAAAGCGGATGTTGCATTTGATTATATCCCCTTGACAAACCGCTTTTGTTCTAGGTAGACAAGTTCTCGATGGAGTGCTTGTTGCTAACGAAGTGGTAGATTACGCGCAAAAGAAGGGGAAGAATTGTTTCCTTTTTAAAGTAGATTCCAAAAAAGCATACGACAATGTGAATTAGAACTTACTTAGATTTATGTTGAAGAAGATGGGCTTCGGAGAGGTTTGGATGAGATGGACGGAATTACTTATTTTTCAAAGCAAAATGTCGGTGCTCGCCAAAAGGAGTCCTACCAAAGAATTCTCGGTTGAAAAGGGTTTGAGGCAAGGCGATCCGCTGTCTTAGTTTCTTTTTGTGATAGCAGCGGAAGGATTATCTAGTTTAGTGAGGAAATCAATTAATTTAAGGGAATATGAAGGATTTATCGTCAATGGAAAATGTAGGGTAGATATTCTTCAATTCGCGGATGACACTTTATTAATTGGTGAAGGTAGTTGGAAGCAAGCTTGGGCCATCAAGACGGTTTTAAAGGCGTTTGAGATGGTTTCGAGACTCGAGATCAATTACCAAAAAACAAACTTAATTGACATCAATATTAGTGATAATTTTTTGGAATCCTCGGCTTCTCTCTTATCTTGCAGAACGGAAGGTCAAACTTTCAAGTTCCTCGGCATTCAAGTGGGTTCTAATCCTAGGAGAATTTATTCTTGGAATTTTCTTGTGGAGAAATTTAAAAGGCGACTTTTGAGTTGGAGGAATAGATACCTTAACCTTGGAGGGAGAACTACACTTCTCAAATATATTATGCTCCTTGTCCATTTTCACGATGTCTTTCTTCAAGATGCTGGTGAAAATTCCGAAAGAAATCATGAAGCTCTAGAGTAATTTCTTGTGGGGAGGTTCGGAGGTAAAAAGGAATATTCATTGGATGGGTTGGAACAAGGTGGGTTTAATGATCAATAAGGGAGGGCTTAGCATTTTAAGTATTGGCGATTTCAATTGTGTTCTTCTCAATAAATGGCAATGGATGATTCTTCAAGGCTCCGAATTTGAATCCATTTGGTATAATCTCTTACTTGCCCGTTATGGAGATATATGTATGCAAGCAACAGTAGGTGAGAGTTTTTAAAACATTTTGTCCTTAGGAAGGGATCTCATGAAGGATGTGTTAATTAAAAATAACATGGCAAAGGTTGCTAGTGCATTTACCACATCTTTTTGGTCTTCTAAATGGCTTAACAAAAACATTCTCAGTGAGGAGTTCCTTACTATTTTTGCATTATGGAAGCTGAAAGAAGTTTCTATCGCGGGGATGGGAGGCTGGAGAGGAGACGTGTGGCATTGGGGTGATCTGGGAGTTTTGACAGCTGTTGTTTTTGGTTTGAATTTGATCTCTCTGGCCGAGCATGTTGTCCTCAAGACAATGTTGGAATCTGCTGAGCCAAGTACAGGTGGCCGCGATGATATCGGCTGGAGCAGCTCTAGTGAGAGTTGTTTTTTTGTGACTTCTTGTTATCGCTTATTCGCAGATTTTCACATCCCTTTCGGTCCTCCCAAAAAGTTTGATGCTGCTTTTTCTCTTGTGTGGAAAATGGAAGTCCCTTTAAAGATCAAAGTGTTTGGTTGGCGTGTTCTTTCTAATAGTTTACCGATCAAGGACCTTTTGGAAAAAAGAGGTATTACGTTTCCTAACGATTCTCGTGTTTGTGTTTTTTGTGGTTGTGCTCTAGAAACAATTGAACATTCTTTTTTCAAATGTTCTGTTGTCAAGTTGATTAGGAGGGATATAGAGGAGTGGATTGGTGTGTCGAATGCAACGGAAGAGGATTCTAAAGGGAATTTCATGTTATGGTATACACTATACAAAAATATGAAAATGAAAGAAGTAAAATTAAGTTGCATTTGGTTGGCTACAACTCGGAGCATTTGGTTAGTTAGAAATTCTATACTTTTCCAGAATGATTCTTGGACACACGGTTTGGAACATTAAGGCTCTAGTTTGGAGGTGGAATTTCATAGGGAACACTACTCACTCCAATTGCAACTTTTACGAGTTTTATAAGAATCCGGTATTATTTCTCTCGTAGTCCAATTGGTTTGTAATTTTTTTTTATGAGTTTCATCACGTTTTTGTGTATCTGGTTTTGAGAACCCATAGTTCTATGTTTAATAGAACTAGCTTACTAAAAAAAAATATAGAAAATATGAATTATTAGTTTAATCATATAAACAAAAATATATAAATATAATAAAATATAGTTAGACACACTAAATATAATATAATTAAACATGAAATAAGTAATAATTATAGAAATTTAATTTATTAAATAATCATATATAAAACAAATATATAAATATTAAATATTAAATAAATATAGAAAAATATTAAATTTTAATAAATGTAAATGTAAAATTTTAAAGGTTAAATACTCTTTTTTGTCCCTTAACTTTTACTCGGGTCCATTATGGTCCCTTAATTTTTTAAAAGTTCGAATCAATCCTTTACGTCATAAAAACGGAGCAAGTAGGTCCTTTTCGTCCAAATATTAATAACGGCGTTAACTTTTGCTGATGTGGCAGGTGACATGTAAAATTTAATTTTTATGACTGATATAGCGACAGAAAATCGGACACTAAATAAAAAAATTTGGATTTTAATATATTCCTCATCATTAGAAAAGTGTTAATAATAAATACTTCTTGTAAATAATTATTGATCTGAGCTGGTGTTCAGAATCGGAGACGATCGGAGTGAACGATGATCCTTTGAGAAAGTGGATGTTGAGGACGGGGGGGTGTACCTGCAAGAAACTTTGATGCTAAAGTAAGCATATGATCAAGATGAAGACAAGAAAATGTTAGGGTTGTTAGAGTAAGAATATGATACATTGCCTTCAAAGATATGAGGGTTTATATAATGGACATAGGAAGATTCTCAATGGTTGCTATATTTGGACCGAGATACGCGGGTCCGCAAATATAGTTGTTCGAGTTGACTAGGTCAAAACCAAGCGAGGAGGCCTGTAACTAGCCGTTATGTCGGCAGATGGGATACAACGGGCATAACTTCGGACAATGTAAGCATTGATTCCACCCGACGGATGTCGGGCAAGGGACCTCGCGTAATGGGCGATCTTGTCGTTCGACGCGCTCAGCAAGTTTGAGGACCTCGATTGGAGACTCGAATCTAGAAGAGATTAGGTTTCCCGTTGAGCATTCAGGCAGTCCAGAACAGTAGCCCCCTAAGTCGTTGCGTCTGTGGGCATAGCGACTTAAACTGTGCGGCCAAGGTCGATTTACCCGACGGTTATTGTCGAGGAGATGAAAAGTATCGAGAGTTTTGAAGGATTTTTGCTTACGTGGCCTCGAGCAGTGTGCAGTAACGTCTTGGCAGGCCTAGGGACTAGGGTGCAATGATGAATTCCCTAGGTTTCTTAGGCGCGTGCAATCCCACGTGCGGGGCGTAGGTCTATAAAAGGAGCGAAGACTCCTTATTTGTGGACTTTATTTCGTCTAAATTTGTTCATGTGTGCTCGACTTCATCGTTCATCAATCAGAGGAACCTGACTTGCGTCTTTTAGAGTTTCTTCTGCTTCATGCTGCCGCATCAGTACTTGATTCTTCATCAATGACGCTTTGATCACTCTTTAAACGGTATGTTTCAGAATCCTTTGTTCAATTTCAATGGATGAAGTTTGAAATCCCTGTCTGTACATGGAAGGCATGTGGTTAGGATTTTAGTTTTGGGGTTTTTGGAGTGGTGGTGAGCGGTTGCTTCGTTGTTCCCCTACGTTTGATTACACCAAAGTTTGTCTGTGTCTTCTCTTCCTCGGGTTGAGGGATCCCATTCTAGATGATAATCCTTTTTGAGAGAGGGCTATTGATCGAGGAAGAGGATCCTCGTTCATCCGAGCCTTTTCACTTGATGAGTAGTGGAAGGGTGGATTTGATGTTAATGTCGAGATCACCGACTTCCTATGCTTTTCAGGTATTATGGTGGATACTAGCGAAGACTTCTGTGGGGGCTCGAGGGATTCCGAGCAGGAGTATTCTGATTTTACTACCTCTGAGGAAAATTCTTCTGATGTTATCCTTAGGGAGGAATCCGATCCCGTCGAGGGTCATCCTAAGACAGTTGTTCCGACGGGTGACCAGGATCCCACTGCTTGGGTGGCTCCGAACATTCATTTGAGAGGGTCGTGCTTTACTAAACGTTCGAACGAGATTTTCGATGTCGTTGATTGGTATGATTCTAGAGGGGAAGATGTGAATGAGGAGGAGAAACGTGAGGGTTGGGTTGTATATATCCCTACAATCGAGCATCGGGTCTGCTCAATATATGAGGGAGACCAAATCCCAGTGATTGACATTTGGTTCAGGGAATTAGAGTTCTATCTCCCCTTTACTAACTTGCAGGTGGCAGTGTTTGATTACCTTCGTTTGGCTCCATCGCAACTACACCTGAATGCGATTGCCTTTATCAGGGCATTTGAGATCGTGTGTGAACACTTTGAGATAGGTGCTACCCCCTGTTGTTTCATATATTCTTCCTTCAGAGGGGGTTGAACAAGACGGATGGGGTAGTCCGATGGATCAGGGTGTCGTTTCGACAACAGAATGGGAAGCTTTTCAAATGTTATCAAGAGTCTGTTTGATTCTTCAAGGAGAAGTTTATGTTTGTCCGAACAGTCTCGAAATAGTCTTTCTTCAACGTGTTCACGAGCACACCTGTTGTCCAGGAGGATGGTTCCTCGAAGATGAACGAGCGGGGGGAGCGCGTGCACAAGCTCGTATCTAAGTTTAACTTTCATTGAAAAAGGAGTATTTCGAGCGGAATGTTGATCAGTATGTGTGGGCAAAGGAAGAACTGGATCCTAAGGACGTGGCTGGCCTTGGAGTGTCGACATCATATGTCAAGGGGCTTGCTCGTACCCAGCGGATGGGACGAGGGGAAAAGCCGCTCGTGGGAGAAGACGGGGGTTATGTTTATGAGCCCCCACTTATCAATGTGAGAGATCTCATTCTTACTGGAGATCCTAAGGCTTACTTGGGTAAATGTTTTATTATTTTAATTAACCTTGCATCCTTTTTCTTCTATGTTATTGGTGAGTGCTTTGAAATTTATCTAATCTTAATGTGTGTCTTTTCTTGTTGCAACTAGGATGAATTCGGTGCAGGAGCGCATAGCTCAGAATCTTTTGCACAAAAAGAAGGCAAAGGGGACGGGGTCGCCAAATGAAACTGGTGGCTCCTCTAAGACTGGTCCGGGGAAGTCATCTGCGAGCTTGGTGGCTTTGTCTCCTCACGTGACTCCCTCAAAGCACAAGAGGGTGCAAGGTGAAGGGCCCGTGGATCTGACCGAGGAAAAAGGTAAATGGAAGTTTGATCTTCTCCATTGTTGGCATGACTGTGCTTATTTCGAGAACAAGAGCGTCGTTCTGCCTCAGGCTGAATCTCTTTTGTTGGAGGAAATGGACCGACCGTCAAAAAGGGGAGATCTTGCTAAAGATGTCGGTGCATGGGTGCGCGTTTTTGAAATGGCGGCCGCTTATTTCGAACTTGGTCAATCTCCCAAGGTTGAGCTTCGGGAACTCAGGGCCAAATTGAAGGAAGCAAAGAAACTTGCCATGACCCGGGAAGACGCTCGAGAAAAGTTATCCTTTGAGCTCAAGTAGGCTATCGAGGAATGTGATGCAGATCGAAAAGATAAGAAGCAGCTGGCCGATGAAGTTGCTCGGCTGAAGGCTAACTATGCCCCAACTAACGGGGGCCTGAAGACTTAGCAGGGTTGAGGACCCGGGAAGATCTACTCGAGCGTGTGCGGCCCAGATGTGGGCCCTTAACCCAGGTGTGGAGCTGGTAGTTGAAGGGATGAGAGTCCATTTTTACGTTGAGGCTGCTTCGATGGGGAGTTTTGAAAATGATGTGGCCCAGATGCGGGCCCTTAACCCAGGTGTGGAGCTGGTGACTGAAGGGATGAGAGTCCATTTTTACGTTGAAGACGGTGAGATAAATATGCCTGAATTCTTCAATGAAATGATTGTGGACGAGACTCAGCCACCCCTAGAGATGGTCATCCTGTGGAGTGATTATGTCTTGTTGTTTTTGTTATGTTTGCTTGGGCGTGGCCCATTTATGTAATGATAGTTTTTCGGCCTTTGAGGTCGTTTTGACTTTTTTGTTTTGTTGGGGTAGAGCCCCCATTTTAACTCCAGGACAAATTTGATCTTTAACGACCGTGGATGTAATATTTAATGTATTTTATTTTATCGTTTGTATGCATTTGATACTTTATATTTCGGGGAAGGAACGCTTATAGGTAATGTATGGTCTTTGATAGTGTGGGGAAACTAGTCAAAGCGGGCCAGTTTGTTGCTGGATTGGGTCCGGAGCGCAAGCTTCGATTGAAGGCCTGAGGTTGTGGCGTGAACGTCCCATCGCGAGCAAGGTGTCCTGCTGAGCGAGGTACTTAGACAGCGGGGCTCAAACAGATACTCAAAGAGATCATGATTGTGACGAACAATTGACTGTTGATCTATACATGTTTAAAAATCTCACTTTAATCAAGAAATTGGTTTATCTACATACTATGATTTGTCAAAGCATATACATCAAGTCAATGGAACAACTCTCGAGGTCTCAAAAATATTGAAAGCATGTCTATTCTAATATATTTAATATTCTCATCATACTATTTTCAACCATATTTACTTATGAATTCCATTTATTAATATATCTCTCAACCTTTAACTAACTTTTACTTATTTCTAAGGTTAGTAAGCAAAGAAACTGATGTATGTCATTATTTCACATAATAAAATTAATCACTTCAAGCCACACCATTATAACTCAAAATACTACTTTTCATTAAATTCTTATTGCTCAACCTAAGAGGTTTAGCTCATGGTGAACAAACGAAATACAACTACAATCAACAGAGGAGATTTTCAATCAACTCTACTCCTTGCAATTTCTTCAATCAATAGAAGGGATTTTTGTCACACCTGGATGCATAACACTTCTTCAAGGGACGGAGGATTAAAGTAACTATCAACTTTTTGTTCACACTTCTTCTACGAGCTATTTTTATAAGTGATTTTCTATTCTCAACTCGTGAATCTCTCTCTATTTCGTCGAAGAGGTCCCTTTTATATCCTCTAATTTTAGGGTCTGTGTCTTGTCATTGGATCATGGATCTTGTGAATGTTCATTATTTTGGCCCAATAAAGTTAGCTTATTCTTTCTCATTTCCATGAAATTAGCATCAGGTAGTACAACTTCAACGTGAAAGGGATAACACGTCCTGTGGCAGGTCTATTGCGCAGATACATGTAACTCGCACAACTTAATAATTCAATGTGCAAGAGATTTTGTAAGATTTTTTTCAACTCACTTGTACTCTATTATTCACATTGTTTCCACATTTGTCCTAATGCCAAGGACCTTCACTAGTATCTTTTATCTCTAAGGCTTGTTGGGAAGTGAGTTTGAATTGATGTTCCAATTATGTTGTGTTAGAACTTATCATAGAGTATTCCTACATAAAAAATAAACACATAAAACTCACAAAAAAGAGCACTCATTGTGCTCTACAGAGAATGAACAAAAACAAAAACATCTACCTAAACTAACCTAATAAAGTTTTCTAAATAACAAAATAAAGTCAAGTAATAAGGGTTTGCACATCTCACAAATAGTGAGTTATCAACGATTATACTTTAAGTGTGAAATTTACCAAATGTGGGGATGAATTTTTGATAAGTTACATAGTATTTTGATTTTTTTCCCCACCTTTAATACTTACATTAATTTGATTTTCTTTCATAATTAGGAGAACCCTCACCAAGGAGGTTATTATACGTAGTAGATAAATGTAATCATCATTTTAAATATGTACGTAGAATATTGACTTTTCATCATTGGGCACATTATACAAAAATTTGATTTTTCTATATTTATTTTTTAATTTCATAATCAAATTACTTACATTGAAGAGAAATGCCAAATAACAAAGGGAAAATACGGTGTTGATATTTCTTTGATAAAAGAAACAGATGTCTGAATTAAACTATTGATCCATAAAACACCACTTCTCTCCATCACCCACCTCTCTGAATGATATATCAAATAGACAACTATATTTTAAGTGTGAAAATTTTCAGAAGGAGTGAAAGATGATTTATATACTCTTTTAATGATAGGCTCATATTGAGATAGATATATCGAATGTTGCTTATTCTTTTTTATAAACTTTTTCTTGAGATAATCACGAAATTAATGTTGCTTAAAATAATAGAAACATATAAGAATTCTAGTTTCAGGAGGCAATGTTGATATGAATGTATTTTGAAGTATGTTCAAAAAATAATAATCACTTTCATTTTATTTATAAGAAATTTTATTAATAATGTAAAAAAATTGTAGATAAGAGTTTATCGCTAGATCATAAACCAAACCATTTTGTGTGAAAGATTTGTCAATAAACTCTAATTATCCACAACATTATTAATGAAAATTCACATTAATATAATGAAAATAAAATTAATTTTTATTTGTTCAAAGACTTCCAAAATACATGCATATAAACATTGTCACTTGAAACCACTATTTCTATGTATTTAATATTTTTCAAAACAACATTGTCTCTTGAAATTAATATTTAGGTGATTATCCCTACAAAAGTTTACTAACATGTCATTCAAAAAAAAATATAGATAATAATTAACATTCGACATTTTAGCTCTCTATTCACTAATCATTATCATTAAAAAGTGTATAAGATAAAAAAATGTTATTAATACACCAAAATTCTACACTGCCGTATTTGACTTGCTGAACCACAAACAAGTCCAAAATAAATTATCTAAAAACAATTTGACTTTATTTTGTGCAACCATCCCAGTGCCCAGAGCAACTCACTCGTCTTATCAAATCCAACTGTAAGTATTGATTGATGAATAGTGCTGTGTACCTGGTAACCGTTTACATCACAGTAAACTTGTTTGTGTTTAGCAGTACTGCACAGTGTAGGCTGTTACTGTATGCACCCCGATGCCTGTCTGCAAAATCGAACACCAACAGAAAGTTTTATTAAATACATAACTGTATAACTAACAGCGTCATACAAAAGTAACAAAACCTTAACCGAAGTGAGTTTTCCAGAGCACTCTTGCGGAGTGTGTGGTGATAGTCCTAACCCGCGGAGATAGTAGAGAGCAAGAGAATGAGTAATGTGTGTGAGAAATGAAGAGGAAAACCAAGGTGGTTAAATAAAGGAGCAATGACATTGGATTCCATTGAGTTGTACAATAATGTTAGTGAAGTACTATTGAGTGAAAACTGAAAAGTGACCACTTCATGCAATTTCAGGGGCAATAAAATGTTAAGCACTTGAACTTTTTTTCCAATTTAAGAATATATCATCACATGGGATTACCCCACCCAACTATAACCACATCACTTGTCCTACATCTCCTTTATCACCCAACCACTTTTCCTTATATTATACAGTAATTTAGTTTATTCAATTAACTAAGTAAAAATCTTAAATATGTTATTAAAAAAATGATTTTCAAATATTACATATTTATGTTTATAATTATTTTTTATATCACATAACATAGTATAACATAGTATGCAGTATACATGTAAAGGAGACGGATATGATATAAAGATGGAAGAATATTATGTTTATTTTGATTGGGGTGTTAGGCAAAATAACTTGGAATAGTGATTAATGTACATAGATATTTCATTATTCAATGTCTTTGTTTCCTTTCTATGATAAAATAAAATTGATAGGTCTTTGTTTCCTTTCTATGTTATAAAATAAACGTTATAGGACAATTGCTTTAATATCATTTGTAATTGTCTTATCACATGAAGCTAATTAGTGTCTGAGTTGTAACGTACTTATGTCGTAGCACAAAATTTTATTGAAGCATTACGCTTTATTCATTGTTCTATGTAATTTATTGTCAAACATGAAATTGTGTAAATTTTTTGGTATGTCTAAATCTAAGTGTGTCTTTGATCATCTAGCTACTATAGGTGAAGGATTTAATATAGAATTAAATTGTTGCCGGCGTGATGTATCGATTATCTTAATTTTTATTTATTTTGTATTATAAAATTTATTATAGTGAGAATTTTGTTTATCGAATATGATCAGTTAATTTGTGTCATAATTCTAGTGAATTATTTTTATAAAAATATTTAATTCCAAATTATAAAAATGTTGTAATTGATATAATAAAATTATTTTATTTCATTTTAAGAAAAATATTGATATTATTTAGGTGCATATAAGGAGTTATATTAAATTTTAAAAGAAAATATATGATTGGAAGATAGTAGTGATATTTATGTTTTAAAAATTGGTGATGTTTAAATTGATTATTTTGGAGTATTAGCGTGATTTAGAGATAGTTTGGTTAGTTAATTGGCAAGGGTGGTGAGTAACTATTAGAAGAAGGTATGTGGTGTTTTATTATACTGGAATTTGAAAGTGCTACAATGTATGTGTTAAATTCACTTAGTTAGCTGAAATACGTATAGTCAAGTCAGCAAATTTGATGAGGTGGGACATTTTATGCATCAAAATTGTTGAAGTGTCAAGTTATTATTTGTGTTATTGGTTTTAATATATTACGGATGCGCAGGTGAATATTAACTTGTTTTTATATTGAAATTTTAATTGTGGTTGATATATTTTATTTTTAATAAATATATTTAGTCAATTTATATCTATAATATTTTATTTTAAATTACATATTTAGGATAATCAAATAATGTAAAAATAAATATGTTTATTTTTTAAAAAAAAATATTTCTATTTTATCCACAGATTTTCAAATTCATTTTATTATTTATATGTTATTATATGTAATGCTATTAAGACATTTTATTAGATATTTTTTGAAAATATATAAATAAGGGTATAAAAAATTATGCACAGTCCAATATCTGAAAATATTTATTATATTTATTGAGATGATTTGAGAGTACACATTTTAAAATATTATATATGAGATGATATTATAGAAAATAGTTTAAAATAGTTTAAAATTGTATAATTATAAGAAAATGAAAATACATAAACAAAATTTTATAAATTTATGGTCCTATTAAAGATATGATATTATATTATTTATGAAAAGTTTGAATTGAAGTCTAGAGTGACACTTAGGATTTTAAGTGATGTGATAAAAAAAAATATTAGATTTTAATTGATTTAGCGAAAACAGAGTTATATGGCCTATGACTTGTCGTGATATAATCGATCGCTTTAGATTTTAGATACTACTATATTAAGACCTGCGTGATGCGCGACTGTAAATTAATTAATTTTTATTGAATGTTAAATATATTAAGAGTTTGTTTTGATAAAATATGATTATTAAATTTTTATTATAATTATTTTGAAAATTATAATTGAGACAATGATATAAATTAGTCAAATAGACAAAGATACATATTATTTGAAAAAAAATATATGTTTGTAAACTGAGAGTGATATTCCTAATTTAAGTTAACAAACTTAAATATCCATAAAGTAGTTTTTTGTTTGTTATGCTTTGATTCTCATTTTTTTTTCCTTTGCAATTATCTTTAATTTTGATATTTTATTTTAATTTTTTGAATATATGTATTATTTTTAGTGTTAAAAAGTTAAAATTTTATTTCTAGTATTATCAAATAAAACATTCAATAAATTTATAAAATTCATGTCTATTTTGTCAAATTTTACTTGTTATATTAATTTTTATAAAAGTATTATTTTAATTTTTTTATTGAAATTATAAAAAAATCATTTTATATTATCGTTGGTATTGGTTAAAATATAAGTGTTTTTCTTAGACATTATCATAGATGTTTGTATTATAGTCTATATGATTACTATTATAAAATAAAAGAATAAACTACTTTAAAAATATATATATTCTAATATGTAAGAAATTATAAATATTGTTATTTGCCTTTAATTTATTATTTGGTATTATGTTCTATTTTAAAATATTTAATTTTTTACAATTTTAATAAAACATAATTACAATTTTATTGTTAAGAAATTTAGATTCACATGTGTATTTTAAAAATTAGAATTTAGGAAAATATAAATAATTGAAATAGTAATTGTCTTGTTAGATTATTTTGTTAATAGGTAAGATATTTTTTTGTCTTTTTCAAGATTCAAACTGTGACATTCAATAGAGAAAAAATTATATTTATCTATTTTAAAGTGAAAGTAAGATTTTGGAAGTGTGAAATAGGACTATTGAGTGATGTGACACAAAAAGAATAGTTTTTTTTTACGGTTGTCTTAATATAATTCGGTGCTTAAGATTTAATAGATTATTTAATAGATTATATAAATATAGATATGGATTTTGATATTTTATTTTAATTCGTTGAATATACGTATTATTTTTAGAGTTAAAAAAGTTAAAATTTTATTTTCATATTTTCATTATTATCAACTAAAACTTTCAATAAGATTATAAAATTCATGTCTATTTTATCAAATTTTAGTTGTCTGACGAATAAAGGGTTGAAAATGTCACTTGTTATATTAACTTTTTTTAATGTATTATTTTTAATTTTTATTATTGAGATTATAAAAAATTTATTTTATATTATCGTTCATATTGGTTAAAATATAAGTGTCTTATTTTAGACATTATCATAGATGTTTTTACTATAGTCTATATTATTACTATTATAAATTAAAAGAGTAAACTACTTTGGAAAAAAATTATATTCTAATATGTGAGAAATCATAAATATTGTTATTTGTCTTTAGTTTATTATTTGGTATTTTATTTATTTTTAAAATATTTATTCTTTTTATGATTTTAATAAAACATAATTCTAATTTTAGTGTTTAGAAATTTAGATTCACATGCGTATTTTAAAAACTGGAATTTAGGATAATATAAATAATTGAAATAGTAATTGTCTTGTTAGATTATTTTTGTTAAAAAATAAGATATTTTTTTGTCTTTTTCAATATTAGAACTCGTGACCTTCAATAAAAAAAATTATATTTGTCTATTTGAAAGTGAAAGTAAGATTTTAGTAGTGCCACATTGGACTATTGGGTGATGTGGCACAAAAAGAATAGAATTTTTGACACTTGTCGTAATATAATCCAGTGCTTCAGATTTAATAAATTATATATATAATAGATAATAGATAAATGATTGATGACATATAGATATTAAATATAGCATATTAAAAAAATAAGGGTTAAATACGTTTTTAAGTCTTTATAAATATGTGATCCTTCAATTTTATTTTTTTTAATTCTAAAAGATGGTTCTCGCAAAAAAATCTATCCATAATTTTGGTCTCTGCCGTCAATTTTCATTAACGAAAACTAACGTGGCGGGCAGCTTGGCAAAATGTTGAAATTGCACCTCCTCTAAACAAACCTAGAAAAAAAATATTTGTTATTTGTTATGAACAATGACAATAGTGTTTAAACATTAGCGGATCCACGTCCATTAAAGGAGAGTGAGTTAAAACTCTCAAATTGGTAACCCTTAGTAGAGACAGGATTCAAATCACTGTACTTGGTACGATGTCAATTGTTCCAAAGCTGGTGAAAGAGATCAATCTGTCACCTTATCTGGACTTGGCCGCTATGGTAAACTATCCTCTAACCTCTCCAACCTCACCTACCTCATTTCACTTGACCTTTCAAACAATCTAAAATATACTACATCAGTTTTGTGTTTCTAATAATTATCTAAATGGAAGTATTCCTAAAGGAATGGACAAGTTTCAAAATCTCATGTCCTTCGCTATTGAACATAATAATTTCACTTGAGAGTTACCAATAGAAATTGGAACACTCAAGAAATTGGAGCAACTTTGGATACTCAAAATAGATTATTTGAAGAAATTCCATATATATTTGAAAACTTTACAAATCTGTATCAACTTGCAATAAGAAACTACTAGTTCTCAGGTAGAATTCCCGTGAGCATGGGATAATGCATGAGTTTGAGTTATCTTGACTTGGGAATGAATAAGCTTATTGGTGACATACCAATGGAGATTTTTCAACTCTCTGAATTGAGAATATTATATTTATGTGGAAACTCTTCGAACGGTTCGTTTCCTCCTGAATTCAAGATGGAGTGGCTAGAGACCATGATTCTTTTAGACAACCAGTTGTTGGGGAACATTTCTAAAATCGAAGCAAATAGATTAAGGATACTTCAGATGGAAGCAAACAAATTTACATGTTCAATTCTAAATAGTCTAGGAGATTTAGCATCCCTTGAGATTTTCGATCTATCATCAAACAATCTCACTGGTCCAATTCTTGAGAGTTTAAATTTGTTAGAACTATTCAATGAATTTCTAAGGTTGGTGGGTCGTCTGAAATGGGCCCAAGTTTGAAACTTTCTTGAAGGGGAAGTTGTTAGATAGAAAGGGAAATGGGTTATTTGAAATGGGTTGTTATAGTTTGATGAGAATTTTGCGTATGGAGTTTTGAGTTTGCATAAAAATAGGAATGGAATAGTTTTGGATGTTCATAGTTGTTGGAAATCCATTAAAATCTATGATGAACTTTCTCTATCAGAAAAAATATCAAAACACAATAAGACTATCACTGAATGTTATTTATCCCGAAGCAGAAAAAGAAAAACATCAAATAGACCTGAGAAAGGGAATCATCAAGGTATCTTGACCAAGAGAAAGAGAACAATAGATAAAAATCATGATATGAGAGATGAAAATTAAATGAGGTAAGCATAAAATTAAAGATTTACAAACATCATTATCTCTTAAAAAACTTATCAAAAATAATTCAACAAAAAAAACTATATAAGGCCATAACCATATCAAAATGGATTTGGTCTTATTATTGTTAAAAATAGATTTTCAAAACCATTTTTTGAAATATTTGAAATTTTTCTATATTCGTTTTTTCTATAATGTAAACTAATTTTGACATTCTATAACATAAACATATATTATTGAAGACCAACACATAGTCAAAATCATTTTTTTTTTCAAAAGTTTTGTATTTTAAAAATAATTTTAATAAAAATCTATTTGAAATAGCTTTAAATTTAAGTAATTTTTTGAAATTTTGATATCTAAACAAAATTTCAATAAAAAGATTGAAAATATCTAAAATAACATTTAAAGAACAACTATTCAAAACAAATTTTCAATTTATGAAAAATTTCTTTGTAAACTTTTTTTTCACAAAACTATATAATATTATACAAATTATTTTTAAAAATATTCAAAATAAACGGGCCTATAATATACAACCAAAAGTTTGAATATAAATCTATATCTATATAATATATTAAATCTGAAATTTCACATTATATCACGACACATCATATAAATGATATGTCACATACTCTATATTTAGCCACATCACCATTATTCTTATGTGGCACTCTCTAAAAGACATCTTTAGATTTCAAAAAGTTAAAATACATACTATTATTATTATTTTATTGAGGTCATGAGTTCGAACCTTGTTAAATGCAAAAATATGATTACCTATAAAATATTATTAAGTTTTATGTTATTTTGAAATATATTATTTACTCAAATCTTATATAATATCATTTATTTTTTTAGAAATAATTTTTTAATTATAAAAAAAAGACAGAAAAGAAACTCTTGATATATATTTTTAATATAATAACTCCAACATAATTTTATTTCATTTTTATTCTAAAAGTGTAAATGATATTGTAATTTTTATCATACCAACTACAACAAAGAATTCTACAATGAAAAGAAAATAATCGGTTTTAATATTTGGTTTTGAAATTATCATGCAAAAAATTCAAATATTATATAATACATTTATAATTTTCTTGCACATGTAAATGACATGTCTGAGATTCAACTCATTACAATCATGAATATTTATTATAAGAAGTATTGTGAAGGAAATAGACTCACCATCCATTTTAAATAAAATAATCTAACAATCCAAAATTACTCCAATTAAGAATATTTGCTCAAAATTTAAAAATAAAAGAGACGTGTGAATCTAAACTCTATAACTTTTTTCAATTTTCTTAAAATCATAACAAAGATAAAAGTTGAAACAAATGTCTTTTCAAAGGCTTACCATTATTTGCCGATATTGAAATATGACAGAGTATGCAACACATATGAATAAAAGTATTTATTTTCCACATATGAATGTTAAAGAGACATGAGAATCAAAATTAAAAAATGGACCTCAAATAGCATCTTTTAGAATTATTAAAATACGCATAAACTAAAATCTAGATATCAATGTCAACTTACATACTTATATTTTTTTCTTTCAAATAAAATATTTTTTTATATATTATCTGTATTATAATACATAATAAAATATTATAATATAAATTTTTAACCGTATTTTAAAAAAAATTACTAAATATAATTTCAATTTAATATAAATCAAATAAAAAGTAATTCATAACCGCGTACCTCGCATATCTTAATTTAGTTATGCGTGGTTTTCAAAACATTTTATATTAAAGATTATTCTATCAAACTTTCTGAGTTGCATATCTTAATTTAGTTATGTGTTGTTTTCAAAACATTTTATATTAAAGATAATTCTATCAAACTTTCTGAGGTACATACATAAAAATTCGTCCTATAAAATTCATATTATATTTGTCGTAGTAGCAAACCGACACTCCTCTTCAATCTACATTCATGACCCATACAAGAAAAAGAAAAAAAAACACAAACATTTCTTTGAATTACTCAAGCTGCTTGAAGTCTCTCAATCTTTTAAGATCATCAATCAAGGCCAACAAATTATTATAAGACGAGCCACATTCTTCAACCGCTCGTCTAGCCTTTTCCCCATACTCTCGACTAAGCAGTCTAACTCCCTTAGCTTCATCACCACCGTCCATCAATCTTCTCACAGCCTTCTCAATGCTTTCCCTTGTCACCAACTTCTCCCTCTCCCTAAAACCGCCCAAACACCATTCAGTTGCACCAACTTCTACTCCAATCCCTCGCACTTCAGTTATCAGTTTCTCATTGTAGAATTGCTCCCCATGCACTGGCCATGTTATCATCGGAACCCCCGCACCTACAGCCTCTACCGTGGAGTTCCATCCGCAATGCGTGATAAATGCACACACAGCTTGGTGGCTTAGTATCATAACCTGTGGAGCCCAACCCCTAATAATCAAACCTTTGTTTCTCTCTTCAAATCCCTTAGGCAACCATTTTTCTTTCTCCATTTCGCTCTCATCTTCCTTCCCTTTCTTCTCAGGAACAACCCATACAAACTCATGACCTGATGCCTCTATTCCACAAGCAAACTCGTATAGTTGTTTATCAGAGAAATAGCAAATGCTTCCAAAGCATATGTACAACACTGAATTAACTTTCTTCGAGTTGAGCCAACTCAGACACTCATGCATGCTCACCACGCTCTTGTTTCCTCTCTCAGCTCTCTCGTGAACGGTTCTGCGAATAAGAGAAGCTGGACCAAGATGCCAAGCTTTGTGACCTGTAGTTTTCTGGTAGTGTTCAATGCATTCTTCACCGTCAAGTTCCGCGAAGCTATTGACGATGAGCCCCTTGCTTTTGAGCATATTCTCAAGCATCGTTTCCATGGAACCTGTGAATATCTTCGGCGGTTTTGTGCAGAAGGTGATAGGATGAGGAAAATTTGTAACGGTGAATGAACTTGAATCCGAATCAGAATGAAGTGTATGATTTTTTCTGAGGGCTTCCATGAGGGAGATGGTAAAGAGAGAGAATCCAGTGAAAGAAAGGGCAGGGATGTGAAACTTATTGGCCAAGTCATTAAGCCAGGGGTACATGCAGTCGGCGATGATACAGTCAGGTGTATCATTCGCCATGAAATCTTCAACAGCTCCATGGAGGAGCATTGCACCTGTGTAGATTTTTCCAGAGGTGGCAGGGTCAGTTGTGGAGGACATATATTCAACACCGTGAGGGAGGCCTACTTTTCCGGCGGGGAATTCGACGGTGTGAATGCGAAAGAAGAAGGGATCCGGGGAGGAGAAAGATTTGGTAAAGAAATGGACATTGGAAGGAGTGGTGATGATTGTGACATGATGGCCACGGGAAGCAAACAGAGTTGCTATGTCATAAAGAGGGATCATATGGCCAGGTGCTGGATATGGAATGATGAAAAGTTTCAGTGGCCGTTCAACTTCCATTGCTTAATTTATTCACTATTCAACTCTTTGATGATCTATCCTTCTGTGTGTGGTTTTCTTAGTCCAATCTTAATTTGGTTTTATATGCATTTCTTTTATTGAATTCTACTAGCATAAGAAACGAGACCCACGAGATAACAATAGATAGCAGAAGAATCATAGTAGTTGACTTTAGATTATAGAGGACATAGTTGTATCGGCCGGCCTTACGTAACACACTTGCATGATATGTGACTTTCTTTTGAAATTTGTATATAGGCCATTATTTTAAGATATTATATATTATATGATAAAATATTTACCTCAGCAAACAAATAATTGAGTTATTATTGTTAAGTGTGTCACGTTTTAATTTTTTTTTCAATAAAAAACACCTCACTAATTTGTCGAGTTTAAAATCCCTCTCAACTTTTTATAGGCTACAGAGTGTTGGAATAAAACTTAAATGCAGTCAAAGAGAGTTTGAAAGTTATTTTCTTGGGATTTGGAAAGTCTATTCCTTGGATCTATACCTCCTTGAAAATATTCAGCATTTAGAGCATCAATATCCATGATACTCATTTTGGTGTCTTAAATGGGTCTCATTTAATTTTAAGTCACTTTAGTATTTGTAAATATTCATACCATTTATACAAAAGTTTAAATTGGGTCCCATCAACTCTATTATATAAGATTTAATTTTTGTAAAATATAAAGAAAAAACTTAAGACACGGTAGTATTATTTGACCATGGTGGCTTTCTTATATCATGTTTTTGGATGCAATTATTCATACCATTCTGACAAGAGTGACACATGTAGGCAAATATTACCCTCAATATTTATGCTCTTAGTATTTAGCATTTCCTATGTAGCATTTATTTCTTTGTAGTTTTTTGAGTCTCTATATATAGAACTCATTTGTATCATATTTTCTAAGATAGTTAAACATTTCAATACAATAGAAGTTGCAGTCCTCTAAACACCACCTCTAGATAATTTATCCTTATTATTATCTTGTTGTTGTCTTCAAATTGGCATCAGAGCAATAGCGAACATGATGAATCAGATGCCACTGCCACAATTATCGAAGTCGAATTATGAAAATTGGAGTATCTAGATGAAGGCGCTTCTTGGATCATTAGATGTGTGGGAAGTAACAAATGATGGGTTTGCAGAACCGGCCAATACAACTGGGTACGCAGCAGCCCAGAACAAGGCATTGAAAGAGACGCGATCGAAAGATAAAACAGCATTGTACATGTTGTTTAGGGTTGTCGATGAATCAGCCTTTGAGAAGATTGCTGGTTCGACTATGTCGAAAACAGCGTGGGACACTCTTGAAAAAGCGTTCAGAGGAGCAGATAGAGTCAAGCAAGTTCGCTTGCAAACTCTTCGAGGTGAACTAGAAAGAATAAAGATGAAGGAGACGGAGTCCGTGTCGGAATACATAACGCGTATGCAAACGGTGGCAAATAAACTGAGTCGAAATGGAGAAGCATTGACTGATGCTCGTGTTATCGAAAAGATTTTAAGATCTTTGACAGAAAACTTTGAGAATATAGTATGTGCAATAGAGGAATCGAAGGATCTTTCGAGAGTTACTGTCGAAGAAGTAGCAAGTTCTCTCGAAGCACACGAACAACGCAAGTTAAAAAAGAAGGAGGAAGCATCTGATGACGAAGATCAAACCAAGGAAGTTGCCAGAGACGAAAGAGCATGGTTCTCTCAAAATTTCCATGGGAGAGGACGTCGCCGTGGAGGACGTGATGGTGTTCGAAGTTATCAAAATAACAACTTCGAAAGAGGACAATCAAGCCAACAAAATTGGCGTGGCAGAGGACGTGGTCAAAGAGGTGGTCGAACAAACTACACAAACATTGAATGTTACAAATGTAACAAATAGGGGCACTATGCGAAGAACTGTAATTCCTACAGTTGCTACAACTGTGGAAAGGTGGGACATCTTGCAAAAGATTGTCGTCTCAAAAGAAAAGTGGAAAAGACAACAAATTTTGCCCTAGATACAAGTTCGAATGAAGGTTTCCTACTGATGACTCAGAAGGAAATAAACGAAGAAAATGACACTATGTGGTATCTTGACTTTGGAGCAAGTAACCATATGTGTGGTCATAAACACATGTTTAAAGAGATTACAAAGATTGAAGATGGCCATGTATCTTTTGGAGATGCATCGAAGATAAAGGTTAAAGGAAAAGGAACAATTAGCTATGTGCAGAAGGATGACTTGATAAGAACAATCTAAGATGTGTACTGTGTGCCAGATCTCAAAGAAAACATACTGAATCTGGGACAATTAACTGAGAAGGGATATTCAATTCTCATGAAAGATCGAATGTTAAACCTCAAAGATAAATCTGGACATCTGGTTGCTGAAGTCGAAATGGGGAAGAATTGAATGTACAAATTGAACTTGAGGAGAGTTCGAGAGAAATGTCTGCAGGTTAATGTCGAAGACGAAGTCTCTCTATGGCATCTACGTTTTGGTCACTTAAATCATGATGGGTTAATGAGACTAGCAAAAAGGAACATGGTGCATGGACTTCCAGACATGGAGAATGAAGGTAGATTCTGTGAAGATTGTGTTCTTAGCAAACAAACAAGAACCTCATTTCAAAAGAAGGCTGACTATCAGGCTAAACACATTCTCGAATTAATACACACTGACATATGTGGGCCAATTACTCCAGAATCCTTCAGTGGTAAGAAGTATTTCATTTTGTTCATTAATGATTTCTCAAGAAAGACTTGGGTCTATTTCTTGAAAGAAAAATCTGAAGCATTCGAAGTATTCAAAAAGCTCAAAGTGATGGTGGAGAAGGCAACTAATAGACACATCAAGGCCCTTCGATCAGACAGAGGAGGAGAGTATACTTCAACCGTATTCATGAAGTATTGTGAAGAACAGGGTATAAGAATATTTTTGACTGCAACATACTCACCTCAGCAAAATGGGGTGGCTGAAAGGAAGAATCGAACAATCCTTGACATGGTTCGATCAATGCTTAAGAGCAAGAACATGTCGAAGGAATTTTGGGCAGAAGCTGTTCAATGTGCAATCTATGTGCAAAATAGATGTCCATATTCGAAGCTAAGAGATCAAACACCTCAAGAAGCTTGGAGTGGTCAGAAGCCAACTGTGTCTCATTTCAAAGTTTTTGATAGTGTTACATACACACATGTACCAGATCGACGAAGAACGAAGCTTGAGGACAAGAGTCAAAAATACATACTCATTGGGTATGATGAAAATACTAAGGCATACAGGTTGTTCGATCCTATAAACAAAAAGGTGATAGTAAGCAGAGATATTTGTGTGAACGAAGCAAGTATATGGAACTGGAATAGTTCGACAGAAGCAGTGGTTGAAGCTGGAGAATCATCTATTGTTGTGCCTACAAACACTTCGACAGATCATGAAAACTCTGATAGTGAAAATGATTCCTCACAGCCCAGAATGCGAAGCTTACAAGATCTATAAGACAACACAGAAGAAGTGCATCTTGTACGTCTGTTGGCAGACTCTGAAAACATTAGTTTTGAAGAATCTTGGAGAAATGAAAAATGGAAAAATGCCATAAACGAAGAATTCAAGGCCATCGAACATAACAATACTTGGGAACTTACTGAGTTACCAAAAGGAAGTCAAACTATTGGTGTGAAGTGGGTATTCAAGAAGAAGATGAATGCTCAAGGAGAAATTGAAAGGTATAAGGCGCGACTTGTGGCGAAAGGCTACAAACAGAAAAAAGGAATTGATTATGATGAAGTATTTGCACTTGTTGCAAGAATGGAAACAATTCGACTGCTCATGTCTCAAGCTGCTCAATTCAAATGGAAGACATTTCAGATGGATGTCAAATCAGCTTTTCTGAATGGTGTGCTCGAAGAAAAAGTATATGTCGAAGTACCACCAGGATACAGGAAATTCGAAAATCAAGGAAAAGTGTTGAAACTGAAGAAGGCACTTTATGGGCTGAGGCAGGCACCACACGCATAGAATACGCGCATTGACACATACTTCAAGGAGAAAGGTTTTCAGCAATGTCCCTATGAACATGCTATGTACGTGAAGAAGAATAAATAAGATATTCTACTTGTTGCCCTTTATGTTGATGATTTGATATTCATGGGCAACAATGATTATTTGATTGAAAAATTCAAAAACGAAATGACACGTGAGTTTGAGATGACAAATTTAGGCCTGATGAGATACTATCTTGGCATAGAAGTTCGACAAGAAGAGACGGGAATCTTTATCTCACAAGAAAAGTATGCAAAAGACATCCTGAAGAGGTTCAAAATAGATAGCTGCAATCCAATTTCGACACCAATGGAACCAGGATCAAAGCTTTCGAAATTTGATGGGGGAGAGCATGTTGAAGCAAGAAAATTTCGAAGCTTGGTAGGAAGTCTTCGATACTTGACTTGCATAAGACCAGATCTTTCGTTAAGTGTTGGCATTGTGAGTCGATTTATGGAAGAACCAGTCCACACACACTGGAAGGCATTGAAAAGAATCCTTCGATACGTCCAAGCAACCGTGTCACTTGGGATGCTTGTTGAAGCGGTAAAGCGACAAGCAAAGAGTTGGTATTATTTTTACCGGGTGATATATACCGGGTAGGTTATATCGTATCGTGTCCATAGAGATTGGTTATTGATTCGTCGTTCGACAATTCTATCGTTAATGAGTTTGGGATTAAAAGAAATGAAAATAAAAGACAGAAAGTAAATGAACAAAAAGTATAAAGGATAGACAGCTTGTCTAGAACGAATGTAAACTACCCGTCACAGACTTAAATCTACCACCCATGTCATACTCGGCCTACGATACTCGTCCGTGTCATCACATACCTCTCACAACCTAAGCTATTTTTAACCCCAAATTGAGAATCCTCCCGAATCACCTCGATATCCATTTCTGGCCTATCTCGACAACACAGAAGTCAACTGCGTCACCTCTATACCCATCTCTAGCTTACTTCACCAACGCAGAGGCATTAAGATTAGATACTCTATAGTGAATGTCACTCTAAACCCAATTCTAGCATTCAGAAACTAACAGATAATCATCCTAGGTAAGAATCTAAGCAATCTATCTCTAGTAAAGCTCAAATCCCTAACATAGAGTAAAAACCCAAGACAATCACCAACACAGATTCGTAAAGCAAACTTTATACAACGCCAAGGGCGACAAATATACATGAGTTAGAGTAGATATACATACAAAACCCAACAAAAGAGATTACAAAGAGAAGAGAAGAAGAGGAACCAAACATTTCTTGGTTTGTCAACACCAATCGACGAGGGATTCGACTCTGGATCATCCAAATACAAGCTCCAATGTTGTTTTCTAAGCTCTCTAGACCAAAAAATGATGTTGATGGTGTTAGGACTCAAAAATACCCAACCCATGACCTAAAAATGTGTTTTTAGCCCCTTTTAAAGAATTCTGAAATCGCAGGGCGCGCTTATCCTGGTATTTTCGCGCTAAGCGCGGTCTGCATTGTCCTGAAAAAAATCAGCATCTTGTTTTTGCCATATCTTGAGAACCGTAAATCGTAATTGAGTCCGGTTTGAAGCGTTGGAAAGCTTATTAAATTTCCTATCTAACCATGTCAAAATATCAATCAAATTGATGATTTTTATTCTTTGATTTTGAGCCTTATTCGGTTATGAGTTGCTCAAGTCACGCGTTTGAAGTCGTGTCTTCGACACTTTATTACTCAATGCTCCAATTATGAATGAATACCTATAAAAGAGATGAAAAACTATCAAATGATACAATATTTACACACAAACTCAATTATTCTATTATGTACACATTTATACAAAAAACGGGGGATTTATTCGAAGAATATCAACAAAAGAACCGATAAGTGCCACTAAACATATATACAAAATAACTAAATTTTGGCACTTATCAATGCTTTACACAAGAACTGAATATTACAAGTTGACTGGCTACTCTGACAGTGTTTGGTGTGGAGACATAGATGATCGAAAGAGCACTTATGGCTATGTGTTCTTCATGGGAAATACTGCTTTCACTTGGGTTTCGAGAAAGCAACCAATTGTAACCCTTTCGACATGTGAAGCAGAATATGTAGTAGCATCTTGGTGTGTATGTCATGCAATATGGCTTAGAAGACTGTTGAGCAAGATGGAGAAAAGACAAGAGGATGCAACAACAATTCTAGTCGACAACAAGTCAGCAATCGAACTTGCGAAGAATCCAGTGAATCATGAAAGAAGCAAACACATTGATGTTCGATTCCATTTCATTCGAGAAGACGTGAATGAAGGAAGTGTCGAACTAAAATATGTAGCAAGCAAGGACCAGGCTGCAGAATTCCTCACAAAACCATTGTCGAAGGAGTTATTCGACAGAGGCAAAAGAATGCTGGGAATGATGGACCGAAGAAGCATTTAATTTTATGGGGGAGTTTTGTTGGAATAAAACTTAAATGCAGTCAAAGAGAGTTTGAAAGTTATTCTCTTGGGATTTGAAAAGTCCATTCCTTGGATCTATACCTCCTTGGAAATATTCAGCATTTAGTATTTAGCATTTCCTATGTAGCATTTATTTCTTTGTAGTTTTTTGAGTCTCTATATATAGAACTCATCTGTATCATATTTTCTAAGACGGTTAAACATTTCAATACAATAGAAGTTGTAGTCCTCTAAACACAACCTCTAGATAATTTATCCTTATTATTGTCTTATTGTTGTCTTCACAAAGGACATGCATGCTATGTGTCATATATGGTACAAAGATTTGACTCGCTCACCGTTCACTTGTGTGTCAACTACATGGAATATATATTGTTGGTGTTGAAAGTATAATTATTTGTGTCGAATTAGGAATTTGATAGAGTTTATATTAGTTGTATTTGATAGAGAATTGAATACAACAAGTAGTTGTTGAAATGATTGTGGTAATCAAAATGTATAGTTGTCAAATGAGTTAGCCTCGACAGAATTAAAGTTAGCATTTTTTGTATGTTTTAATGGAGTTAGTGCGTTAGTTAGAGATTTCTTGGTGTACAAGCAATATCAGCCATAAATAGGGAGGCACCCTATCATTGTAATGTGTGAAGAAAAGTTAAACATAATTTGAGTTTGAAAGCAGAGAGAAACTCTGTAAAATCTTCTTCTTCCTCTCATTTTCTCTCAAACACTAATTTCTCATTTCTTCCCCAATTCATGTTTCTTTCTTCTCAAAGTTTTTGTGCAGCGTGAATCATCTTGCAACCAAGGTATGGTTGATTCACTTGATTGAAGAATAAAAGGCACAATCAATTAGAAAGATTGATTCTTGTTCATCAAGATTGATTCGAATTAGCTCCAAGATTGGAGATTCATTCTAACATCTAGTATCTAGAGCACTGGTTATGTGATTCTTTGGAAGTACAAAGCGATGAATCATTCGAACAAGAATTTTCCATCAATTCTTCTAATTCTAAAAGATAAGAATTATGAGAATTGATGTAAACAGATGAAGATCATTTCCTGTTATCAAGATCTTTTGGATCTCATGAAGGAAGGAGTAACACCAATTAGAGATGATGTTATGAATGAGCAAAAGGTTGCACATGAATAATTGGAGAAGAATAATTATAAAGCTCTCTTTATAATTCATTAATATGATGATCTAGATAAATTTGAAAAGATGAGTGATGTAGAATCAGCGAAAGAAACATGGGATATTCTGGGGAAAAATCAATTTGAGGTGCAAAGAATGTGATAAGGCGAGGTTACAAACTTACAAAAGAACGAATGAATTGCTATCAGATAGAAGAAAGAGAAATCATAACTTATTTCTTTACTAGGGTTACAAAATTTTTGAATTAATAAAGATATATGGAGAAACGTTGACATCAAGATTAGTTGTCGCAAAGATCTTGAGGTCATTGACTCTGGAGTTCAATCACATGGTAGTAGTCATAAAAGAATCGAAAGATTTGTAAAATTTGACAAAGGAAGAGCTTCAAGGAACCCTTGAATCTCGTGAATAAAGAAAGGTTGAAAGATATCATCACAATAGACTCCGCCATAAATCAGGAATCTGCTTAGAGCTCATTTATGTACATAAAAATCCACTTAAATGTTTTCCAGTGCACCTTTCCAGAATTGGACATATACCTGTTTACCAGGCTTTTTGCATATGTTATGTCTGGCCTAGAACATACCATAAAAAACATCAAAGAACCTAGTATGTTAGCATATGGTATGTTATTCATATATTCTCTTTCTACCTTGTTAATTGGACACTGAGTTATAGTGAGCATGAATTAAGGATTTGTTAGAGTCACAACAGGATTTGAGTTAGACATACCAAACTTGTTGACAATCGTCTGCGAGTATGTATCTTAAGATAAGTATAATATCGGCTGCTTCTATATCTCCATATGTCAATCCCAAGGATTCGGGTGGTAGTACCAACATCCTTCATCTCAAATTCTTGTCAGAGTTCAACCTTTACCCTTAATACTTCTTCACATTTATCTCTAGCTATGAGGATATCATCCACATAAAGTAACATAATTACAAGTTAACTTCTACGTAGAAATCTAAAGTAAGCACAATGGTCGAATAGACTTCTAGTGAAACCTATGTGTGTCATGAATTTGACGAATCTCTTATTCCATTGTTGAGACGATTGCTCATGCCTTATAAATACTTATTGAGTTTTCACACATGATCCTCTTTGCCTAATCCTTAAGAAAATATTTAAGATGAAAATCCAAATGGAAAAAGGATTTGAATGAGTTTTGTATTTTTTTAAGTCTTTTGAAAAATGTTTGATATGCTTAAGTATCATGAAACATTTATTAAAAAAGACGTTTTGAAAATGCACTTGACAAGGTCTACAAAAAGTTTTACATAGTTCTACCAAAATTTTCAATGGAGTATAGAGAACAAGTTTATCTTTGCTAGAAGTTAATCTGCATATATCATAGACACAAAGCAATTATTTATCCTGGTAGACAGGACAAAAAATCACAAAAAAAAAAAAAACATTAGTTTCCCTAATGTACCTTGGATCTATAACTCACACTCAATTTTATTGAGTTGATTACCATTTTTCAAGGTTGAAATTATAATGATTATCTAAAGAATCTCACTCAACACAATTTAGATATCAAAGAACAAAATTTTAGAAAAATTTTCACATGGTTAAAATAAGGAGAAGATGTGTTTATGAAAGGAAGAACACTTATGGATTTTTCTCAATGTAAAAAATATGGATTTTTTTGTCCTAATTGTTCATAAAAGAACTCACTAAATATTTTTTATGAATGAGTAATAATATTATATTTTGGAAAAATTATTTAAAAAAATTATATATGTGCTAGAGGTTATGCATAAAAGTGATAGAAAATGAACACTAAGTTGAGTCAAATCATACTGTCATGATTTGAATCGGAGGAAAGAATGAATTGAATCAGTGTGATAAAATAAGAAATAACAAGCTGCGATTCGAATCATGATGTGATACATGTGATTCGAGTCAAGCAATTACTTTATTTGAATCATGGATAACTTTTGAAAGTTTGTTTAGTCATGATTCGAGTCAAAGAGAATCACGATTTGAGTTAGGGAATTCCTTGGTTCAAATTAGAAATACAAAGCCAAAATTTTGATTTCCATTCCGCTCTATTCCATTCTGCTCCGTTATGTTCCATTCTGTTCCGCTCCGTTGTATTCCATCAATCCAAACATATCCTTAAGGAATTTCTTTCTAGACATAGTACCCTTCTTCAAGACATGTTGCGTAAAACCCAAAATACCACCAGAATTCGCAACTGCACTAGCGAAGGCACCCTCAACCTGATTTTTTAGATTTACTTTGCATATGCACTTGCAAAGTCACCTGTAGGCTGATTTCATAAGTGCATGTGCAAATTTTTCTCTGGGCAGAACATTCATTCAACAAAATTCAAAGAAATTACATAATTAGCTATGCAGAAAATTAAAATTACATATTATTATAAACGGGAAGTTGAGGACGTTGCAACATCTTGATAACATCTTATGTCGATCTTTGAAGCCTCGCATCCATCTCAATCGGACCCTTGGAAGAGTATTGCTCAAAGGTATCCCACATAACCTCTAGATCTTTGTCGTTCTTCAACTGAAACAAGGTGAACTTTATGTTTCCTTCATTGTCAAGTGAAGGTGAACGATACTCAAGCTTGATCACCTTTCAATTTTTTGGATAATGCAAGAGAGAATGCAGTATCATGATGAGCTCGACGAATGGCGTGTGTTGCAAAAACCTTAATTTAAGTGACGATTGTGCACTACTGAAGTAGACAAAATCAAGGTGTGGGTATGTTTGTGTCATTTCTGTTTTTGGTTTGTGATGGACAATGAAATGGGTTGTAGACTCAATATATAGGAAAATAAGACTAATATGGACCAAAGAAATCTTATCAGGACAAAATTCGCAAGTGAACATGCGAATTACACAAATTAGGGGAATTCGCATGTGCACTTGCTGAATTAATAAAGAATATAAGGGTAATTCAATGTAAATCTTCCATTATTTTCACTATTAACTGTAGATTTTTAGATTTTGGGACATGGAAAAAACAAATAAGTGTAAAACTAAATATAGATAATATGTTATATATGTATTGAAACGTATAGATTTTACAATATGTTCGACAATACATTCAAAAAATGATTCGATTACATTTTAAAATGCACCGAAAAAATTGTCGCCGCTTAAATCTAAAACTGGATCTTTCTTCGATTTCTCCCTATTTGATTCTCTCTTAAGCTCCACCAAATTGATGAACTTCATCAATCTATCCAAAAAATGATTCGTCCAAGTTTCCGCCTCTTTTGCATGATGTTTCATCCATTCCTCGGAGGTGGCCAGAATAGGACATCCCGGTTTCAAATAAACTTGAACAAAATGACATGACCTAAGGTACGCAATACACATGATGCATTCGAATGGATCTTTAGGCGGGGTATCCCAAAGAGGAAAAAAGGTTTTCGAAAAATCATACCTCATCAAGTTGATACACACCATCTCAAATGCACTTGCTATAAGATGGCCCATTTCAGGGAAGCTCGTCCACTTTTCAACTGGTGCGTGAACGGTAACACTTGGAGAAAAAGAATGGAGAACTTTATTAAACTTGTTCTTCGTCACATATATACGAGTGTAAAGTGCCCTCAACTAAAAAATAAGTGTTTGGTGCACAAGAGTGTGTTTCACCTCTCCTTGACCAAGCAACTCAGATACGGCCCGATACCCGCAATTACCATTACTCTCCACATTCACGATTTTTTTCAATGTGTTTGTGCATAAAAAGTGGCATTTCATCAATGTAGATTATTGGTGGTGGTTGTGGTTGTGGTTGTGGTGGTAGTTGTGGTTATGGTGGAGGTTGTGGTTTTAGTGGTGGTGTACGAGGTGGTTTGGAAATCTGAGCTCTCTTTTTAACACTTGTTTTGGATTTTGAGATTGGAGAAATCGAGATTATTTCATCAACAACTTCGTGTTAAGAAGAAGTATGATTTGTTGTACTGTCAGCTAGAGAAGTTTTCACCTTTTTAGGCGCACCCTTACTGTCAACTTGTGGACTTTGCAAGTGTATTTGCGAAGTGAAAATATTTTCTTCTTCAACAAAACAGCTTTAATGCAGCTAATGTATGATGAATGGATGAAAGTTTACCTCAAATTGCAGCTTTCAATGCTCACTTTGCTAATCTCAAACACTTGCAACTTGATTTGGAGACGAAAATTTCATTAAGAATGATTGAAGTTTGGAGGATTTTTTGTTAAAGGAAAAGAAAATGAATGAAATAGTGTGAATAATTGACCATGCAATACTCTAATATGGAAAATGAAGTTTCGCAAGTGCACTTGCGAATTCACTTTTCAGCATGTTTTGCAAGTGTACCTGCGAAACCCCTTCAATATTTTAAAATCTGACATTTACATATTAAAACGTGCAAAATAAGGTGGTTTCACAAGTCCACTTATGAAACATACTGAAAGGTGAATTCACAAATGCCCTTGCGAATGATATTTTTGCATTTTCGGTGGTGAAAATCACTACTACTAAGTGTAAAGAGAACTTCTCCCTATTTTATTTGTAACCTTCTCTTCATCAATTTCCAGTTGCAAGCTACTTGTCAATCAAACCATAGTTCAACAATAAAATACACATTATATTTTAACTACATGATATTCTCACTGCATATTTGCTCCTATCAATTATTGACATTGACCCCTTTTAATTTATCAAATAACTGAATGATAAATCTAATTGGTCAAAAGATGAAGAGAATTTCTTGTTCCACTTCATAGGGGTGAAAACACCATATGCAATTCCGAAAATGCCCTCAGAAAACTGAAAATATATTTTTGGTTTACACACCACTTATAATTCATTCGTTTTAAGATACGTCATTCAAAAAGTAAGAAATGAAATCGAAAATGCACTTCTGGTACAAATTGGAAATATATTTTCGATTTTCAACAAAAGAAAAACCTATGCACCAAGTGGCTCATGCCACTTTTTGTGTTGTTTTGACACTAAAATTACTTTTATTAGAAACCAAAAATGTATTTTCGGTTTTCAACAAAAGAAAAACCTATGCACTAAGTGGCTCATGCCACTTTTTGTGTTGTTTTGACAACAAAATTACTTTATTGGAAACCAAAAATATATTTTCGATTTGTATCGGAAGTGTATTTTTCGATTTTTTATAAATGCAATTTTAAAATAGTGCGTACTAGCAATATATTTTCGATTTTAGGAGTATTTTTGGAATTTTACATTGTGCCTAAGAAAAACATGGGGTATAATATGAAATTGCCAAGATTAAACTCTAACTCTTTATGCATGATAAATCTTAATTCAACTATATTGCTCCTATCAAATAACTGCATTTCATTATTAAGAATGGACATGTATATATCTTTTGCAACATCATTAAAGTGTATTCCCAAATAGCTTGTCTCCTTTGGTTTCTACTACTACGAACGGATCATACTGTCTAACCTGTTATGCCATTCAAAAATATATGAACTCATTCGATTATAATCCTCTTGTTTTAACGTTTGATGTGTTATGCCAAAGGTGGAGTTTACCTTTTGATACTGAGTATTAGAGTAAAATTTCATGAGGATTTCTGAATGAACCCTTCCATCTTAGACACTAGCATGAAATTTTGAAAACATTTCTAAAAATTTGAAATGTATTTCCGGTGTGTACCCTATACACGTTAAATTTACTAATTTTCATTACGCCAAAATTGATTTTTGGCAGCACCCAAAAGACAGCGCTTTTATGAGAAAGCGCTACCATAAGTTTTTTAAAAAATCACTAGAAACGCTGCCTTAGGCCAGCTTACGAAAGCGCTCTATAAAAGCGCTGCTAAAAGTCATCTTGAGAAAGCACCATAGAAAGCGATTTTTTAAAAGCGTTGCTAAAGGTTAACTTTAGAAAGCGTTTTTGAAAAGCGCTGTTATAGGTTAACCTTAGAAAGCGCTGTTAAAGGCATAGTGTAATACGGTGAACTGACTTTGAGATTTTTGTATCGCAAATGTGCGGATAGCAAGAGTGCCACCGACTTTTCTTTTACCCAATTAAGGGAAGGTGAAAAGAACAGGAAAAGACCTTCGTTAGATTCTGAGTAAGGGAGAAGGTTATGAAAAGGGATGGTATTAGCACCCTTTTCATCCGTAGTTATCTACGGGCTCTTAGTTGCTCTTAGATCATTTTTTAAAAAGTGCTTTCTGTGTGTTTGACAAAAATGTTTTGAAAAAGCATTTCACTTTGACTTTGTAATGATTCATGTAGAAATGTATACAAAGTGTTCGGAAATGTTTCGTTTTGAAAAGAATTTGAACTTTGACAAAAGTGTGAGGTGTGAAAAGTATTTTGTTTGAGCAAGCAACTAAAAGTCTCATTACCTACTCAGAATAGTCGTTTTCATGTTGTTTTACGTTTCCTTTAGAATAGCGTTATCCATACCATTAGTTGGTAGGTAACCCTATTCGTTGGATGTAAGAGGGACATTCGAAGGGACATCGGATGGTCATAGAAGGCAACTTGTAGGAGTATCCTAGCACATTCGAAGGGACTATCATCATTTTTCGTAGGCGAAAATCGAGGGTCAAGATCATGTATTCGTAGGCGACATCGTGGGTCTATGGTCTTTGTATCGAAGGGACTATGATGATTTGTTTTGAAGGCAACAGTGCTAGAATACCTCTACGTTCGAGGGACTTGACCATTTGTATTCGTAAAGGCAACGAGAGAGAATTACCTTATGGGGTGCATGTGTGAAAAGAGTGTGTCAAATTCAAGTATATGTTATCTTGGCATTATGAGTGATCTATGTCCAATTTTATCTTTCCATACACGCCTAATTACTAGCAGTTTATAAGGTGCGGAAAATAAATTGCGGAAATGTAAAGTGCGGAAAGATAAAGTCCTACGCTATTACATGGCTTTGGGGCAGTTACATAATAAGAGTGTGGAAAATAAAAGTCCTAATTAAACTATTACATCCCATAGGCAGTTACATAATTGAAAAGAAACGAGGAAAAAATAGTCCGAAACGTTACAACCGATGAACAGATACATAATCGGAAAACAAGAGAAATTGCATAAGAGGACAATGTTAGCAAAAAGCATGATTTTTGAATAAGGAAAAGTGTTTTAAGTTAGTAATGACAATAAGATGATAAGATAATTTTTTTGGTAATTTTCTGGATTGTTTTTTATATTTAAAAGCAATTAAAAGTCAAATTAATGATTAATTAACAATTAAATAAAATATGCATGCAAAAATATTAATTTTAATGTTAAAAATTAAACAAACATTTTTCTGATGATAATGCAAAAAGAAAATATTTTTTTGTGATTTTTAAATGCATGATAAAAATATTTGAAGATTAATTAAATTGCATGAAAAATATTAAAGAAAATAAGAAAATAGAAAAAACAAGTTAGTTTGTAAAGTGATAAAAAGAAGTGTGGCAGCCAGGATTCGAACTCGGTGCCTTTCACCAAGACCACTACACTTGGTTGGATATTGAAACGAAAACGTTTTAAGTGAATTCGCTCCTAGAGAATCCAAATTACGCGCGAAGAACACCTTCTTCTTCGTTTGAATTTTTAAATGGTTAGCGTCGGTCTTGCTCGACGCTAAGGCCCCTGCAAAAATCAAAAATTCCATACAAGCAATATAAATTTGTTTTGGCTACATGGATCGATTGCAGACAACATTCTAAACACAATGGTGGTACTGGTTTCGTCCAATTTAACGTATTTTGGGAAACCCCAATTCGAACCAGAAAACCCTAGCTATGGCATAACTCGATCCAGACACTCAAAATGCAATTAAACTACCCAGATAGCTTGCAAACACGATGCTGAACATGAACAAACAATCAAAAAGCGTTAAATATCAAAAATCGATTTTGGAAAAAGTTGGACAAACCGAATTCTGGATTTCGTGATTCTTGATGATTTTGTGAGTTGTAAGGGTCTGGAATGGTTCAGGAGGCTTCAAGGAACGTGTTTGAATGATTAGAATTGGCTGAATCAAAGCAAAAACAGGGCTGCAAGTTGCTTGAACACCACGATTTTTTTGACTTAGGTTAGGGTTCTTTAAGGCATTTTTTCTGTTCTTTCTTCATGTGTAGGCATTGTGTATTTATAATAGATGGACTTAGATCAGAAATCAAGAGAAAATAATGATCAATCAATGTAAAAAATATTTGATTTTGTGTGATACCAAATCTTTCCTTTTTGATCCAATTTTCATCAATTTCTTGCCAAATCAAAGTCAATTTCGAAATTTGCCAGCCTTGATGAGTTGCTTGGACCTCAAGAATGAGAGAAAAATCAATTTTGCATTTAATTTTGATTTTCTACCTTTATTTTTAATTTAATTTGTTTTTAAATGAATAAAATCCAAATTAAATAGAAAAATAAAGATAAAATTCGTGGCATTGGGCTTGGAGGTTCCAAATAAGCTGAGGAACAAGATTGAACCAAGAAAAGTTGGGCCCAACTTGTGCAAGGTGTATCTTGCTCAATTTTCAACATTTTTGAGTGTTCTTGGACTTTTTAGAAAGCTCTAGATGTCCTCTAAACAACCTCTTTGGTTTCATCTCATTTGGAGTTTCCATGCTCAATAAAACATCAATACAAAAAGTTGACTTTTTGTTGACTTTGAAAAGGACCTGTAATGTTTTGATCCATATCTTCAAAATGAAGCATTTTTTGACCATGCTTGTGAGACATGAAGTTTAGAGAATTGAATTTCCTTCAAAATGAGAGGTGGTGGAAAAATTTCTGATAAAGTATGAACAAGTTATGCTCAGTCAAAGTTCAGTTGACTTTTTTCTAGAAAACCCTAATTTGGAAAGTTTGACTTTTGATCAAATCTTGAGTTTTCTTGATGAATCATGATCAACCCTTGATCAAATGATGAATGTGACTTCAAAATGAGGATGTTGACCAAAAATCAGGAAGTTTGAATGTATGTTGACCACAGTTGACTTTTTGTCCAATACAACTGATTTTCAACTATCTGAGCAATTGTCTGAGGAAACTTGACTTGTAAGGCTTGAAACTTGACATGGAGAATATTTGAAGCATATGAGTAGGCATGATGATCACTGGAGATGTTGGGAATCCATCTGGATCTGAGGATATCCAAACCCTAGTTTGGGTAGATTGTTTAGGAGAGGGTTTGTCTGATCAACCCTTGAGGAATCCTTGAACATGGATGTATGAAATGTCTTGAGGAATAGGAGGGGAAATTTTGGGGTATGACACATAGGAAAAGAAAGCATTTTCCAAGGGAAAAGCGCTTCTATATCTGGCTCTAAGAAAGTGCTTTTCAAAAGCGTCGTTGTTTCTAATTTTATAATTAAAATTGTTAAACCCTAAACAAAAAACACGCGAATCTTATCTCATTCATTTCTCTCAACAGTACTCTCCTCCTCAGAATCGTCTCACACCGTCCTCCTCCTCACCTCACCGTCCTCCTCGTCGTAGCACTCAACCTCCTCACAGTATTCCCTCCGTTCGTACTTCCTCCCCCCTCCGTTCGTACTCCCTCTGACGATTACAGTTCTTCTTTCGTCGTCGTACTCCCTCCGCCGTCGTACTCCCTCCGTCGTCAACACCCTTCAACAACCTCTCTAGTGGTAAGAAATTTCACTATCCTTTCTATTAAGCTCTGATTTGTGTTTGATCAAGTGTTGAATTGACACTGCTAGTTGTTGATTTGTGTTTTCTAAAACTGCTAGTTGTTGATATTTGGAAAATTTAGAGTATATCAAATTTGTTTTAAGTTTAGGCTTAACTGTTAGCTTTGAATATGAGTTTTGTTACTGTTAATAGAATTTGTTAACTCTTCTCTGGTGCATATATGGTAGTGCCAAGTTGTCTTATATTTTTCATAATTAGAATTAGTTAACTTTTGGGATCTTATGTACAAGATATCGGCTTATTAGGTAAATGACGTGGCTTTGATCCTGTTTGATTAATCCGGCATAATGTTAACATATTGTTAAATACTATTGAAAATATTTATCTGTATAAAAAAATTTATAATAGAAGTTTTCTTTCCTTTGAATTAGCAGCGTTTCCCGACACAGTTCGACGTACAACGCTCATTCCTTGTGTTTTCGTGAGTTTGACCTTCTCGTTTCAAATTCTCGACATTGCTGTTCGGTAAATCCAAGGTAGATTTCTTCCTCAAATTACTGGTACTGTGATGAATTTGTCTGAAATTTGAATATGTTGTGTTTTCTTGATCCAGATCCATTCCGTGTATACTTTGTGTTTTGACAGAAACGCATTATACCGCTTTGTACCCTAATTAGTTGTTTTTGTTTGGCTTAATTAGTAAAACCATGGATAAGACATAGATGTATTCCAATCGATTGTCGAAAGAGTACGATAATGAGGTATCGGAATTCGTTAAAATTATTGTTGCACACACGAAAGACCCCAGTCGGATGACATCGCATTTAATACGGTATGGAATTGATAGAAGTTATACATGTTGGAATATGCATGGTGAGAAAAGTAACGGGAATGTTGAATCAGGGGATAATACGACATATGCTTCAAACGACAATTACACAGGTACATACGATTATGTTGGACAATGTTCTTCCCAATCGAACGTATAAGGCCAAAAAGATGTTGTACTCTATTGGCATGAGCTATGATAAGATACATGTATGTCCAAAAAATTGTGTTTTGTTTCGAAACGAGTATGCCTTGTTAAATGAGTGTCCTAAATGTTGTGCCCCTCGATATAAGAAAAAGTTGTCTCCGACAAAAGTCTTATGGTATTTTCCTATAATTCTGAGATTTAGACGCATGTATTATAGTGAAACTGATTCAAGACACTTGACTTGGCATGCAGATGAAAGAATTATTGATGGAAAGTTTCAACATCCGGCAGATTCACCACAATGGATGAAAATTGATAATGATTATCCTGAATTTGGAAAAGAAGCAAGAAACCTTCGTTTGGCATTGTCTATTGATGGAATGAACCCACACGGTATTCAAAGTATCTCGCATAGCACATGGCTTATGATTATTATGATTTATAACCTACCTCTGTGGCTATGTATGCAGCGTAAGTACATGATGTTATCTATGTTAATTTATGGGCCTAAACAACCAGGGAATGACATTGACGTATACTTGGAACCTTTAATCAAAGATTTGGAGATTTTGTGGGAGAACGGTGTGGATGTTTATGATGGGTATAGGAAAGAAAGTTTCAAATTGAGGGCGATTTTGTTTGGAACAATTAACGGTTTTCCAGCATACGAAAATCTATCCGGGTATAGCATTAAAGGTGAAAAGTGTGTCTTGTATGTGAAGATGGAACCGATACGACGCGATTGAAAGCTTGTCAGAAGAATGTCTTTCTCGGTCATCATAGATTCTTAAATTCTAAACATCAATATCATGGATGGAGAAAAGCGTTCAATGGAGATACCGAACAACATAGAGCTCCACCTGAATTGACAGGTGATCAAATTTTTGAAAAGGTGAGAAATGTGAGTATTCAGTTTGGCAAGCCTTTTGCACATAAAGTTTTCACAGGTGGCTGGAAGAAGAGGTCAATTTTTTTTGAATTGCCATATTGGAAATCTTTGTACGTAAGAAATTTTCTTGATGTTATGCATATTGAAAAAAATGTATTTGATAGTGTTATTGATATGTTACTCAATATAAAAGGGAAGTCTAAGGATGACCTTAAAGAAAGGGAGGACATGGTATAGATGGGAATAATAATTGAATTGGGACCTATGAATAAAGGAAGACGAACATATCTAACACCTATTGTTTACACTCTATCTAGAAAGGAGAAAAAATATTGTGTAAGTTCCTAAGTGAAGTTAAAGTTCTAGAAAGTTACTCATCAGATATTATAAGACTTTTGTCTATGAAAGACCTCAAGTTAAAGAGTTTAAAGATGCATGATTTCCATCTTATAATGGAACATTTTCTCCGATAGGTATACATTCTATTCATCCAGAAAAAAGTAAGAAGCGCAATAACTAAATTGTGTTTTTTCTTCAAGTCAATATGCAGTAAGGTGATCGATCCTGAGATGTTACCAACAATGCAAAAAAGAAATAGTTGTTACTTTGTGTGATCTTGAAATGTATTTTCCTCCTCATTTTTTGACATAATGGTTCATCTTGTCCTTCATCTTGTGAAAGAGACACAATTGTGCGGACCAACTTATATGAGATGGATGTACCCTGCTGAACGTTATATGAAAATATTAAAAGGTTTGTGAAAACCAAAGTCGACCAGAGGGTTGTATTGCCGAATGATACATTGTTGAAGACGCGGTTGCTTTTTGTACTGAATATCTGTCAAATGTTCAATCAATTGGACTCTCTAAATCTCATATTGTTGAAAAAAAAGAAGGTAAGAAGGAAAAATAAAGTTGTGACGATTCAAGGGTCGAACGGGATCAAGTGCATTTGTATGTTCTGCATAATGAGATTGAGGTTGAGTCGTATGTTGAAATGCACAAGGGTGTTCTTCGAGGTTTAAATCCGAATAGAAATGAGAATTGGATAGTACGAGAGCACAATCGATGTTTTATACCATGGTTTAAGGAACATATTTATTCAAAGTATCGTTCAGATCCCGCTTCTGTAACAGAAAGGTTGAGATGTTTAGCATATGGACCAAGTTTGGTTGTGTTTTCCTATAGAGCATACGCAATTAATGGATACACATTTTATACCAAAGAACAGGATGATAAAAGTACTATGCAAAACAGTGGTGTCGCCTTGGTAGCTGAAGCAATGCACATATTAAGTGTGAAAGACTTAAACCCGAAATTTGCAAATTTGTCATATTTTGGGGTTATCGAGCGCATTTGGGTGTTTGATTACGAGAAGTTTCAGATTCCTATATTTGGTTGCAAGTGGGTTAAAAATAATAATGACATTCGAATGGATAAGTCAAGATTTTTGCAAGTGGATCTTAATAGGGTGGGGTACAAAGATGAGCGTTTCATTCTAGCCTCTCAAGCTAAACAAGTTTTCTATGTCACTGATCCGACAAGTACGAAATGATCTATAGTGATTTTATCTAACAAAGTAATTGATGAAAACATTAGAGATCAAGGTGATATTGGTGTTGACATTGAATCTTTTACCAGAAATGATCAAAATGATAATGAATCATGTATTAGAAATGATCATAGTGAGGATATTTGGATCAATCCAACCGTCCGCGTTGTTAAGAGACGAGTAGAACATATTCCTACCAAGAAAAGGAAGAGACATTAGTGAGAAAGGTAATAGTATATATAATTATAGCCTATATCATTCAATAAAATTTAAATATATGTCATTTTATATATATTCAATATATATATATATATATATATGTATATATATATATATATAGATTATTGATTTTTATATTTGTCATTTCATTTTTATTTATTTTTCTTTATTACAGGTCAAATGGCTAGTAATCAAGAAAACTCACAAGATGCAAATGCTCCAGATGATACTTCAAAAAAAGATATTACACGAGGCATAACTATTATGAGGGGAATCATTCGTGATAGAGATAAAGGAGTAACATATAATGTAGATTGGAATGATGAGGACCAACTAATTGGGTCTAATGCTGCAAAGTTGACAAGCTACATTGGCACACTTGTTCATATGCACATTACAATCACCAGTCCTAGATGAAAAAGAGAAGAGTTGGTTGAGGGAAAAGAGAAAATTTGGACTGAGATAAAGGTACCATATATGGTTGTTGTTATTTACTTTATCTTGATGATAATATGTTTAAATTACTTATATGTTAAGGACCAAATTGTGGATATTTTGTAGATCATTTTGTGGTCCTTTACAATGTCTTTTAATTAATTATTAGTATTTAGTATAGTATTTTGGTCTAATTATGTTTTTATTTAGTTTTTGTTTATGATATATTATTTAACTTAGTTTACATTTGAATTGTAGGTTCTTAATATTGATTCCCTCAAGATTTGATTCAAGGAAACTTGAAGAGCTCTTGGGACTTTTTGAAGAAATTTTTGGAAGAAGAAGCATGCTACAGGTCGCGCTCAGCGCGATTGCAGCATGAGTGCGCTTAACGCAGATAAACGGGCTTAGCGCGGTCTACGAAATTAGAAAAAGGACAGTGACTCATGCTTTCACTTTTGGCTCACCTACTCTCTGATTTTCACCCACTTTGTTGTGCTAGAAAACCAGAAAAAGACACTTCTTCTTCATTATTCATCATTGTTGTAATCTAGGGCATAGAAATTGGAATTTGAATATTGTTCTTATTGATTTTTATTCATGTTCATCATCTTCTCCAACAATCTTGTAAGCAAAGCAACCATTAGAATGAGTAGCTAAGCTCTTTTTGTGTCAAGATTAGAGGTAGTTGACCAAACTTTCATGTATTTCTTTTAATCTCTTTGTGTATGAACATGGTTGATGATTTATATATGTTGAATATCTTTGTTCTACTATCTCTTTATGCTTTGAATCATGATTGAAAAAGGATGCTTCAAAGTTGACCTAGGATATTCTTCCACTAATGAACAAATACTATAAATAGATTTGTGAGTTAGTGTTTACTTGTATTGAACTTCATTATTATCATGTCAATAGTTGTAGTGAGAAATCATTCAAAGATTTACATGATAAAACTCACAATCTTGGTTTGAAATCAACAAGATTGAGAGGATACGTATTTATAGCAATCATCTACTAGTTCATCACTTGGTTAATAGAATGTATATGAAATTAGGTTAATGAAACTAATCTTGACATGCTTCCATCATTTGAAAACAAACCAAAACTCTCTTGAATCCAAACATAACTCTCTTTGAAAAGGATACTAAAGTGTTTGATTGAAACTCATGATGCTTGTAGTTTAGAAAACAAAACCTTTGTGCTTCTTAATCTTAAAATACGCTTTACTATTGAAAGACGACAATATCACATCAATCCCTGTGGATACGATAATTGAAATACTTGATTCATCAAATATTACTACAACATTATACTAATACACTCTATGCATATTTTTTTCGTAGAGGTCTTTTAACATTGAAGATACCCGTAAAAAATATATACTTGGTTTGGCCAGAAAAAGACACAGAGGGTGGAGAGATTTTTTAACAAACAAGTATCTTAAGGATGATGAAGGAAATTTTGTTGAAGAGGATCTTGAACGTCCAAAGAAGTATGAGAACTTCATTACACCTGAAGAATGGGTTGCTTTTGTAGGCCAAAGAAGAGATGAGAATTTCAAGAAAGTGAGTGCCATAAATCGCGAGAGAGCATCAAAACCCACGTATCCATACAAAAAAGGGCGTTTGGGATATGCATGCTTACAGGAAAAAAAATTATAAGTAAATATAAATGCTATGATCTTATTAATTGTCTCAATGTGTTATAAATGATGATCTTATTGTTTGTGTCAATGTGTAGTTAGACAAGACTAAAAGTGACGAAACATCACTTCCAGCACATGTGTTGTGGAAGGAAGCTCGTGTGGGCAAGGATCGAGTTGTTAAGCCCGATGTTCAACATGTTTATGATGAATGTGTAAGTATATATATATAGCATTGTGTCTTTAATTAAATCAAATTTCTATTAATATATAATTAATTTTTTATCTCCACTAATAATTTTCGATATGTAAATGAATTACAGGAGACCCTATCGCAATCGGTATCCACATGTGAGGACCAGGATAACATGAGCGTACTTAGTCGAGCACTAAATATTGATGAGTATCTCGTTCGAATGAGGGGTAAAGGTCATGGTGTGAATCCAACCTCCTTGTATAAGAATCCAAGAAAAAAAATCCTAGCAATGCAGAAGTGATGCAAACATTGTAGGAATTACAAGCACAAATCAGTGAATTGCAAAAGGATAAAGAGAGATATATGGCGGAAAAGAGTAGTTCACAGTTGAAAGAAACTAGTGACAAAGTTAGTATCAACTGTCAAAATAAATTTCCCGAGGTAATTATATATGTTATTGTGAAATTAAAATAGCACATATATGGTTTAGGGCATTTCATCTTGTCAGCTATACTTATCGTCACCGACTTATCTCCTAGTTGGCAAGGGAAAAGTGCATAACACTTTGGGAGATTTACTTCACCATAGATCACTCCCGGGTGGACACATGAAAGTATCAGTTGATATTTCTTTAGATCTAGTTGCGTTGCTACCGGTACCTGATACTGTTTCAGAGACCACATTGTTGCGGGATGCAATAGGATCTTTTGTTGCAAGGCCATCGGACGTCATTTTCATAGATGATCAAGTATGTTGAAAACCTTTATGAATCTTTAAGTATTCAACTGTCAATTCTGACCTCATTTATTTACATGGTAATTTTAGACTCCTACAAAACTCGCATCTAAGGATAAAGAGATTTTGCAGCACGGCGAGTTTGTTGCATCACAAAAAGAGGTACACTTAAAGTGTTAATTATATGATCCGAATAAAAAACTGCATGATTTTATATTTTACCTAAGTCATATGATTTTTAGGTACCTGCTCAAGGGTCACAAAAAGTGAGCCATGAAATTGGTAGTGTACCACCCAAGAAAATGGTTCCTCTTAGAAAATATGTGCCTCAATTTCGGAAGTGTCTAGAAACACTTGTCACAACATCAAATATAATTAATGGTGGTATTTGTAGAATCAATCTTCTCAATCTCAATAAAGATATCATGTTTTGATGAAGACAAACCTCATGGCAAGAAGGCAAAGATAATGCTCAAGACAAAATACACTCTAAAGTTAAAACATCATGATCAAGACTTTGACTCAAGATATTTAACAAACTTTGAGAAGGTATAATAACAATGCCTCACAAATACTTAAGTTTTAGATGCTCAAAGTTCCTAACATGATTGCATGACATACACATTTGATTTCACTATGTTTCAAAGCAAAATTTACATTTTTCTTACTATGCAATCGATTTGCACAAAGGTGCAATCAATTTGCACAAAGGTGCAATCGATTGCATACTGAATGAAATTCTTGAAAATGCTTCTGTTTGAGGTTGCAATCGATTTGCACAATGGTGCAATCGGTTGCAGGATGAAAAAAGTTCACTTTTTAACTAAGTGCAATCGATTGCTTACTGTATGTTTTTGAAATTTCATTTTGTTAGAGCCCGTGCAATCTATTTGCACAAAGGTGCAATCGATTACACCCTGTTCGTTTTTGAAAAATTAGAATTCATGCATGCATCATTTCATGCATCCTTTCACTAAAAGTTTTTCTCTAATCTTGGCACTTATTCATGATTAAAATGAAGAGACTTATGTTATTTTTAAAAGGTGCCATGAACATATAAATACTCAAATTTTCAAATTCATTTCTTACCTCTTCCAATCAAAATTTATTCAAATTTTAAATACTCACATTCAAGTGTTCATCTTTCCTATAAGATTTTCTGCATAATTTCATATTACATAAACCAGAAAATCTTGAGCAATCTATATCTCTAAGTCATTGTGAATTATTGTTATTGGAAGGGAAGATCAAGTATATTGATAAATCACTCAAAGTGATATTGTTCTACAATCTTACAAACTCAAAAACTCTTGTAAAAATCATACATTCTTGTTGTATTCTTATTGTCTAGGATTGTTGGAAGCAAGTTGTGAATTGAAGAGCATTGATCTTCTTGCACTTAGTGTTGTTAGACCTTAAAGGTGTTAAGAGCCTTTGGTCTCCCTATAGGTTAGATAGTAGGCTTCACCATTGGTGTGAATAGGCTTTACAATCATTCTAACTATAGTGAAATCTCTTGCATGTTGTAAGGGGACTGGAGTACTCTCGGACTGTGAGGGGAACCAGGATACATCCTTGTGGTTCTCTTTCCAAGGCTAGTATCCTCTAGTAGATATACTTCCATCTTGCAGCAAATTTGATGGAGTGAAAGGATATGTTGTCAGTTGGAGCATCAAGTACATCATCAGTAGACCTCTTAATTATGGACTTCTTCACATGTGTGATGTTTGGGACATCATCCTCGACATCATAGTTTGAGTCATATTTTGACCTAATTTTCCTCTTGCTTGAAGATGGAACAAATTTGCTCCAAGCCTTTGGTGGTCCATACATAACCTTCTTTTTGACAGGCTTGGATGGAGTGCTTGAGATAGCTCCCTTGCCCTTTCGTTTTTAACCTTTTTGCAATCATAGGGTTTACATTGATAATTAGCTCATTATCAGACAAATCATCTAGATCTACAACTTCTTCAGCCACATTGTTCTTAGTCTTTTTAAGGTTTGAATCCACCTGTTTGTTTGGAGATGCTCTTGTTGGACTCATGTCAGCATTCTTGCTAGAGGGGACTTCTTTCACAAGTTATGTTTCAACATCAGGTGTGACTTTCTCAAGATTGGTCTCAGTTCTTTTCCCAAGACTCCCTTCACCATTCTCTTCTTCCGTTATAAAAAAGTCAACAGGCCCTTCAGGGGCATCCTCAGCAGGTAATTGGGAAAGAGGGATAGTAGTCCCTTGAACAGGAATACCCACACTCAGGTTCTTGGAGATTAATCTCCTAATGGCCTTATCCACATCTATGGCATCTTGATCTGATTCATTATAAGTAGGATTAGAAGTATTACCTACTACTGGGACGAAAGTGTCTTTAGGACGTCTTGCATGGCTAGTGTGAAGATTTTTAGGTATTGCATCCAGGAATGGTATCATGGAGAGAGGAGCTACGTCTAGGGCTTCATTAGTTGAGATATTCTCGTTGATGTTGCTTGGTCCAGATTCAGTTTGTTGAGACATCTTGACGGTGGAGGACTGAACGTTGTTTTTTTGGAGGTAGGACATGAGGATATTGTAGTTTTCAGAGGTTGTATAGCGTGTGGGGGAAATTTGAAATGTTTGAACTTGGAATGGGATTTTTATATGTTGAATATCATGTTTCAACAAAGTTAAGTGGTACTTTGAAAATCTAAGCCCTTTAATGACGTTCCCACACGCTTTTAATTGCTATAATTTCTTTAGTAAACAGGCTCGTTGCTCTCTTCTTGAAATTTCACATACATTCCATCCTCTTGAATAACAGTTGACCAATTTTAATTCAGTAAATTTCTGGTGCAGATCCGTAGTTCTTCTTTCAGTATAGTGATCATTAACTCTTGTAGGGTTATATGATGTCAAGAAATCATGTGGAACATTGAGATCAGTTGACTTAAGATTTTTCTCCTTCTTGCTCTCAACTTGTTTGATCTCAACACAAGTAGGAAAGCTTGTATCTTAGGGAAACCATAGATATCAGTTATCCTTGTTCCTCATTCCTCTAATAGTAACTTCACCTTTCTTATTTGTAATGATACATTCAGTTCTTGTGATGTTTACTTTGAACCCTTGATCACATAGTTGACTTATGCTAATCAAGTTGGATGTTAATCCTTTGACAAGTAGTACATCTTCAATGTTAGGAATTTTTGTGCAGTTTGTCATGCGTACTCCCTTGATTTCACCTTTCATTCCATCTCCAAAGTTGACATAACTAGTTGGATGATCTCGGATAGTAACCAGCATATTTTTGTCTCCTGTCATATGCCTTGAGCATCCACTGTCAAAATACCAGTCTTCTGTGGTTCTCACTGTTGGTGATGTGTGTGCTAAGAAACATGATATATTAGCTTTGGGGATCCATTGTTTCTTCTCAATTGGGCTAGCATGATCCACATTTGACTGAGGTGTAGGGTTGGGATAACCATACAACTTGAAACATAATGGCTTTATGTGACCATGTCTTCCACAGTAATGACATCTCCAGCACTGAGGTCTTCTATCAAGCTGCATGTAGTTATTTCTTCTATGATGTTGAAACATTTGATTCGACATCCTTGGTTTGGTCAGGATCTTAATAGGTTTTGTAGAAGGATCCTTTGTCTCAGTGTATCCTAGACCAATCATGTCTCCTACTACCCTTCCTTATTGAAGTATCTTATCTAGCGTTTCAGATCCATTGTTTAGCATCTTAATAGATTTGGACATTTTGTCAAGATCATATTTCAGCATGGTTACTTCACTTTCCAGCTTATGAGTAGTCTCCAGATGCTCCTTCTTTTTGTCTTGCAGTTGAACAATGATCTTCTTCTGTTTCTCATTCTCCAAGCACACTTCAGAACTTTTAACACATAGTTCCTTGTAAGTAGTAGCTAGCTCCTCAAATGTTAACTCTTCATCACTTGAGTCTCCATCAGAAATAAAAGTACCAGTCAGAGCTGTTACATATTTGGTTGATTCTTCTTCCACTTCATTCTCAGAATCCTCATCTGACCAGGATACATTCAGTCCTTTGCTTTGTATCTTGAGGAAGGTTAGACATTCAGCTTTGATGTGACCATAACCTTCACATTCATAACATCTTAATTCTCTTCCTTGAGTAGGTTTTTCCTCAGCTTGTTCTTTCTTCCCATAATTACTTGTTCTGCTGATGTCATATGGGATGTTCCAGACATTTGATCTTGAGCTTCCCTCCATCCTCTTCAACACTTTATTAAATTTTCTTACAAGAAATACTATAGTGTTGGATAGTCCTTCCTTAGTGTCTAGTTCATATTCTTTTCTTCTTTCTTCAGTATTTGATTTGAAGGCTATACTCTTAGCTTCTTCTCAGAGTTCTCATTAATGCCCAATTCAAATTTTTGGAGAGAGCCAACTAGTTCATCCACTTTCATATTGTTGATTTCTTGAGCTTCTTCAATGGTTGTCACTTTCATGTCAAATCTCTTAGGTAGAGATCTGAGAATCTTCCTTACCAGCTTCTCTTCTGGTATCTTCTCACCCAAGGCACTGCATGCATTAGCTACCTCAATAATGTTCATGTGAAATTCTTGAATGCTCTCTTCTTCTTTCATCCTTAGGTTCTCAAACTTAGTGGTGATTAGCTGCAACCTTGGCATCTTAACTTTGGAAGTTCCTTCATGTGTAGTTCTAAGTATTTCCCAAGCATCATTGGCCACTTCACACATATTGATCAATCTGGAGATGTTTCTGTCAACTCCATTGAATATAGAATTCAAGGCCTTTAAATTTCCAAGAGATAGTTCATCATCATCCTTTGACTAGTTTTCTTCAGGCTTCAACTCACCTGTGGGTTGATTATCTGCTCTAATAATAACCGAATGTGTCCATCCTTTCAGAATAGCTTTCCAAGCCCTGTTGTCCAAAGACTTTATGTATGCTTCCATACGAGGCTTCCATAAGTCATAGTTAGAACCATCCAGAATGGATGGTCTATTCATAAATATTCATTCTTGTACCAGAAAGTATCTTCCCTAGATCTCTCCCAGAGACAGAGCAGGATGCCTGGTTTGATACCAATTGAAATTCTGGTATCAGATATGAGATATCGAAGATGATGTCACAACACTGATATCTATTTATGAACAACTAACAGTACATAATTTTAAAGACAGAAAACAATAAGAACATAGTGAATTGTTTACCTAGTTCGGTTCAAAACAACCTACGTCTAGGGGCTACCAATCCAAGGATGAATTCCGCTATTAGCAGTATTAATTCAGAGTTAAACTTCCCTGTTTACACTCCTCACTTGATCACTACCCAATGACCCTTCTACCTAAGAAACCTATCCTAGATATGAGAACCTCTGCTCACTCCCCACAATCACACGTGATGACAATTAACAAGAACAAATATTGAAGATACTCTTCAAAGACACATAATCATCCTTGCTTCAAATCTTATGATGATTAACGAATTAAAACTCTACTAACGTCCCACTCAAGTATCAATTAATACTAGAGAGGCTCAGAATAAACAACCAACAAATTAACAACCAACAATATAAAATCCTATGTTTAAGTTCTTCTAGAATGACCAACCCAAAAAACAGGTTTAACAGCCTATTTATAGAGTTACAACATCTAGGGTTGTTTCATTTGTTTGTCTTCAGTGATTCCTAATATTTCTCCATTAAAGTAGGATTAAAGCTCTCCAAATATATTGCTGAAGATCGTTTTAAAGCTTCATTAATCGAAGCATATAATTAAAAACAAACTGACCCCTAAAATATCTGAACTTTAAAACCAATTCAGTCAGTTTCACATGTCAGGACATCTGCTGTGATATCTTCATAAACTGCAATTTCAGTATACTTCATGGCATTTTCTAAGTAGAATGTTTTACCAAAATTGTTGCCAATCAACAGAACCAACAACAAGAAAATCACTTATTGTGAAAAATAACATGGCACGCATCTTAAAATTATCACATATATAGGCATCATCAACATATTCCTCCCACAAAAGTCTTAAATATTCAATCAATTGCGTTAAATAAACATCTATGACATTCCTTGGTTGTCTTGAACCTGAAATCATCATTGATAGCATCATATACTTGCTCTTCATGCACAACTATGGAGATAGCTTGTAAATTATTATAATAACATGCCATGATGTATGGTTAGTATTCAAATTACCAAAATGTTCCACTCAGTCGGTGACAAGTTCAAGCCTAAGGTTCCCCGGTTCAAGGGAAAAATCTAGAAACAAATCATCAATTTTCTACCATTGCAGTGAATCAGCTACATGGAAATTTTTTCCATCACACACTTTTTAATATGCATGTCATCTAGTATTCTTTGTGTCATTAAAATTAGAAAAAAAAATATCTTGAGCCTTGAAATTATCAGTAGGTACCACATCACCTTGGAAGAAACGTCATTTCTTGTTACACCATCATTGTTATCAACATCATTGTCCTTTTACTTGTAACGTGACTCCTCACACCTCGAGCACTCCTTCAAGTTTTCAAATTTTTTCCTATATAATATGCAATAATTGTGTCATGCATGTATTTTGACATAGTCCAAACTCATTGTACACAATATCTTCTCGGCCTCATTACTACGGTTCGACAATGTGTTACCTTTTGGAAGCATTTCTTTCAACCGTTCAAATAAATCAGTGAAACTTTTATCCGTCCATCCACCTCTTGCTTTAAGATTAAATAGTCTTAACACAACTTACATTCTTGTAAAACTTTTACATCCCAAATACAAATAATATTCCATGTCTCTTTTTAAATTTCTAACGTATTAACATTATTGAAAGCCTCTACTCCAATATCATAAATCATATCTTCTAGAGTATCATTCATAAATTCATCAACATCAACTGTAGGTGACACCAGACTCTTATTTGTCAATACACCATGCCATGCTCATTTCGTGTAATTTTAAATAATTCAATCACAACCTAAATAATTAAATATATCTTTCTTTGGATTTTTTTCGGATTTCGGAAATTTTTACAAGGACACCGAAAAATCACATTATTTTAAGGAATATTTTTTCCAGCAAAATCAAGAAATTATATCACTCCATTCTCATATTGTTTACTTAATCTATTGGTTTTCATCCAACTACGATCGATAACCACCTAAAACTTCTATAAATAAAATAAAAATAATACACAACCAACAAAAATAAAGCTTCTCAATAAACAAAAATACGGTCTCGAAATAATAACAATGACAACGACAACAAGAGCAACAACAACAACAACAACAATGGAGAGCTTGTACATACCGGAAATGTATGAGAGACTAAAAGAAAAGTGTTGGCTAGAGAAGAATGGTATTCTTTCGTTTGCTAGCGCTAAATAAGTGAATGAGCTAGACTTAACATTAACTCTAAAGAAATAAAAAAATAGAGATTTTTTATCTCGATTTTCTTAAAAATCGAGGGAACATATGCGACAAAAATCTGTAAAAAGATAAAGGAACCTTTTTTTGGCTCTAAAAGGAATAAAAAATTTAGAGATTATTTATCTCGGTTTTCTTAAAAATCGAGGGATCATATCCCACGTAAACTCTATAAAAAATAAAGGCGTCTTTTTTGTTCTAAATAAAACATAAAATTGTAGGAGATAGGAATCAAAACCCAAATCCTGAGCAACTATTTATGTCAGTTTTGGTAAAAATCATGGGAAAAGATTAATTAAAAAAATAAAGGCGCATTTTATGTTATTTGACCTCAGTTTTTTAATAGCTGAGATGAAAGCTTTGTCATGAAATATGTTATTAGTAGTAGTGAGCAAGAAGGATTGTCTCGATTCTCGAAAGAGAAAATAAAGGCGATTATGTTAACATTTTAATTTCCTCAAACAAATATGGTTACGAAAGTGTTTGCACAATAGTGATATTAAGTTTGGAGATATAGAAGAGTTGGGTGAGAATTAGATTGCTCTTATCGCATGTGTCCAAGGAAAGAATGTTTTGAAAATTTGGAGCTGAAAGAAGGTGAAGTCGTTCGACTCAAATAATAAGGCTTACAAAGTTCATTGTATTGGTACAATCAAATTGAAAATGTTTAATGACCATGAGTTACTTCTACATAATGTGAGGTATGCTCCCAAACTTAAACTAAATTTGTTGTCTATAGCATATTTTATCATCTAGGATATTGTACTAGAGTTGAATGTGGAGTGTTGAAAATTATGTATGGTGCATTGATAATGGCTAAATTTTCAAAGTGTGAGGATTGCATATTTTGGATGGTTCCACTGTTATTAGTCATAAATCAATAGTTAGTCAAGACCTTATTTATAAATCTAAGTTATGGTATTTATGAATAGAGCATATGTCAATGAAATAAGTTTAGTTGAAATTGTTTTAAAAAAGTTTGTTGGCGAGTGAGAAATTAAATAAACTAGAATTTCGTGATAATTGAATCCTAGGAAAATAAAACAAGACAAACTTGATATTAGGAATGTGAAGTGTGTCTTTATTGGTTATATTTAAGGGGTGAAGGGTTAAAAACTATGAAATATGGATCTTGAAGGATCAAAATTTATCATAAACATGGATGTTTTGATGAGACTTGTATGAGATGAAATGCAAAAGCCTGAAGGTTAAAGAACTAGAAAATATAGTGGAAAATAATTAGTTGGAGTTGGAGTTTTCTACTAGTTATACTAGAGACGACGAGGTAGTTGAGACTAATATTTCCAATATTATTGAATAGAAATAAAGAGTGTCTCCTAATTATCAATTGGTTCGTGATAGAGTTAGTAAAGATATTATACAGCCTTAAAGGTATAGTTGTGTTGATCTTATTTGTTATGCTTAGAATATGGTTTAAGGTTTAAAATATTTGAAAAATTATGAGATAATTTATGGATAAAGAATCGTACTTGGGAGCTTGTGAAATTGTCTGAGAAATGATGGTTGGATACAAGTGGATCTTCAAGAAGAAGAAAATTATTTCAAGAATTGAAGAACCAAGGTGTAAGTAAATACTTGTAGCGAATGTTTTTCATCATGTCAATGAGATTTATTACTATGAAAATTTTCTGTCTATGGTAAAATTTTGTTTTATGAGGGTACTTATAGAAATTGTAAATTAATCTAATCTTGAGTTGGAACATATGGGTGTCCAAACAACTTTTTAGATGGAGACATTGAAGAGATAATCTACATGAAACAATCTGAAGATTTTTTAAAAGATAAGGCTAAGGTATATTTGTTGAAGTAATGGTTGAAACAAAGTCCAAGACCGTGGTATCATCGGTTTGATGAATTTATTCTTAAACATGATTTTTTAAAGAATTAAGTATGAAAATTGTGTATACATATTAAAGATAAATTAAAAAGTTATTATCTACCTTCTTCTACATGTTGATGATATTTTGATGGCAATATATAGTCAGATAGAAATTGGTAATCTCAAGAATATCTTGAATGGTGAATTTGAGAGGAAATTTTATGGTGAAGTTAAAAGAGCCATGCGTATGAATATCATGATAAGCCGCAATAGTAATGAATTATTCTTATCCCATTTTAGTTACTTAAATAAAGTGGTGGAGCATTTTAGAAAACAAGACGCTAAAATTGTCAACACTTCTTTGGATCATCACACAAAGTTATCGACTAAGCAATATTTGTCCTCGAACTGAGAATTAGAAGAAGGTAATGTAGAGTACTCATCATGCAAGTGGGTTTGGAAACATTGTGTCTAGTATGGTTTGTAGTAGATTGGATTTAGCATATGCGTTCTCCATAGTAAGTCAGTTCTAGTTAGGTTCATTGGGAAGCTTCAAAGTCGGTATTGAGGTATTAGAATAGTTCTCTAAAGGGTGGTTTAGAGTACAAAAATTCAACTAAATAGAAAGTTGATTTGGAAGGTTTTGTAGATTCATACTATATAGGTAATGTGGAAACTTGTAGTCCATAATGGGTTTTGTGTTTACCTTGTTTTAGGCAAATACAAACTGGAAGACCAATCAACAATTAGTGCTTGCATTATCAACTACATAAGTGGAATATATTACCGTTGTTGAAAGGGGAAAGTTAGTCATATAGTTCAAAAGAATGTTTGGGGAGTTATGTATTACTCAAGAATGTATGATAATAAATTGTAATAGTGAAAATAATTATTTTTATCATGAGATAATAAAAGATATTTGATCTTACCTGGATCAGAAAAAAGATGTGTGGTCGGTCCAATTATCTGTCGGTCCAAGTTGCTCCTCAGATGGGGCTTACCTGCAATGTACTCTGGTGCTTAAGTCAGAAATAGTGAGAGGTAAGTGAATATGAGAGTTTTGAATAAGATACCTAACTCTCATGTGTAAGAGAGTATTTATAGAGCCCTCAACGTTGGGCCAATGACCTCCATTATGGACTGAGTATCCAGGCCCATAATGAATGGCTTCCAGGATTCTCGTGTGGTAGTGAGGATGAGAAGTATGTTCCCATTATCTTAGGTCAATTTCTTTGTGGACTTCGTGGCAAGTGGGATGAACACGTCTGTTATGAAGGGTGTAACGGCCCCAAAGAGTGCAGAACACGTTGATGATGTATCCTCGAGCAAGGGACACATAGACAACGCGTCTTCAGCTTGGGTTGTAATGAATTGAGTCATTATTTGGGATGTTCTTGAAATAGGGGTAAGTTGGTATGTGCTCGACGATGGGTCATGCTCGGGCCTAATCCAGAAGAATATTGATATTATTTTACACTTTATAAAGAACAATGATATGTTCTCAAAATCATTGTCAAAATCAAGGTTCAGACATTGCTTGGACTTGATCAAATTTGTTAAAGAGTGATTCAAGCATTAGAGAGAGCAATGCAATGAGGTTTGTGGTTAAATTGAAATCATCATTGGTTTAAAGTCGAGGTGGAGAATTGTTGTAATATGATATGACTTAAAACCTTAAGTGAGAAAAGAGAAAAATATATATATTTTGGAACTGTCAATTTTTGGGCTTGTTCGTAGATTCGTTCGTCAATGCGTCATATGTAGGGTTCATTAAGATTTAGGCAGTTAGAAGTATGGTTCTATCATTTATTGTTAACACAAGTTGTAAAATGTGTATAAGGTAGATAACCTAGCGAAAAACAAATGGTAGAAATTCCTAGGATTATGTTCTTAGGGATTTACATCTTTTTGTGGTTATCAAAGGCATTTGGGAAACACTTTAAACACTTTGGATTTGTGTGATTCTTATAATGAGAGTTGAACAGATTGGAAAACCCTTGGGTAGAAAAATAAAGTTTAGCTTGGGAACTCCCAAGGCTATTACTATAGATCATATTGTAATATCTTGTAACAACTTTTGAAGTATAGTGATTTAATGAACAACTTTATCCCCCAGACGTAGATCGATTGATCGAATTAGATAACTAATTTTTTTGTTGCTTGAAATCATTTGGTTGGTTATCATTGTTCTTCGCTCCACATATCAAAGTCTTATTGTGTGAAATCATTTGTACTTATTATCTTAAAAAACTTTTTGTCAAAAATAGTCTACAACTAAATCAAGTGTAAGTCAATGCTTAGATAGTCACATAAAGATATTCATACTAAGAACAACCGAAGACGAATTAATCAAATCTTCCTTTGATCTAAAGATTTTCACAGGGGTCGTGAAACGTTAGAAATAATCAAAAACACGTGAAATACAATTTGGTCTCGAAGACCACTATTTCTTTTTCATATCTAATGTAGCAAAGACAACTAAATTTTATGGAGCATGAGCAGATAGAAGTGTTCTCGGTAGTCACAAGCCTAAAAGGGGAAAGCCTAATCATCAGTTCAATAGTCTCTCAAGCAGGGTGTTGAAAGTACAATGTAACCTAGCTATGAAACTCTGCACTAGATCCACACCATGGATTGTTGCCTACCGTTAGAAAACATTATATGGCTTCCCACATTCGACACCGAAATGGTAAAGAACGTCCACAATAACCTCTCATATATAAGGTACTCCACGTGAAATCTAAGCTATTATATTTGAATTCTAACTCATATTACACCTCATTATCTTATTAACTTAGGCCTGACAAATCTACCTCTCATTGTTGCATGAAAAATCTACTCTACTGCATCAAAACTCTACTCGATTATTTCACAAAGTATTTTTAATTTTCTTATAGAAGAAGAAGGATGTGTGGAACAACAAATACACACATTAACATTCACAAACTTACACATTAACTTGAACGAATAACATAGCTAAAACTATTTATATAGGTCACTTTTATTATAAATAGGATTACGTGCTTTATTTTATTATTTATAAATATCATTTGGGTATCTTATGTTTGAGATATTCAATCAAATAAATTTTTTTACTGGCAATTTAATCCCATTTATTATTACTTTACATTTACTTAAGTTTCTCAGTCTAATTCTATAAAAGAAAATGCTTAACATTGATTGAACGGGTTAAAAAAAACACATAAACTATGGATAAAGTTTTGGAAACTTAAGATTGAGAGAGCAAACCAACTTAATGAAGAAACTTAAAATCAACAAAGAATATGGTACACACAAGAATTTATCTTTCTTGTCCAAGGAGAATAAATATTTGAAAAAAGAAAAAGCATGTGTGGCCCTTTTTAATATGAAAGAAAGCACATGTGAGGATTCTTGATGGCAAGTCCAAGGAACCTACCCCTAAATTAGAAAATGGAAGTGGATGGAACACTTTGACATAAAGCTACTACAAAAACAAAAAACCTCTCTATGATTTTAAAACTTGTCCCAATTGTTGACCCAACCTGTCTTTGATCTCCAACACATATACTTGATAGCTAATCAATAGCTGACTTTATTCATAAAAACACTTTAAAAAATCCAATCACTTTTTTAATTTTTTCCATCGAATTGTGCTTGTGGGTTGGGTTTATTTATTTATTTATGGAAGGAGTCTTATTGTGCAATTTAATTCAAAATCATAAGGTTCCTTTCTTTAACTATACTTCATCATTGTGGAATTAGTCATCATATCTTTTTTATATTAATTTTTAAATCAAATAACTCATGCATCCGACAGTAAAAATTAATTATCTTTTGAGTTAGAGAAGTCACAATAGACACAAAACTCTTTTTAAATATTTTTCGAATTAAAATAAATTATAATTGATAATAAAATTCTTTTTAATGATCTTTGAAACGAAGAGTTATTGGAGAGAGCACCACAACGATCATAATTATTTTATAGAAAAAATTTATTTTCAGAGTTGGACTCAATCTCACCTTAAAATTATAAGTGACATATCATATTCTAATTTTATATATATATATATATATATATATATATATATATATATATATATATATATATATATATATATATATATATATATATATATATATATATATAGAATAGTCTTCTCTATTTATAACTTTTTTGGTCCTTTCACCAACCCTTACATTAATTCTTCAATCTAACGCAGTGGTTAGGTCAAAATTTATTTAAGAAATGTAGTGATTCTTGAATTTAAATACTTGATGTGTCACGTATTTGGAAATAAACATGAAACATACGATGATATATTGATATTAATAAGTTAAATTCAATATGCAGTTGCATGAAAACAAAATACTACTACGTGGTAGTGGTGGCTATTTGAAAACAATTGGTAAAAGAAAAAATAAACTTTAAAACACAATTTAAAATTTTTAAATTAAAAAAAAGTATTTAGAGGGGAAAGGTGGGGTAGGGGTGGAGAATTTTATGCATGAAGACTAGAAGCATGATTGACGCATGACAATAGCTTTAATAATGATTTTAGAGTTTAATTAGATGGAGAACAACTGTAACTCTGTGGAATTCAAACTTAGTAGTAGAATTTAAACTCTTTCAATTGAATAATTGGACTTTAGTTCAAAATTCATTAACTACTTAAGTTTGATCAACTTAATAATACTTCTAATTTGATATAAAGAATAAAAATAATGAAAATTTAATTTTAAACTCATTCAATTGAATAATTGAACTTTATTCAAAATTCATTAATTACTTAAGTTTGTTCATCTTAATAATACTTCTAATTTTAATATAAAGAATAATTATGAAAATTTGTTCTATTTACTTAACGATATTCTTTTTATTTAAATTTAATGTGGCAATAACATTTCTTTTATATTATATAATTTTTTATATAAGTCAATCAGTCGAAGAGAGTTGGTCTCTCCGACAGATCAAATGTTTAACTTTTAATATTGGTCTCAAATCTTTTTAATGAATGATCTATTAAAATCTTTAAAAGTATTGTTTGTTGAGTTTTAAAATATGTATTGGAAGAAGTAAGAGGTGTGTCGTTGTTTAACGTGGGGAAATAGGTGATGATAAAATCTATCTTGCAATCAATGTTGTCTTATATTATGAGTATTTTTATCATTCTAGATGTGGTGTCTAATGTTATTGAGAAGATGTTGAATTCATTCGGGTGGAGATACGTAATAATAATAGGGGGTATAAGGTGGATGACGTGGGAGAAGTTAACATGTACTAAGAAGTAAGAAGGAATGGGGTTCAGAGAGTTCAGAGCTTTTAACATGGATATGGTGGTTAAATAGGGTTGGCATATGCTGACAAAACCTGATACGTACTCTTGTTTCCGAAATTTTCAAAGCAAGGTATTATCTTAGGTCCTCAATCTTCGAAGTTAACCACGATAATAATCTGAGTTTTGTTTGGAGAAGTCTTTGGAAAGTTAGGAATGTGTTAACACTTGGTTGCAAGTGGAGTATTGGGATGAGAGTAATATTATGGCAATGAATGAACCTTGGCTTCGAGGTCAAGGAGAAGGTTGCTTGAGTGATCCTCATGGACAAGGTGTGTATGATCTTACTATTAAAAATATCGTGTTACCTAATGTTAAACAATGTGATGTTCATGCGATAAGAGATTTTCTTGATCATGCAGTGACTAAATATATCTTATAGGTCCCATATTGATGGAGGAGGTCTTAGAAGATAGGCTAATTTGGAAATAAGATCAAAATGGAGTTTATAATGTACGATCTTGGTATAGACTATGGAGGAGTTCTCAATCGAATTAGGTGAATAGGAGTGTGGAAGGGAATTGATGTATCCTTTGAAATATTAAAGTCTTGCCTAGGACTAAACACCTATTGGGGAGGATTTGGAGGGGCTATTTACCGACTATTTGTAGGCTTCATCATTATTATGTTCAATGCCTGTCAAATTATTAATTTTGCAAGAACGTGGATGAAGATGATTGACATGTATTTTTTGGTTGTATTGTTGCTAACTAGTGTTAGAGGGAAGCATGTTTTTCCGCTACTATAGAATCTCGCTTACACTCTTTTAATAATGTTAAGACCCTTATTATTGATATATGTAGTAAGGACAATAGGAGAGTTACTGGTATAGTTGTAGTTATGATAGAAGTCTTTTGGAAGAATAGAAATAATGTATATGAAATAATGAACGCGAGGAGGTGATGACGCTAGGTATGCAAACGTTTTGTAATTGACATGATTGATTCACATGTAGAGGTAATTTTGAATTTAACTTAATTATTTTGTCCATTAACAATTCATTACATCTTTATTCAAATTTTAAGATTAAATTTATTAAACGCCAAAAGAATTTGATTGGTCATTCATTATTAAAAATGGTCAATTTTCAATTTTGATTCTTCTTTGTATTAAATAACAATTGATTAATGAAATAAATTTATTTTGGTAAAAAGAAATTGTATTGCTTTTGAAGAATTCCTGAATAATTCACCTAAACTTTTTGTAACAAAAATAATTTTTTTATGAATATTTTAAATGATGAGTTTAATAAACATGATAAAAACTCACCAAGCTGTCATACCATATTGTGATTTGGCATGAGATTTTACACTTAAATGCATCTTCTATACCTATAAAAATATTGTGTATTTAAATATTTATTGTAGAGAAAATAGATGATATATTAATATTTTAAAAAAAATTTACACTATAATCGATCACGATTATATATTAAGAGTATGTTTGAATTAGCGGTTGATATAATTGATTTTAGTATAATTAAATTTGGTAGAATTGATTTTATTATAATTGAGTTTAATAGAATTGATTTATATTTGAATGCATTTATAAATTTCTCTATAAAAATTATCCAAAATCAATTCTGGAGGCAGAAACTACAAATTTTAACTTCAAGTAGAATCTATTCTGAAAATTAGAATCAATTCTATTTTTGCCTAACGAAACATCTCAAAATTATTCAAAATCAATTTTATACCTCTAGAATTGCTTTTGGTCATTCCGAAAGGCAAATCAAACATGCACTAATAGTGTGTCTGGTTTGGCGGTGACCTTTCCAAAATCACGGTGGAAAGTCGTGTTTGACCAAAAGCTACCTTTAGTAGCTTCTTGGAATTGCAGTGAAATAGAAGTTGGATGTGCGTTTAGGACTTCAAACGCCAAACCAAACACAGCATAAGTCAAATTATACTATAATTTTTAAATTATTGATTTGACATGACAAAGTGATATATTCTCATTGATTGACAGTGTATTCCATTAAATTTTTTATTTTATATATAAATGTTGCTAAAAATATATTTATGTTTAATGTATAAAAAATTTATCTTTTATTTTTCAAAATAAATAAGATTATAAATAACAAAATACTATCTATATTCATTTCCAAGGAACACACAGAACAGAAACGTCTCATATGTTTCTGGAACTGCAATCATTACTAAAAAAGTACAACTTGAAGTGAAAATGAAGTAATTTTCGCAACAAAAAAACCGCCATTTTTTACACAAGTAGAAATAAAAAGGTCACTCTTTTTCATCCTAGTCCTATCAAAATCCAATCTTAGATAAACTCTCTTTCAATCCAAGTTTCATTCTCTTCTGGGTTGTCTTCAAACTTTAATCTAGTACACTGTCAATGTCTTTCACTATTTGCTTCTCTCTCTTCTTTCTCTCACTAACACTTTTCACTTTCACATCTAACCATTTAAATTAAACTCTTGTTTCTCTTCATGTTTCACTGCTTTTATCTTTCATTTTTTTCATTCATATTAAGGTAGTTTGGTTTTTTAGAACATTTGTGTTTGTTCAATTTGTGTCTGTTTTTTTTAAGGTAGGAAAATCCGACCAAATTCTAGGATTTTAGTTTTTGTCTGGTGAGTTTTTCTTAGATTGAAGCTCCTGAATTAGCAAGGCAAAATGAAGTTGACTACTTCATTTTTGTTTATGGGTTTGGTTTCTATGCTCTCTTTTGTATCTTCTGCCACGGTGGCCTCAAATGAAGGTACTACTACTACATGTTGTTTCTGAGTACTCTTGTTCTCTCTCAGATCTTGATTTTTCACTTTGTTAATCTCTGTTTGGCTGTTGAATAAATTTGCATGTTTTGAGATTAATTTAATTGCTTTTCATGTTCATTGAACTTTTGTGTTGTTTTTTAAAAGAGTGAAACTTGGAACTATGGTCTTTTTTACCATTCATATTAATGAAGATTTGTGTGTTGTGTTTTTTGCTTAGTTTTGGCGCTTAAGACCTTCAAAGAAGCTGTGTATGAGGATCCACATAAGGTTTTGTCCAATTGGAATACTTTGGATTCAGATCCTTGTGATTGGAATGGAGTTTCGTGCACTGGAACTCGAGATCATGTCATCAAGCTGTAAGATTCATTTGGTTCATTTTAGCACCTTTCTTAGAGGCCGTAAATTGCAAGTAGTCTCTCATTTAATCAGAGTCGTCTTAAGTTTTTGAAGCTGTGTGATGGTTAGCTACGGTTCAACCCTGACAAAATAATTACTGACCATATTTAGTCATGTTTTAACCATGACATTTGTTCACAATTTAACCATGAAAAATTTGACGTTTTGTGCCTTAATACCTTGCACAACCTCAAAGACGGCTCTGAACTTAATTAATCTCTTATAACGTAAGAGCTTATTGTATAAGTTAGCAGATTTCTAATCTACAAATTGGGATCCTTCTTTGCAGAAACATATCAGGGGCATTACTAAGAGGGTTTCTTGCTCCAGAAATTGGGAAAATAACCTACTTGCAAGAATTGTAAGATTCTTATCCAGAAAACTTTATTCATGATTAGTTTCGTGGTTTTGGCTGATTTGTGGTTCTTATTGATGTAGGATCTTGCATGGTAACAATCTCATTGGAATAATACCGAAGGAATTGAACGCGTTGAAATCTCTCAAGGTGTTGGATTTGGGTAATAACCAGTTATCAGGACCAATTCCTCGGGAGATTGGAAATTTGACCGAAATCGTCAAAATGTAATAGGAAAAATCAATATGCTTTTGCTATGTTATGCTCTTTCTAATTAGAGAAAATTATTGACTTTTGAAGTCTTATCATGGACTTATGCATTCAACTCGATTTTGATTTCTTGTAGAAATCTGCAGTCTAATGGTTTGACTGGTAGATTACCTCCAGAGCTTGCAAATTTGAAATACCTTCAAGAACTTCGACTCGATAGGAATAAGCTTGAAGGGCCTGTTCCTGCTGCTAGCACTTCAAAATTTTCTTCGAATATGCATGAAATGTGAGTAAAACGATTTCAATTCTGATTCGTATAGTTTCCTTATGGATTCATTATCCTCATTCATGTATTGTCAAGCTCACAGTTAATCTGAATCCTATTGATCTCATTATATATTCAGGTATGCGTCGAATGCGAATTCGACTGGCTTCTGTCGTTTGTCGCTCAAATTTGCTGATTTTTCGTATAACTTTTTAGTTGGTAGCATACCGAAATGTTTGGAGTATCTTCCAAGGTGCTTTTTATATTTTAATCTTTATAGTATGTTGCCATTCTAGTCAAAATTCTTACTTAAAAAACACGAACTATGTCTTACAGAATTAGCTTTCAAGGGAATTGCCTTCATGCCAAAGACGTAAAACAGCGGACAAAAGTTCAATGTGGTGCGTATGACACGATATACTTTGTTTTGCGGATCCTAGTTTCTCTTACATCTAACAATGAGTTATTGTTTCATAGCTGGAGCTTCAGCTGCTCAAGGCCATCCAGTAGTGAAACCAAAGCACCAATCTAAAGCCGAACACGTATCAAAGCATCAAGGAGCTTCGAAACCTGCTTGGCTTTTGGCTATAGAAATAGCGACCGGGACCATGGTTGGTTCTCTCTTTCTGATTGGAATTTTCACTGCTGTCCAAAGGTGTAACAAAAAAGCATCCATCATTATTCCTTGGAAGAAATCTTCAAGCGAGAAAGAGCAAATTGCAATATATATAGGTCGGTTTCTCACTTTCTCTGATTGCTACCGTGTATGGCTATTTCGATCATATTTAACACTATATCGATGTGCAGATTCAGAGATGTTGAAAGATGTCAGGAGGTATAACAGACAAGAGCTTGAGGTGGCTTGTGAAGATTTCAGCAATATAATTGGATCCTCACCGGATAGTGTGGTCTACAAAGGTACAATGAAAGGTGGACCTGAGATTGCCGCGATTTCCCTATGCATCAAAGAAGAGAATTGGACTGGACACCTTGAACTTTATTTTCAGAGAGAGGTAAATAGCGCATTCCAACGCATGAGGTATGCGATATACATGAGTAATGTAATTAAATAAAACCGTTATTTTTTTTGCTATTTGTGTCATTCAGGTGGCAGACTTGGCAAGGCTAAATCACGAAAACACGGGAAAACTACTAGGATATTGTAGAGAAAATGCTCCATTTACAAGAATGCTGGTTTTTGATTACGCGTCAAATGGAACACTTTATGAACACCTACATTGTTGTAAGTTGAGATTCTTAACTAGTAGTATTTTATACGTATTTTTTGTGTTAATTCCTTAAAACGGAAAGTTATGTCTACAGATGAAGAAGGGTTCCAGTTATCTTGGACACGACGTATGAAAATTATCATCGGCATTGCTCGTGGACTAAAGTATTTGCACACGGAAATTGATCCTCCATTCACTATATCAGAGTTGAATTCAAACGCTGTATACCTTACAGAAGATTTTTCCCCCAAGGTATATAAGAATTCTTTGGTAAAAGTCGATGTTTATGTGTTGTAAGTTATTGTTGTCATTGAAAATATTTCAATTGCAGCTGGTTGATTTTGAAAGTTGGAAGACGATTCTCGAAAGATCAGAGAAAAATTCCGGTTCTGTTAGCAGCCAAGGTGGTGTTTGTATTCCTCCAAACTCCCTTCGAGCGCGCTACCTTGATACCAAAGGAAACATTTACGCTTTTGCAGTACTTGTACTTGAGATTATCAGTGGAAGATCTCCATATTGCCAGGACAGAGGATACTTGGTGGATTGGGTAAAAAATTTCTCCAACTTTCATTATTATTATTATTACTACTAGCGTGCGACGGGCACTGATGCACCGACTCTCTGACTACTTTTCTCGAATGAAGCCCATACTTATGTGATCATGTCTCTAATGTTGTACACATGTATATATATGTGATGCAGGCAAGAGATTATCTTGAAATGCCAGAAGTAATGTCATATTTGGTCGATTCCGAGTTGAAGCATTTCGGATTCGATGATCTCAAAGTAATATGCGAGGTGATAACTCTTTGTATTAGTCCTGACACTAAAGTATGTCCATCAATGCAAGAATTATGCAGCATGCTGGAAAGCCGAATTGACACATCGATAAGCGTAGAGCTCAAATCTTTAGCTTGGGCTGAGCTAGCACTTTCAACATAATTGAGTAATCAATACTCAAAACTAACATCATATATTGAAGCATGCTACCTATATAACCAATTATGCTTTTCTGACCAATTACTTTTTTTTTGTTGTTTTGATTAATTTTTTGCCTATATATATAATTTACCTGTAAATGATTGCTCATAAAGTGCTGATAAAGAAAATTTGTAAGGATTAATCCATGACAAGTATCTTCTTGTATTGGTGACTAAAATGTAGAAGTCTATAAATTGATTAATGAATGGAAGAAGAAAAAATATGTTGTTGAAAAGGACCACACCAGTTATAACAATAGGGTTCATTCATTTATTTCAAAATGGTCCCTTACAGCCTTACTTTATGAAATTTAATAGCAATGTAGTATTTTCCTAATATATTTAAATGAAATTGATCACATTAAAACCAAAAATAAAAATAAGGACTCAATATTATATTGTTGCATGTAATATATTAATATTATGATGTAATTTTTATTATGTAGTGATATTAGTAATTTTTGTAGTCCTGTAGTTATGTATAAATACTATTATAACATTGTAATGCAAATAATCTCAAGATCTTGGTGTTTGCACTCGAATTCTTCCTCAATTTCTTGATGATGAAGATTGTCACGCTAACTCTTTCAACACTGAGTATTATACGTTCTTGAGCATGTTCAATAATTTTCAGAAGCAGACGCGTGCTCAAGCATGACATTATAGGGTTGAGTTGCATAGAAAGTTGATAATAAATTTTTTAACAATCTCAGAATTGAGAGCTAGAAGCTCGTGTTCTTACTGTTATAAAAAATGGTCATATCATATTACATTGTTTTCTCAAAAAGAACACTAACCCTCAAGAATTTAAGTTAGCAGAGATACCTATACAATTTATAACTTAAAATGAAGAAATCCTCTCTAAAATCAAAGGAAAAGTCATGGATATTGAGCAGCAGTGGTTCAAGACACATGACAAGTGAAAGTGGATAAGTGACTTTTGGAAACTTCAAAGATTATACTTTACTCAATTATGTGCTAGTGATGATCTTTAAACCAAATATATGTGAGGTAAAACAATCTTCTTTAGAAAAGAATCTCTAGATCAAGACAAAAGAATCTATGTGTTATATACGTTATTTGGCAGAGAGCTGTTGATATTTTGATGACGACCATCGTGAAGGTTACACTCATGACACTCAAATCAGTGTGATATTAAGATGGATTTTGTAAGTATGAATTAAATCTTATACGAGTGTAACTTAGGATCACTGATATATAGGAGAGACAATATGATTGTCTTCGGGGTGTTCGACGTGAACGGTCTTCCAAGTGTCTGGCATGGAGCACAAATGGTCGATAGATGAAGATCAATAGCTATGATCAAAGGGGAGGTGTGTTCTAGTGCGACAGTAAGTGATGTAGGCCTAACTGTACGATAGACTCATAGAGCGCTTTGAGTGGATTGTGTTGGAAATCCACCAAATATCTATGATGAATTTCTACCAATCTTGATGAACAAGATTGATATCACCACATAATGACAATGAACAAATAAAGAAAAGAAGAAGAAAGAATTATTTTCTGCAGAGTAACTCTCTGCCCACAAATTGTGAAAAACTTCTTATTCACTTTGGAACTGTAAACTTCTGTGAATACAACTTGATTACAAAAAAGGGTTTACTCTCTCTATTTATAGATTTAGATTAGTTTCTTCCTTAAATTAAAGCCCAAAACTATATAAGCGCAAAATATCTATTTGGAACTAAACCAAATATATTATATTCTAGATTTAAATCAAATATATCTAAATCTAAAACAAATCTAATCTGTAGAATCTGAATAGGCTGTTCGACTCACACGCTCTTCAACTGGGAAACCTCCCTTCGACACACACACAGTTTCGACACACATGAATTACTTTCAACACACCACCTAATTCATTGTGTTTAAACTATCTACATTCATCATTGCTCTTAGTCTTCGAAATACTTCGACCTGCACACCCTTCGTCATAATGTCTGCAATCTGATTCTCAGTTTTGCAGTGTTCCAAATTCATCTTCCCATCTGCTACCTGCTCCCGAAGATAATTGAACCTCATTTCGATGTGCATGCTTCTCCAGGTTGATAGCTAACATGTTGTCGATCTTCATGGCGATTGCTCCATGATCTTTACATTTGATTTCTTCGACCAAGTTCACCATCCAAGTTGCTTGACATGCACAAAGAGAAGCAGCTATGTATTCTGCTTCGCATGATGATAATGCCACAACTAGCTCCTTTCTCGAACTCCAAGCAACTAGTGCACCACCTAACATAAACACATATCCTGCTGTGGATTTTCGATCTTCAGCATCACTACACCAACTCGAATTTGTGTACCCCACTAACTTGCATTATTTTCTTTTATCAGTTGCAGGAAACAAAATGCCATAGTCGAGAGTTCCTTTCAAATACCTCAATATCCTCTTCGCTGCTGCTAGGTGAGATACCTTTGGCTTCTTCATGAATCTACTTACCATACCAACATTGTATGCTAAGTCAGGCCTAGTATGACAAAGGTATCTTATGGACCCAATAAGTCTTCTATATTGGGTTGGGTCGACATCATCTTCTTTAGGGTCTTTCGACATTTGCAGTCTTGTTTCTGCAGGTGTCTAAGTCGAATTACATTCTTCCATCTCAAATCTCTTGAGAATCTCTCCTGCATATCTTCTTTGGTGCATCATCTAACCTCTACTAGTCTTGTAGAATTCGTTGCCAAGGAAATATGAAATATCACCCAAATCAGACATTTCAAATTCCTTGCTGAGATCACCTTTGAAGTCTTCGATCTCCTTCTTGCAGCTACCTGTTATCAACAAGTCATCAACATAGAGACATAGTATAAGCAATTCACTATTACTTCTTCTTACATAAACTCCATGTTCAGTTGTGCACTTCACAAATTCCTTCTCCCTTAGAAAGCTAGCAGTCTTCTTATTCCAAGCTCTTGGAGCTTGCTTCAATCCATACAGGGTTTTATGAAGCTTGTACACCTTCCTCTCTTCGTTATGTTTCACAAACCCAATTGGTTGTTTAACATAAACGTCTTCGTCTAAGGGTCCATTTAGGAATGAACACTTCATGTCCATCTAACATATGTGCCAACTGTTTATTTCTGCTAAACCAACAACCAACCTGATTGTTTCGATCCTAGCCGCGGATGCAAAAACCTCATTGAAGTTCCTTCTTTCTAGAGAAATCCTTTCGCCACTAGCCTTGCTTTGTGTCGAGTTAATTTCCCTTTAGGATTCATATTCAGTTTGTATACCCACTTGACATCAATTGCCTTCTTGCCTCGAGGCAATTCGACAAGTGACCAAGTGTTGTTGTCTTTGATGAATTTCACTTCTTTATTCATTGCTTTCACCAACTTCGAATCTTTCAATGCTTCAGCTGCATTGACAGGTTCGAGATCTGCATAGAAATCATAATGTACCAGCTCACCTTTGTTATCAACCATATCATCTGATATAACCACACAATCTTGAAACCTTTCAGGCATGCGTCTTGCTCTCTGAGGTCGGCTTGTGCTTGATTGATTTATAATTGATGGTTCCTCTTGTCTAACTTCTCTTTTGACTTGAATTTCTGGATCTTCAAGTAAAATTCTTATTGAATATTTCTTGACATTTCGACTCCAGTCCCACTCTTTAAGCTCATTTATGATCACGTCTCTGCTGATCACAATCTGCTTGTTTACTGGGTCAAACAACTTGTAACCTCATGTCGAATGATATCCTACTAGAATCATTTGACTCGAATTGTCATCAAGTTTTCTTCTCAACTGATTTGGCACATGTCTATGTGCAATAGATCCAAATACCTTAATATGATTTAAGCTAGGTTTCACACCATACTAACATTCTTCAGGAGTAATTCCTTCTAGTTTCTTCGTTGAACATTTGTTCAAAATATAAGTTGTAGTCGACACAACTTCATCCCAAACTCTTTAGGTAAATTCTTGCCTCTCAACATACTTTGAACCATATTCATGATGGTTCAATTCTTCCTTTTTTGCAGTCCTATTCTTTTGTGGAGTGTAGTGTGGCACCACCTCATGCACAATCCCTTCTTTTTCACATAACCTGTCGAAATCTTTCGACACATATTCTCCACCACCATCAGTTCTCAAAACTTTAAGCTTTCAACCGCTTTTCCTTTCGATCATAGACTTAAACTTGGAAAATACCTCAATCACTTCACTTTTCTTCTTGATCAGGTAAGTCCACAGTTTTTGACTGAAGTAATCTATGAACGTGACAAAGTATTTATTACCTTAAAGTGAATCCACCAGGATTGGTCCACATACATCATAGTATATGATTTCGAGAATAACCTTCGACTTTTTTCCTGCATCCTTGCTGGAGCTATTCTTGTGTTGCTTCGCTTGCACACATTCCTTATACACTTCATTTGGAATGTCGATTTTTGGAAATCCTGAAACCATATTCTTTTTTTTCAAATCTTTGATGTCTCTAAAGTTGAGATGGCTTAGTCGATAGTGTCATATCCATTCGTCTCTGCTAGCTACAGTCAAAAGGCACTTGTGCTCCATCACATTGAGTTCGATCTTGAAGGTTCTATTCTGGGACATAAGATCCTTCAAGATTAACTTTCCATTTGCGTCGACAACTCTCATCATCTTGTCTTCGACAGTCACTTTGTAATTCTTTTCGACCAACTTCCCTATACTAAGCAATTTTCTCTTCATACCTGGAATGTATAGTACCTTCAAAAATTACTTCCCTTTTGCCATCTTTCCTCATGATCATAACATCTCTAATACCTTTAGTTGCTAGAGTATTGTCATTTACAAGTTTCACCATATTCTTCATTGAGGGCTTTAGATTGACAAACCAATCTTTTCTTCCAAATATGTGTGATGAGCATCCTGAATTCAAGTACCATTGATCCTTGAATTTATCTTTGTCTATTGTTGTGAACATCATCAACGTCTCTTCTTCTTCATGCTTTGCAAACTTTGCATCACTTTCTTGATTCTTTCGCTTCTCTAGACAATCACTCAAATAGTTACCATAATTTTGACAATTGTAACATTGAATGTGACTCTTGTCAGGCTTTCAACCACCACCTCTTCCTCTATTTGCAACACCGCCTCTTTGGTTGCCTTGGTATGGTCTTATCTGATTCGACATGTTTCCTTCGTTCTAGTCTCCTTTACCAATCGAATTGTTGTAGCTACCTCTACCTCTGTCAAACCATTTTCCTTTGCCTTTGGTTTCTTTTGCTGAATTTGCCTGTAAAGCAACATCACTCTTTGTATTGCTTGCATCTCTTTCATTCATTCTCTGTTCATCAGATTCAAGCATCCCTTGAAGCTCTTTCTTTGTCAATTTCGACAAATTTTTCCCTTCTTCGATAGCCACCACCACGTGGTCGAACTTGGGAGCCAAAGATCTCAAAATATTTGAAACAAAAGCTCTTGCTGTTAATGCTTCTTCACATATCTTGATTTGATTCACTAGTTTTGTAACTCTAGTAAAGAAATCTGATATGCTTTCACTATATTCCATTTGAACCAATTCATAAGTTTTCTTGTGAGTTTGTAACCTCACCTCTTTCACCTTTTCTGTGCCTCCAAAAGATTTCTCAAGAATATCCCAAGCTTCTTTTGCAGATTCTATATCACTGACCTTTTCGAAGTTGTCTGGACTCAGACATTGATGAATTATAAAAAGAGCTTTATAACTCTTCTTCTCTGATTCTGTGCGTTCTTGCTTTTCTTCTTCTGAAGCGTCTTCTTCAAGCTCTTTTACTCCATCCTTTACAAGATCCCACAGACCTTGACAACGGAATAAAATCTTCATCTACTTGCACCAATTCGCATAGTTATCTACTTTCAGAATTGGAAGACTTGCTGGATAATTCGCATTCCCATAACTCACTGCCATCGTGAATTCTTCTTTTACGATCATTCTTGATCTTTCCTTGAATTGATTAACCAGAGCTCTTGATACTAGATGTTGAAAATCCACCAAATATATGATGAATTTCTACCAATCTTGATGGACAAGATTGATATCACCACACAATAACAATGAACAATTAAAGAAAAGAAGAAGAAGAAAAAATTATTTTCTGCAGAGTAACTCTTTGCCCACAAACTGTGGAAAACTTCTTATTCACTTTGCAACTGTAAAATTCTGTGAATATAACTTGATTACAAAAATATGAGTTACTCCCTCTATTTATAGATTTAGGTTAGATTTCTCCCTAAGTTAAAGTCAAAAACTATATAAGCCCAAATATTTATTTGGAACTAAATCAAATATATTATATTCTAGATTTAAATCAAATCTCTAAATCTAAAACAAATCTAATCTGTAGAATATGAATAGCCTGTTCGACTCACACGTTTTTCGACTGGGTAACCTCCCTTTGACACACACACAGTTTTAATACACATGAATTACTTTCAATAGATTGGGCTTGTGTATTAAATTGTTCTTTGTGGGCCTATGGCCATATCCCAAACAGTTTTCTCCAAAGTTCTTGCTATTTGTAATGAACCAAGGATTGGTGTCATGAAGTGAGGTCAGCCAAATAGCTTGAATTGTAGTAATGTTGTCCATTGAAAAGGTGTTTTATGGTGTACGGGCTTAGTGTGAGTAGTTAGCATCGGGAACCTGGACATTAAATACACTTCATGCAGACGAAAGGTTTGTGTGGTGATGGCCAACACGTGTTCCACGCGTAGAGGATAAAGGTGGCACACCTAGGTCTGCTCGAGTGCACTCAAGTACAATTATTTAATCAAAATGGGTTATTGAACCCCAATCATGTTTATTGATCATAACACCAAATTTTCATATATAGCGAGAACTTTCATTTGACTGGCATTTTTTGCATCCTTCTTAGTTATTAGAGTTTTATGAGAAAGAGCTTTCATTGATTCTTCTTTGTTGTTAAGGATTCTTAAGTTTAAATTTCTCTCTTTAATTGATATGCTTCTTCATGGTATCTAACTAACTACATTAATCTAATGCATTTTTTTCTCCTTTTGCGTTCTTGAGTATTCATTTGTACACGGAGATCTCGGAAAACCCAAATGTAGGAATTATCATCATAGAACTTAGTTATGGCGTTTGTTGAAATGAACTAGTGATATAGGAGAATTTTTCACGTCACCCCTAAAATTATTCCTGGCACCCCCAAATTTTTAAATTCCGACTTTACTTTTAACAATTTACAAAGAAATTCTCTGACGAAATTTTGGTAGACCAATTTGAAATTTCCGGTATATTTCTGGTTTATGCCAAATTTCCGGAGGGTTATTTCAAAAAATATGGTATACCGGAAATTTCAAATTGGTCAAAATTTACGGTATGTGCCAAAAATACAAAAGCGTTTTTGAAATTTCTAGTATACCGAATTTTTTGAAATTTCTGGTATACCAGAAATTTCGCAAAAGGCTGAAATTTCCGGTACGTTTCATAATTTTGTTTTTTTTCAACGGTTGAGATTTTGCCGACACTTTTGTGTGGTCTAGAACACATAACAATTTGTATAAATATGAGTTTTAGGGTTATAAGGTATCACATCTCAACAACATGCCTCTTTCTCAATATCTGATTAAGGCAGAAGTGTATTACAACGGCCGCAAACCTGTCGTTGAGTTCAAGCTCCCAGATGGATTTGAGTCCTTCGCCGCGTTGAAGGAAATGTTGAACGGTTTGCTACCTAATTCTGAGAACAGAAGGGTGACAAAGATCGAGTTTCAAGAGGATTACATTGGTACAGATGGTTGGGTGAAATACAACCTAATAAAGATGAAGAATGATGAAGATGTGAAGGCCATGTGGAAATCATTTCGTCGTAGGATAACCAAAGGTACTATCGAGTTGGACACGGAGATCTGAAGATCTGTTGACGACATAATGAAGTGCCTAAAGGGTCCAGATGAATCGAAATCCAGTAGTTCCTAGGTTTTCATGTATCGGAGTACTATTTATTTATTTATTTTTGTCATCTGATGTTTCTTAACTTATTCGAGTTTCTTATTTGTGTTATTTTGTTTTCTTTATGTAATCGAAAGAAGAAGTATTAGCTAAAAAATATTATGTAATAAACTAGATATCAGTTTATCACAACATCTACATATAACATAATAATACAAAGAAAAATCTACATAGGCCTTCCACGGGCAATGTCGGAAAACCTAGCTAACCCCTCATACACCCCACCATCGGGGTTCAACATCCTCATGATGTTATCTAATGTAACTGCAATAAGTTGTAGGCGAGTGTCCTGGTCAGCTGCTAGAGGAGGAAATGGCGGTGGTAGTGGTGGATCGGAAGAATCTTTGGTACCTGAAGGCCCTGGAACATCAGATACTAGAGCCGATGGTATGACCCGAGGGTGTGACACACTAAGGAACCACTCCAGGTATCCATCCTCGCACTGCCTGGGCTCCTGCACCCTGACGGTTGCATCCATGATCTCCTGGGGGGAGGTGATGATGTGGTCCTAAACCACCAATCAATGCCACCATCTGGGGCACGTGGTACCATTCGTGGGATGCCCTAGACATAACCATAATGTCGTAGACACCGCTCAGGCAAGTGCCTAGCCACATAGCCCTCCCACCTGATATTCCCTGAATATAAAGTGGATACCTCAAAAGGATAGTGAGGGCGATGAGCCGTGTATGGTGTCCAGATGACATCGTCCAGGATCAGAGCATCCAGCCTCCTCCTGTACTCTGTCACACCTCCAGGATGGGTCGTATGGCCTTCCACCTCTTCGCGCGTGGGTCTCTAGCTGCCACTTACTGGATCCTCCCGCCACAGATGTGAGGGAAGTGCTCGTATATCCAACACTGCATAAATAAGGATAAATAAATTATATATAAAAACTTAATAATTATTATAAAAAAACATCTAATAATTTATAACATACCAGCAACAGGCTAAGATAGCCAGCAAGCTGTCTCGTATCAAGACGAGAAGCAACATCAAGCGCCGTTTACAGCATCGTCAGTGCCGCCACTCCCTAAGCCCAAGTGGGACTGTCCAGGATGATGAATAGAGACAGGTAACAAACATCAATATACACTTCAGACTTGTCCGCAAAAAGAGTAATGCCACCAGATGTAGCATGTACGCCCTAGCAGCAGCCTGAAACCTACATGCCTCCACCAATGCCTTATACGTAGTCCTCAACCAAGACATGCATAGGTGAAATCCCCGAGTCTCACCAAACTGTAAGTCTAAGAGTGCCTAAGAGGGGGTGAATTAGGTGTATAAAAATTTATTCGGTTTTATGAGAATACTTGTAGTAATTTTTGTGGTTAAGTGTTTGAAGGTTTTTGACTATATCTTATCTTTTCTTGATTATGGTGATGAAAATGATAAATGCGGAAAAGTAAAGAACACAGCGATATATCCTGGTTCCCCTCACAATCCGAGAGTACTCCAGTCTCCTTTCCAACACGAAAGAGATTTCACTATAGTCAAAATTATCGTACAACTTATTCACACCAAAAGGTGAAGCCTACTATCTAACCTATAGGGTGACAAAGGTTCATAACACCTTTAAGGTCAAACAAACACTAATGTGAATGAAGAACAATCCTCTTCAAATCACAACACTTACTTCCAACAATCCTGGATAGTAAGGGAATATTTCCTTTTGTAATACAATGGTTTATTTGAAAGAGATGGAGAGCAATATCAATCTTTGATTGATCTTCTTCTTCAAGAAAGAAACAATTCTCAAGCAATGATTATAAATGTTCACAATTAATGTATGAAACTTGTAATGATTGAAAATGTATATGGCAAGTTTCACAAAATTATGATTTGTAAGAACACTTTGAAAGTTTGTAAGATAATGAAAATTTGAATGATGAAAATTGTTAATTGAAGAAGGTTATTTGAATTTGAAAATTCTGCACTATTTATAATGTCACAAATACCTCTTCATTCATGCCATTTGATATGAAAAGATGCAATGCAATCATGAATGAATACCATTTGAATTATGTTCAAAAAACAAAAGAAAATCTGTACTGGTTCGCTGGGAACCGGTTCCGACCCAGGCAGAACCCGGTTCCTAGTGAACGTTATAACCCAGAATTCAAAAATAACACTCAGGAACCGGTTCCCCTATAGGTACAACCCGGTTCCTGGTACAAAATCCAGAGAAGTAATTTTTGCATAAGTTTGGAACCCGGTTCCCTGTTAGGTCGGAACCGGTTCCTAAAAGTTTATTTTCAAAAATTCTTTTTGAAAAGTATTTCAAACATATTTTTTCTTTTTGTTAAACATATGGGATATGTATATGATTATGAATGCATATTTGTGAACATCTATATTCAAGTTTAAGAATTATTTACCTTTTGACATTGTTGTTTCTTTAATAATTCTTCTTCTAATCTTCAAGACTTGTAACAAGGTTTTATATGATATTGATATACTTTTTGCACATCCTTTTGAATGTTGATATCCATGTTGTCTTCATCAAAACCAAGGCTTTAAACATGACTTGAGAAGCTTGCAATTACATTCTCCCCCTTTTTGATGATGACAACCAAGTCTTGAAAACAATTCTTGAAATATTTATGTTGTTTTGTGTAGCAAAAATGTTAAGCAAATGCAAGGCTCCCCCTAAATTGTATGCTCCCCCTAAGTCCATGATTCTTTGAATTTTGGAGTGAGTTTATGATAGTTATTTTGGCCTGCAATTTCTTTAAAACAAAACAACACATATGCATATTCTTCTCCCCCTTTGTTAACATCAAAAAGGATGGGAAAAAAGAGTGAAATTTTAAATAAAATAATAATAATAAAATAACTTATACTTATGAGTTTTACCTCATGTAAGAGACTTCATCAAACATTCACCTTAGATGAACCTGAAGCCTTTTGTCATAAAGTTGTCTTTCTAGAAGATTGTGCTTTAGTCCTTCATCATAAAGAACATCTTCAATGGATGTGAAAGTTAAAGTGTTCCAACTTTGACTATGCCAAGAATTCTTCCTTTAAGGTATTCCCATATGTGAGATAACCCTTGGACTTTAGAACTAGATTTGAAAGTTAATTTAGGTCTCCCATCAAATACTTAGAGTCACCACTTTATCAAGATACCAAAATTTTGAAGTGGTCTCCAAGCAAACCTACAAAACAGTTAAGTTTGATTTGGTACCCAATGTGCTTTGGGTCCTTCATAATTAGTACCTTTCTTTACCCATACATAATGCCCACTTGGAACACTAAAGTTTCTTATATAGCAAGCATTAGGTGTGTGGCCTTTAATACCACAATAGAAACAAGTAGGTTCAAAATTACTTATATATCTAGGAGGATAAGATTTATTCTTAACAACTCTTTCATTTTTAGGATAATGATGAACTACTTTAGGCTTATTCACTTTCTCTTGAATTGGTTGGTTATTAGCCTTAACAAAGATAGTTTTGTTGGAACTTGGTTGAGAAAATTTTGAAAAACCAAGTCCACTTTTATCTTTAGGATATCTTTGAGTGCTAAGAACATTTTCCAATCCAACTTGTCCTTTTTCATACTTTTCTAGGACTCTTTTTAATTGAACAATTTGGAAAGAAAGTGATTCACAATTATTGCATACAAAATTCTGTTTTTGATCACTAATCATCTTTTCTTTTTCATCTTTATGTTCTTTTTCAATAGTTTTAACTTTTTCTTCTAAAGATGAAATTAATTTCTTTTGAGATGAAATAGTTTTATATAGAATTTTGCATTCATTTAATAGTTCATCTATAGCACCTTGTGCATCATTATCATAAAGAGAGTTATCATAACTAACATCGCCTTCTTCATCTTCGGAGTTGTGTGTTGCTATAAATGCAAGATTTGCATGTTCTTTATCTGATGATGAGCTTATTTCATTATCATCCCATGCTATATATGCTTTCTCTGGCCTTTTGTCCTTCTTTCCTTTGAAATGTTTATTCTTCCTTTCAAGTGTAGGGCATTCACTTTTGACATGACCTTTTTCTCCACATTTAAAACATTTAATTCTCCTTGGTGGTGCTTCCATTTTAATGATATCCTTTTTCTTTTCTTTTCTTAGGAATTTTTCAAACTTCTTGATAAAAGCTTCATCTTCACTACTAGTGGATTCATCCTCTTGATTGCTATCATGATATTTGATCCTTGTCTTTAAAGCAATGTCTTTTGAATCTCTTACTTGGATTTCATGTTTTTCAAGTCTTCCAAGTTCCGTTTCATATTCTTGAAGCTTTCCGAATAATGTTGCGGAAGTCATAGTTGCTAGGCTTTTCTTTTCGGATATTGTCGTCACTTTTGGTTGCCATTCCCTAGTTAAAGACCTAAGCACTTTAAGATTTAATTCATCGTTAGTTAAAGTCTTACCGAGTGCCTTCAAATGGTTTGTCAAGTGAACGAATCTCTTTTGCAAGTCAAGGATGGATTCTCCGGGCAGCATTCTGAATAATTCATATTCTTGACTCAAAGTGTTCAATCTAGACCTTTTGACTTCGGCGGTTCCTTCATGAGTTTCTACAAGAGTATCCCAAATTTCTTTTGCCGTTGTACATGCCGATACTCGAAAAAATTCATCCATACTAAGAGCACTTTGGAGAATATTGATTGCCTTTTGGTCAAAGAGAACTTTTTTCTTGTCATCGTCATCCCATCATGCTTTAGGCTTTAAAGACCCAACACCATTGACAACACACACCGGAGTAAATGGACCATTCTCAACAGCATTCCATATTTCTTCTCCTTGCGCTTCAAGATGAGCCTTCATGCGAATTTTCCAAAAGTCAAAGTATTCACCACAAAACAATGGAGGCTTGTTGTTACTACCACCATCTTTGAAAACCGGATTTGGATTTGCGGAAGCCATTCTAGATCTTTAGGAACAAGTTACCTATAACTTGCTCTGATGCCAATTGTAAGTCTAAGAGTGCCTAAGAGGGGGTGCATTAGGTGTATAAAAATTTATTCGGTTTTATGAGAATACTTGTAGTAATTTGTGTGGTTAAGTGTTTGAAGGTTTTTGACTATATCTTATCTTTTCTTGATTATGGTGATGAAAACGATAAATGCGGAAAAGTAAAGAACACAGCGATATATCCTGATTCCCCTCACAATCCGAGAGTACTCCAGTCCCCTTTCCAACACAAAAGAGATTTCACTATAGTCAGAATTATCGTACAACCTATTCACACCAAAAGGTGAAGCCTACTATCTAACCTATAGGGTGACCAAAGGTTCATAACACCTTTAAGGTCAAACAAACACTAATGTGAATGAAGAACAATCCTCTTCAAATCACAACACTTACTTCCAACAATCCTGGATAGTAAGGGAATATTTCCTTTTGTAATACAATGGTTTATTTGAAAGAGATGGATAGCAATATCAATCTTTGATTGATCTTCTTCTTCTTCAAGAAAGAAACAATTCTCAAGCAATGATTATAAATGTTCACAATGAATGTATGAAACTTGTAATGATTGAAAATGTATATGGCAAGTTTCACAAAATTATGATTTGTAAGAACACTTTGAAAGTTTGTAAGATAATGAAAATTTGAATGATGAAAATTGTTAATTGAAGAAGGTTATTTGAATTTGAAAATTCTGCACTATTTATAATGTCACAAATACCTCTTCATTCATGCCATTTGATATGAAAAGATGCAATGCAATCATGAATGAATACCATTTGAATTATGTTCAAAAAACAAAAGAAAATCTGTACTGGTTCGCTGGGAACCGGTTCCGGCCCAGGCAGAACCCGTTTCCTAGTGAACGTTATAACCCAGAATTCAAAAATAACACTCAGGAACCGGTTCCCCTATAGGTACAACCCGATTCCTGGTACAAAATCCAAGGAAGTAATTTTTGCATAAGTTTGGAACCCGGTTCCCTGTTAGGTCGGAACCGGTTCCTAAAAATTTATTTTCAAAAATTCTTTTTGAAAAGTATTTCAAACATATTTTTTTCTTTTTGTTAAACATATGGGATATGTATATGATTATGAATGCATATTTGTGAACATTCATATTCAAGTTTAAGAATTATTTACCTTTTGACATTGTTGTTTCTTTAATAATTCTTCTTCTAATCTTCAAGACTTGTAACAAGGTTTTATATGATATTGATATACTTTTTGCACATCCTTTTGAATGTTGATATCCATGTTGTCTTCATCAAAACCAAGGCTTTAAACATGACTTGAGAAGCTTGCAATTACACAAACTCCTGTAGGACCTCCGCATCATCCACCTCTAACGCATCCACAACCATGGGCACCGTTGTCGCCTGATCCTTATAAACTAGTGTGAAAAACGTACCAGTTATCGGTAGGTGGAACAGAGCATCCACGTCATCCAAAGTAACCGTCATCTTCCCAAATAGAAGATGGAAGGAAGATGTCTCTGGGTGCCACCTCTCAACAAAAGCTTATAGTAGGGGGCGTCCAGCATCGTCAATGAGCATCCAGCAAAAGTCCTCAAGTCTAAACTACTCAACTATCCTCCTCACCTGCTCAGGCATCGGAGTCTCGAGGAAGTTCTTCAACTTCGACCCATGAGAAGCAACCTTCAAAGTAGGACGCTCCGAAAATAAAACAACACAATTACAACAAATTAGTATACATCAAACAGTGTAATACAAATAAAAATTTAAGCGTTAAACCAAACCAATAATACTTACATCGCTCTGCCATATGCTATACGCGACGTGATCAATATAACCCGTCAAGACGGACCTGTTAGAAGGTCCTCCCGGGAAACCACCATCAGTATACACTGATGGCTCAGATGGACCTGTCGTGGTGTCTGTATTAGCACGAGACAAGACTCTCTCCCGAACCGGCTCCTGTACTGGCGCCTGAACCGGCTCCTGCACCACCGCCGAAACCACCTCCTGAACCACCCCCGACACCACCTCCGGAACCACCTCCTACACCACCTCCTGCATAGGCTCCGACACCACCTTCTGCACAGGCTCCTGCACCACCTCCTGAACCCGCTCCTCAGCAACTAGCGCCTGAACCACCGGCTCCGGTACAGCTACATGCTCCACTGTAGGAACAGGAGAGTCCACAACTGTCGTAGAAGCTCTGGCAACCCGTCAACGAGGTGCAGGAAACCCCAACGCGGCCTGCTCAGCCATCCATTTTCGGTGAGAACCGGTCGGACGACGGTGATCACCATGCGCCTCTGAGGCCTGTGCCTCATCTGCTGCTCGAGCCACAACATCTGCTCGATCAGTAGTCCTGCCTGAAATAGAACCATTTCTGCCTCTAGTCCTCATTGCAAACAAAGTCAAGAAACATGAAGAAAAAAAAAATTTGGAAAAAATAGATAATATTGGAAATTTCAAAATTTCCGATATTTCAGGCGTATCGAAAATTTCGAAATTTCCGATATGGGCATCAAAGGAATATACAGTAAATTTCAAAATTTTCGAGCGAAAATACCGGATATTTTGAAATCTACAGTAGGAGATACCGTAAATTTCAAAAAACCCAGTACAAAGTACCAAAAATTTTAACAAAAATACCGAAAACTTGTAATTGCGAATAATCAGATAGCTCTCTCAAATTTCCGATATCGTCCAAATTTTTGAAATATGCTAGGTGTACCGGAAATTTCAATAATGAAGGTTTAGACAAAATTAACTTTTCATACAAATTGAGGGGTGCCAGTTACAAATGATAGGGAACTTATGCTATCCAAATTGATATTAAATAAGTTTAGGTTATTTTTGGGGAAGTTAAACTTTTGGGCATTATATAAAAAAAACATGAACTAAATGTAATTGAGTAACAATATAAGTATTTGTTGTTCTTTCAATTTTTTGAAATTTCAAATATATATCTAATCTTCTAAAACCCTTTAAAATATTTCAATTACTCTGAATTCATTTATAAAAACATTTTATAATGGTCCTTCATTTAAAAATGTTACTCTATTCTCCTTTCTTAGAAAACCTAACTCAGCAAACAAAACCAAAGAGGAGAAATCTAAGAAACATTATTCATAGACACCATTTTCTCCCCAACAATGAAAAGTAAAACAAATGTTTTAAAAGCCCATACAAGAAAGGAATCTGCTCAAATTAAATATTGAAAAAATAGCTCTTATTACACATCTCAATAAGTAACTACTTGCAATGGAAGATCTTGTGCGCAATATTAGTGCAAAATTGATTATGCCTTCTAAATATACTCTACCAGCAGGCAAATGAAAACCATATCATGCCGTTAATCAGGTTCTATAAATCACCCAAACTAAATCATCTACAGATGAAGCATGAGATCATGTTCTTGTATAACTTAAACAACCTTCCAAGGTAACATTCAACAAAAAGCAATAAAAGACAAAATTGATACCACAGAAAACCAGCCAACTAAAGTTTTGGACATCCACTACTTGCGCTTAGTAGAGTAGTGATTGTCATTTGGATTTCTCTTCCCACTGTAAACTGCTAGTGCTTTCCTTACAGGAGGTAGGAACGGAGATCCCTTAGAATTGTGGTGGCTGAAGACATCGTCTGGTCCAAAGAACTCATCATCCTACAGAGGGTATTAAGTAGCTCAGTTAGTCGAAACTATTTAAAATGATTGAGACAAAAAAGAAACAACACCACGCTCTCGTCGGAAACAAGTCGTTAGCTATTAGCTATACTAAAACACACAAACTACCTTGTTGGCTTTCTTCTTTGTTTTAGGATGAAGTACCCTTTGAGGCAATTGATCTTCACGGAGAATAACGTTTTTTGTGACTGCATTCCTTCCGCCTTGGGGTAAAGGCAATGAGAACTGCATGGAAAGTCATTGAAAACGTATAAACAGCTTAGCAACAGAAAGATACAAATGATAAATATCATCCTATCATGTAAATGATTAAACGATTCTTTAGTAATAAAATGACTAGCATGCTAACATGCCAACATGCATAAGGAAAATTGAATTGATACTCACCTTTGTGCCACGTAATGTAACTCGGGGTCGACGGGCTGCCAACATTATTCCATTTTCATTAACAGTGACAGCTACCTTCCTTAAGGTGCCACCATTTCCACATTTTGGACAGAAAATCCTCCCAATTTCAGCAGTAACAGTGAAGCAGGCATGACACTTGAGTATCCATCTGGATGCAAACAAATTAGAAAATAAGCATGTATAATACAACAGCATACTGTGCTTCATAGGATAGCAGCATACCTGTGCAGCTGGTGTATCTGTGATCCTCCAGGTGCCAGCAAGCGCAAACCCATTTGGAGAAGAACATTTTGCATTGCAAAGTCACCCGTTATACAGGCCACAGATGATTCAGACAAAGATCTAAGCATCCAGCTTTGCTCACTAGTATCATCATCTGCATATGAAACATCGGCAGCTTCACTTGTCTGACTTGCAATCTCAGAGTGAAATGCACTGACATCTGATGCACTTTCCAGTAGTATATCATCATTTGACTGCAGCTTTTCAGGAGACAAACTTGGTTTGAGTTCTTCATTAACTTCAAGTGAACCCTTTTCCAATGTCATTTGCTTCAGAGTTGCAGAGAGGGCTTCACCGTCGTTCTCAGCTACTGTCATATCATCCTTGGAAACAACATTTTCAATATGGTTCTCATCATCACCTTGGTGAACATCCCGGTTTGAAGCCTTGTCATCTTCACAAACACTTCCATCAATGTTCTCTTCCATATCTTGTTGATCTTGATTACTGGATAATGCATCGTAGTACTCCCGTCTAGCTTTCCTTCTTAGAAATCTCCTGTGAGTACTGCGACTAACAGCAGGCATCCAATCACCTTCATTGTCATCAACTTGTCCTTGAGATGCATCAACACCATTAGCCACTGTCTTCCCTTCAATGTTTACGACATTTTTCTTCGGCAGATAATTCTTACGCCTCATCGAACCACCATGTTCACTACCGTCTAGAATTTCCAAAGTAGTTTCACTTGAATGCTCTACTGAACCATCTACAGAGAGATCATCTTGAGGAACAATGTTCAAACTCAAGTCCTGCAGAGGAAGGATTCTTGAATTTGAATTTGCATTATCCTCTTCGCGTTCCAATGCTTCCCACTCTTCCAAATTGGAAACATTTGAACCCCATCCTGGCAAGTCCTTCTCAGGCAATCTCTTAACATTTAAGGTTTGCACCGGAGGCGGGCTGTCTCTGAGATGTTTTGTTCCGTGTATCTGAGCCTCCAAAGTATAAGTTAGAGCCATGAGTTTGATATCAACATCTGATAGAGTCTGTAGATCACCAGTAACCCTAGCAAATTTGACAACTACAAAGGTTTCCAAGTTAGAATTCAAAAAAACATCTCCATATTGCATACAAACAGAAACATAAGACAGTACAACTAAGGTCTTGTTCGGATAAATAACTTAATCAAGTGCTTAAAGCATAAGACATTTCTCTAACAGATGACAAAATAAAGTCGAACTTTTTTCATATTAACTATTAATTTTTTTCTTAAGTTATCCTATAGAGTTTGTGAAAATAAGCTGAAAACAGATGGCCGTAAATGATGCAACCTATGGACATGTACAACAACAACAACAACAACAACAACTCGTTAATCTCGAGATCTTTCTTAATAATTTTGCTTATAGTTATTCAAATTCAAGGTTTTCTTCTTCCTCTAGTTGTTTGATTCTCTCCATCTGGTCTACTCTCCTAACCTCAGAATCTACAGGTTTTCTCGCCCAAACCACCCAAGTCTTTATGGACATGTTATAAGTTATTTTCATAAGCTTTTCTAAACAATGTAACAAGTACTTATGTGGAAGGTTTTAAAAAACCATCCCAAAATGACAAATCAGTATTGGCATATGTGAATACCGATATCCCTGTTTTCTATATTAAAGAACAAATTGTGATTAATTCACACAGCTACAACCGCAATTAGTGTTGTTGCAACACCTGAACGGACCGAAATCATGAAAATCATGAAAACCTTTACGCAACCGTCTTTAAAACCTTGTTTATGCCATTAGATAAACTCAAATAAGTTTATCCAAACACACCCTAACTACTAATTCTACAAAATCATCATAATCATAAAATGATAACAATGTGAAGAAACTAATAAAACATAAAAATGAAATATAAACACCTTTGTTAATGGATTCAGGGGTAGGTTCCATAGTTTGGATAGTAAACGGAAGAAAAGAAAGCTTGTGGCGAGAAACAGGATCACGGATTTCCTCCAAAACTTCCGGGACAGACACGAACTTATCAGCAATACCATGAAGCTTATCCCCTCCTGCAATAACAGCATTAGCATCAACAATGGCAACAGAGATCCCATGACTGTTACGTGCATCTTGCAAAACTTGTTGAGTCTCTAAAAGTGGCGGCGGTTGTTGAGGTGGAGGTGCCTCCTTCTTCACTATGCTACTCCAGCACGACGGTTTTGGTGGGGGAGGTGCTATTGATGAAGCTTCCTCCATGGTTCACCGGTGATGATTTGATCGGAGGTGTGAAAAGCTCTGCCGCCGTTATGGTTAGGTTTAGGGTTCTAGGTGGGTTTGGGAAGACAATGGTGGTTAGATTGTTTTTTTTGTTGTTGTTGTGTTTCGGTTTCCTATATATGTTTTAATTTTATCCAATCATAACAATTCAATATATAGTTGAATGTGATTAAAAGAAAAATAAATCGAAATTAATATTTCGTTACCACTAATTAATAAATTAAAAAATAAAGTGCATCCATAAAAGAAAAAAATATTTAACAAATTACAACTATTATTTATTCAATCAATAAATAATAAAAGTTTAAATTTTCTTTATTCAATTAAAACAAGTTTAATGTGATTGAAGTTGAACTTGGCAAACCATAATAAAGGGGTTGAAATCACTTGATGTTAGAATTGATCCATGAATCGGACATATGTGTTGATAAACCAAAAAAAATTACTATTTGCAATTTATTAAATTGAATATTTTTTAATAGTTATGAAATGTATATTTATTCTTTTTTATTTTGATATACTCACTCCGTTTCAAAATGATTTGTATACAGATTAAAAAATATAATAATATTATCATAGAACATTATATTTTTATTAAATTAGTCTTATTAATATATTAGAAGTGGTGTAAAATGTAATAATTATATGATATAATTGGAAATTTGAGCATAGAAAAGTGAAAATGACATTTATTTTAAAATAAATTTTAATAGTTAAAACAACACTTATTTTAAAACGGAAAGAGTATATTCATTGACTATTATACTAGAGGAAATTTAAGATGGTCACTAGCTTGGACTTACCAGGACAAACATTTACCTTAAACTAATGTTTAAGGCCCAAAATATTTAACTACTTAACAAACATTATAATATACTCAGTAAATTTCTTCTAGTTTAATTATTTATACTACAAAAAACTCTTAATTATAATTTGCTTAATTAATTCTATTTGATCAATCACTTTGCTCTTTTGTTTCAAGTGACATATTTATTTCAAATTTTAATTGAGATTTTACTTTATATGATAGACAAAAACGTTAAACACTCAATATCCTTATACATTTTCCAACTTTCATTAGTTTCATTTATGCGTTCTCTCTCCACAAGAAAAGCTTAGAGTCTTTTCCTTATTCCTCGTCTTCCAACATCGGTGTTGTTCGTCTTCTATCTAAATCTCCTATCACACGATAAAGGCTCTACTTTTTCTTCATTTCCCCTATTCTAGCATATTTCTGTTCGATAATTTTCAAAGGGTTCTATTTGTACAAAACTCTGATTTTTGAAAGTTTTGATTTTAACATTGTTACAGTTTTTTATTGATTATAAGGACAGGTTTGGACTTTAGGTTCCATTTTATTAACTTTTGATCTTTACTTACTTTGTGTCAAGCTTATGTCCTTCATTTTCTCCTTTTCTAACCAGTTTTCTTTTGTTAAGTTTGAAAAGGTTCTATTTATAAAAGCTCTGGTTCATAAAAAGTTTTGATTTTTATCATCTTTAGTGTTTTCTTTGTTGATTATACGAACAATTTTGTAGTTTTGGTACCATTTCATGAAGTTTTGATCTTAACTTAGTTTTGAACAACTCTTAAGTTTTGTTTATTATAAACAAGTTATTTACAATGGGTTGGTTAGGATTCTCATGTGATTTTTGTAACACTTCAATTCTATTCGGTAGTTATTAAAAAAATTAGAGTTATAAAATTCTTTTCAACAAACAATTAGAGTGTTACAATTCAACTTTTAACAACTTTATGCTATCACAAATACATAACACATAAACTCGAATGAACCAAAACAACATGAATTTAACTTTATTAATACTAAGCAGAGGAACTACATTATTCAACTTGGATGACATAACATCTTTTAAACTTAAAACCATTTTAAAATCAACAATTACTTTTCATGTGTCAACATAGTTATTCAACGATAAAATCAAAACAATTAAACAACTAGTGTTCATCCCCCGAGTGTTACATATCAGAGCAACAACCCCACTCGAACTAATAGCGACTAAATCTTCATCTTTCAATTACCTGCATGTTACCCAAATAGAGACAACATCACAACAGAAGGGGTGTAATATCAACCAATATAAGCAGGTGTATGATAAACAGTATATTAGATCAGAATCATACAAATTTCACCACTTCATAACAGCAACTATACAACAACCAACAAACCACTTAGTAACAACAAGAACACAATTATTCAATCAACATAACAACTTAATCAACACAACTTAATAACAACAACAACTTATAACAACAACAACTTATAGCAACAACAACTTATAATAACAACAGCTCACAACAATAACAACTTATAGCAACAACAACTTATAACAACAACACAACGACAAACAATAAACAATGAATAATAACAACAACTTTAACACTCGACTCAATATGCGACTCAACTATGCAAATACATGTGGTACCATTTGGAGCATAACTCCCAACTTAAACATATGTCAGTTTATCGAGACATTAACAAGGCATAAGCCTTCAACGTGGTACCATCAAGGCTAAGGCATAAACCTTCAACTTTCAACGTGGTGCCATTAAGGCCAACTTAATCATGCAATGCATGTCATGTGACTTCAACTTCAACAACAAATACACAACAATGCAACAACAACAACTTAAAATATGCATCAATATCATCAACTTAGATCAACACTAGTCATTCGACCTACAACTCAAACATGTCCATAAATCGGGACGATTCAACTTAATCAACATTGGTCATAGGCCTACAACTTCATCAACATATCAACAATAATTTATTGACAACAATAATTCAAGCAAGCAACTACGACAAATACTACGCAACTTAACCGTTACTAATCTATGCTTAAAACATCTTATTTAACGCTAACGCTACTTATTTATTAAACGTCTTCTACTAAATTAATTAATTAATCAACTACTTGATCTTCCATTAATAAGATGTCCGCTATATTCGACATACGCGACACCGTTCCAATTCTTCAACCAACCAATAATAACTACAACCGTTTACGAGTTTCTCCGACAATTTCCATCTAATTTCGGTTAACTAATTATACCGGTTAAAACTACTAACACCACTATTCGGTACTATTTTCATCGACCTCGATTACTATTAATTCTACGATTTCTAATTACTTATTCTCTTGCTAATATTTATTTGCTGCTACCAAAACCAAACCGTCACCAAAATATGATCCTGCTATCAGTTACAGTACTTTGTTATTGTTACTGCTTCTTGTCCATAATTGCTACTAGCCACTATATCACTAAAACTACTAATTACTGCTATCTATATAAATACGTATACTACTATTAAATTTCCTTGCCATTCATTCTCATAAACTTAGACACAGTAATTAATTAAATCTTCATGATAATACTTATTGTTTTATGTATATATGTATCTAGTTCATTCATAATAACTACTTTCCATAATAGATGCCATAATAGATAGGAAAAGACTTCAATCACAGACACGACGTGAGGTACACAACAACAAAACAATAGTACTACCTTGCCACATAGTGTGACGTTCGTCACATGGGGTGTACCGATCGCACCCCCTTCCTCACAACTACCTCTGTCGAACGGCAGGGTCCTTTTCTTTTCCACTATCATCATCACATTATGTGTCGAATGACACATGTCATCCATAAAACTCCTTGCCGATCGGCAAGGCTTCCTGAGGAAAACCTCTTGTTTCCTTTGACGCAGTTATTTTAATTCTAGTTCCTGCTATCAGCTTCGATCCAAACTTTTTACCAGTACAACATAACCAGAGGTAATTATTATCAATTATTTTGTTCAATACTCACATCCATAATCAACTTAGCAACCACAAACAACACAGCAGTTTCACTCCAAAAAATCAATACAACACATAAATACAATCAATTTTCCATGGCAAGATTCATACACCCTAACCCCACATACAATTTATCATAAACTCAATTATAGAGATTGAACCTCACCCTTACCTTGGATTTTACGACAGACATAACTTAATAAATCAATGGTTGTGTTTTTGTAAGATTATACCAGTGTACTAAATAGCGTAAAGCATCTAAAACACTTATCTTTCACTTGTTCACGGCAAGTTTTCACTATACTTTGAATTTGGCATCAATCTGTTAATGACACCTGACACAGCTATTGTATCCTCTTGATAGTATTGTCATTATATCAAGTCATTGAGGCCGATCCCGGAGCAGATCCCAGTGCTAAACTCTTCACAGTGGTCATATTATGTTCGTATGCTAAACGTCTGATCCCAAATAGGAATTGCCTTAACCACTTAATCGAAATGGGAGACAAATGTTTATGAAAACGCCGGTCCACAACCCACGTGACCTCGGTTCGTCGATGTTTTCCATACTGCCTTACATGTTACCAGATAGGCATATGTGTCAGTGTTATCCTAGCTGTTTCGTCCTAATTTTCATCAATAAATCAAGCATGATTAGAAGGCACAAGAACATGTAAGCATGATATAGACAACCATATAAACAAGTTAGTAAAAATTCATGACATAAAACTCATGACATACGATTCATGACATAAGACATGTTCAACCCTCCTCACAACATATGTTAATCATATAAAAGACATTTATTGAGGTGCCTAATAGAAAACTTATCCTTTTGTGGCATAACATGATTGATGTCATGATTGCCCCTCCTTAAAGCATCTAGTTGCAATTACACACATCTGCCAAGTGGGTTACGGTCGCTTGGATTTCTGCATTATCATAGAAACACTTGACCTGCACAATAACTGTGCATGCTGGAGTCTCCGGGTCAAGGCGTTAACCACAACATCCATCAGTGCTGGTGACTAAACTGTCCTTTAGAGCTCATCAGATGTCGTAGATCCTCCTTCTGATGCCGATTTTCAACCTCGTATTTAAATACTACCTCTGTTCCTATATATAAGAGACAATTCATTTTTTAAATTCATTGAATAATCAATGTATTTGGTCAATTTATAGACTAGGTACATTGATTATTCAATGAATCTAAAAATTGAATTGTCTCTTATATATAGGAACGGAGGTAGTAATTGCCAACCATCCAACAGCAAGATGTAACTTAACTGAAGTTAATAACGCGGCATAATGACTTATCAATTTTAATTGCAAATTTTCATAGTTTCAGTGAGCGTTAGAGCATTCACCTTTACGACATTATAAACAAGAATAATATTGAGTATTTCTGTTAATCATGAATACATGAAGACCAATAATTTCTAGCTTTTACTAATCATAATAATGAAGCAAACGGAAATTACGAAGAGCCACTTATCTTTCAATGGAGATAACGAAACAGTGACTGTTAGCTCCAACTCGAAGTGTTACAGAGAACCGAGAGAACACATCTAGTTTCGATGCAACAGAGATCGAAAGCTGATGTGAAAGAAAGGAAGTATCATGCTTAAATGTGAGACATAATCGGCGGCTACACAGAGTTTCCTCAGCCCCGAGTTGTTCCGTCGTCGCTGCAACGAGGGTGTCGGGAACCTCGGAAATGGGCCTTGTCAACGATTTTGATTCACATCTTCGCCGGAGTAGTCTTAGATCTTGACACGATTTAGACTTTGCCCGGATGTGATCTCTGGATGTTAAGGATAAGCACATATTATTCACATTAAATAAGGTCAAAGCAAATATCAAGACATTCAAGAAGGTTTATTCGCATTAATATTTGGAGAGTTCTTAACAATAAATTGAAAACGGGAAATAGATGGGTGACCGAGGCGTAAATGCCATAGGTCATCCTTATTACATTGCTTAGAACTAAAAAAAAGAACTTGGTGGATAGTCAACACAATAGTGATCGTTGTCATCTTTATTTAATGGTGGCTCTTCATTCAGGTAGAAGAGTCCATTCCGAGCATTACCCCAACCAATCGTCTTCTTCGTTGCTCGGTCTTGAAATATGCAACCAGAGGATGATAAAATAATATCACAATGTATTGATTTTGTTAATTGTGAAAGAGATAATAGATTATATTTAAAAGATGGAATGTGATAAACATTCGTGAGTGTAAGTGACGGCGAGCAATGAACATTGCCGATGTGTTTCACGGACGCGTGAGAGTCGTCGGGTAATTGAACAAGTATATTTTTATGAACAGGTGAATATGAAGAAAAATAAGAAAGAGATGTGCATATGTGATTTGAAGCGCCAGAATCAATAATCCAAGAAAAAGGAACACAAGTAAAAGCGGTACCTGCTAAATTCACAGATGATCCCATAGTGTCCTCTTTGGCTAAGAGAGATAGGAGTTTTTGGTATTGTGCGCTTGAGAGTTGAGTAGCGGAAGTAGATGGGAATGGTTCAGATTTCTTTGGTGGCATATTTGGAAAGCCATGAATCTGATAGCAAGTAGCAATAGTGTGACCATGCTTATTGCAATTCTCACAGTACGGACGCTGCCGTTTGCCTTGAGTGCGATACTGCACTTTAGAAGCTTGAAGCGCTGCTGATTCCTCAGCAGGGAGGGGTTGAAAATTAATCTCTTGTTGTTTCTCTTCTTGGCGTACGATGTTATAAATACGCTGAATTGAAGGAAAGGGATCCATGAGGAGAATTTGGCTGCGGACGGCCGAGAATCGGTCATGGACTCCCTGAAGAAATTCCATGGCCCGGTCCAAATTTTGTTGATCAATAATACTCTTGGCATTACCACAGATGCACGGATTGATAGGTGCGATGGAATGGAGTTCATCCCAGAGAGATTTCAACTGAGTAAAATACAGAGATACAGACATGCCCTCTTGTTTTAGGGCAGAGATAGATTGTTTCAATTGATAGATTTTCAGAGCGTTGGACTGAGATAAACGATCCTTGAGATCGGTCCAGATTTGTGCCGCCGTTTTAGCATAGAGAATGCTAGGGCGAATCTCGGTTGAAACCGAGTTGAGAATCCAGCTTGCAACCATATCGTTGCAGCGGCGCCACTTAGAGATATCATCGGCCTTCTTTGGACTGATTAGGGTTCCATCGACAAACCCGAATTTGTTTTTGGCACGAAGTGCCATTGTTACGGCTCGGCTCCATGAACCATAGTTGTCGACCGTGAGCAGAGGTGTAACAAGGACAGTTGCAGGGTTGTCGGAATGATGGATGACACATGGATCGGTGTTGGAGGTGGTGGCGGATTGATCATTGGTGGGTGGTGGAACATCAGACATGATGATGCGAGTGAGTGAGTGAATCGATGAAGAAGTTTACATGAAATTACCACCCGGATTCTCTCATGAAGGGAAACCATGTGTTTGCAAATTAAACAAATCCATCTATGGTCTCAAACAGGCATCCCGTCAATTGTAACACCCCTTCTAAAATACCCCGAATAATTATTTAGTTTAATAATGAAATCAGCTTTAATCAGAGTTAACACGGTAATACAAGGGATGCCACAATGGTAAAATAAACAAAACTTCAAAAAAAAACACAGTAGCCATGCTACACTGAGGGTCACTATCAAAATAATCAATTAAGTTAAGACCATGTCTTACACAACGGAAATAACACCATCAAAACAAAACGGAATAAATCAAACTCTTATTTATTCCTAAAGTAATTCCAGATAACAATTGAATAAAGAATAATTCCTCAGCTAAACGTTCCCCAGTGTTACAACCTATCAGAGCATGACACTGACACGCGGACTTAAATGAATATAGCTCTAGAGCCATCCTCACCAACTCCTGAGCTGCTAACTTTAATCTGAAATTGTTAAAGTAAGGGTGAGATTTCTCATAATTAAAATACATTATAAGCTTCTCAATCAACAATATATCACAACATATTATTCCACCCATCTTAGCATAGATTCAGATTCAACACGCAAATACAACCATACAAGTCATTATGCACAACAAATAACAACAAAGGAATTGTAACACTGGAAGACATCCTAACATGTTACAATCCCATGCAAACACAAATGCAGACACAATGCATGTGGTACCAACACGTGACCAAGTCACACACCCTGATCCATCATCAACCGGATACAGCAATCATCGATTCGCCCAGACACCAATGAGTCAAGAATCCAGCCTAACCACCACTATCCACTGGGTACGGTTAACGGCTATACAAGTCAAATTCCACACAATGGGAATTAACTTCACCAAAAATGCATATGCATGCACAACACCAGCATGCAACATTTAATCAGTCTATGAAATGCATCAAACCATCATAATTGAATCAAATCTGAAACATGATATTCTCAACAATCATGCACACAATCAACAGCATAACATGTCTTTCATTCACACAAATCAGATACCTCAATGTCACAGGTACACTACCTTCCATACGCCAAATAAACATCGAATCAATAATCACTTATTTCGAAATCCGACACATTTTCCAAATAATTTTAAGTTACAGTAAATTCTTTCATTTCATAAAATAGAGCATTTAATTTAAGAAATAATGTCCAAAACGGCGACTAAAACGGACTTACGGTTTGAAAGTTATGAATTTTCAAAGTTTAGTATTTTTCAAAAAGTTACAGTAGAGCCCGGTTCCTCCATATGCAGGAACCGGTTCCTGCGAAGTCTGAAAACACGCCCCCTGGAAAAATGTATGGGAACCCGGTTCCTCCAGGTAGGGAAACCGGTTCCCAGAGAAAATCTTATTTTCTTTGGAAAAATTACATGTGGAACCCGGTTCCTCCCCAGGGACAACCCGGTTCCTGAGTTCAAAAATGCCCAGTTTTACAATTTTACACACTGGAACCCGGTTCCTCCCACTGGGGAACCGGTTCCCACGACCTTCAGAGCCAAAAAACACAGTTGACAACAAACAGTTTTTCCCAAAATCATTTTTCATTCTTTCCAAAACATACCCATATAATCCAATACCAGAAAATCACTTAATCAACACCATTAACATGCAATATAACATGTTTTATTCATTCCAGTTAACCCTATAACACACAAACCAAAAGATTCTACTCAATCCAACACAATAGAGACAATTCTAAGGAAACCTAGAATTCCTAAACTGAGATTTCCTAACATGCTATGATCCAAACGGTCGAATTCAAAATCGATAATACATAATAATTAATCGAAATCACCCCTTACCTTGTGGGTTCTTCGACTTCCGACACGAAACAGCTTTTTCTCCTTCCTTTCCTCTTCTTAATTTCACGTACTGTGAGTTTCTCCAAAAGTGATTCTTTTTTCTCTTTTTCCTTCTTTTATTCCTTTTATTATTCTAATAAAATAAAATAAAGTCATTAATGTGAGTAGAGTCTTTTACTTCTCACACCCTCACTTTATTCATCACACCACCAATAATTCCATTTCCTTATTCCATAATTAATCCCAATAAATCCAATATATTAATAAATTATATTCTCAATTAAATTAATAATTAAAAATCATAATTATTTAATAATTGAATTATTTGGGGTGTCACATCAATGGTTCTCAAAATTCTCCATCACCCTCATTCAAAAGGATTTTCATCAATCCATCTCTGATTATAGTCTATTCACTTTCAAAAGTAATCACACGACTATATTTGTACTCGTTTATGTAGATGACATCATCATCACTGGAAATAACGAAGATGCTATCTCTGACATCAAAATATTTCTCGCCTAGGCCTTTTCCATCAAAGATCTTGGAAATCTTTCATACTTCTTAGGTATCGAAGTATCCCGTTCTAAAAAGGGAATATTCTTATGCCAAAGGAAATATACACTTGACATTTTATCCGACTCTGGTATGACTGGTTGCCGACCATCAGATTTTCCTATGGAGCAACACCTCCGTCTACGGCCCAATGAAGGAAGCCCTCTTCCTGATCCGACAATCTATCGTCGCCTCATTGGTCGTCTATTATATTTAACAGTGACACGGCCCGACATCCAATACGTTGTTAACACTCTCAGTCAATTCATGCAATCTCCATGTACAACTCATCTCGATGCGGCCACACGAGTTCTCCGATATCTTAAAGGGAGTGTCGGCAAAGGCTTATTTCTTTCGGCTTCTAGCTCCCTCAATTTAGTTGGATATGCCGACTCTGATTGGGCTGGTTGTCCTACTACTCGTCGCTCCACTACCGGCTATTTTACCATGTTGGGCTCTAATCCTATATCATGGAAAACCAAGAAGCAACCAACAATTTCTCGTTCCTTTGCTGAAGCAGAATATCGTTCCCTTGCAACTTTATCTTCCGAGTTACAATGGTTAAAATATCTTCTCTCGGATCTCGGCATTGATCATCCTCAACCGATCACCGTTCATTGTGATAGTCAAGCTGCTATTCACATCGCCAAAAACCCAGTTTTTCATGAACGCACAAAACACATTGAAATTGATTGTCATTTCGTTCGTGAGAAAATTAAATCAGGTCTTATCAGCCCTTCTTATCTCCGATCTTTTGACCAACTAGCTGACATATTTACTAAACCTCTTGGAGGCGATACTTATAAACGACTACTCGGCAAGTTGGGTGTTCTTGAGATTTCAATCCCACCTCCAACTTGAGGGGGGTGTTAAGGATAAGCACATATTATTCACATTAAAGAAGGTCAAAGCAAATATCAAGACATTCAAAAAGGTCAAACCCAAGCAAACATGTGCTGACAATATAACTACTATATGCGTGTAAACATGATGGCAATGCATATCCATATAGCTGTCAAAGTATATCAGGAAATAGTATCATAATTGTATTTAAAATAGGATTTCTATTATAGGCAATTATAGACTAGACAATTATAGGCAATTAGTATACAGATCCTTGTACTCTTTTATATATATATATATATATATATGTACATCATTACAAGAATAATAATAACAAATTCCGATACAATATTCAAGTACTTATACTGGAGCCGACTTGAACTTCCACGGATCAGGGAACTCTTTGAACGACGTCTTGGAACAATCACATCACTGTTGTCGTCACTATTGACGACCACACTTACAATCACAGTTGAGAGATATTAGTCACTAGGGGTGGCAAAATGGATGGATCGGATGGATATGGATTGAATTGTTAATGAATGGATCAAAACAATTCATTAATCTATTACAATCCATTAAAACTTCCTTAAACATATCTAATCCAATTCATCCATCTAAAAATAAAATACATCAAATCCATCCATTAACAACATTTTAATGGATGAATATCCAACCACCCAAAAAAAAGTTTCAATTTTAAAAAAATACAAATAAGTTTTTATTTTAAAAAACAAAACAAATTTAAAGATTTTTCCGAAAAAAAAATTCAGTTTTTACAAAAAAAATAAAACATTTTTTTAAAAAAAAAATTTCAGTTTTTTTGAAAAAAATATTTTTTTTTATAGTTTTTCAAAAAAAAACAATGTTTTTTAAAAAAAATTTCCACTTTTTTTTCAAAAACATAATTTTTTCTCAGTTTTTTATTTAAAATTTTTTTTTTGAAAAGTATTTATTTTTCAGTTTTTCAAAAAAAGAAACATTGTTTTTTTAAAAAAAATTTCCACTTTTTTTAAAAAAAGTCCAGTATTTAAAAAAACAACATTTTTTTTTTAAATTTCCACTTTTTTTTAAAAGAAAATTCCACTTTTTTTCGAAATTTTTGTTAATTTTATTAAAATTCCAGTTTTTTTTCAAATTTTTTTTTTTCAATTTTTCAAAAAAATTCCAGATTTTTTTTCCTGATTTTAAAAAAAAAACATTTCAAAAAAATAATTTTTTTTCACTTTTTTTAAAAATTCCAGGTTTTTTAAAAAAAATATTGTTTTTTCAGTTTTTCAAAATAAATTTTTTTTGAGTATTTTTAAAAAAAAATTCCAGTTATTTTTAAAAAAAAATATTTTTTTCAGTTTTTTAAAAAAAAACATTTTTAAAAAAAATAATATTTTTTTTCTGTTTTTTTTTGAAAAAGGATTCCTGTTTTTTTTTTTTAAAATTTTCAGTCTTTTTTTTTTTAAATATTTTTTTTTCAGTTTTTTTAAAAATAAATTGTTTATTTTTAAAAGTTTCCAGTTTTTTTTTTAAATTTTCTTTTTTCAGTTTTTCAAAAAGAAAACGTTTTTAAAAAAAAAACTCCAATTTTTCGAATAAATATATTTTATTTCAGTTTTTATTAAAAAAAGTATCATTTTTTAAAAAAAACCTGTATTTTTTTCAAAAAAATAATATTTAAGTTTTTTAAAAAAAAATTCAGTTTTTTTTTTATAAAAAAATATCCAATTATATTATTACGGAAAAACTTATTTTCTTTTTTTTAAAATTATATTTTTTTAATTTAAAAAGAAATAGAGTTATTTGATCTAAAGAATAATCCATTGGATCATTAAAATGTGGTGGATGGATTGGATCAATCCATATATATAAATGCATGGATTGGATCAATCCATTAACTTATTTTTTATTTGATGGATGAATTGGATGGATTTTTGGTGGATGGATTGGATGAATTTTGTTTTAATGGATTCAATTGTCACCCCTAGTCATGGCTATAGTGACACCTTGGGCCAATCTTGGCCTTCCCATTAGACCCACTAATTGTGTATGAGCAGTATCCCTTGAGTTTTGGGCACGAGTTGAGGACTAGTTTATGAAGTCGTACTGAATTTCATATTATAAAATGGTTACTTTACCGAGCTCCGCGGTGGATGCCAAATGTTCTTGCTAAAAAACTATACTTAGGATATTAAGGGATTCGAAGGCTCACGCAAGGGATGCATGACCTCCAAGCTATGAGTCTAGCTTACCTCGCAGATGGGAGCCCTTAGATTAGAAGTTTGGAAAGAATGGTCATGGGATAGTTAGAGAGAATCTGATCCCCAATCCCATAAACCTAGGATGTATATATAGTATAACTATGATTTATGATCATAATGGTTGTAACGCTGTAACCGTTCATTAATAACTCGTACGTCGGTAGCCGTCACATAAGTAGTATAACGTTTGTAACCGTTCTTTAATGGTTTGTAACTATAGCCAACTTGGTCTAGCACTACCCGACCAACGTAGTTAGGCCGTGGTCATATAACTAGCGTGTCCGACCTTAATATCTGGCTTCGATTCTGGAATCTCGCCGAGGTGCTGTTCGATTATCAACTAGTAAACCCATCTCGGACTCTTTTATCTCTCTGAAGCCGGGAAGTAGATTTTATGCACGAACAATATATATATATATATATATATATATATATATATATATATATATATATATATATATATATATATATATAAATTTAAATTTTTCTTTTACTAACATTATATAATTTTCTAAAAATATTTATAAAATAAATTATATTTTAAATACCAAATAAACTTATATATAATTTAAAATTATATATTAATTAAGAATATAATAGTACTTTAGATTGAAAGACTCTCGCAGAAGGGGAAACATGTTCACCGTCTCTATTTTTGAAGGCATGAAGTGTCTTCAAAGAAATTTTGTTTCCCATTTTCGTTTGGGGAAAAATATTTGCAATACAAAATTTTGAAATGAAGAATTCTCTTTAGAGATCCCTATATACCAATATTACTTCCACAATAAAAAGATAGAAAAAAGAACATACATTACCAAGAAAAGAAAAGGACATTACATATATCATTCTTTTGGTAGCATCTATTGCACAAAATCTAACCTCAAGTGAAAAATCAAGTGGTCAAATTGGCAAATTGTAAGAGAACCAAACCGACCTATATATGTTACTAATCATGAACCCACCACACATAAATAACCCTTCAAATTCAAACAAGGCAAGAGTCTAAAAGATCACTAGAAAACCAAACAAGGTATCTAAGTACAAGGAAGAATGATGCATATGACAATACAAGATGGCTCCCAAAGTATCCAAATAAACAGCTAGGAATTAATCCATAACATGAGAACATATTTAGCAAGAATGGCTTAGAGGGCTCTCGCTTTCACAATGTCCAAGCTCATCTCACTTGGATCAGTTGCTTGGAGTTCAACTTGAATGCCATCCAATTCTCTTTTGAATCTATCCTTGGAACTTGCATACACCATCTTCATCCTTACCCTTGAGGTATCTGGTGACCTACAACCAGTACATAATCAACACAATGATTAGCTTTTGACTTATATTTAGTGTATATTTAAATGCAACAGGAGCTATCACACAAAATTCAAAGTTTCACATGTTTAGACCGAGACAAAAAAGACTTCAACATATTTAAAACATGAAAAAATAGGGTTTTTTTTTATTTGATTTGTCGCACATAAATCTTTTGATGAACTTATACAAGACCTCCAAAAATATAAGACACATTTGACCATCAATGTGATAAAAATTGCGGTAAAAAATCTAATAACTCAAATTTGAAATAGTTCCTTCATTATTTTCATGTTTTATTCCATTTGGACGTGATTTTCTACCATAAATCCAAAGACTGGTAGCCCTAAACAAAGAACTTAACATGGCCCCATCTTTCAACTAGCATATAATAGTATGTAAAATTTTGCATGTATATACTAGGGGTGTGTGCAACAATGTTTGAATTGATGTTAAAAAATATGATCTGAATTGAACATTTTTTATAAAATGATATTCAAATACATGTAATAATATTTTTTTTGTTTGCGGTTTTTCAATTTTTATTTGGATCGATTCTAGTATAAATATTTTATAACTACATATTATATATCAAGCAATTGGTTAGTGTAATAGAAAATTTGAGGAGGACATCACATATGAATAGATTTTTGAATGGAAAGTCATTAACATTATACTAATGAATTATTTAGAAAGAACTAATTGTTATCAATTCTTATAGAATAGTATTAGTAATGCAACTAAAACAAAGAATGCAACTTTATATGTAAATAATTTACCATGCAACAAAGAAGATCTTGCTTTTCTGGCAGTTCTCATCGGTTGTGAAATCAAAATCATAGACAGCGTATCGGCACTCATCAGCCGGAAAACTAGCCTGAAAATCATCATAACTTTCCGTAGGCTCGCCTAATTTATCGACGACAACTTGCTGCTCTTCTATTTTGAACACAATGAATCGGTAGCTCCTCTTCGATTTTAGCTCTTGAAACCTCAGTTTGCAATCATCATGCACAGCCATTCCAGACGCCGCGTTTGCCTGTCATGCAAAAATTTATGCTATCATTTTCAGTCATTATGCAAAATTATTTGGCTAGTAAAGAATACTGAAAGAAAGAACCTGAGAAATCATACCATTTTTGTAAGCAATGAAAAAGAAACGCAATGAGAAGTGTTAAAGAAAGGGAAATGGAGAATGTAAAATTGGAGTAATGGAATAGACTCAATGAAAACAATGGAGAAAAAATAACTATTGAAGATCCATGATTTATGGATCACGAGAGGTGGAAATTTGACATGACTAAGAATAGAATTTTTGGGAGAAATTGATGGATGTATCTGTTACAGAGTACAATCTATATTTTGCTTCTTTCATTAAGCAACCACAAATTTGTTTCATGCTTCCACGTTATTTTTTTAACAAACATGCTTACACACGTTGTAAGAAAAAAAACTGAAATTACTTAAATAGTACTGCTTTATAAAATTTTAAGTCAATTCAAAATTCTTATATTTCATATCATGATTTATTATCAACTTTTTTTGAGCTATATAAAAAGTTTATTATAAATAAATAACTTCAATCCAAAAGTTAACAAAAAGTTAACAAGTAGCGCTCCTTCTCTCTCTGTGGCGATTCCAGTGCGGTGGTGTCCGTGGGGAAACGGGGTGCGGTGGTGTCCATGGGGAAACGGGGGGTTGGCCGGCCGAGGAAACAGGCGACGGGTCACCAGAAAACCATGGAGCGAACGATCGTAACTCAGGAGGTGATTGTTCTGAGTTAATTGATAAGGAAAACGTACTGGAAGAGAACGAGGTGATGAGTGAGGAAGACTCGATTTCAATGAATCTGAAAGTTATTGAAATTGACTGTAACAAAACTTCGAGCAAGACGCCCACAGTGGTTCTTGATAGGGTTTCCACCCCGAGAAGATGGGAGGATGTGGTGGAGGAGGAAAAATTGAGGAAACCATGGGTGGATGTGATTAAAGGAAATATGGATCTCAATAGAGGCATGACAGTGAGATTCATTGCTCCCACTATGGTGAATGGAGAATGTGAGGTTAAAATTGAGGAATCGGATGTTGAAGATGAACTGCACTATTGGAATTCAACTCTGATTCTATTTGCTTTGGGGGAGAACCTATCCATGAATATTGTGAAGAATTTTATGGAGAAGGTATGGAATTTGGTATCCCTGCCAGAACTTTACTATAATGATGATGGCTATTTCATAGTTAGGTTTAGAACCATTGAAGACAAGGACAAGGTGATGGTGCAGGGACCATATTTCATTTATAGTGCACCTATTTTCCTGAGAAAATGGTCTGCATAATTCGAACTAAGAGAGGATCTGTTAAGGGTTATCCCAGTGTGGATTACTCTTCCTCAACTCCCATTGCATCTCTGGGGAGAGAGTAGTATCTCAAAAATAGGCAGTGTTGTTGGTAGTCCTATCACTATTGTTGAATGCACAACAAAGAAGTTGAGGATATCTTATGCTAGGGTTCTTGTAGAAGTTTGTATAACCTAGAAAAACAAGGAGTACATATGGATCGAGGACCATAAGGGGAAGATAGTGAAACAAAAAATCGAGTATGAGTGGAAACCGAAATATTGTCAGCAATCCCTGAAGGTGGGTCACAATTGTGAACAGAAAAATGGTGGCAAGGCTCAGAATAAGGGAAAGATTTGGAAACCAAAGCCCCGAAACACTTAACCAGACACTCGCGTGGAGCAGAAAAATGACCAACAGGAAGGACAACAAGAGAAGGGGACAACAGTTGAGGTAGATTGGTAGGTGATATCAACTGGGATAAGGGATAAAGGAAAAAGGCAATCTAGGGAGGGAGACTTGAACAAGGAGTCCCAACCACTGTTCTGCAATAATAGCTTCAAACCTCTAAGAATTGAAAATTGTACCTTAGGGGAAACATCCCATGTACCATGATTGTAACCTGGAACGTGAGGGGCATAAATAAGGAGGCAAGGCATAGAGAGATAAGCTCCTCTATCTCTGATTTCAAAGTTCCTATTGTTGCCTTGTTGGAATCTAGAGTAAAAAAAGATAAAGCGGAGAAGATTAAAGAAAGATTGGGTTCTTGGAGGTATGAGGATAACTATCAAGACCATGAAAATGGGAGAATATGGTTGTTGTGGAAGAATACTGAAGTTATCGTTGAGGTGTTGCAGACTATTGCTCAATTTATCCACATTGAAGTGTGTAACTTGCCTAAGGAACCTCAATATAGGGTGACCATTTTCTATGCCTTCAACCAACTTTAGAAAAGGAAGGGTTTATGGAAGGATATTGAGAATATAGGTAACAAAAGTAGTTCACCTTAGATTGTGATAGGTGACTTTAACAATGTCCTCACCTACAATGATAGGGTGGGTGGTAATCCGGTGCAGGAAGGTGAGTACAAAGATTTGGTAGATATGATGCAGCGATCAGGATTATATGAAGCTAGAACTAAAGGGTGTCAGTTGTCGTACCCCAAAATTTACCCTCTTCTTTCCCGTATTTCTGACTTATAATTTGATTTCATAAACATACATGTAGTCGCATAACATAACATTGATCATGAGGTTACCAGGTTCAAGGTATCCCAAGTGGCAGACACGAAAAGAATTTATTCGCGTATTTCTCAATAAAGTGGATTTTGAGTTTTCGATGCATTTTGGGCACTCCAGAAGGCGTATCTCTCAGCTCGTAGGGTATTTCTGATGATTTTTTACTGGCAATTCCCTCTCATTATTATCTACAACTTCCGTTTGAAAGCCGGAAGCAAATTGTGTGAGGAAGGTCCCCAAATAAATTCATTACTATAAATAAGTCACTTCATTGTAATTTTTAGAGGTGTTCACTTGTATTCTCAAATTGCTTACCAACACTCTGCCTAATTTCGCGCTTAAGGAAGAAAGAGTCACTAAGCTTTTGATGTACGTGAATCACCATCTTTACTTTCAATGTAATCAATTTATGCTTCAATTTTATCTCTTTAATGTCTTTACTTTTCATATTCATTTCGTTTCAAACAACTTTACATGAACCTTTCAACATCACTTGTTGGTCACGAGTCACCAATCAGTAGTTAGTTGAGTCTTGTTTCGTCCAGAACCTATTGTCGGTTAGGCAGGTGGTCGAAACTTCTGTGTGGAAAGTCGTTGTACTGCTTCCCTTGGTCTTCGAAAACCGTTTCTTGGTCAAGGTATATTTCGACAGAGTCAGTATAACATACAAAATCTTAGTACGCGTCTTAAGATCAACTGGTCGATCTTGCGAGTAACCCTTAGTTTTAGGACCTAGAGAGGACCGGCGCTTGTTTATCATTTTCCACTGTAAATAAATTAGCACACCCGATAGGACCAAGTGCTAAACTTTAAGGTTTGTCATTAGATTTTTTTGTTATATAATTTAATTTTAATATATAATAATAATAACAAAGTTTTTTTTATGATACGTATCAGATTCTTATTTATAATACATAATAGTAATAATGTATTTTGTTATAATATTAATAATAACATTAAATGTGTAGTATGTATATGTTATAAATCAAAATTTTAAATTTAATATTATTTGTTTAATGTTTTTAATATTTTAATATTATTTTATATATTTTTAAGTTTTTAAGTATAGAAATTATTTTATTAGGTTAGATGGATCATCAAGATCAGTGAATTGTTATTAGCAAATGGTTTGATTTGCGTCGAAGAAATATATTCCAACTAATGTGTGTTGTTTACTTCTATGATTGAATGTCAAAACTATTTTTATTTAGAATTATTTTTACTAAGTACAAATGAAAGTATTTATAAGGATAAAAAAGTAATTTAATTGTAAAATCTCTTCTCTCCCTTTGAATCAAACATGCATGTTGTTAAAAATCGATTTTCTCCCCTCCCCTCCTCTTCTTTGAACCAAACATATATTTAGTTAAATTCCCTCTCATCCCTTCCCCTCCCTTCCCCTCCCCATCTATTAAATTCTCTTCCCTCTCTTCAGTTAAACCAAATGGACCCTAAGTGAAGCCTCTTGATAACTAGAACGTTGTTGATAAAGTGAAGAAGAGATTATCCAGATGGAGGAGTCGTAACTTATTTATAGGTGTTCTTTTGGTAATGTTGCGCTATGTCTTGTCCACAATTCTAGTGTCATATCTCTCGTTATTCAAAGCTTCAACATGTATTATTTCTAAATTCGAGTCTCTCTTTTCAACTGTTTCTTTGGGTGGGGTGAGGATAGCAAACGAAAGTATAACAAAGTGTGTTTGGATAAGGAGAGCGTAGGGCTAGGCATCAAGAACATCAACATCTTTAACGTGACACTCTAGGGTAAATGGGTGTGAAGAATTAAGGTAGAGCAAGAAAACTTGGGGTGCAAAGTCCTTAAGTATTGAAAATAGAATAAGGCATATAGATGTGGAAGCCATAAGGAAGGGAATCCAAGTCCAAGTGGAGCAGAAGGAGTATCTCATCAGTAAAGTGACAACTAAGGAAATTGCAGAGGCTCTCAATGATATAGGAGATAATAAATCCCCTGGAATAGATGGTTTCAGTGCAAAATTCTACAAGAAGTGCTGACATTTCGTGCAACAGGATGTGATTGCTGCTGTCAATGAATTTTTTAGCACAGGAAGTATCCATAGAGGGTTTCAGGAAACTATTGTCACACTTATTCCCAAGGGTGTGAATGCAAAGAGCATTAAAGAGTACATGCCTATTTCTGGTTGCTCTGTCTTCCTAAAGATCATATCTAAAATCCTGACTAATAGAATGAGAAGTATTATGCCAACAATCATCCATAAGAATCAAGCAGTATTTGTAGCAGGGCAAGATATTCATAACCACAACCAACTGGCTTATGAATTAATTAAGGGCTATGATAGGAAGAAAGGCACACCGAGATGCATGTTCCAAATTGACCTACAAAAGGCTTATTACATGGTTCACTAGGATGCGCTTGAGAAAATTATGAAGGAATTGGGTTTCCCAGGTACCTTTGTAGGATGGGTTATGAATCTCGTCCCAACTGTTTCATATAAGTTCCAAGTGAATGGAAGCATGACAGAAACTCTTCTGGCCAAGAGGGGCATCAGACAGGGCGACCCTATATCCCCCCTTTTGTTTGTGATTATGATTGAATACTTGAATAGATGTATGGTGAAGATGCAGCAAAATTCAAATTTCAATTATCATGCAAAATGTGAAAGTACAGGCCTGACTAACCTATCTTTTGCAAATGATATCCTTCTGTTTTGCAGAGGAGACTACTATTTTGTTGATATGCTAATGTCTGTTTTCAAAGATTTTTCTGCATCTACAGGTCTTATAATTAACCTAGAAAGTGCAAAGTGTTCTTTGGAAGCGTTGAAGATGTGACAAAGGATAGTATAAAAGCTGCTACAGGATTTGTGGAAGGCAGTTTTCCTGTTAGGTACTTAAGAGTCCCCCTTAGCAGCAAGAAAATCAGGGTTCAATATTACCTTCCTTTGATAGATAAGATCACAGATAGAGTGAGACACTGGTCATCCAAACTCCTTAGCTATGCAGGCAGAATTCAATTGGTCAGAAGTATCATTTGCTCTTATACCCAATTCTGGATGCTGAATTTTTCCATTCCTAAGGCAGTTCTCAAGAGAATTGATGCAGTTTGCAGGACCTTCGTTTGGACGGGTAAAACAGAAGTGAGCAGGAAAAGCCCGGTGGCTTGGAGCAAAGTCTGTAGCCCAATGAAACAGGGAGGTCTAGGTCTGATTAATCTAACAGTCTGGAACAAGGTATCACTGCTCAAATGTTTATGGAATATCTGCAACAAGAGCGATAATCTGTGGATTCATAAAATTTATCTGAAAGGCAGAGATGTTATGGATATAGAAGCAGACCAGAACTGGACTTGGATACTGAAGAAAGTGATCAAATAGAGGCAGCTGATTAATGGTATCCAGCAGCAGTGGGATCAAATGCTGAGAACTGGGAGGTTTTCTATGACTCTTGTATATAAACAGCTGCTTGTAGAAGATAATGAAGTGCAGTGGTCCAATTTGATGCAGCATAACCTGGCTAGACCTAAAGCAAAGATTACTCTTTGGCTATTATGTCATGGCCGCCTTCCAACGAAAGATAGACTCACAAGATTTGGAATGATACAAGAGGAGACATGCAGTCTGTGTGGGAAAAAGAAAGCTGCGATCACATCTTCTTTAACTGTGAAAAAACCAGAAGCATTTGGCAAAGTATCCTAGTTTGGCTGGATGTTAACCGCATCCCCCAAGCCTGGAGCTCTGAGTTGCCTTGGATTATTCGCAGAACCAAAAGGAAAGGCTAGAGGAGTGATATTTTGAAGCTTGCAATCACGGAAACAGTTCATGAGATCTAGCTTTATAGAAATTCCATAGTATTTGACAACAATATTAATAGCAACAATATAGAGGGAAGAATTATTGACTGTATAGTGTATAGAGGTTGGAAAAATAGGAAAATTAGGTTGCAAGTTGCAAATCTAATGTTATAGTTTTTCTTGTTCGCTTAGTTGGCTGAATCCATTTGGATTGCCTTGTTTGTAATGATTTTTTGAATTAATACACTTCATTTGGTTAAAAAAAAAAAAGTCCTTAAGTATAAATACCGCCAAGAGGATGGAAAAATTAAGACATGGGTTAGATATGCATCTTGGTGGATGAAGGAGTTGGAGAAAGGGGATAATTCGGGAAGGGGAATAATCATAATTGGATCGGCGAGAATGTAAGTACAATAATGGAAGGGCAGAAACATTATTTTGGCATGATTTTTTCGACTAGATATTCATAATAGAAATCATCAGGTTCTGGTTTTTTGCTACCTCGGTGCTCCTGACATGTTGTTTCATGCTGCCTTGTTGTTGTTGTCATGGTGGCGCGAAGGCTTAATTCTAATTTTGCATTCTTTCTTCGTCTTGGAGCAGTCAGGTGTTTGTGTTTCAGTAGTTACTTGCCAATGTTGTCTTACTATCTTGGAGTTTTTCAATTGTATTTGTATGTTATGTTGTTTTTGTTTTAGTTGTAATCTTGAGAAACAATACCGCCATTGTCTTTGTTGTTGGTTACCATTCTGTAGCATCTGTTATGCTTAGATGAGTTTTAATAAAATTATTCCTTTGCAATAGTATTTTCTTAAGCATGAGCTAGGAATTTCTTTCGTGACCTTTAATTTTATATAGTGAAGTTGAATTAATTTAATACAAATTATTGTTCAAAAGTATAATATATACACCAGTTAATCATTGAAACCACAGTTGTTGAAGTAAATAATTATTCTTTTGAAAATATGCATTTGGATAGCTTAACAATCTGCTTTAATTTTAAATTAACTACATTTCAAATCACATTAGTTTGTGCTAGTTTCATTATCAATTATAATAGAGGGGCTCGTGTTTCATATATTCCTTTATTTAAAGATTCCCAAAGCACAACCAGATCAACATTGCTTCATGTAACTACTATTCCTATATGTTTGTAATCCTTCAAAGCAGGATTTTTTGAAAAGTTTTAAATAGAACATTTGTAAGGCCAATTGCTGCACTTGGTTCTACAACAATCTTAAGAATATGAAAATAAAGCTTCACGACTTTAATAATTTTACTATTCCACAGTTATTATGTCGTCAACAAGATCTTGTACAACAGGCATGTGCCAAAGAAAACAAGACAAATTAACAGAATGAAACCACACAACTTTATTTCAATTCATAATATACAATTGGCAAAATTTGATTTTACCATGTGCAATCCCTGCGAAGCCGTCTGCTAGTGTTAGATCTCGCGCAATATTATTATCCTCCCGATAGACTCAGTGTCCAAAATACGAATAGCTGGATTGATGGCATTGACAACTAATGCTGCCTCCACTAAGTGCCACCTGATTCCAGTTTTGTTGGAAACTTTAATTAGAAAATGATACTAAAATCTATGCAAATTTTGGATGATTGATTAATATAAAAAAAATCAAACAGACCACGTATTGACATGACAAGGGTATCAATATGAGAGGCTTGTTCCACAAGCTCCAAGGATATGGTACCCTAGACACTACAAAATTAAATCATACGTGTCAAAGAACAAAGAGCAATGCTTTGCAATAGCAAGTCATCACTATCTATTGCTTATGTGTTAGATGTCAAGTTTTAGAAGTTGAATAAACAAAACTAACATGATGTTATAGATTTTATTATGATAGCTTAGAGAAATCAGTTCAGACCATAAAAATAAAGACTATAAACACTTAGCAATAAACATAAGTATTTCTGAGACTTGTTGAGACAACATATGACAAAATTTATAATATGTCCGTAAATTAAAGAAGTGGTAGATATTCCCCATTTTTCAATTATTGCATGGATGTATATTTCGGTCTTGGTCGAATCTGCTTCTTGTTTTCTTAAGCATTGGGTAGAAAGTTAGTAATTTTTTTCATGACCTTTAATTTTATTTATTGAAGTTGAATTACTTTAACACAAATTATTGTTTAAAAATAGAATATATATACCTTTTAATCAAGAAAATCACAGTTGTTGAAGTAAATAATCCATCTCTAATGAGCCAAACATGTACTTGGTTGTTGTGTTGGTGTTTTTCTGCCTCTGAAAGTAACATCATTGCAGCTAGTGAAGCTTCATTGCAGTTGTGGTGGCTATTGACTTGAACATTGAAGTTGTTTAGTTGTGTTATAAAACTGGTTCAAGCAGCGGTTTTAAATGGCTAGCGGTGGAACTGGTAGGGTAAGGGTAGGAGCCACAAATAAATGGAGCATGTGAGCCAAAATGAAAAAAGGTTCAAGCATTATGAATTTCCGACCCCACCCATTATCAATCAGTTCACCACGTTTTACTCGTGTGTACTATTATTTTTTTATTTTTTTTATTTTTTTTTATAAAAGAAATGGCCTAAGCCCAACGGAAACAAAAACAAATATTCACCATCATCTTGGGAAGAAACAACCCTTTTCAACTTTATTTTCTTTTTTATTTCATAATTATATTTTTTAAAGTTAATATTTTAACAATGAGTCATTAATCAAGCCATTGACCTATATAATTCATACACAAGTTCATTTATTACTAATCAATTAGTTTTGTATAATTCATACACAAAATCGTACAAGTTAAATTTAATATTTAAAAGAAAAAACTATATGACAGATTTTTAATTTTTGTCAAATTAAAGCTTAAAAAAAATTACCCATACTTAAAATCAACAATAAATCGTAAATTTTTTATTAAAATGATTATCAATTAGTTCGAACACTTCAATGCTCTAAAAATTTTCGTTCCATTGACTTTTACTCACAAAAAAAGACACAATAAATATTTGTTATTGATTCATCTATTAATCAAACACATAGTATTCGTTATTCATAATTATAAAAAGGTTAATACATTATATCTTAATGTTCAACGTATTTTAGGGGTGTTCGCGGTGCGATTTGAGTGGTTTTGACGTAAAAAATAATCCGAAGCGCGCGAAAAAAGGATGTACGGTTTGATTTGGTTCGGTTGACTTTTAGAAAAAAATCAAACCAAACCAAACAAATGAGGTTCGGTTGATTTGGCTTTTTACAAATAATTTGTTAAATCATACATACACATATAGATGACAACATAACTTTGTATTTGGTCATTCATACACTATCAAATAACAACAAAGCTAATCATATTTGGACAATAACTTTCCATTTAATATGTAAAAGTTAGATAAGACAAAAGTGAAATAATAAATATAAAATAATAACATAAAATATATAAAAATTGTTATAGTAAAACAACAACAAAAAATGAGAGATTAGTGAAGTTGAAAAAGAAAGAACATAAGAGAGTGGAGATTAGAGATAAAGATGTGCGATAAAACAAAATTGAAAGAGGAAAAAATTGCATAAAAAATGAGAAGGTGAAAAAGAAACAATATAAGAGAGTAGAGATTAGAGAAGAATGGACAATATGTAAGTGGTGAAGATGGAGCGATAGTGATAGGAGAGATTTAAGAAGATTAAAACTGAAACCATAATTGTAAAAATGAGAAAATTGTTCGTAATCTTTTTATTAAAATGACTATCAATAAGTTCCAATATTTTAGCGCTCCAATAAATTTCATTCGATTGACTTTTATTCATAAAAAACGACACAATAAATACTTGTTATTGATTCATCTATTAATCAAACACAAACATAGTATTTGTTATTCATAATTATAAAAAGGCTAATACATTATAACTTAACTTAATTTAATGTTCAGTGTTCCTTAGGAATGTTCGCGGTGCGATTTGAGCGGTTTTGACGCAAAAAATCATCCGAACTGTGAGAAAAAAAGACGTGCGGTTTGATTTGGTTCGGTTTGCTTTTAGAAAAAAATAAATCAAACCAAATCACACAAATGCGGTTCGGTTGGTTCGATTTTTTACAAATAATTTGTTGAATCATACATACACATAAAAATGACAACATAACTTTATATTTGGTCATTCATACACTATCAAATAACAACAAAAATAATCATATTTGGACGATAACTTCTCATTTAATATGTAAAAGTTAGATAAGACAAAAGTGAAATAATAAATATAAAATAATAACATAAAATATATAAAAAATGTTATAATAAAACCAAAAAAAATGAGAGATTAGTGAAGTTGAAAAAGAAAGAACATAAGAGAGGGGAGATTAGAGATAAAGATGTGCGATAAAACAAAATTGAAAGAGGAAATAATTGCATAAAAATGAGAAGGTGAAAAAGAAACAATATAAGAGAGTAGAGATTAGATAAGAAGAGACAATATGTAAGTGGTGAAGATGGAGCGATAGTGCTAGGAGAGATTTAAGAAGATTAAAACTGAAACCATAATTGTAAAGATGAGAAAATTGTTCGTAATCATAAGGCTAATGTATAATAGGTTTAGGTTTGAGTTAGATGCAAGTTAAGTAAAATTTAAGTTGTAACATAATGTGGTTTGATTCGGTTTTGTTCAATTTACAAAATACAAATCGCAAACAGAACCAAACAATGCAGTTTTGTTAAAAAAATGACCCAAACTAATCCAAATCAAATGTAATTTTTTATAAATTAGTTTCTTAACTTCACTTTTATTCCATATATGACATCTTCCATCAATTTATAGTGAAAAAACATAAGATACGGTGACGTAAACATATAACAAAGTTTAAGATCTAAATTGTGACTCAATATTTATATCATAAAGTAGAATTTTCACTTATATTTTTTAGAAGATGAGAGTACTTAAGTATAAAAATTTATTTGATAATATAAATATTGAGTCACATTATAACCTTGAATCTAATTATACATCAATGTCACTGTAAATTAATGTTTATTTGTCAAAATTTAACGAAAGAAATCATATAAAATAACAAAAGTGAAATTTAAAAATTAATTTATAATATTTTTTTAATTAAAGAACTAAACTAAAATATTAAATTAAATTAACGGACTTGGAGATTAAATTTACCTTATAAAAAAAAAGATAGATATTTATATGGGATAAATACTTGTCACTTATAAGTATAAAAATATAAGAAATACACATATATCATTGATAAAAAAGAAATAGTAAATTATATATATATATATATATATATATATATATATATATATATATATATATATATATATATATATATATATATATATATATATATATATATATATATATATATATATATATATATATATATATAGAGAGAGAGAGAGGGATCAAATTACATCCAAGAATTACACTATGAGTTACACTCGCTCAAAAACGTTACTTCGGATTAATATTTTTTAAAATCAACAGATGGATTGAAACGTACCATTATATAGATCATACCTATAAAGTTTGAGATTAATATATGATGATTTACTATACGATCAAGATATCTAAAGATTAACATCAAAATGGACTTTCATATAACATTAATTTTTAAATATTTTATTGACAAATATTTGCTATATATATATATATATATATATATATATATATATATATATATATATATATATATATATATATATATATATATATATATATATATATATATATATATATATATATATATATATATATATAGCAAATATTTGTCAATAAAAATATTTAAAAAAATACAGGACAAATATTTTTTATTGATACATTAAAAAATTATTATCAATTAGTATACATTTTTTATGACATATTTAACATCAATAAATACAAAAAAAATAAGAGACAAAAATAAAATTTACTTTGAAGTTAGAAATATATGTTTTTTACAATTTAATGCAAGTATTAAAAACACATATCTATCAGATTGATAAAAACTATTTACTATTATTTTTGTTGGTTGATTTTAATTATATAAGTTTAATTTTATGTTATGTTTTTTAATTAGTTAAATATATTATTTATTGTATTTGTTTATGGAAAAAATTTATGTAAGTTGGACTCCGGAGACTCATTAGGAGCACGACAGACTCCAAGGCTCAAAGACCATTTTTATAAAGATACTTAGAGCATCAATATCCATGATACTCATTTTGGTGTCTTAAATGGGTCCTATTTAATTTTAAGTCACTTTAGTATTTATAAATATTCATACCACTTATACAAAAGTTTAAATTGGGTCCCACCAACTCTATTATATAAGATTTAATCTTTGTAAAATATAAAGAAAAAACTTAAGACACGGTAGTATTATTTGACCATTGTGGCTTTCTTATATCATATTTTTGTATGCAATTATCCATGCTATTCTGACAAGAGTGGTACATGTAGGCAAATACTACCCCCAATATTTATGCTCTTAGAGATCACCCATCAAAAATATCTCTACATTGACACAGCGCGAGTTGAACACACAATTTTTCGGTGTGTTTATTAACATTAGACATGATAATAATATAAAAAACAAACTCATGTGATGCATGGATATTTGTCTAGTTTTCAATAGAGCAAATCAAAACAAAAAATATGATAAAAATATCTACACCTAAAAAATGATTTTTTTAAGACTTAAAACCCTAAATTTGGTTTATAAAGACCAAATTGAAAAAAGAGAGGGGATAAGTCAAAAGGAAGAGAACTAGAGCTGAATTTTTTTTTGAATAATCAAGTTTTGTTTTAAAAAATAAAAAATAATTAGTATTTCAAAAAAATTACATAAACGATCAATTTTAGGGTAGAATTACACTATGTCGTCACTCTCAGTGACGACTACCCTTAATTTTAGGGCAAGTTGCCATTTCCAGTGGCGACTTCTCTCTATTTTAGGACAAGTCGCCACTCCTAGTGGCGACTTCTGTTAAAAATAATTTTTTTGTGTTATAAATAACAATGCAACCCAAACTCTAATGCTCACTCATAACTTCACCAAGTTTATCAGTTTCTCCATATATTTGTGCTCATGGCATCCCCTAGACCACCATCATGGTAGCGAACCTCATCAAAGCGACCCGATCCTAAACCAGTTATTTTAAGAAAGGATGGGCATGTTATTTTCTCTCCTATCAAACCCCCTTGCAGATGAAATTTTGGCACATCTATTCGTTGGACCAACTGAAAAGAGAGCTCATATCTTGGTTAGAGGGAGAATATCAACCTAGCGAAGTCATTAGAAGGATTCAAAGGCTTAGAACAAAGACCTCACTTGAAATTGGAGAAACGGTACATTGGTGGGATGAAGTTGAAAACAACATTGATGCCATACAAATGGTGCATGGATTAGATGACATAGTGTTAACTGTTGTAATTTCTTAGACTTTAATGGTTGTTTGTGTTGTTGTTTTAGTATTTGTGTTGTTGTAATTTCGTTGTTCTTATATTTTAGTCTTATTTGTGTTGTTGTTTAAGTCTTGTAGGCGTCTGCGATGTTGTATCTCATCTGATATTTGGAATAAAAAAGTACATTTCGTTGATGAAAAAAATTACAAAGAGTTGTAAATCTAAAATCTATGTTGTGGAACTAGAGCCATGATGTGGGCACTTGTTTTCATTATGCCCGACCTGACGACATGCACTATATTTCCTCTGCATTTTATCAACGACATCTATTTCGGTTCTGATGTGCTTGCTTTTTGTCGACCTTTTTTATTCCACCGCATCAAATCGTTGTGCAAAAAATTTCGCCGTCATACTCTGGCCAATATGTCTCCATTGCTACCACTGGAAAGTTATTATTGTATACATTGAGCAATGTCACAACCTTGTAGATAGGAGATACTAGTGAGAATACATCAAAGTGGGAATGTGAACAGGCTGCAATGCCATGGGAGCAAGGTATACAATAGACTTTAAATTGGTCGCAGTCGCACCAACGATCGGGTATTAGGACCCGATACTCTTGCCTTGCCAGCCCCTGGTTGTGGTAAATTGTTTCTTTGACACTGAAAGTGTGACCATGGAGGTCAAATTCTGTACCCCAATGGCTGTTGGCTTTGGCAGATTCCTGCTGCAAAAATTTCATGCACATATTGTTGTACACCTGTTGTGTCTGTAACACTGCATTCCAACGCTTACCTCTTATCGCGAATAAGGATGCCATCCGAAAATAGGTTGCGTTCACAAAAGCGGTTATAGACAGGTTTCGTAGGCCCTTGAAGACGTCGTTCATCGATTCCACAAGATTTGTTGTCATGTGGCCCCACCTCACCCATTGCCGTACGATCTAGTTCACTTCTCTCTGTCAAGATTATCAATCTACCTCCCCACATCTGGATTTGACTCAAATATTTCATCACGATAGTAGTGGAATCATGGTTGGTTCAATGCATACCCCGTGTCCATGAGCTTGTTCTTCAAAAATTTATCTTTGATCTCCTGGATAAAATTTTGAGCAATATGCCTAACGCAATAGACATGCGTAGATGGGGATCGCGCCATCCATTTGCTGGATTGTTGTATAAACTTTCAATGGAAGCATGCCTGTCAAAAATCAAACAGAGTCCAGGTTGTGGAGCCACATAAGTTCGGAGATTTTTGAGAAAGAAACTCCAAGCAACAACTATTTCTCATTCTACCAGAGCAAAGGCTATGGGAAAATATTATTATTTCCATCTTGTGCGACTGCCATCAATAACGTTCCTTTGTATTTTCCGTACAAACAAGATCCATCAATTTGAATAATCAGTTTGCAAAAAGCAAATTCGATGATGCAGGGACGAAACACCTAGAAAAGTCTATGGAATATTCCATTACCTTCAAGACGGGTTCCGTCTGGAGATTGTGTCGGCAAGGTCTCCATTATAACAATCGTCCCAAGTGAATATAATTTAAGTGCAGCCAAATAGCACAGAAGTTGTTTGTAGGATTCCTCCCAGTTACCGTAGACCACTCCAATTGGCTTGGTTTTCTCTAACTAAGCCTTTCTGTACGGAGGTCTATATTTGAACACAGAAATACAATGGGAGATAATTGTCTTGACCTTAAGTGACGGGTCAACTTCTACGAGAGGTAATATGGTATGACATATGGAAGCTCCCAACCCGTGGATTGTTTCTTATGTTGAGCGTACGGGGTTCGGAAATGTGATGTATGTCGTAAATGTATCTATTAATACGAATTTTATATTGGCATTGTGTGAACATTGGAGACCCGAGACACACACATTTCATCTACCAACAAGTGAATGTACCGTCACACTTGAGGACATGTTCATGTTGTTGGGTGTCCCAATTAATTGTAGGCCCGTGAATGGAGATGTTCAAAAACCCAAAGAGCTATGTATGCAGATGTTGGGCGTAGATCTAATCGAGGGAACACAAGGTGTGAAAGGGAGGGCCAAGGTATTAAGCTATCGGCCCTTAAAGACTGTTATGACATCATGCTTTTGAACGAGTATTCTTCTGAAGAACAAAAAATTATAAAAACTAGATTTTATATTATGTTATTATTTGGAAACATGCTATTTCCCGAAGGCACAAGAAATAACATCAATTTTATGTACTTGACTTTGCTTGAGGACATAGATAACATTAGCAAGTATAGTTGGGGTTCTGCGGTCTTGGCATACCTTTACAGCTCGTTGTGTAAAAAAGTTGAAGACGATAGTTGTGCATTTTATGGATGTTCATTTTTACTCCAAGCATGGGCATGGTGGAGATTTCCGAGGATAACCCCCAAGAACCTGCACATCTACTTTTTCCCCTACGTGACTAAGTAAGTTTATGAAGCAATTTCATGCAATATATTTATTCTTTAAATAACTATAAATAATACTATTTCCCATTTTTTATGTTTAGGTTCAGTGCAACTAGAATGGATTACAGTGAAACTCCAAGAAACAATGTAATCTTTTATCGCCAACTCTTGGATCGTCTTCGAGCAGAAGATGTATTACCACTAAACTATTCTTCTTCTAACTAAATTTTTATTATAAAGCATTCTCTCTAAATAATATATTTATCTTTTCCTTTGCAGTTTATTTGGAGACCATATTTGGGATTGAACATGTACCCAACCCCGAAGTTGCAACTGTTTGGATAGCAAAAACGTCTATCATACGATTCACCACTGTGGAGATGCACCATAATAGTCGTGTGAGATTGCAATTTGGCATGCATCAGAAATCCCATGTCCCCCGATGTGTTTGGATCCCTGGCATCTTAAAAAAGTTAACCATCAGTGGTATCAAAAGAATTGGAAGGCTTACGCCCCGGAGTTCCGTAGAATGTGGAAAGAGTGTGCTCACTATGTCCTACAATTCCCAGTTGCACCCAACGAAATGAAACCAATAAGGGAATATTTGTATTGGTACAAATCAAATACCAATCCAAAAATGATAGTGTCTGACCCGTTCTATTTGGACGACCCCCAACAGCAACAATCATATTTCCAACAACACCAACCACCAAATTATCCACCACCACAACAACAACATTATGAACAACAACAAGAACCATAATATTACCAAGAACAACACCTCCAACCATACCAACACGTGTCCACCCCCCAACACATGTCCACCCCCCGACCATATCAACACATGTCCACCCCCAACCATACCAACACTACCAACCACAAACTCAACCTCAATACCAAGAACAATCCCAACACTTCCAACACAGCCAAGACATTGGTGTGGTGGGCTCGTCTAGATCACCACTTAGCCCCGACACCGACATACTTGAAGATGACTAGCCATACTTCAACACACCACAACAAACATTATTTTTTAACCAACCCGATTCAACCTCTAACTACCAAAGACCATATTTTGAAGGCGCACCGAACATGAGCTACTCTGTCCCACCAAGACAAAGCTTTGAGGACGTAGAGGGAACCTACCTATCCTACAACAGGAATTCTATAGGTCAAGGTCGGCTGACAGATTTTGTAGACCCAGAGTGCATTAAAGGGATGTCGATCCAAACACAACAAGAACAAATAAGGGGACGTCGTAGGACTAAGGGTACGACTAGGGTAGCACTACCACCTCGTGAGCCATCTACACGCGAGTAGTTAGACCTCCGCCTTGCAAATCGTACCAGAGGCCTCCAAGGCCCCCAAATATGTAAAATATCTTGTTGATTTTAAATTGTAGTATTTTTTTGTTTATTCAATAATTAAATAATTTAATATGTGTTTACTTTTTTCGTTATTCAATAATTAAATAATATAATATGCATTTATTTTTTTCTTTATTCAATAGTTCAATAATTAAATAATTTAATTTTAAAAATTAAAAAATTAAACACAAGTAATAATTAAAGAATAAGTAATAATTAAACAATTTCATTTAAAAAGCAAAAAAAAATTTAATAGAAGTCGCCACTGGGAGTGGCGACTTACCCTAAAATTGAGAGAAGTCGCCACTGGGAGTGCCGACTTGCCCTAATATTAAGGATAGTCGCCACTGGGAGTGGCAACATAGTGTAATTTTGCCCAAAAAGTGGTCATTTCTGTAATTTTTTTGAAATACAATTCTTTTTGAAATTTTTTTGAAATACTTAGTTATTCAAAAAAACTGCTTCTCCACATTACGGTGTAGATGTCATCTTTAATGTAAAAGTATCATTTCTGTAGAAAAAAGAAACTTAAAATAAAAACAAAAACAAAAACAAAAAAAGGAAAGTTGAGAAAGAAAGTCTTATTCCTCTTCTTCGTGAAACTGGACGCCTCATTCTCTCTCACATTCTTCCACACAATCATTGGATTCACCCTCACTCTGCCTCACCTTTCATTACCCCAACTCTTCCTCTCTGTTTCACCTCATCAAAATACCACCCTCACACACAAACCTCCATACCATTTGTCGCCTTCTACCCTTCCTCTGTTGAACGCCACCCTCAACTCTCAACCGAAACTCTTTCCCCTTCTCACATTCAATCCGCCTAGCTCCATCTATTTCCCTCTCAAAAAATACTGACGCCGGCCAACACCAAATCAACCCCATCATAACTGACTACAAACATCCTCTGCCTCCTCCAATTCACCTTTTCTCTACCTCTAAACTCAATTGTACACCATCGTCTTTATGCATCTTTCACCGTGATCACAACCTCTATCTCATCTAAAGCTTGAGTATCAGATTTTGTGAGTTTGAAAAAATCACTAAATCTTCGAAGAACCTGCAAGCTTCGTTTCATCTTCATGAGATTTCCATTCGTTTTTATGAGTTATTGATTTGGTTTCGTTTCTATTTTGCATAAGGGATTCCATAAGGCAATCAAATGTTCAACTTTTATTTTTCATTTTCAAGCTTTTACCACGTTGACATAACTCTAAACTCTACGTCGCCATTGCGGATGAGGTTTGATACTGAAGTTGCATATTTCAGCTTGATATGTAGTTTTCCTTTTACCTTGTTAACACCTGTGTGCGAGTGGTTTGTTACAATTGTATACCCTATTAGTTTGTTTGTGATTTAGTTATGTGTTTCATTTTATCTCATGTTTTTTATTCGGTTCTTGATTTTGTATGATGTTATTGAAAGTGTGTGTTCTGAATCAGTGTGTGTATATAGCTTGTTTACTGCTAATGTTTAAGTTCAAAAATTACTTGGGAAAATATGTTTAAGATCTTTTGTAAGGATTATTGAGTATTGGATGTTTTTTAGTTTTGCACTCTGATTGGAACATTAATTATGTTTGCATAATAACTAGTCTCTTTGTTTCCAAATAAGTGTTATTTTAGGGGGGGATTGTTTCAAAATGAATGTTATTCTTACTTTTGAATATGATTGATATTTTTCCAATTATATCATTCAATTATTAATCTATGCACTACTTCCAACACGTAAATAAAGCTAATTTAGTAAAAGTATAATGTCTTATGACAATATGATTGTATTCTTTAATCTGCAAAAACCTTAAACGATACTCATTTTGAAACACAGAGTATTTTGTTGTACTTTTGTGTTGGATTATGCTTCAAATGTGTATGTTTTTATCCAATCACTTTTTTTGTTTTGATTGCAACAAGCGCGTCGTACATGAGTAGTGGCTATGATATTTGTGTATGTATGTGCGAATGGTTTTCTGGCACATTATATGTGGTGCCACGTATACCATTGACTAGTATGCATTATGATTTGTTGCTTTATCATTATGCTTAAATCAGATATGATGTATCATGCATGTTACCTGTTGTGTGTTTATTTTGATTCAATTGTGGTAATTTCTTGTTAACTTTAACCAAACTTGGATTAAAATAATGGACAAATGAAAATTTGTTTGTTCTTTGAGTATTGGAGGTCTATTGTACACTTTCCTTGCATCGATTATTCATCTTCCACAAAAATAATATTTCTAAATAACTTTTGGATGAAAGAGGGAATTGTCTAATGTACATATGTTTGTTCTTCGAGTATCGGAGGTTTAGTGTACACTTTGCTTGCACCGTTTACTCGTCTTCCATTTAAAGTCAATCACAACCAATCAAACTCTTTTTATGCCTAATCGAAATTAGTCGAAAACCTTTTCACAAATGAGTGATGCTTTATCCATTTCGACGCAAAAAAAACAGACACTTTAGCCTCCCAAGTGCGAGCAATAAGCAATGTTTAACCGCTCAAAAGCAATCAAACATGATATCATTCTGACATGATACAAACAAATGCTTCAACCTTCAAATGCAAGTAACAAGCAATGTTTAACTGCTCAAATGTGACTTAAACATTACTCCTTAAAATCAACAAACACATATGTAGTGTTTTACAAAGAACTGTGTAGCCTTGAGTTCCGCCGTTGCACCTGGAGATACGTTGGAGCGACATTCAACCACTCATCGGGAACTATTTTTAAGAACCACATAGTCTTGAGTTCCTCATTGCAGTAGAGGATGTGTAAAAGCGAGATCCAACATCTCGTAAGACACCCTAATAAAAAATTTAATTTTAATTATTTTTTCTCTTGTAAATAACACACAGAAGTAAACAAATAACATCGCGCTAACACTATTTCACAAAAATAACTAAATGGTTCCCGTTGAGTATAATAGATGTGAGGGTGCTAATACATTTCCCTCACATAACTGACTCTTGAACCCTAATATGGTTGCGACAACCATTTTTGTTCTTTTAAAGGGTTTGGTTGATATTTTCCCTTTTCTTTTGGAATTAATAAACTTCGGTGGAAACTCTGTTGTATTGAGAAGAAAGGAACAACCATACTAATTACAATAATCTAGGACTAAACTTTCTACACAAGTAACATTAGCAAATAACAACAACAATATAGCCTAAAGAATACAATACTATCAAAACTATTATTATATAAATCTTCCTTCATATGTCTTTAAATCCATTAATATTCTCAAGCACGCTTGCACAAAAATAAATTGATAGAACTAGGTACCCAATTTTAGTTGGGTCCTCGGGGGTTAGTTTAGTTCAGGTACACTTAAGAATCCATGTCATTTTACCATTAGGAGCTTGAATGTTCCTAAATGACATAGAGGCCTAATGTTACCCTCATTATAATAATGACAAATAGATTATGAAATTCTTTTATATTTTTCCTAGAAACATGAGGATTTTTCTTGAAAATCGTCCCTCTATCACTTGAAGATCTAGAACAAGTACAAGATAGTGAGTGAACTAGCATGAGCTAGTTATCCTTTGAGAGTTTCAATTTTAAGTTTTAAAGATAGAAAAACAACACACTCTACTTTAGGTACCTTCTCAACTAAAGTGTAAGAAAAATTGTAATGCTCATCAACTAGAGACATATGCATTTTCTTAGGGGTATCCAAAGCGAGATTTATATTATTTATCTCCTCTTCAAGTTTTAAAATCATTTCCTTTTGGAGAGAAATTTTTTAAAAGACATTTATTGAATCCACATAGATATCATTAAACTCTTTTGAAAATTCATTATACGAATATTCATCACAGGGATCGGAAGTATATACATTTGAAGTTTCACCTTTCTTTTGTGCCATCAAACATAAGTATGCATACTTATAATCTGAACTTGAGCAAGAATATTAGGAGGAGCTCTCATCTTTTTCTTTCCACGTGATATATGTTATACACCCTTTTGGATCTTTTTCCTTTCGTCTTGTAGAATTCCTTATCTTTCCTTTTATAATATTTTTGAGACTTGGACAAGTGGTTCCAAAATGTCCCAATTTTCCGCACTCGTAACATGTAATTTTATATTACTTTTTCTTGTGTTTTTTCTTAGACGGGTGAGCATTTCTGAAATTTACCAATCCTTTGTAGAAATGCATGAGCTTGTTTCTTTTTAAGTATCTATTATAGCGTCTAACAAATAAACTCGTCTCCTTTTGTTTAGGACCTTTTTCGCCTGGAGTTGTCACTTTCTTCCCTTAACTTCTTCCCTTTTGATGATGAATCTTTCAAAGAATGGTCATAATTATCTTCTTTCCCTTTCTCTTCCTTTTTCTATTTTACTTCTCTATCGGTGAGTCTTTCATTTCATTTTCATGCTTGGCCAACTTCCGAAACAATTTTGTAATATCCAAAGTACTAAGATTATTAGCTTTTTTTATCCGTAACCTTTGGTTTCCATTTCTTGCACATATATCTAAATATTTATTTAGTAAAATATTTGTTAGAATAGATTTTACCCAAGTTGCTTAGTTTGTTGATTAAGTGGAGGAATCTAGTTTGCATGGAATTCACGGATTCTCCGGGTTCCAAACGAAATTATTTGAACTCCTCTATAAACATGTTAAGCTTAGAATCCTTGACGTTATTCATTCCCTCATAGAGATTTTAGAGAGTGTTCACATACCTTTAGCACTCGTATGATGTGAAATTGAGTATAATACTTTCATGCTTAAAGCGAAGATAAGTATGTTCCTCGCTTTCCAATCATATGAAGCCTTTTTGGTTTCATCATTGGTATAATCTTTTGGGTGTTTAACAATGTCATTTTCCTCCGTAGAAAATAAAAGTTCCTACAGTGATGGCTACCCATATATTTTTTTCAACTGATAGTAAATGTACATACAAGTTTGCTTTCCAATAGATATAATTTTTTCCATTGGGAATTGGTGCTTTATTATACGCTCCCTTTGGATCGACGTATTCCTCCATATTCTCAAACGTTTGGAGTCGATTAGACACAATCAAAAGACCAACTCTTAATGCCAATTTTTGGGTGAGAATATGGAATATATATGGTCTAAAGGTGAGTGAATAGACTATTTAAAAACAATTCTCAAAAGTGTGCGTGGAATGTTTAAAGAGAAAATATGAAGATTATACTTTTATTGTACTTTGATCACCTCGAAAATTACACAATTCATAAAACTCAAAGATTGTTCAATAATGAACAATTAAACGATTATATATTACACTAGATGTGTTATACGATATTTCAATTGTGATTGCATTCTAACGATGAGAGTTTTTCAAAACTTAATCAACACTAAATCTTGATTAGGTACGAATTATAACAAAATCTAAACTTACCTAATAAATCGCTAACCATTGAATAAACGATAAACTAAGCTAAGAATTGAAAAACCTAAGTATGCAATATCCTATGAAAAATTTAAAGTAAAAGTGTTTATATGTGTGTGTGTGTGTGTGTGTGATCCGCTGTCGCACGCGAATCAAAACGAGTAATTTTTGAAAACGTAGTATAGCGACAATGACTCGAATCGTCTCACAAGGATTCTTGATTATTACTAACCGAAGGTAAATTAAATTAGGGGGTTGGTTTGGTGATAGATTAAGAAAATAAGCGCTTAAAATAAGTGATTATAAAATAAGTCAATCTACTGATTCAGTTCCTACTATCATCGATTATTATAATTTTAATACCCGAAGCAGATTGTCTATTCCTATTTGGATACAAATCCAGTGACAAGCGCAGTGAAGTTTGTGAGATGTACGATCCTATTGTCCGAATTAAGCAAACGGGATAAATTTTCATGGATTAAGCAAACATGATTGATCGACACAACGAATTAAGCAAACGCGTGAGTCTAAGTTAGGATCATACAATCAACCAAATTGAATCAATATATTTTATGCAATTGAATTAAGCATACAATAACACAAAATATTATTGAAAGGAATTAAACTGAAATTAACATTATAATAATCTCAAGTGTTGGAACCTGAATACACTAGATCGACTCTGGATGTTTAGTTCCTCATCATAATCGTCAAAAACAAAAAGTATTTTTTTCTGAATAATGAAAGGTCCATCTCCAAATTACTGTAGCGGCTTCTAGGTATAGCAAGGACAATGATTCGGGTCATAACCCAACTGGGTCAAAAACACAACCCAGACCCAAAACAAATGACCCAAAACTTAAATATAAAAAATGCTGCAACTTCAACGACTTTTTCAACCTTGCTACAGTTCGAATCAGCTTCTGGCCACAACTAGAGAGTTGTAGATCTTTCTCTTATCTTTCCAACGCATGGTCAAACGCCTCAATCCGATTCCTGTAGCTCAAGTTATAAATGTTTCCGTGAAAGCTGTTAAAGCTGAAAAATAAATACGAAAATGAAATAAGTGCAAAAATAGAATAAAATAGAAAAACAATATAAAATATAAAAATAATCAAAGGAAAACAAGGAAATGCTTAGATACAAACATGGAAGAATGTGCATGAAAATGCACTGATCAAATTCCCCCACACTTGAACTTTTGCACTCCGAGCAAAATAAAGTAAAAAGAAACACAAAAGCATCATCAGTTACTCGTTCTAGGCTACAAACTCCTCTTCGGTTAAGATTGCATCAATAGGTACTAATATTACACATTAAGGATATCGTAGAAACACTAATATTATCTCCTGAATATAGAACCCAATTCAAATCAAATTATTATGCTAAAACCTAACTTACTCATCCTCCTTTTTACTCTTTTTCGTTCGAGCGCAATCACATTAAGCCGTTATCTCCACACACTCATAGCAAGCGACGGTTAGTGACTCGATCCTTTTGCATGGGGTTCGGTACTTACGTGGTATAACCCTTTGATTACTCATTGTAGTTGCGGGGATCGGTAGTCCGCCTACCAAGTTCGGCCTGAAACCGTGAACCAACTAACAACAGTCTTATTATCAATTTTTTGCGAGTTCTACGATCGTTGGGTTAAATGACCGGGTGAGGTCACCAAACTTAGAAGGCGCATTCCTTTTCTTTCTCTTTTAAAAATTTTCTTTGAACACTCACTTATATTCATCACTTCCTTGCGTAAAGTGTGTGTGAGATGGTCGAAATAAACTACTCAAAAGTAGAATGAGAATTCAAGGCTAAAACATAATAAGAATTCAAATCAATTTCCATATGCAGGAGACTTACAGTGTTAAGGCGATACCGATCTTATGAGCTTTTCCCAAGTCTCCACACTAACCTCAGATTAATCTCTAACCCCGAACTTTCAAACCAGATGCAATTTATTTTATAACTAAAAACAAAACAAAACAAGAAAACAGAAACAAAAGCAAATAAAACAAAGTTCTCTCCCCACACTTAAAACAAGCATTGTCCTCAATGAAAAGACATAACTACTAAATAGGGTGAGAGAGAAAGGAAAGAACACACAGTAGTCAAGGAGGATAAGTAATCACATAAGCATCCTTTCTCAAAGAGATCTTCTACATTCTCTTCTTCCAAAGTGGGGCTCTCATGGAGTAGTTTTGGGTAATGTCCATTGAACTTGAGAATTTTATCACGCCTTCGCCTTTTAATCCGGGATCAAAGAAGAATCTTGATAAGTAAAAGTGTCGAATGGGCACGTGATCTTCTTTTCAACAACATCGGTGATCAAAAGATTGAAGGGCTTCCTCACTACTTTTGTTTCATCTTCCCTTCAATTGAGAACATGTGCAAAATCATGGATGGGCTAATATTGGGAATGTCGGCCAAAGTCCACCCAATCTCCTTCTTATGCTTCTTCAAAACACAAAAGCTTATTTTCTTGATAAAAATTAAGGTTAGAAGAAATTATAGCCGGTAGCTTTTCATTCATCTCTAAATAAGCATATTTAAGATTTTCAGGAATTTGTTTCAGCTTTTGGGAAGGTGGTTGTTCGATGGATGGTTTGTTCTGGGCAGCCGGGGTGTCGAGAGTTTCATCTACATGAACAACTTCATTTGCAACCTCATCTGCGATAAGAATATCAACTTGCAAGGCCCTCAATTTCGGCCAAAGCAGAGCAAATTTTAGTGTCAGTACAAACATCACAAGAATAAACATCGTCAAAACCAGACAATGATGGAAAATCAGCTGCAAATAAATCACTACAAGTATCATCAACAATTTCAGAATTAGACTCTATTTGAAAAACAAAACTCTCTTCCAAGGGTTGTTGGTTTGATCCTTGAGCTTGTTGCATGACATTCACTAAAGTGGCAAGTTGTCCAACGTGTTTGCAGTCGTAAAGTATAATCTATTTGTTGTTGATATTGGAGATTATTTGCAGCCATTTGTTTAACAATGTCCTCTAGTGAAGGATTGGGAGGTGCATAGCTCACAACCTGGAATTCTTTTAGATGCGTATGTGCATCCTCACCTGCAAAACCATTAAATCTAGGCAGCAAATGTATTAAACTATATTTCAATTCAAAAGGTGCATCACCTGTAGGATAGTCAATACATAAACCATTATAGTTCATATAAGGGGAAACCAATTGCCTCAAAGTTCTTTGTTCAGCCATCTTATCAACAAACACATAAATACAAACTATGTCCCAAACGTGCAGAATCAAATAGAAAGAAGAAAAACAATTAAAATAAATTCATAAAAATATAAAAACACCAAATTTAATCTAATGACGTAAAATAATAATTTTGAGATTTTTTTCAATTTTTTTCGACTCTATGAAAACAGTAATAAATTAATTAAAAATAGAAAAACGATGAATTTGGAAATTTGACGTCGGAGTCCCTTACTCTGCTAGAGTAGGGGAGAATTGATCGAACGATTTTTCGCTTCGGTGGCAAAAATATTATACAATCGAACACAAATTTTCTAAAAACTGTTTTTCCGACTCTAAGCGAATTGGCCAAAACCGTGAGGAAACTAGGGCCTAAATGCGAGAACACTAATCCTAAGACTCTAAAATTAGTTAATAACAACAAGAATCCCGACAGCGGCGCCAATTTGATCCATACGCGAATCAAAACGAGTAATTTTGAAAGCGTAGTATAGCGACAATGACTCGAATCGTCTCACAAGGATTCTTGATTATTACTAACAAGGTAAATTAAATTAGGGGTTGGTTTGGTGATAGATTAAGAAAATAAGCGCTTAAAATAAGTGATTATAAAATAAGTCAATCTCTTGATTAGTTCCTACTATCATCGATTATTATAATTTTAATACCAGCATTGTCTATTCCTATTTGGATACAAATCCGGTGACAAGCGCGTGAAGTTTGTGAGATATACGATCCTATTGTCCGAATTAAGCAAACGGGATAAATTTTCATGGATTAAGCAAACATGATTGATCAGACACAACAACGAATTAAGCAAACGCGGTGAGTCTAAGTTAGGATCATACAATCAACCAAATTGAATCAATATATTTTATGCAATTGAATTAAGCATACAATAACACAAAATATTATTGAAAGGAATTAAACTGAAATTAACATTATAATAATCTCAAGTGTTGGAACCTGAATACACTAGATCGACTCTGGATGTTTAGTTCCTCATCATAATCGTCAAAAACAAAAAGTATTTTTTTCTGAATAATGAAAGGTCCATCCCCAAATTACTGTAGCGGCTTCTAGGTATAGCAAGGACAATGATTCGGGTCATAACCCAACTGGGTCAAAAACACAACCCAGACCCAAAACAAATGACCCAAAACTTAAATATAAAAAATGCTGCAACTTCAACGACTTTTTCAACCTTGCTACAGTTCGAATCAGCTTCTGGCCACAACTAGAGAGTTGTAGATCTTTCTCTTATCTTTCCAACGCATGGTCAAACGCCTCAATCCGATTCCTGTAGCTCAAGTTATAAATGTTTCCGTGAAAGCTGTTAAAGCTGAAAAATAAATACGAAAATGAAATAAGTGCAAAAATAGAATAAAATAGAAAAACAATATAAAATATAAAAATAATCAAAGGAAAACAAGGAAATGCTTAGATACAAACATGGAAGAATGTGCATGAAAATGCACTGATCAGTGTGTGTGTGTGTGTGTGTGTGTGTGTGTGTGAGAGAGAGAGAGAGACTTGGATATATAGTGGTTCAACGTTCTTTTTCACTTTGCCTACTCAACTCTTAAATGGTTTCCCATTGGAAACTACTTTGCTCCTTTTTTATTTTGACAATTATTACAAGAGTTCATATAATCACTAATCTACAACATTTCTAAGAAAAATAAATCTTTTATCTGGATCTTGCTCTTCCATCTTCCTCGATTCACGCTTCTTAATTCTTCAAGCTTCACCAACCTGCTCACATTCTTTGTATGTGGAAATCACCCCTTGATTCCAGTGATTTATTGTTCGATGTGTAGTTTGAATATTTGAGAAGAACTATACCTTGTTCGTAGCCTTCCACATAATTATTACCAAGGTAATTTGGAGAAAAGAGCCTTTTTTTCTTTTCACTGGAATTTATCGGCACCAATGACAACAACCTTAACCTTTAAGCTACCTAAAAATCTCAACTAAATCTTCAAGAACGATTAGTTTCAAGATTGTGTCTTCCTCAATAAATTATAAATCTCTTATTATTAAGAACTGAAATCAAAACTAGAAGTTTAAGAAGAAAGAATTTTGTTTGCAAGGTTTTTTGAACTTCCAAAAGTGATAGGGTGTTGATTTAATAAAATTATAATGTAGATTATGAAAATTTGCTATGATTTGTTTGAGAAATAATGACAAAATGATTGTATTGTTCTTGAGATTAATCATAAAAATGGGTGGAATTAGTTAGATATATTTGAGTCAAGAACATTAAATGACATAAGTCAAGTGAGCAAGTAATGTGAAACAAGATCTGAAAAAGAAAGTGATCAATTTTCCCATGATTTGAGTCAGGTTAAAGTCGTGATTTTAGTCACACGGGTTCATGATTTCAATCATATGTTAAGCTTGATTTGAATCTGACAAGTCAACGACTACAAGGAAATATGTTATTCGAGTCATGCATAAGTTGGGATTTGAGTCTCTGTTAAGGACCAAAATGTAGATATTTTGTAGATCATTTTGTAGTCCTTTACAATGTCTTTTGATTAATTAGTAGTATTTAATATAGTATTTTGGTACACTTATGTTTTTATTTAGTTTTTGATTATAATATATTATTTAACTTTTTTATATTTAAATTGTAGGTTTTTGGTATTGATTCCCTCAAGCTTGGATTCAAGGAAGCTTGAAGAGCTATTGGGATATTTTCAAGCAATTTTTGGAAGAAGAAGCATGCTACAGGTCACGCTCAGTGCGGTTTCAGCATGAGCGCGCTAAGCGCGGTGAGAGGGCTTAGTGCGGTCTTCGATATCAGAAAAAGGACAGTGACCCATGCTTAGATCTTTTTCTCACCAACTCTCTGTTTTGAACCACTATTCTGTGCTAGAAAACCAGAACCACACTTCTTCTTCATTATTCATCATCATTGTAAACTAGGGATAAAAATTAGGAACTACAATCTTGTTCTTCTTGATTTTTCTTTCATGTTCATCATCTTCTGTAAAAATCTTGCAAGTGAAGCTACCATGAGAATGAGTAGCTAAGCTCCTTTTGTGTCAAGATTAGAGGTAGTTAACATAAATTTTATGTATTTCTTTTAATCTCTTGGTGTATGAACTTGGTTGATGATATATATATGTTGAATATCTTTGTTCTACTATCTTTTGATGCTTTGAATCATGATTAAAAAAGTATGTTTTAAAGTTGACCTAAGATATTCTTCCACTAATGAACAAATGCTATAAATAGATTTGTGAGCTAGTGTTTACTTGTATTGAACTTCATTATTATCATGTCAATAGTTATAGTGAGAAATCATCTAAATATTTACATGATAAAACTCACAATCTTGGTTTGAAATCAACAAGATTGAGAGGATGCATAATTATATCGATCATCAACTAGTTCATCCGCTTGATTAATTGAATTTATATGAAATTAGGTTAATGAAACTAATCTTGACATGCTTTTATCAATTGAAAACCACTCAAAACTCTCTTGAATCCAAACATCTCTCTTTTGAAAAGGAAACTAAAGTTGTTTGATTGAAATTTATGATACTTGTAGTTAGGAAACAAAACCCTTGTGTTACCTCATCTTAAAATACGCTTTAACTATTGAACAACGACAATATCACATCAATCCCTGTGGAGACGATAATTAAAAATACTTGATTCATCAAATATACGAACAACAAAGCGCTGTTGCATGATTCGAGTCAGGTGTAGTAATTGATTTCAATCACAGATACCCAAAATTTCTTCTTTACTACTATTTTTCTTAATTCAAGTCATGGATTGGGAGTGACTCGAGTAACACACAAGAAATCTCAAAATTTCAAGTTTTTGAAAATAATTTGAGATTCCACTTCCCACATGACTTGAATTGATATCACATATGGTTCTTGTTTCGTTAACTCTGATAATTAACTTAACCCGCCATTATGAAATCTCAAACATAACAATTAATTTATTCATGCTTAAAAAATTAATTGATTGAAACTTGATTCAGAGGTGTGCGATCATGAAGGAGAATCAATAAACAATAACAAATGAAACAAAAGATAGAAGAAAAGCAACAAAAATATATTAGGGTTCCTCCCTAAATGTGCCAGGGACATGCAACTACAAAAATCTTGGTCTGTGCTCGGGCTTTAGAGTTGGTAACACGGGGTTAATAGTGTCTTATCTCCAAAATGTCAATGATACCCTTATTTTGGAAAATCTAACTATATATAATTTGTAATGTATTGAGGCTATTCTTAAAGGTTTCAAGAGTAATTTGGACCTTCTCATTAACTTCTTCAAATTTTTCCTGATTAGGGTGAATGTTGACTCTACTTTTCTTACTTAAGTTGTGGATTTTCTCCACTGCGAGACAACCTCTCTTCCCTTAAGTTATCTTGGGATGCTAGTAGGGTCCAATACCCATCTTGAATCTACTTAATCCTTTGGTTATCTTGGTGGAAATGAGGATTAATTCTTGGAAACATAGATATGTGATTCTTAGGGGTAGAAAGGCTCTGCTTAATTAGGTGCTTAATGTTATTCTTATATTCTATCTGTCCTTTTTGAAAATGTTTGTTATAGTTTTTAAGAAAATTGTGAGTTTACAAAGAAGGTTCCTCTAGGGTGGGTGAAGAGTGTGTATAAATTTATTTTTGGTGAATTTGATGATGTGTGTAACCCTAAAAGGATAGGCGAGCTTTGAGTGAGGGATCTCTAATTGGTAAATCTTGCCCTGTTGGCAAAGTGGAGATGAATGCTTTTGTAGAAGATTCAAGGCTTTGGATGGATATCCTGATTGATAAATATGAAGATATCTTTATTTCCTCTCCTTTTGGAGAAAATACCATGGTGTTCTGGTTCTTTTCATCCTAGTAGAAATACCTTTCTCTTCTTGGGTCGGGTAAGGAGAGCAGTTCATATTGGTTTTTCTGAATGCAAATATAGGGAAACGGGTCGAGCCTTCATACTTCCTTTTGGTAGGATCTTTTTTCAGGGAGCATACCTAAAATGTCAGTTTCCTAATTTATTTTCCAACTCGCTCCAATAGGCGGGGAGGGTGAATGAGATAGAAAAGGTTAACAATGGGGTTATTCCCTAGGATCTCAGATGGAGGAAGTATTTCTTTATCAAAGAACTTCCCATTATTGATAAGTTTCGTGTGTTGCTTAAAGATGTTAATATTTCCTATGATAAAGATGAGTGGATCTAGAATCACTCTATAGATGGATCTTTTTAAGTGGAATTTGTTTATCACTGCAAATAAGAGAGACTGTTTTTCTATGATACCTCTGTCGCACCAAGGCTGTATCATTTCCCATATTTGGAGTAGTTGGGCTCCAACTAAGATTTTGGTTTTTTCCTGGAAGGTTCCAAAGGATAAATTCCCCTATAGAGTGAACCTTTTTAAAAGAGAGGTGATTTTAGATGCTAGTAATATGCCATGTCCTTTATATGGGAACTTACTTAAGACTTTCTCTAATATTTTTATCACTTATGAAATTGCTTCGTCGGTCTCTTATAGAGTTTTTACGTGGTTGGAGTGGCAGGTAATTGTTCACTAGGATATTTGGATTCTTTTTTATTTTTTTTCTTTCTTTAGGTGGGAGGGTTAAGTTTACGGGTAGCTATCTTATGGTCTGACACGCAGTAACATGGTCTATTTGGAAAGCATGAAATAATGTTATCTATATTGGAATCACAAAAGTTGCAAAAAGAGTGGACGAGAATATAATTTCATTGCCTTGAAAATGGTTTTCGGGTTGTTTGAGAGTAAACTCTTGCACTTATGTGGATTGACTTTAGAACCCCATCCTCTGTCATCTCCAATATCCTATCGAGTGTTTGCCTTATTTTCGAGTGTGGTGGTGGATCCTATATTCCTTCCATTTGAGATATGTTTTGTTGATGGTGGATTTGGATGATTTGAGATCAAGCATGTGCTTATCGACGTGGTTATTAATTAACAGTTGTGGTTTCCTCTTGATTGTTTTATTTGGTTTGTTACTTATTTTCGTATTGTATTTTCCTTTCTCTTAGAAAAATTCTTGTGCTTTGTATCTTTATTGTAGGATGTTTCTTCCTTTATATATATATATATATATATATATATATATATATATATATATATATATATATATATATATATATATATATATCAATTTAATATAAAAATATAAAATAATCAAAAATAAAATTTTTATATATTTAAATTTTTACAATTGTGTTGTAATCGATTTCACTAAACAACAATCTCTAATCCAAATAACACTCCAGCGTAATCTTTAAGCTCTGGAACTTTATTATTGATAAAACAAGCTTCTATCATTTTCCTAAATGCCTGACATGTCAACAAGCTATCAGATCCAGCTTGATGACACTTTCCAACCGCCCGACCCACTTTTAGGGTAGTAGCTACTCGCTCAAGACCACCATGCAAAAAGTTGCAAAATTTCATCATATGTTTCATATCGAATATCTTTTTTCCAAACAACACTTCTACAATATTTAAAAAATCCTCTAAGCGATTTGGTAAGTTCTTTCGAGTCAAAATCTTCACCAAATACCCGAAATCGTAAGCGCTGCTAAATGTGATCCACATAAGTGATTTATTGAAAATGAGTCCCGACGAGAACATCAGGTCAGCAAAACGTATTGAATTCACACCATAGTAGAAATTTTGATTGAAGTCAATCCCTTGACGGCGAAGCATATCAATAGAATCTTGATTACAAAGATCGTGATTGACGTCAAAATCACAAAAATTAAATTCCCATATATAGCTGTAAATGCTTCCAAAATCAGGAAGATTTCCCTTAAAGTCGGTAAGGGTGAGACCAACTTGAATGAGCTTAAGCGCATCAACATTGGCCTTCAAATAACGGTAGTTGTCAGAGGGTTGAAGATAATGACGATCGATTTTTGGTGAATGAATTACACCTGGAAATTCGGTGTCCATTGAAACCATAGGATGTTGAGGGATAACTTGACGAATGAGATTGAATTCATACTCCAAATTATATGCCCAAACTTGACGGATAATGACTTCCTTCACCTTGCTCATGTTGAATTTTGTGAATTTCTGAACTCGAGGAAATGATTTAAGATTAAGAGATTAAAAACGTTTTGCTATGCAAGTGAATACCAGAATTGTGTGTGTTATGTTATGAAAAGAGATTTGGCTGTTTTATATTAAAAGTAAAGTGTATACACGGAAAAGATATTGTTTGCAAAGTTGAATATTATTTATTACAAGTTAATAATATATTGATATTTAGGAATGTTGTTAATTAATGTGTTTGTTGTATTGTGAGCGATCTTTTGGTGGCTTTGTACATTCAACAAACTCATCACTATTCATATATCCGGCGGATTTATCTCATAACAATATATCAAGTCTTGTTTAAATGCGTATCATATTAAATTATCTGGTAATATTATTTATTTAGATTAATTTTTTTAAAAATATATCAATAAGTATTTATTTTTTAAAATTTAATCTAATATATACAAATAATATTTTAACTTTATAAATTAATTTTATAAATTAATTTTATAAATTAATTTTAGAAAAAATACCTCTTCTATATATAATAACTGTCACCTGTACTTGGAAGAAAACATTTAATTCAAAACATTATCACTTTTATTTTTGTTTTATTTTATCTTGAATTAGTATTATTATTTTAATTGCACTCTTTCATGAATAGTATTGTAATTATTTTTTATTATTTATTATAAAATTAATGAAAATAAAGTAATAATTAATATTAGAAACCTGCAACAACTATTATTTTTAAATAAGCCTCAATTAATAAAAAGAAAAAGTTAAACAATTAGAATCAAATAAAAATGAATTTAATTAATATGGGCTGTAATAAAAGTTTATGCTAGGCTGTTAGAATTTTAGTAACATTTAACTTTTACTCTAATTATCTATAAAATAGCCTATGAATTATTGTAGTGTAATGATTGCATAAAAAAATTTACACAGGCGGTAAATAGTAATTAATTTCGATAAAAATATATTAGATTATAAAATACATATATTTCAAACTTTTAAGATTAAATTTTTTTTAGGCGTGCTAATACTTGTAATTAATTAATAAATTACTATGTTCCATGGTTAGGCGACAATTGCATACGTAACTTAAAACCTTTTTTCTTTACATCATATATGTAATTTAAATTTCAAACTTAATGTAAAATTTTAAAATATTTATGAAAACTTGATGGGACTTTTCTCGGTGTTGGATTGAAAAATTTCAATTATAGACACTGTTCGAAGAAAGGTTAAGATTGTATTGGCTTATGATGACTTTATCTTGAGAGTTTAAGGAGAAACTAGTAAAATACCCGTGCGTTTGCACGGGTACTAATGTTGTACGAATATTTGGTAATATATTTATAAAGTTTGTGAAAACAATTTATTGTAAAGATCAAATTGAACCGTGCAATTAAAAAAAATTATAAGAAAAACATATAAAATAGTAGTTGTAAAAAATAATTGATGTTGTTAAAAAGTAATAAAGTTGAAGAATAAAAGAAATTACACAAAATACTGTAAATAAAATTGATTTGTAATAGTAATTTAGCAATCCTAAAGAAAAATTGAAGTTGATAGTCCAAATAAAAGAATTAATATTGATGGTGTAAATTCATGGCTGATATTTTTAAGTAATTGATATTGTTGCTTTGTAGTTTCATGATTTGGTTAGTTAATGTAATATATTTGGTTAGTTAAATCGGAAAAATTGATTTTGATGTGAAACTATATCTGCGTGAAAAATATCGATGAGTGGCGGCGAATGATGAAAATGAGGCGTCAAATGTGTTATAAATAGAAAATTTTATATTGATAGTCTAAAAGGCACTAATCAAAACCAAAACTGGGACATTAAAACACAAATATATAAAATAGCATTATGGTATTGAATTGTTAATACAACTAATAAATGTAAAATAAAAAAAAAAAAAGGATGGCATGGTTTTTGCTTCATTTTTAGTCTAGCAATACAAAAATATCATAAGTATTTATACAACTAATTTATTTCAAAAAAAATCTATGTATAGGTCGTAGTTTCAAGTTTAATCCAGCAATAATGAAATATCAGCCAACAACTAATGATATGCAGATGAAGAACCAATGCTTGACCTGTAAAAAGGATAAAAATGGTTAAGAAACAATAATTAAGAAAGAAACATAACTATATATATATACCATGTTGGCGAAGACTTCTTTGTATCTGACGTTTGCGGTACCGACTTTGGCTTGTTTGTGTCATCGTGTATCAAAATTTTGATACCCTTTTTACTTGTAACCCTTGAAATAGCAACATATAATTGCCCATGACTAAAAACATCTTTAGGTATATATCCAACACAATCAACGATTGTCCTTGAGATTTGTTGATGGTCATTGCATATGATACAATGATCGGGCTGTCTCGCTTAATTTAAGCGGCCAAGGTGAATCGAAGGTGATGTATCCATTCTTGGAATGTAGATAACCTTGCCATGGCCTATTCCCCTATAATTTGTGCTTCAAGCGTGATTGGCCATTTTGTTACTATAAGCCTTGTACCGTTGCACAAACCATTAGATTGATCAATGTTTCTCATAAGCATTATGGGACAACCGACCTTTAATTTAATGTGATGGTTTGGCAATCCAGAAGTCCTTAAGGCCGAGAAATTGGGACTTAGGACTTCAATTATATTGTTGTCATGTATTTGGATCATCAATGAATTACAACTATAATAATCTTTTGATTCTCCTATAAAAAATATATATAGTTAGTGAATAAAATAAAAGTAGTAAGTAATGAATATATAAAAATGTAAATAGGCATGCAAAAGAGACCTGGCATCATATCTAGTATGTGATTGTTAATTTGATCAACAACTTCAATGGTTGATGCTAAAATAGCCCGACTCCTAAGGTAGTCGTAAGATTTGTAATTATCCATGAAAGCAGGATAGGTACTTTCCACAATGGCGACAATAGGGTCATCAAAGTCTTCAATTAAAATGTCACGTGGAATATCAATATCAGCATAACCATCGTTAGGCTCTGAGATCCTACCTTCACCCAATTTTAAAAGCCATTTAGAAAATTCAGCAATATCATGGTTTTCTTGATCAGTTTGACCAGATTTCAGACGCATATTTTTCGTTAAAGTCAAGACCTCAACAGAATGCCATATGTAAGATGCATTGATCGTAGAGTGAACAATATCCGATCTACTTCCTCTAGGGATAACCGGTAAAATTTGTCTGAAATCTCCACCAAAAACTACAACCTTACCACCAAACACTTGATCAGAGTTACTATAACTACTCATGACATCCCGCAAAGTTTTATCAAGAGCTTCAAAACAAAATTTACTTGCCATAGGGCCTCATCCCAAATAATCAACTTACATTCCAAGTAGTTCGCCATAGTCATCATCATAGTTAATATTGCAAGTTGAATTCTCCAAAGTTGGCACGGAAGTTTAAATTTAGAATGAGCGGTTCTCCGGCAACAATAGAGATGCTATTCCACGGAAGCCACGGTTAATACAATGTCATGTTTTGACCGCAAAGAAGTTGCAAGCGTTTTCCACATGTAAGTTTTCCTGTACCTCCATATCCATGTAAGAAAAACTCCTCCTTTCGATTGTTGTTGCTAACATGATCTTGTCATAGATGTTTCATTGTTCATCTACGAAAATATTATAGGTACGAGTTTAATAAAAATATGTGTTAAAATAAAAGGAAAATTGTATTATTTAATTGAAATAAACTGTTAGTGCATTGAAAAGTGTATGGAATTGGTTTCATGAGTGCCACATCATAACTCCTCTCTTCATATATTAAGCGGTTTCCTAGTGAAGTACATAACCATTTGGATATGGAATAGGTTTGAAATCGAGATAGTGACCTTGATTAGCTTGAAGTAATTTTTCAATCTCTATTAAAGTTAAATTCTTCAACTCTTCTTGATGAGTTGCAATTACGAGATAGAAAAAGAATGTTAGAAATAAGTTAGTTTTCTACATCAATTTGAAAAATATAACCTTTTTACATATTTATAAAAGGCGTATTGCAACAATAATTCAAATTATAATATGAAATATGTAAACAAATTTTTCAGCGAGGAATATAGTATGTAACTCTGTTTGAGCTATTGAATGTTAATAACAAAAAGTAATCAACAATATACAGGTTGTAGGCCAAAATTCTTTCCGGTGCGAATGCCATCGCTAACAAAGTCGATTCGTTCCATACATGTGCGGGTGCCTTATAGCACCGAACAACAACATATCTTGAACAACTTTCTAAGAAAATGTCCGAACCCCATTGGTGGCCTCTTTAATTGCACCAATATACTCCTGTCATCCTCAGGAAACCCATGGCAAAGCATGCTTCCCTAAAAGAGTGATGTTGTGTATCTCTACCTTACAATTTCTTCGTAAGTTTTTGGTCCTTTACAACAGTGAGCATCATCCTTAGATAATAGAGTTCACCGGTTGTAGGTGGAACCCAAATGAGTCGGCCTATAGTAAATCCTCTTTTCCTTGGCTTCCATGTTCTCTTCTTTTTATCATATACAAATTTGGATACGAATTGCGCATAAGTTAAGTTTCAGCATCTTCAAACATCCATTTCATCAACCATGAAGTGAACATAGATTCGATTACACTTGCTTTTCTAAGATGTTCTCCATCCGTGCATGATCGGTATAGTAGCGCATTCTCACCAATAAGATGGTAAAACATGCGTTCTCTGCGGTTTTCTTCCATGAATTTTGTAGGAAAAGATCCTCCAATATGCCTCCGGGTGAGACATATCTGATCAGGTATTCTTTAATTTCGTCAATTATTTGGGATCTTTAGAAGATGGTCTATGTGAAGGAACTACGATCTTGTGATCTATCATATCCTTTGTTGATATACTTGAGCAGTACTTGATGGAAGTACTCGGTTACACCATTCCATATTGATGTGTGCTTCATATTTTAGAAGCAACCTTGTGTTATATGGAACCACGTACCTATTGTCCAAGGATACACCATTTTAATAATATGATGTGAGTTAGAACTTCTCTTGTAAAGTGGAAAGCCGTCGTTATCTACAATGGTTTCTTCATTGTACTTTTGGGGAAAAACTTGGAGCATTCTTGTTTTTCATGCACGGCGATGATAGTAGCGCAAGACCACAAGGACCATGTATCATGTGTTTTGACTAAGTGATACAACCTTGGATGAATGTCGGTCGAATTTCCGAAATGATGTTGTCAATGTCGGATGGTGAAGGATACTTGCTTTGTGGATGTAGGAAAAGAAGAATGTGAGCATCGGCACCCTCTTTTGGAATTCTATAGTATAAATGATCGTAAGAAAATCCATAAGGATTGGATATCAATATATTATGTATAAGAATACTAATATAAATGAGCAACTTGTATAGAATGAAAATTATCGAAGAAAGTTACTTACATGCTAAAACCTTTCCAAGAACATGCCGCTTGGTCAAATCGCCAAGTTCGTCAACTTTATCTTGAAGACCTTCTTGATGATATCCGTTCGATCATGTGGCTTTAGATTGCTTTTGCTAAGGAGCCTTGTAATTTCGGCCAATTTGGATTGCATGTAAAAGTTATAAATAAATCGGAAATCCAAGTGCCTGAAATAGCCATTCCATCAAAATAAAGTTGATCCATATATCTCTTGGAACCTCAAATGGCGAAGGCAAGACAACTCTCTGACTTTTCTTGTGTTGGTTATCTGGCCTTCTTTACATTGTTCATTCAACTTTTGGTATTTTCCAACTCTAAGCTTGGATTGATTATGCCTCGACCAATTTAGGCGCTCGGTCTCCATCATGGCGTAGCCATCTACCAAAATTGTTGGAATAGTCTTGGAATGCGACAAAGTTTTAGCCTCAGTGTACGTTCTTGTAATCGAAAACATAACCGTCTTTGATTGTTTGTGATTTTTCTTGGTAACAACCTGTTCGTGTTTATACTTGTGTAGTATTTTATCCTATAACCATCTTCACCATAAGGAAAAATCAAAGGGTATTGGTAGGCTAGGTAAGTGAATGGAACTCATTGATTCTTTGTAATTCACCATCACGATGTTGAACAATGATGTCTCTTTTGTTGAAATCAATATCCCCTACTATTAGAGCAGACTTCAAAGCGGTGGGGCGATTATAAATCATTGTCGGTGATCTATCAGAATTAGCTTGACGAGTCTTGGTAAGGATTTTGTTTCAACATATCCCTTGCCATTAAAGCTTTGCATGAGGATTGTTTTCATCTAACATGAATTTCAAATTGGTAACTATTGTCTTTTTAATATGTTCGTTGTCACCGTGAAAACCGAATAGTTAACTTTGCAAGAAAAACATGAATGACAATAAAAATCTTGAAGTTGTTGGTAAGAATACGAAACACTTCATTCGGTTATCTACTTCATTATGCGTATCGAAGATATATAGTTGAGCATACTTGAGGTGGCCTACCTCGGTAGCAAACTTCCAATCCGTGGCATGCTTGACCATGTAATCGCAATGAAGGAGGACTATCCCTTTGAATGGGTTGTGTCAAATTTCATTCCGTGATAAGCGAAAACATTGAGTTGTAAGTCCGAATGTTATTCGAAAATTCTTTGCATCGGGATGGTTGTGATCAAACAAAGATTGTTTAACACCGATGTGGTGTTTCAAGCTTTGGAAGCACAATTTTCCTCCTTACAGAGTGGAAATTTAGGGACAGTTGTATGTCTTGACTTCCCTTACGCTCTTGATACCACATCGATACTGGCGGTGTTGGCATTCCCAAACAGGTCCCCAACATCGATGAATTACGCACTTAATAAGAATCAAATATTATGATCATCTGAATTAGAATCTCGGTCGTCCGAGTTGTTAGAATCTGTGGTTTCATCAGTGGATTCATTGACATTGTTTGAGTTTACAGCATCCGTAGTCGGTATGTTTCGACCAAATGAATGTGATGCAATGTGGTTCTGTGAATGACGTCGTTGAAATTAGCATCTTGAGACGGTTGAGCAGAATTGAACTGGTTGATAAGATTCAGTCCTTGTTGTATAGCAGATCTTGGCCTCTTGAAAGTCTTTTTGTTGGAGCGATGACGTTCGGATGACACAGTATGAAGTTTAAAGTTTTTTTACATAGATTAAAAAATACAATTATATTTTATAAGATATTGTTCTTTTATCAAATTAGTCTTATTAATTTATTAAAAGTATAATGAAAAATAATAATTACAAAATATAATTTAAAAAATAATTATAATTACTATATTAAAAAATAAGAATGACATTTATTTTAAAATAATATTTTTACTTTTAAAACAACAATCATTTTATAAAACTGAGAGAGTAACTTCTACCGTGAAAAAAGACAACTCTATTTAATATTTTAGAAATTTAATATGTGATCAAACACTGATTAATTAGAAAAGCCAGTCTCATTGTCTGTTAATGGGGTCCATTTGAACATATATGACTTAATAGTTGGAGTTTTGATTTTCTGGACAAATGAAGATTTTGAATTAGAGTTTGTGTTTCTTTTATGGAGTATGTGGTCGATGATAAAAAAAAATTAAAAATACAATTTCATAGATGTGATTTTACTATTTTTTAATAAAATATGATATATATATATATATATATATATATATATATATATATATATATATATATATATATATATATATATATATATATATATATATATATATATATATATATATATATATATATATATATATATATATATATATATATATATATATATATATATATATATATATATAGGATTAAAATATATTAAAAACAAACAAACAAAAGAAAAGAGGAGGACTAAGCCAGAAACCTCTTAATGACAAAGTCTAATTCTAAGATAACATTTCTTGTCTAATAAGAACTCTCTACTAATATCCCTATGAACAAGTTGGAATCAAATGGTAGTATTGCTAATTAAACCGTTGCTAGCCAGAGAATCCGCATAAAAATTGACCTCTCTAAATGTATGTGAGATCACGAAATCAATGTTCAACGTGAAGGCCCAACATACACGCCAACAAGATTGAATCGCCCAAAGCTCTAAAGCATGGTTAGAATAAGCTTTCACAACGAGCATACAATCGGTTTCCAACCAGAATTTATTCAGCTTAAGCTCCATGGCTTTTTCTAAGGCCAAGATGGCAGCAAATAATTGATTTATTTTTGCAATAACCATGTATTAAAAAAACGCAAAAACTATGTTTTGAAAATATTTACGCAAATAATCAGGTTTCAGGAAATAATAACACTTAGGCGCCATCTGAGATGACTCCTGCACTAAGTAAATGAACTTAGGCACCATCCCAGTTGGCGCCTCCCTTTGCACAAGCCATCCCAGATGATGCCTCCCTTATGGCTGTTACAAGTAGGAGCCATCTGAGATGGCTCCTACATGTATTTGTGTTTTTTTTAAATACAACACCCATGTCTCCTTCATTCTTCACATTTTCTCAACTTCTCATCTCATATTCTCTCTGTTTTTTTTGTCATGGTATCTATATACATCCATACCAGAGATGAATACGTTGTTTTCTCGGTCTCCAAACCTCCGGTGAAAATGAAATTTTGGCACATTTTTACCATGGCGAAACTGAAGAAAGAGTTGATGCGATGGTTAGATGGAGAAATAGAAGTTGGCGAAGAAATTAGAAGGATCCAGAGGAAGAGAACAACCATGAACTTCACAACCGGACAACCTTGAATTTAATTGGAGGAAGTGAAAACAGACGTAGACGTTATCGCGATGATGTATGGATCCGATGAAATTGTTTTGACGGTTGTAGTATCTTAAATTTTTGTTTGCGTTGTTGATGTTATATTTTCATATTATTTTAGTTGTTGTGTTAAGTTATATTTTATGTTGTTTTTGTTATTGTTTTAATCGTATTGTGTTTTATTTTCATATTTTAAAATTTATTTAAGAGAAGAAAAAAATTTAAAATTTGTTCAATAGATTTGTTTTTAAAATATATTTTGAAATTTTAAGAGAAAAAGATGAAACTTATTTTATTCATATTTAATTTTTTTAATACTAATAATTTTATTTTAATAATTTTTGTTTTGACCTAGATATATTTCAAAATATTTATAATCAATATTATTATGCTAAGTTACAGTTTTGATCCCCTATTTTATCCAATTCACAAAATGAATCTCTCTATTTTAAATTTAAACAGTTTTGGTCCTTTTATTTTAGATTTAAACAGTTTTAGTCCCCCTTTCATGTTTTTTCATCGAAAATCGATAAGATTTTTTTGTTTTTGAACTTACATTTTTATTTACAAAATTCAATAATATGTTTATATACGATGATTTGTCATATTTTACAAGTAATTTGTCGTTTAAAAAGTGAAAACATCGTTAATTTTAAGTTCAAAAGTATGAGAGGGGGACCAAAATTGTTTAAATATAAAATAGGGGGACCAAAATTGTTTAAATTTAAAATAGAAGGACCAATATTGTGAATCATGAAAAATAGGGAGACCAAAACTATAATTAAGCCTATAATAAATTTAAATGCAAAATTTACTATATATATTTAAATAATTTTTTTAAATATTGTCGAATGATGTATATGTGAGGCGAATAATCCAATACTTATACTCACTTTTTTGGCAAAAAAAGGGCATCTTTGGTAAAAATAAAAATAAAAAAAAAGAGCCAGACCCATTATATAAAAAGGAAGAACGTACAAAAATAAGAAGGGCAAAAAATCTGACCTCATACCTATATAATTATATTATTAGGTTAAAGGTAGTGCTCTGTCTGTGTAAATTAATTTTACACTATCACTCAATAGAATTATAATATTCAACCATCTAATATCAGTATTTTAAAATTAAAAGTGTGAAAGAGTCACGCTCCTAATTGGTTGACAGTGTAAAAATATTTTATATTATCAGTGTATATTCTTTTTTCTCTTTAATTTTTTCTATAAATATTATATTAATTTCTTTATATTCGTATTTAAATTATGAATGTTTACTAGATACGTCATAAATATTTTTGCGACTTTCCAATAAATATAGGCTTGTATTTCGGGGGTGGAATAAAGAATAAGTAGTGAATTGATGAAATCTTCGGTCAAAGGTCTTTGGCACCACAGTGGAAGTCTTAGGTGACCAGAAAGGGATGTATTTGAAAGGTTAGCTCTCCAACATTCACATTAGAAAAGTAAGAGAGGTAAAGTTTATGAGTGTGTAATGAATCGTACTTTGGTGTGAGTAGAGTTAAACTTTTATAGGACGACAATTATAATTGTCTCCGGTGAATATATTATCTTGTGCGGGAGTTTTGAATGTACCCAACTGTTGAGATGGAGTGGTGTCATGCATTAATGTAAGGTTGCTTCGAGATAGTGCCTCTTTTCATCAGCTTGGGTGGGTATAGAGTTGGATTAGGCTTCCAACTTCATCTGGTCTTATTTGTCTATTTGTGTGGCCTAGAATAGTTATCCGTAAGTTCTTGCTATCAAACGTGAAGATATAATTTGATATAGAAATGTTATGACCACCCGCAAGAGAGTTTCTATGAGATGTATTCTTTATTGAAAAGGTTCACTCGGGAGGTGAAGATCCCACGTCGAGTGTGAGTTGGTGGCCTTGGAAACATGCACATTAAATTTCTTGTTCCATTAACAAGACGTTACTTCGAGGAGTGCCTCCATATGGACCTTTACACATATACTAGAGAGGTGAAGATCTTGAGAGAGTGCAACAGATTACTATTTTGGTTTCCTTATTCCAAAGTTTCACAACTCTTTCTGCCATTACACTGTGATTTACCTATTTTGATAATATTCCTGTTCTGTTTAATTCTCAATTGTAAGATCTTTCAGGGCTCTTTGGTGGTTTTTTCGTTTCTCATCCCTTCTATGGATGCAATAATCTAAGGTTACATGTCTAAAAATAGAACATACTTAAATTACGGGTCACTTCATGGTTAGAATGCACCTGAGAGATCGATTTTTTTAACATGAGGGGAAATTCAATTATTAAAATTGAAATTTGGGAAGTTACTCACGGATTTCTTTCCCAGCTCTGGACTTACTAAATCCAAAAATCGCAAATGCTTTTAGGAATGAAAGGAATTCCCATACCTATATTAAATTACGTAGATTACGACCTTTCTAAAAATGAATTTAAGTGGTGGATCAAATCACAATCGAATGAGTGGATTCAATTTGGCCTAAGCTTGAACATGGCACCATGAACTCTGTTTTGTAGCTATGACATGTAACTTGTAATCATGCAAAACTTCACTTGGGACCACCAGTACATGTGCAAACTTGTTTCTCTTTGCGAAACATGTCCTATAGTGTGAAAAACCACTTGATTCCATGCCAATTTCACACATTTTCTGCTCTTTTTTCACACTAATTACAAATTAAAATATCTCAACTTGGTTCGCAAGTTTGGGATCTGAATTCCCACGTACCATAACCTCTTTGAGTCTCCTATATATAGAGAAGTATTTTGCATTCATTTGGAAGCTTGAAAAACCACAAAACCTCAATCATTTTCATCCTCAAAAAGCTCCATAAACCAGAAACCCTAACTTTATTTCTAGCTCGTTTTAACTTCAAATCTCCACCCAGAAAAGTTCATCGCCATCACCTGAAGCTAACTGAACCATTATAGAAGTTTGAAACTTCTTGTAACCATCAACTCAATTTCACAATTTTCGAACCTTCAAAGCTTCAATTGAAAAGGTAGATACGGGTTACTTCTCTAAACAAACGAGTTATCACTCTCTTCATCTTGATTCACTAATTCAAAGCCCTCACCCACCTTGGATGTTTTCATCGTATTTGTCATTTAATTTTACTTTGAATATCTAGGTTTAATGGTGTTCTTCAGCAAAACTCTCCCTGCTTGGAGCCAGTCAATGGCTTTAATGCAGAGAGACATGACCGATGACATGAGTAGAAGCTTCACCATGTGGTGTTAGAGCTTAAAACTCAAAGTTCATGGATCTGCAAAACTGAACCAAGGTTGAAGATGATGCAGGTCTGCGCCCGCTTTGGTGCGAAATTTGTATATTCTAGCCAATTATAGGGCGACGCGTGTGCTAGTCATTTAGACATTTTAATTTCTCTTTTTGTTAATTCATTTAATCTTCATTAACTTTTCTGATTTTTTTTAAATAATATCTTTGACCTTTTTGACTCCAAGTTTTTTTTCATAAATTACAAAAAATATTTTCTATCACATTTTGTTTTCAAAATTTAAAGGTCATTTTTTTATTTTTTATTTTTTATTTTCATTTTAATTTTCTTTTAACAATTAATTTTCAATCATTTTGAAACATTTTTTATTCCAAATGTTGAGATCTTGTAACTTGGAATGTTTCTGATTTTCTCAAAATTTTTAGCCATTTATTTGATGTTTTGATGCATCTTTTGAATTTTTCATTTAATTTCCCTTTGAAAACATTTTAAAGTCATTTTTGAATCAATTTTAAATCATTTTTTGTCCATTTTAGTTCTGACTTTTGTTGACTTTGATCATTTTTGGTTGATTGATGCTTAATCAAGTTCAATTGATCTTTGGAATGATGCTTTAATTGTATGAACTTTCATCATTTCAAACTTATCATTAAATGATCATTTGGATAATTTTTGTTACTTTAGCATGATGATAAGTTTATCTCATTGTATCATGACAAGTAATGATTAAAGTCAGTGATAGATAACCCCTAGCCTCTGTGCTTGATTATATCTCATTCTTCATCTTCTTCTTTTACTTTTGTTTTGAATTATGTTACATTGTTTTAGGAGAATGACTTTGTATCATTTATCTAACATGTATGACACATAAATTGCTATTGACCGACCTCACATAGGTGTGACTTTTAAATAAGTCCACTTACGATTTCTTAACATAACACTAAAATGTCCTGACTCGGTTGATTCCTCATTAACACTAACTTTGACATATTAATTGTGCTAACTTTACTTTTATGCACTTTACATTAATGTCATTTACTATCCATTTGTAACTAGGAAATCCTTGAACCATTCCCATTTTATTTCTATTTCTGCTGGTTTTTTCTTGTACACTCACTTGCAACCAATAACTTTGTTTCCCTATGGCACCTAAACAAAATCTCATGTCTCATTATTTTTCAAGGATTGATATCCTCCACCACAGAACCCATCCATTTACCTTTCTCGTGGCTAGCCAAAGTCACTCTAAAAGTAGAAGGGTCTATTGGACATGTAAGAATAACATATGTTGCTAAGTTTTCAAACCCATATCTAATTGGAGGTGTAATACGACAGGATTCCCTATCACACATAAGTATATAATCTTGTACTCCACCTGAATCTTGCACTCCACCTAAATTTAAGCCTGATTCATCCTACTGCTAGGCTACAATCTTCCTTGAACTCACTAGTGGCTCCTCAATGTCCACCTAAATCTTGTCCTGAATAAAATTTTCTACTTTAATATCTGGCACAATTGTCACTTCTGATTGTTGCAACATTGTCTACTCATCAGATACAACTTCTCAGATGACAAACACCTCTCTCTTAACCGGATCCCATAACTTATACCCCTTCACACCTTTATTGTAGCCAATAAAGATGCATTACTTTGACTTAAGGGTCAAGTTTAGACAGATCCTCATTGGAAATATGCATATATGATGGACACCTAAAAATCCTCAAATTGCTCAAATCAATAAGGTTACATGTCCACATTGTGATTTGCTGACTAGTTAATATTCCATGTTGAATGTTGTTGCCCAGAAACCTTTTGAAAGACCAGCTTTTAACCGAAGGCACCTTGTCATCCCTATTAGAGTCATGTTCATCCTCTCTGCAACATCATTATGTTGTGGTGTCTTCCTCACAAAAAACTCCTATGCATTCAACTTTTCTCACAAAAATGCATGAAATTCTTTCTGATGTATCAAGTTCCATTATCATACTACAAATACTTTATTTGTCTCCATATCTTTTGAACTTGGAAAAGACCTCAGATTTATATTTCATAACATAAAACCAGAACTTACAAGAAAAATCATCATTGAATGTCATAAGAAACCACCAACATAAGTCTCTTTGGTAGGCACCAACATTAAAATGAACGTAGTATAAGATCCCTTTGGTTTTGTGTTGCCCAATCTTGAAACAAACTCTACATTATTTTCCAAGAACGCAATACTTGCATAATCAAATTGTGCAATTGAGAACACCCTTCAACAAATTCCTCTTTTGTAATCCCATCATTCCATATTCACTGAGATGACTCAAGCGCATGTGCCACAATTAGGTTGCATCATTATCAATTTTAATAGATGCTAAATCACTCATAATTGTGTTCCCGAACAACTTATAAATGTTTCTTGGAGCCCCCTTATCCCTCATTACTGTTATTCCACACTTGCTAACTCTCATGATGTTTACATCTTCATTTGAATAACATGGATAATCGTTCGCTTCAAAAGTACCTAGAAAAATTATATTCTTCCTCAATTTGGGAACATAACGCACCTTACTCAATGTGCCCATGCCACCATCATCTAAAGCAATTTTAATTTGCCATTTTCTAGTTATGATACAAGTTTTATCATCACCTAAATAGACAAAACCAAAATCACATGATTTAAAAGAGTTGAACCACTCTTGGTGTTGCGTCAAATGGTTGGAGCACCCAGTGTCAAGGATTCATGCATCAATGCACTTTGTTGATGAAACGCAAAGCAAATCCTCTTCACTATAAGAACCATAAGTTTAAACTACATTTGTTGAACTATCATTGCCAGACTTGTTAGGATAATCTCTCCTTCAATGGCCAATTTTCTTGCAACCATAACATTTTTTTTGTTTTTTTGTCCTTAGACATAAGCCTTTTTTTTCTTTCCTAAACCCATTGTCTTACCCTTGCCTCTACCACGGTATTGTCCTCCATTCAGAAACTAACCTTCTTCTGACCTTCCTCCACCTTTCTCTACACTTTGGCAATGTTTTGTGTGTTGCAAATGGGTAGAAGAAATAGAATCCAGCGTGAATTTTTCCTCCCCATATGTGAGAGTGTTCACTGTTAAGGACCAAATTGGACTAATTTTCATACATTTTTATTGGTCATTTTAACCAAGTTTTATTTAATTTTTATTCTTTTATTCACACAATTCATAAATATGCAATTATTCTTGTTTTATTTTTAGTAGAATAGATATTTCACTTCAATTGTTAGTTTTGTAGAATTTTTAGAGAAAAAGAATTACTTGGATTCATGTGGAATTGGAAGCTGCAACCAAGTCAAGGCAAGATCAAGGAAAAGACAAAGGGAGCATAAAGTAGCTCAGTTTGCGCTGCGTCCTGTTGTGGCACCGCGAACTTTATTTGGCTTAGTTCGCGTCGCGTCCATGGTTGGCGCCGCGAACTGTGCTTCATCAGCACTTCTGTTTTGAAATGATTAGAAGTGTCTTGGGGTCAGCCGTCTTGGGGTAGCGTGAAAGTTTCCTTTTAGTTACTTTTTGGGCCAAGATAAATGTATGGTTGCATGTAAAAGGTCATATCTTTTGCAATCATGAATAGGAAAAAGCAAAGCAAAGAGAGAGAAAAGGAAAGAAAAGAAAATAGTTTTGCTAGTTGTTAAGGAATTATTCACAATCAGATTTTTATCAAGCTAGAGAGAGAAATATAGAACTTTGGGCAAGAACAAGAGGAACACTTAAGCTTCTTTGGATGTCAACCATGGTGATGAGGAGCTAATTTCCTATTTTGTCAAGATTAAGGTAGTAATTATTCCAAATCCATTATGAAATTCTTGTAAATCTTTGTATGTGAACAATTTGAGGTTGAATATAGAGAAAATCTTTTGTGGTTTATTGAATATGTCAAATTAAATTATTGTTGAAAAATATAATTCAATTTATGTTCTTAAAGCATTTTCTCAAGTAAGAATTGGATTGTAGAAATAGATTTATTTCTTGCTTTTCTTTTATATCAAATACTAAGGATTGTTGGATTAATAGTTTGGATGCAGAAATTATCTAAAGGATTAATTTAATGAATATCACAATATCGTTTAGACATAAATGTTATTGAGAGGATATTGGATTATGTTCAAACTTATTGAGTTCACATACTAGTTATAAGAAAATATATGGAAATGGAATAGTGAAACCAAATCTTGACAAAGTCTTTTTAATTGATAAAAACTATATTTTTAGTGTTTTCATTTTATGTCACAAGTGAATGATAAATTTCCAAACATAAACAAACCATTTTCAATTTGTAAACTTAAAGCGATTGTAACTATAGAACGGCGGTAATATCATCCAATCTCTGTTGATACGATATAAAAATATTTTCCGGAAAGATACTTTTCAACAAATTGGCGCCGTTGTCGGGGATTGACGTTTTGATAATACAAGCATTGCAATAGTTCATTGTTTTAAGTTTTGTTACTTTATTAATATCTCTTGTGTTTCACTTGGTTTGCTAGTTTTGTAGAATTTTCGTGTATGCGGGAAAAAGCTACTGAAGAACAATTTCCATTCAATCCTGAAATTGAAAGGACGATTCGGAGGCTCAATAGCAAAATACGAAGAAGAAGAAAATTGGTCGAAGAGAGGAGACTAAGAGAAGAAGCATCTACTTCTTCAACAAATCAAATCGAGGAAGTAGGTGCAAGGAGCACCGCTCAATTCGCTCGTAATGCTCAAGGTGGAAGGAACACGGAGATGAAGACCGGAATCCTCCAACTTCTTTATGCAAGTCCATTCACCGGAATGGACCATGAAGACCCTTTCACGCATCTCACCAAATTTTATGAGATTGCGGGTGCAACGGGGGTAGATGAAGCGGGTGAGGAGGCACTATTCAAGAGATTGTTTCCACATTCCTTAATTGGAAAAGTTAAAGAGTGGTATCTCGATCAATTACCAAGAGTGATGACGGATTGGAATTTATTAGAAGAAAAGTTCTTAGAAAGGTATTTTCCACAATCCCGATTCATGGAGGCCAAAACGGCGATTACGGTATTCACTCAAGGAGGCAACGAGTCTCTAAATGAGGCTTGGGAAAGATTCAAGTCTATGTTAAGAAAGTGCAAAGGTCATGGTTTTGATGAACTCACTCAAATCCACATATTTCGAAATGGACTCCAACCGGTGCACAAAACACTTTTAGATGCTACCGCGGGTGGTTCTTTAATGTCTAAAAGTGCGGAAGATGCTATAGTGATTATTGATCGAATGGCACTTAATGATCTTCAAAGTCAACATGATCGGAGCTCTTCACAAAGGAAACCGGGTGTTCTTGAATTAAACACCAATGACGCCATTTTTGCTCAAAATAAGCTACTTTCACAACAAGTGGAGTTACTCACGCAACAAATGTCTAAACTCCCACAACAAATAAAGGAAATGTAAGGAGCTCAAATTAAGTATCAAGTGGCATGTTGTGAACTTTGTCAAGGTGATCATCCTACCGGTTATTGTCCACCTCCCGAAGGCGAAGAAGTGAATTATGTGAACAATCAAAATCAAGGCTACCAAAGGCAACCTCCACATCACAATAACTCTTATCAAAGAAATAGTCAAGGCTACCAACCATCAAGATTCAACAATCAACATTATCAACATCAAAGTCCATACCAAAGCCCAAATGCTCAAGGTCAACAATCTCAAGGTGGAAGCTCAAAATTGGAAGAAACTCTCAACCAATTTATGCAAGTTTCTATGGAGAATCAAAAAAGCAATGTGGCTGCCATAAAGAATTTAGAGAATCAAGTGGGGCAGCTTGCTAAGCAATTAGCCGAGCAACAAACGAGACCATCTTTTTCCGCCAATACTCACACCAATCCAAAGGAGCATTGCAAGGCAATTGTTACTAGAAGCGGTAAAGAGGTGAATAAAGGAATAAGTGATGAAATTGTAGTTGAGGATGATAATGAAGTGATGATTGAAAATAAGGATGATGAAGAAGTAGTGGGTGAAAAAGAGGAGTTAGAAAAAAAGGAGGATGACTTAGTTGAAAAAGAAAAAGAAGATGAGGAAAAAAATGAGAAAAAGGAGAAAAATACAAGCAGGAATAAGAGAGGAGAAAAAGGAGTGAGCACAATTCCCCTCCAACACCTACCATATCCACATGCACCATCAAAGAAGGAAAATGCAAGGCATTATGCTAGGTTTATGGATATATTTAAGCAACTTCAAATAAATATTTCGTTTGCCGAAGCATTAGAGCAAATGCCAAAATATGCTAAGTTCATGAAGGACATCCTCACCAAGAAAAAGAGATATGTGGATAATGAGACAATTTTGCTTGATGCCCGTTGTAGTACCATAATCCAAAAAACTCTCCCAAGAAAGGAAGCCGATCCGGGACGAGTTATCCAACCGGTAACTATTGGGGATACTTACATTGGAAATGGTTTAATTGATTTGGGATCTGATCGCGACTTTACCGTCTATTAATCAGCAAACTGCAAGTGCACAGTCCTATCGCGTAGTTTTAAAAGATATCGAACCCACAAAGACTATAAATCGATCTATTGTTATCTTAAGTTACGGTATATAGCTAAGGCGAATAATTCTTTAAGATTTTTGGTTAAGGAAAATATAATAAATAAATAGATATTAGTATGTAATTCGTCTAACCTAAGGGGATCTGAATTTCCACTGACGTGTTACTCAAGTTGAATAAAAATCCTATTTCAGCAAACAATATTCATCTAAAGATCCTATCTCAAACTGTCGCTCTATTGAATCGGATCATGTAATTAAATCCTAACGTATGCTCTCGCTATCCCGCCGAATTTAAAAACACTTTTTGAAAATAAATAAAGTTTAATCTCTTTTAAAAGCTGTCATGATCTTTAAAATTAATACCTAGTATCCACTATCGGTTCTAAACCTCAAACTGTCGCTCTGTTGGTTTCTAACCTTAATCCATTTTATTAACCTCAAACTTTCGCTCTGTTGGTTTCTAAACCTTTTAATAAATTAAATTAGATATCTAAATCAGAAAGAATATTTTTAACAACGTAACATTATGCCAGTTTATTTTCAGATTCCTTTGGTTCGATTAATTTACATACCAATATCAAAACGATTTAGCCAAACATAGAATTTAGCATAAACAAACTAAACATGAAGATAAAAATTAAGAGCAACATGATAATTAAATTAAAAGTAGTAAATGATAATAATAGCAACAATAATAATAATAATAATAATAATAATAATGATAATAATAGCAATACAATAAAGAACTAAATGCGAAATGAAGAACTTGAAATAAACTTCTATTATGATGACAAGATTGTGATCCAAGAGTACATAGATTGTAGGCCTAAAACTAATGGTGTGGTAGTTCCCGATATGAGAAACTACCACTTTTACAAATATGATTTCGCCTAAAACTATGAATAACGCTCCAGCACAAACTTGGATGTCTCTAAAATGAATGCTAACTAGTTTATATAGTGAGAAATTGTGGAAGTTATCATGAGAGAAGTAGTGATGATAATGGAGAAAGTGGAGAAAGAAGTGGAAAAGTGGGAAGTTGAAAAGATCATGGGGTGATAATGGGAAGTTTGGTGATGGGCCTAGCTTTGCTTCGTAATTGGGCCTTTTATCTTTTCTTTTATATTTTGAGCATTTTTCTTCATGTCTCCTCCATTTTACTTCTTTTCTCGAAAATTCTTCATTTAATTAAATATCGCAAAATAAACAAATACTAGCGTAATACTGAAATAAAGTAATATAATTAAATAAAATAGTAACATTGTTTATAAAAATTACGTCAAATATGTTATATAAATTCGTGTTATCAAACTCCCTATACTTAAACCTTTGCTTGTCCTCAAGCAAAAGTAAAATGAAAAATCACTTGACATAGGTTAAACGAGATATAAAACACAATTCAATTTGTACTTGGTTGAAATTCACTTCTTTGTTGGATAACTCGAGTTTAGACTTTGACACCAAAATTACCGTAATAACACTAGATAACCCCATTTTGCAGACCAATTTAAGTCATGAATTATAGCTCGACCTAATACTTTCGTTTTGTTTCACCCGTTTTCATTCTTGCGCAATCACATTAAGCCCTTTACCTTACGCACATAGTGGAGTAACCGTTAGTGACTTTGATCTTTATAATCCAGCTAGAGTCCCGGTACTTATATTTGGTACTCCTTTATCCAATTACAAATTGGAGGATCGATCGTCATCCGCCTACCAAGTTCGGGACCATGAACCAATTCATAATGGATGTTTGCATAAATATTTTATAGTTTATGTTGAATTAAATGATCCGTAAGGACCATCTAACTTAATAAGTGCATCTTCTAATAAAAATTTCTTTAAAAATCTTGATCAATCACTTATATTCATCGATTCTCCACGTAGTTTGTCGTTTTGGCTTAATAAACTACTCGGGATTACTTTAAAACTAAGTCTTAAGGTGTTGGTATAATAAGTACTTAAATCAATCTAACACATTGGGGGTTTTAAAGTGTTAGGACGATAACAATTTTGCTAAGTCGCGCTCGAATTCTTATTTAAAAATAAGCAACCTTAGTATTATTTGAGTGTGTTAATATATGAGTTTTAATTTTGTTAAAATTTTGTCGTTATGGCTCAAGAAAAGGAGAAATTCGAATAAGCACGAAATTTAAACATAAAAGACTAAAATTTCATAAACATGTATTTTATTGAATGGAAATTTTGCAATACATATAAAAAGGAAACTAAAAGGAAAAACTAAATAGAGCAAAGAAAATAAAATGAACAAAGAAATGTTCGACTCCCCAAACTTAAAATAAGCATTGTCCTCAATGCGATAAAACCAGAGAAATCGAATCTTAATTTGCATGCCTTTTAGTAATACATGTGACTTAGGCAAATAAGGAACAATTTTGTATACATATTATTATATACATATATATATATATATATATATATATATATATATATATATATATATATATATATATATATATATATATATAAATAATTCTAAATTTTAATTTTTAATATATATAATACTAGTATATAATGCTTTTTAATTAATATAATAAATATTGGGAAATATTGATTTGGTATATTAATAGGAAAAATACGATAATTAAAATAATACTCAATTATAATTATAAATATTAACGTGAAATTTTTATTGAGTTTAATTATCGGTATTACGGGAAAATAGTTCAAGCGCATCAGAAGAAAGGGTGCAATAGATAACCGACTAAAAATTTAAAATTTAACATAAAATAGAAAAATGGAAAACACGAAAAAGAAAATTTAAAATTTGAATGACTACTCGTTGATTTTCCATCGCCACTTATCAAGCCATCTCACATATCCTCACCTTTTCTTTTCTTACGTCGTAGAGGGTTATTCTTTCGAAATTTTGGTAGTGGTCCTGGATTTATAAGTTTTTCAATTTCGAGCTTAGTGATCTCATCCATCGCCTCATAAGTTAACCTCACCCTTTTAAAAGTAATTATATCCCTAATTTTATGGTCCTCTAATTTTCGCTTTTTAGGTAAGACTTCAAATAATGGTGAATTAGTATGGATATTTTTCAATACCGCAACGTACGTTTTAGATTGAGAGTCTACCGGAGTTTCCATAAAAAATTTCGGGAAGGAAATCAGTGGGATGTAGTGATTCGGGATAACAATAGATGCTTCTTTTTCTACCTCTTTTACAACCTCCTCTTCGAACATTGTTGGTTCATTTTTCTCAATCTCCACTATTTTGTCATCAGAACTTTCCTCGGACACAATATCACTCTCCTCATACTCATCATCACTTTCTAGATTTCCAAATAGTTTTTCCATAATGGTTGTTTCAACATCCACATCTTCCTCGGGTAGTGGTCCTAGAAGGTTTTGTTTGAGTTGAGAGATTTGAGTCTCTAAGAACATGTTGTGAGACGCGAGGGATTCAACCATATTGGTTAGTTGGCTAAGAGTTTCATTAATTTGAAGATTTTGTTTTCGCACTTCTTCATTTTGGATAATTTGCGCTTCATTTTGGATAAATTGTGTCTCTACAAAGTGCTCAATCATAGACTCGAACCTAGAGTTAGTTATCATCTCATCTGAATCCTCTATCGATGTTTCAAAATTGAAATCTTGCGATTCGTCAGAGTAAGTTAAAGTCTCTTTTTGTGTTTCCCCGAAGCGACTTATCATCCTACATGATTCATTAAAATCTTCCATTAATATCTCGAGATCAGATTTATATGGTTTTGGTGATTCTTCAAAATATTGAGTGTGATAATTGTAGGAAGAATTGGGTTGAGGAAAAGTTTGGTTGAAATTATAAGTTTCTTGTGGTTCCTCAAAATATGGGGATTGGTAGTTTTGGAGGTAGTTTGGGTAAGAGTAAGTTTGTGAAGCATTAAAGTTTTCCATCAGTATTTCAAGGTTGGATCTATGGGATTCTTGTGGTTCCTCATAATACTGATAATGGGCATAGGAAAAATTTGGGTCATACATGGTAAATAAAATAAAAATGCCTTAGTCTATACGGTGTAACACCGGAGTTACAATATCGACTTAAATAGTCCCCGGCAACGGCGCCAAAAACTTGATCGCGACTTTATCGTCTATTAATCAGCAAACTGCAAGTGCACAGTCCTATCGCGTAGTTTTAAAAGATATCGAACCCACAGAGACTATAAATCAATCTATTGTTATCTTAAGTTACGGTATATAGCTAAGGCGAATAATTCTTTAAGATTTTTGGTTAAGGAAAATATAATAAATAAATAGATATTAGTATGTAATTCGTCTAACCTAAGGGGATCTGAATTTCCACTGACGTGTTACTCAAGTTGAATAAAAATCCTATTTCAGCAAACAATATTCATCTAAAGATCCTATCTCAAACTGTCGCTCTGTTGAATCGGATCATGTAATTAAATCCTAACGTATGCTCTCGCTATCCCGAATTTAAAAACACTTTTGAAAATAAATAAAGTTTAATCTCTTTTAAAAGCAGTCATGATCTTTAAAATTAATACCTAGATCCACTATCGGTTCTAAACCTCAAACTGCCGCCTGTTGGTTTCTAACCTTAATCCAGTTTATTAACCTCAAACTTTCGCTCTGTTGGTTTCTAAACCTTTTAATAAATTAAATTAGATATCTAAATCGAAAGAATATTTTTAACAACGTAACATTATGCCGTTTATTTTCGATTCCTTTGGTTCAATTAATTTACATACCAATATCAAAGCGATTTAGCCAAACATAGAATTTAGCATAAACAAACTAAACATGAAGATAAAAATTAAGAGCAACATGATAATTAAATTAAAAGTAGTAAATGATAATAATAGCAACAATAATAATAATAATAACAATAATAATAATAATGATAATAATAGCAATACAATAAAGAACACAGAATGCGAAATGAAGAACTTGAAATAAACTTCTATTATGATGACAAGATTGTGATCCAAGAGTACATAGATTGTAGGCCTAAAACTAATGGTGTGGTAGTTCCCCGATATGAGAAACTACCACTTTTACAAATATGATTTCTGCCTAAAACTATGAATAACGCTTCCGCGCACAAACTTGGATGTCTCTAAAATGAATGCTAACTAGTTTATATAGTGAGAAATTGTGGAAGTTATCATGAGAGAAGTAGTGATGATAATGGAGAAAGTGGAGAAAGAAGTGGAAAAGTGGGAAGTTGAAAAGATCATGGGGTGATAATGGGAAGTTTGGCTGATGGGCCTAGCTTTGCTTCTGTAATTGGGCCTTTTATCTTTTCTTTTATATTTTGAGCATTTTTCTTCATGTCTCCTCCATTTTTACTTCTTTTCTCGAAAATTCTTCATTTAATTAAATATCTGCAAAATAAACAAATACTAGCGTAATACAGAAATAAAGTAATATAATTAAATAAAAATAGTAACATTGTTTATAAAAATTACGTCAAATATGTTATATAAATTCGTGTTATCAGGATCTAGCATAAATTTGATTCCTTTATCCATTATCAAAAGATTGGGGAATATTGAGATGAAAGCTACTAGGATGACTTTGCAACTAGCCGATAAATCTACCACTTCACCATACGGGGTTGCTCAAGACATGTTAGTGAAAGTAGATAAATTCTTGTTTCCGCTTGATTTCGTGGTAGTTGATATGGAAGAAGATAGAGATGTTCCATTGATTCTTGGTAGACCATTCATGAAAACAACTCGTATGATGATTGACATTGATGATGGGCTTATGAAAGTAAGGGTGCAAGATGAAGAGGTGACTTTTAATCTTTTTGAAGCCATGAAGCATCCCAAAGACAAGCATGATATTTTCCAAATCGATGCTATCGAAGAAGAACTAATGGGGGTTGTAAATCAAGTTCATATTTCTAGTCCACTAGAAAGATCTCTCATTGGAGCTCACACTATGTCATCCAAAAATGAAGAAAAAGAGATTGAGGCAATTTTGGGTGAATTGGAAGCTTGTTGAGAAATTGATCATAAGGAGGAGAAAATGGAAGATTTGCATGAGAAAAAGGAAGTTGAAGAGGTGAAGTTAGAACTAAAGATGTTGCCCTCACATTTAAAGTATGTCTTTCTTGGTGATAGTGCCACAAAACCGGTGATCATTAGCAACACTCTATCACCGAAGGAGAAGCACAAGTTAATTCAAGTCCTAAAGAAGAATGAAGGTGCATTAGGTTGGGTGCTGTCCGATTTAAAGGGAATTAGTCCAGCCTATTGCATGCACAAGATAATGATGGAAGATGATTTCAAACCCGTAGCACAACCCCAAAGACATTTGAATCCATCAATGAAGGAAGTAGTGAGAAAAGAGGTGGTGAAGTTATTAGAGGTCGAGATGATTTATCTTATTTCCAATAGTGAATGGGTGAGTCCGGTACAAGTGGTTCCGAAAAAAGGTGGTATGACGGTTATCCGTAATGACAAAAATGAATTAATCCCAACAAGGACAGTAACCGGATGGAGAATGTGTATCGACTATAGGAGGTTGAATCAAGCAACAAGAAAAGATCATTTTCCGCTACCCTTCATGGATCAAATGTTGGAAAGGTTAGCCGGTAAAAATTTCGATTGTTTCTTGGATGGCTATTCGGGATACAATCAAATTTCGGTGAATCCGGCGGATCATGAAAAAACAACCTTTACTTGTCCTTTTGGTGTTTTTGCTTATCGAAGGATGCCATTCGGGTTATGTAATGCACCAGCAACATTTCAACGGTGTATGCAAGCAATTTTTTCCGACTTGATTGAAGAATGCATCGAAGTGTTTATGGACGATTTTTCCGTATATGGTGCATCCTTTGATCTATGTTTGAACAATCTTGATGTGGTGTTGGAGAGATGTGTCATGGTTACCGAAGGTGTAGTCCTTGGTCATAAAATTTCCTCAAAGGGGCTTGAAGTGGATAAAGCTAAAGTTGAAGTAATCGAAAAGCTGCCCCCACCAATCAACATCAAGGGAGTGAGAAGCTTTCTTGGCCACGCGGGATTTTATAGAAGGTTCATCAAGGATTATTCGAAGATAGCTAAACCTTATGTGTGATGCAAGCGATTACGCGGTGGGTGCTGTTTTGGGTCAAAGAAAAGCAAAAGTTTTTCATGCTATACATTATGCTAGTAAGGTCTTAAATGAGGCACAAATCAATTATGCAACAACCGAAAAAGAATTACTAGCTATAGTGTATGCATTGGAAAAATTTCGAGCTTATTTGATCGGTTCAAGAGTTGTAATTTACACTGACCATTCGGCTATCAAGTATTTGTTAACCAAACCGGATTCCAAACAAAGATTAATCCGTTGGATTCTATTGTTACAAGAATTTGACTTGGAAATCCGGGATAAAAAAGGTTCCGAAAATTTGGTAGCGGATCACTTGTCCCGATTGGTCAATGTAGAAGTTACAAAGAAAAAACGGAAGTTAGGGAAGAATTTTCGGACGAGAAACTTTATGCGATACAAGTGAGGCCTTGGTTTGCTGATTTTGCTAATTATAAAGCAACCGGGTTAATACCAGAAGACTTCACTAGTAACCAAAAGAAGAAATTCTTGTCGGATGTCAAGCAATATGTTTGGGATGATCCATACTTATTCAAAGTAGGTGTGGACAACATATTGAGACGGTGTGTAACAACCGAAGAGTCCAAAGACATTCTTTGGCATTGTCACAACTCTCCTTACGGAGGGCACTATAGCGGTTTGTGGACAGCCACTAAAGTCCTACAATCGGGAATTTATTGGCCGTCATTATTCAAAGATGCTCGTGAGCATTCAAAAAGTTGTTACCAATGTCAAAGAAGTGGTGGAATAGGTAAACGAGATGAAATTCCTATAACTAATATGTTAGAAGTTGAAGTCTTTGATTGTTGGGGCATTGATTTCGTTGGCCCGTTTCCCCCATCTTTTTCCAATGAGTACATTCTGGTTGCGGTTGACTATGTATCAAAATGGGTGGAAGCGATTGCTTCACCCAAGGCTGATTCCAAAACGGTGATAAAATTTTTGAAGAAAAACATCTTTTCACGTTTTGGTATGCCAAGGGTGTTGGTAAGTGATGGTGGCTCGCATTTTTGCAATGCGCCGTTAGAAAAAGTTTTGGAACATTATGGTGTCAAGCATAAAGTCACCACCCCTTACCACCCCCAAGAAAATGGTCAAACCGAGGTATCTAATAGAGAAATCAAAAGAATTCTTGAGAAAACAGTTTCAAGTTCAAGAAAAGAGTGGTCCTCAAAATTGGATGAAGCATTATGGGCATATCGGACTGTGTGACACCCCGATTTAATTTAAATATTAAATAAGTGAGGATTTAATTATTTAATTAAATGAAGTCTCGAGTATTAATTTTAGTGGATTAATTGGGTCATTAAATGAGGAAATGTTTTGAGGTGTGCAGAGTAAACGGTGGGTGTAAGAGAGTAAATCACTCTACTAATTATTAAGTTTTAATTATTTTATTTTATTGGAATAATTAAAGGAATATAAAAAGGGTTAAGAAAGAAAGAATAGGTTTTTGGAGAAACTGTTTTCACGTGGAATTGGAGAGAAGAGGAAAAGAGAGGAAAAGCCGACACCAAGAGAATCGAAGAATCATCGCGAGGTAAGGGGTGATTTCGTTCGATTAATATGCCTTATGGGTTTTGGGAATCATAGGGATAATTGGGTATGTTAGAGAATTTGAATTATGATGATTATGAGTTATAGGAAATAAACCCTATTTGTGTCAGTGTCGGAATTAGGGATCATAAGTATGTCAGGTAAATGATAAGAGTGAATAAATCATGTTGATTGATGTTAAAATGGTGTGAAATGACGATAAAATGATGTTTCTAATGTGCCAAATCGTATTAGTAAGTTTGGGAATGAGTAAGAATGGAAAATCTGTCAAAAGTAGTAAAATTGTCATCACAGTCGTGGGAACCGTTCCTGTGGGAGGAACCGAGTTCCAGTGTTAAATTGCGAAACGGGAAAATAGACTCGGAACCGGTTCAGATATGACGGAACCGTTCCCCATTCAAAATCGTGGAGCAGTATTTTTCCAAAAATTTCCAAAACTTCAAAACTTCATATTTTCTAAACCGTAACTCGATTCGAAAGTGCCGTTCGTTATTTCTTAAATTTAAAATACTACCTTTTGAAAAGAGAAAAATATTCTTTTGCTAAAATCATTTTAAATATAGTCGAGTTCCCAATTTTTGAAAAGAGTGATTAATTAAGGATAATGGGAAATTAATATGAATGGCCTGAGTTATCGGTCGAGGACTAATGTTTACAATGTTGTGTTGATTATTCATTGTGATTGAATGTGATACATTAGTGATTGGCAATAAGTGAATTATGTTGAGATCGTAATCTATGAATTGGTTTAGATTGTTTGACAAGTTAAATGGAGATTGACGTTCATGTGATGTTTCTTTCCCTTGTTGTTTATTCATGATTGTATTGATATCATGTGTGGTTGTTATTGTGTATACTGGTGATAGTCTTACTGATTGAGGAGTAAGCATTCGACATATTTATGTTTTGTGATAAGTAGTTCATGATTATGTTGTTATCATGCGATATATGTTGATATCGGCAATTATGTGGAATTATGTTGTGATCATATTCCGTTGAATTAATGTTGCATGCTTTTATGATGCATGCATGAGCATTTGTTAAATTGGTTCATTCCCATTGTGCGGAGGTGAATCGAGCCAATAGACTTACAGTGCAGGTAGTGAGGCTAGATTCTTGACCCGGTGGTTATGGGCGAATCATGGATTGGATTCTTGACTCAGTGTTCTGGGCGAATCATGAATTTACACTGTCTTTCCACATGTAAACGGAGCGGTGTGTGTGAACTCGGTTCACGTTTTGGTACCACATGCATAGAGTCTGCATTGCATATGGGATTGTAACATGCTAGGATGGTTTCTTGTGTTGCAATTTCCATTGTTTGATTATATACATGTTCATTGTGTGAACCGCCTTGCATTGATTATGACTTGTGTTTGGTTAATGAATTAACGATCTGCTTATTCCGTTGTATTCTAGAAACGATAATGCATGTTATATTGAATTGGAATCTCACCCTTACTCAACATTTTCGATCCGAGGTGATCACCGCTTGGATTGGTGAGGATAGCTCTAGTATTGAGTCGTTGATTTAGTCCGCGTGTCGGTCGTGCTCGGTAGATGTAACACTGGGAAAACGATTGTTTGGAATCCTTTAATGGATATTTTAAGAATTTTGGAATTATGTTGATTTATTATCCTGGAATAACTGTTGAGTAAAGTATTCGGGATTTAATTATGTTTCATTTCATTGTTAAACATAATTTGAGTATGATTTAATGGATGAGTATTCTTGATGAAGCATGACGCTGTTTTGGTTAAAATTTTATGATTTAAATTGTGACGCCTTCTTGGTTGTGATTAAAATACTCTGATTATTATGTATAAAACGCGGGAAAATAGAAGGGGGTGTTACAGACTGCATACAAAGCTCCTATCGGATTGACTCCATTCCAAATGGTCTACGGTAAGACTTGTCACCTTCCGGTAGAATTGGAACATAGAGCACTTTGGGCTCTCAAATTCCTAAACTTCGACCCTAATCTAGCCGGAGAAAAGCGCAAAGATCAACTTCATGAAGTTGAAGAGTTAAGGAACAATGCGTATCATTCAAACAAACTCTACAAAGAAAAAATAAAAGCCTACCATGATGGTAAGATCAAGTTGAAGGAGTTTCAAGTGGGGCAAATGATGCTTTTATTCAATTCAAGACTCAAGCTTTTTTCGGGAAAATTGAAGTCGAAATGGTCAGAAGAAGTTATGGAGCTATTGTGGTGGAGGATCCTAAAACAAAAGCAAGTTGGACGGTGAATGGGCAGCGACTGAAAATTTACCAAGGTGGCGATTTTAATCGACACGTGTGCGTCATTTCGCTCATTGAGCCGTGAAGCACCGGTGAACCGTCGAGCTCGAACGACGTTAAACAAAACGCTTGTTGGGAGGCAACCCAACGTAGTAAGTATATCTTTCATTATTAGAGTAATTTTAAGCTTTTGAGAGGCAATCCCTCTGCTGATTAAGTTTATGTTTAAAATTAAAAATCTGCAGCATATAAAATTTTTCAAAATTGTCTCGATTGGCGCGCTTCCTTAGCGAGAAAACAAGAAAGATGTTGGCGTCACGAAGGAGCAGCCATAAACTTTTGTTTTCAATTATCTCATTCAGTACGCGCCGCACACAAGGTTGGCACCGCGAACTGCTTGGACAATAATTTTTCAGAATTAATTTTTGCTTCAGTGCGCGTCGTGTACCCCTTGCGCGCCGCGACTGATGCGGATCCAGTTTCCCTTTTTAAATTATTTTACTTAGTTTCTTCTTTTTAGAAACCACTTTTCCTCTTCTCTCACACACCAAATCACTTTTTCCCCCTTTCTTCTTGCTTTCAAGCAAACCACAATCACCCCATCTCTAATTTCCTAATCTAAGTGTAATCTCAATCAAGGTATGCAATTCCGAATCTCTTTTCCCTCTTTGATTTTCAAATTATAAAATTAGGATTGTTAGGATTAGGGATTTCAATTGCATGTGTTAGGAAGTTAGGAATTGAGATTGTTAGAATAATTAGGGGGTGGCAATAGGAGAGTTTTCTGTCAATAGGGTTGTTAGAGTGAGATTTGGGGAGATGGCTGTTTGTGGAGCTTGCTGGTTTTTTTGAGTTTCGCCCAGGACGGGCCGCGAAGGTCTGGCCGCGCCGCGAACCCAGTAACTTCCAGCAAGCCAGTTGCTCTTTGATGCTGATGGTTTGTGTGTTGCTTTGGTTTGTTTATTATTTTTTTTTTTGCAGATGTCTAAGCGTCAGATATCCACTAGCTCTGGGCCTCTAAAAAGCGTGAGGCGGTTCACAAGTGATGAGTGCGAAGAAAGATATGAAGCCCTTGTGAGAAGGACAATTCAAGCCGAGCGACTTGTGAACTTCGCTCCTAATGGGAAATATAGCAATATTGTGCAGCTTATTGAGGCTAGGAAGTGGAACAAGTTGTGTGAACCAGAGAGAGATTAACTATGACATTGTCCGTGAATTTTACGCCAATGCCATACAAGTGGAGGAAGGAAAAGCATATCACTACAAGACGCAAGTGAGAGGCAAGCTTATCATCTTTAGTCGAGATGCGTTGAACAACTTTTTAGGGAACCCTCTCACTTTGCGAGAAGGAGAGCGATGTCAATATCGCGAAAAGATGGCAACTCAAGAGTGGGATTTTAATGAAGTAAATGAGCAGTTGTGCCTCCAAGGAAGGAGCTATCTCCTTAATGATCAAGGGCTGCCCAAGCATTGGAAGCGAGAGGATCTCACCTTAGAAGCTCGAGCCATCTTGGTTCTCCTTTTGAACAACATTCGGCCGCGTAGTCATACCACAACTATACCGCTGGATGTTGGCTGCCTGCTTTCTTATATCCTGTCTGGAAAATCTGTGGATGTGGCTTCTATCATTGCGGGAGAAATGCGGAAAGTAGCTACAAGCGGAACTAAGCATGGTGGAAAGGTCGGTGTTCTCATATACCCGGGCCTAATTATGGGACTTTGCAAGAAAGCAAATGTGATCATTCCTAATGAGGTCCATTACATCATAACCAGTACTATTAATGATTATTTTGTGAACAGGTTTTGTCAGGCACCGTTAGATAAAGCTGAAGGAGCAGGTACTTCATCTACCCGGCCTAAACCCCGTCGTGCTCCCGCTTTTGACCAAATGGCTTTTGCAAGCTACTATTGCAAAAACTTTGAGGCTTCGAGGAGGTCTCAAACTTTCCTTTTTGATGCTATGCAACAGCAGTTTCAAAATACTTTTTTGGCACCCGAGGATCGTACTTTCCCCACTCAGGTGGAGTATGTGTCTTATGCTAATTGGCCTGAGGGCAGGCCAAGTTTTATGGGGGGTGCTGGCAGCAGTGGGCAGGCTAGTGGTGCCCAAGTGGATGAAGAAATGGAGGAAGCCATTGGTCCAGTGGGTGGTGGTGATGATGAGGAAGGCTAAAAGATCAGTTGGTAGCAGTAGATTTATTCTAGTTTTCAGTTTTTATTGTTAATTGTACTCTTGGTGGCTCTAGTTCACCGTTTAGATTTATGATGTACTCTTGGTGGCTCTAGTTCATCGTTTAAACTTTTTTGTGTTAATTGCATAGTTGTTTAATTGTGTGTTTTAAAATTTTATTAGTTGAATTTATGGAATTTGGGACACCCCACTTTTTCAAAAATTTTGTTTAATTGTTTGTTCATTAAGTTAACCTTGAAGTAACAAAGTAACGGTTTCAAGAGAGGAATGCAAGACACTTTGGATGGTGATGATAAGATTGGTACTCGGCATTTCAAGGTACACTTTTACCGATTTCTAGAATTAACATGAAAAGTTGATGGTTTGTGCAAATTACATATCATGAATTCTTTGAGATACATGTCCATGTTGAATCAAAGTAGAACTTAACCAATTGTGAGGTAACTTTCCATTGTGCACTAAATGCGGGATATAGAATTTTATTTCAACTCGTTCTTATCATGCTAAATCATGCATTAGTCCTTTTTAGTGAAAATTGTGAAAATGATAGAGGCATTGTTTGTTATTGAGAAAAACCACTTGGCCAAAAAGTTTGAATCAACTAACCTTGTGAGGAGTGATCCCTAGTTAAGCCCTTTGAGTTTGTTTTAGGATTCATTCAATTGAAAATTGCAAAAATTGTGTGAATGAATGAATCTTAGAAATTTGTTTTTGTTCCATTTTAACCCTCAACCAATTTGGTTGCAAATTTGTTTTTCCTAAGGGGAGCATTATTTGTATTAATAATTGTGTTGAAAACTAAAGTTGGGGAGAGAACAAAAGTTGATCAAAAAGAAAAGAAAATAAGTGATCCTTATTAAGAACAAGTGGATACTTTTGGAAACCATGGAGTAAATAGAATGAAAAATATCAAAGAGCTCCCGGTTGTATGTTGTTGAAAAATAGAAAAAAATTGGATCAAAGAAGAAGTGCTATTGAGTTGAATTGATAAAAGTGCTCCCTTAGGATAAGTATTTTGTTTGATTCCCCTTGATATTATCCTTTCTTTGTAACCCAAACCGCATTACAACCCATGAAAGACCTCTTGATTCTCATTTTTTTTACGTCATTTGGTATTTGTTTGATGGCCGCATGATTTGAGTTGATGTTGACTTAAGTGTTCGGATGAGTGAAAGAAAACCTTATGTTATTCATCATTACTATGATATGTGTGTAGGTTTGATTCACTTGTGACATGTATTGATTTGAATTTTTTGGTATGTACTTTGTACCCAACCATTATGTTGTTCATGTTTTGTTTTAGTATTGAGGTAAGTGAATCATGAGAAGCCATATACTTTTGAGTCAATCAAGTGTCTTTCATTAATTCTCATTCTTTCTCTTGTTTCATTATACTTTGGATACTTTAGTGAAAAAGCTTTTGTTTAGGGACAAACAAAATGGTAAGTTGGGAAGAGTTGTTAAGGACCAAATTGGACTAATTTTCATACATTTTTATTGGTCCTTTTAACCAAGTTTTATTTAATTTTTATTCTTTTATTCACACAATTCATAAATATGCAATTATTCTTGTTTTATTTTTAGTAGAATAGATATTTCACTTCAATTGTTAGTTTTGTAGAATTTTTAGAGAAAAAGAATTACTTGGATTCATGTGGAATTGGAAGCTGCAACCAAGTCAAGGCAAGATCAAGGAAAAGACAAAGGGAGTCCAGGAAAAGACAAAGGGAGCATAAAGCAGCTCAGTTTGCGCTGCGTCCTGTTGTGGCGCCGCGAACTTTATTTGACTTAGTTCGCGTCGCGTCCATGGTTGGCGCCGCAAACTGTTCTTCATCAGCACTTCTGTTTTGAAATGATTAGAAGTGTCTTGGGGTCAGCCGTCTTGGGGTAGCGTGAAAGTTTCCTTTTAGTTACTTTTTGGGCCAAGATAAATGTATGGTTGCATGTAAAAGGTCATATCTTTTGCAATCATGACATAGGAAAAAGTAAAACAAAGAGAGAGAAAAGGAAAGAAAAGAAAATAGTTTTGCTAGTTGTTAAGGAATTATTCACAATCAGATTTTTATCAAGCTAGAGAGAAAAATATAGAACTTTGGGGAAGAACAAGAGGAACACTTAAGCTTCTTTGGATGTCAACCATGGTGATGAGGAGCTAATTTCCTATTTTGTCAAGATTAAGGTAGTAATTATTCCAAATCCATTATGAAATTCTTGTAAATCTTTGTATGTGAACAATTTGAGGTTGAATATAGAGAAAATCTTTTGTGGTTTATTGAATATGTCAAATTAAATTATTGTTGAAAAATATAATTCAATTTATGTTCTTAAAGCATTTTCTCAAGTAAGAATTGGATTGTAGAAATAGATTTATTTCTTGCTTTTCTTTTATATCAAATACTAAGGATTGTTGGATTAATAGTTTGGATGAAGAAATTATCTAAAGGATTAATTTAATGAATATCACAATATCGTTTAGACATAAATGTTATTGAGAGGATATTGGATTATGTTCAAACTTATTGAGTTCACATACTAGTTATAAGAAAATATATGGAAATGGAATAGTGAAACCAAATCTTGACAAAGTCTTTTTAATTGATAAAAACTATATTTTTAGTGTTTTCATTTTATGTCACAAGTGAATGATAAATTTCCAAACATAAACAAACCATTTTCAATTTGTAAACTTAAAGCGTTTGTAACTATAGAACGGCGGTAATATCACTCAATCTCTGTGAATACGATACAAAAATGTTTGCTGGAAAGATACTTTTCAACATTCACCAAGTGATCATAAGATATTGGTGAATAGCACAACAAAATAATGGATTTATCCTCATCTTCAACCTTCACATGAAACCTTGTCAAATCAACGAGGATGTTATTTAAAACGTTGACATGAGCCTGTAAATTGCCTTCTTCCTGCATCTTTACGCTATAGAGACATTGCTTCACGAATAGTTTGATTATGCGCATCTTGGACATGCACTGGTTTTCCAAATTATCCCAGACATCCTTCAAAGTTGTGAGGTCCAAGATATGATTCATTACGTCATCATAAATGCAAAGTCTTATCAAACATGTGAACTTCTCCTTCATCTCGTTCCAATCACTTGTTGTGATGTCCATCAATTTCGCATCACGAAATACCTTTTGTAAACCTTGCTGAGGCATCAGATCCTTAACCCTTCTTTGCCATAAACCAAAATTGCCTGCTTCGTCGAACCGAGTCCCTTCTAATTTCGCACCTCCAAAATTAAGTGTCATCTAATATCAATTGTTGGAACAAGTATGCAAATATAAATCAGAGTAGAGAGAAATACACAAAAGATTTGTTCACGCAGTTTGACCAAATTGTCTACGTCTGCAAATGTAGACCAACTATAGTTTCGTCCTTTTGATTTATTCTGAATTACACACATTAGGGTTTTAGTTTACAAGTATATACAAGGATAATAACGATTCAGATTACAATAATACTCTTAAACCTTGCCCACTTGACATTACCTATGAGACAAACTTAACACCCTGTTTATTTACATTCGAATAAAAACAATTCACAAACTTATGAAAAATCATAGTACTAATCATTATCCTGACTTATCCAGAGATTTCAAGACAATCACTACAATAAATCAACGAATTTGCCAAGTGATTTTTCCAGGTGTTATTTATCTCGTAAATTAAAGTAGTTGCAGGATAATAATCACTCCACAAAACAAAAAAATATTTTTAAAAAAAACATAATCATTTTCCACCTCGCAACTATAGGTGGGAAATTCAATTTTTTTGAAAAGTAAGTTGCTAGATGAAAAACACCCCGCAACAGTTTCAAAAAAATTAGGGGGAAATTTACCCGGGGCATTTATTAAAAAGCAAGATGTTAGATGGTCGTTCTGAATTTTTCAGAACTTACAGGGTTATTTCCACCCCGCAACACTTTACTCTAACACATGACTTGCAAGGTGAAATCTACTTCGCTAATCTCAACGAATCTTTAAGTTGCGAGGTGTAATTCATGTTGCAACTTTCCTATATATAACAACGCCTCAGTCCCCTTCTTCTATATTTCAGAAACTCCTTACTTCTCTCTTTACCTCTTTTCTCTTAAACCGACTTCTTCACCATACAAAATCTCTCAAAACCTTCATCATATTAAATCTCCACAAACATAAACAAAGCTAAAGTTCATTAAATCTTGACTGAATTTATTGTTGAAGAATTTCATCAAGTCCATTTCATTTGGTTTTCAGGTCAGAATTCTTTTTGTTATAAACTCATATTTCATAATGATGTTAAAAACAATTTTTATAATATCTTTAATTTCATTTTTTAGTTTATTATTATGTTAAAAACAAATTTTATATTTTACATATTTTGTTTTTTAATAATAGTTTTATGTTATTATTATTTTTTAAACATATTTTATATATAGTATTAAAAACAGAATATGATATTTATAAAGACATAATATTATTAACACAGCAATAAATAATAATTTTATAATATATATAATTTCGGATTTTAGGTTATTATTATTTTAAAAACAAATTTTATATATATTATTTTTTGTAAATTCATTTTTTAATAATAGTTTTATGTTATTATTATTATTTTCAAATTATATATATATATATATATATATATATATATATATATATATATATATATATATATATATATATATATATATATATATATATATATATTAAAAAATATTTTATTTTAAAAACATAATATTATTAAAATAGAAATAAATATATATATAATAAATTTTATATTATTATTATTTTGAAGAGCAGAGGTGAAATTCAAAATTCAACATTTGTCTGATGAAATTCACCTCGCAATTTTCTATTCAAAATTTGAATTTGTCAGGTAAAATTCACTTTGCAATTTTCTATCTCTATTTGTAACCATCCTGCTCTGACACACGCATTTTCTGCTCTGAACTTTGGGAAACAAATTGCAAGGTGAACTTCACCCAACAACGTTGCGAAGTGCTTTTATCTGACTAACTTGCAGCGTGCTTTTTACCTGACAGTTTTTACGACTAACGTTTTTGCGGAGTGTTTAATCTACCCTGCAATAGTTCAGTTGCAGGGTGAAATTTACATTTGCAAATGTTTTTCATCTAACAAATTGCAGTTTTATTTAGTGAATGAGGTAAATTTGATTATATCAACAATTATCGAGTCATATTTAGTTATCCCAAGGTGTATCATTTCACAAACATGGCTGAGATCGTTTTTAGATGGTTGAAAGCCACCAAGAAGGAATTGTCTCTTTCCATTTAGCCAAAAATTTTCTAGAATTGTCAAAGAAAATGATAAACATTTCTCTGCTTTAGAAGTTGCTTTTGGATTATTCAATGAAGGCCAAGTGCAGGTCCTTATACAGTATTTATTAAGTATCTGCAAATGTTGATTTTGCCTATGCCAGTTAGTCATAGTTTTTACTACCTATAAATGTTTATTCTTATAAATCCATGAATATATATGAATTCTTGCAATAATTTAACTTGATGACACAGTTTTCTAGCAGTAAGACATTAAATAATCAAAGAATGAATATTTTATATATTTCAATTTTGGTTACAATTGTTTGTATTCTATTTCACTTTACTGCAATCATCTCTAACCCAAATAGCACTCCGGCATGCTTTTGAGCCATGTTATTGACAAAACAAGTATCCATCATTTTCTTGAACACATGCCATGTCAACAAACTATCAGATCCAGCTTGATGAGATTTTCCAGCCACCCTACCCACGTTAAGGGTAGTAGCTACCCGCTCAAGACCACCATACAAAGCATTACAGAACTTCATCATGTGCTTCATATCATACACATTTTTTCCAAACAAAGCTTCAACCATATTTAAAAAATCCTCTAAACAGTTTGGTAAACTCTTTCGAGTCAATATCTTCACCAAATACCCGAAATCATAAGCGCTGCTAAATGTGACCCAAACAATAGATTTGTTGAATAGAAGTACAGAAGAGAACATTAGTTTAGCAAAAGACAAGGAATCCACACCATGACAGAAGTTGCGATCAAAGTCAATCCCTTGACGGCGAAGCATATTTATAGAATCTTGATTATAAAGATCATTATTGATGTCAAAATCACAGAAATTAAATTCCCATATGTAGCAGTGGCTACCTCCAAAATTCGGAAGGTTTCCTTGAGCATCGGAAAGGGTGAGACCAACTTGAATAAGTTTAAGAGCATCAACGTTGGCCTTCAAATAACGGTAGTGTTCAGAGGGTGTAAGATAGCGGCGGTCAATTTTGGGTAAATGAATTACGCCAGGAAATTCTGTGTCCAGTGAAATGAAAGAGTACCGATGGATAACTTGGCGGATGAGACTGAATTCATACTCTAAATTGGATGCCCAGACTTCGCGGATGATGATTGATTCATCCTTCAGCTTGCTCATGTTGAATTTGTTGAACACTTGATCTTGAACTTTGAAGTATTAATTTTGAGGTGGAATTCAAACTAAGATAAGAACAAGAGGAACAAAGAAAGCTATGCAAGTCAAATACTTTGTGAAGTTATGAGATGAGAAGAGATTGGGGTGTTTTTATATGGAGAGTGAAATAGAGAAGATATTGCTTGGAAAGTGGGAACGTGATTTGTTTATTTAGTGAATAATAGTCAGTAACGTTGTTAATGTGTTTCTTGCAGGTCAGTAGAAAATGCGTGTGTTTTTTGGCGGCTATTGCATTCAACTAATCAGTATTTCAGTGTAAAGTGGGATGAATGAGGAAGTCAAGTTCGGTGTTCTACGAAAGTTCAACGGGTCCACACTCTTTGACGGTTTCAACTATCTTTTCGGTTTGAATATTTATATTGGCTTAAAAAAATAAGATTGTATCCTTTCAGATCATTTATATTGACATCAATAAAATCAATAATGATGCCACAGTTAATTGGCATCAATAAAATCAATTAATGATCCTAACGTATCCGTTTGTTTGAGCTTTTTTTCTTTAAATAATTTTTATATGTATTATACTACTTTAATTTTTTTATAGATTTTTTAATACAAATTTCAAATTTTAAATTTCAAATTAGTTTCATTAGTTACTTTTAAAATATTATTTTATATATTTTATTATCATTAATTTTTTAATATTAAAAATCCGTGTTGGTGATTGTATAAAGTTTGTTTTACGAATCCGTGTTGGTGATTGTCTTAGGTTTTTATCTCATGTTAGGGATTTGAGTTTTGCTAGATATAAATCGCTTAGATTCTTATCTAGGACGATTATCTGTTAGTTTTTGAATACTAGAAATGGGTTTAGAACTGACATTCACTTAGAGTATCTGATCTTAATGCCTCGGTGTTGGTGAAATATGCCTGAGATGGGTATGGAGGTGACGCATTTGACTTCTGGTTGTCGAGGTATGCCAGAGATGGGTATCGAGGTGATTCAGCTGAATTCTCAATTTGGGTTAGAAATAGCTTAGGTTGTGAGAGGTATGTGATGACACGGACGAGTATCGTAGACTGAGTATAATTGGACGGTAGATTTAAGTCTGTGAGGGGTAGTGCGCATTCGTTCCGGACAAGCTGTCTATCCTTTATACTTTTTGTTCATTTACTTTTTGTCTTTTTATTTTCAACTCATTTAATCCCAAACTCATTAACGGTATAATTATCGGACGACGAATCAATAACCAATCTCTATGAACACGATACGATATAACTTAACCGGTATATATCACCCGATAAAAATAATACCAACTCTTTGCTTGTCGCTTTACTGTATTAACAAAATGGCGCCGTTGCCAGGGATTGGTTTTATTGTTTTTGTATCGCGATAATTCTGTTGTTTTTGAGTTTTGTAATTAATGTATATGTTGTATAGACTTTGTATATGAACTTGTATATTGTTACTTATACATGTTGCGTGTTTACTTTCCATACTTGTACATATGTGTGTTTTTCCTAGTTTTCACGTATTGTTGTGAATTGTCTCGTATTTGTAACGTTTGTTATGTGGTTGTTAGGACACTTTCTTTAGGTTTGCGCGGTGTGACAATACCATGGTATGACGAGAGGAGATTACTAGTGCTCGCACAATAAAGGCGTCGAGCTTACGACGTAAAACAAGCATATTTTTGTTTGTTTTTGTTTATGTTTGTTTATGTGTGTAGTGATTTGTGTTTTAACAAGTTGAAATAGGATTTGCTCTTAATTTCAAATCTTCACTTTTCAACTTTTTAATTCATTTTCGTGTTTGGCTTGAGGAGTTTTGTTGGTTGTAAATTTTGTTTTTCTAACGCTTTTGTTATTGTTTGGACTCAAATTTTGGTCTGGTAGCTTGAGGTTACATTTGGTGATTTTCCGAGTTTGAGCGTTTCAACTCGCGGATGTATGATAATGATAGTTTCAAAGTTGGTACATGTCAGGTACTCGTTTATCGCTTTCTATATTAAAACATGTTTAGGAAATTTATCATTTGTATATTTACCATGTCAATCATTCTTTTTGCATTACTTGCTCATGAATTGAATCACTTTAGTTCCCTTTTTACCCATAAATGTGAGGAAGCTTTCCATTATTTACATATTTTTGAGGCCACATTCTTGTTTTAACTAGATTTTATTATGCTTAATCTTTTATTTTTGTTGATTGTATGAATGCATGAAAATGATCAAGGCAATTTTGTTGATTTTGAGCATAACTACCTTGGCCAAATATTCAATTCACCTTGTGAGTGTGTGAACCTTTGTTAACCCCTTTGAAATTTTATCAATACCCATGTTTATTTGAACTTGATGCTTATCTATGAGTGTTGAATTCACCTTTTTTGTATGGATGTTGATTTCTTTGTTTCTTGAACCCTCAACTATATGTTGTTGTATGGATTTTTACCTTGCCTTAGCAAGTAAGGAGTATTTACATAATGATGTTGGTTAAATTCAATTTGGAGAGAGGAGTGTTTATTTACTTATATTGTGATTGGTATGAGGTTAAGAATAAAAAGAATAAAAAGAATAAAAAGTGAAAAAGAAAGATTAGAAAAAGAAAGTAAAAAAGAGAAAAAGCTTTGAAAAAGAAAAAAACAAAAAGAGGATGAATAATGTTGTGTTAATAAGTGAGGTGTTTTGATTTTACAATTTGTGATGAAGAATAATTTTAATTGAGATTTTATGCTTGAGTCTTTGTGAGTTGATCACTCTCATAGGTTTAGGCAAGTTTTTGTTTCGATTAGCTTTAGGACTTATCACTTGTTTGTTAACCAAGCCACATTACAACTTTGAAAAGCCCTTGTGATTCTTGCATTTGTATTTTCAATGTGAATTTTTGGATGAATGCATAATTTAGTCTATTGTTTGCAAGATTGTGGATGAGTGTCAAAAGTCTCTTACCTTTGTGTGTTTTTATCTACCGGTGAATTTTTGCTAGGTGTGATTCATGATTGAGCTTGTTTTGTTTTAGAATGTTTTGCATGATTTTTGTACTTAGTATTTGTTTCGTTTATATGTTATCATTGTAGGGTAGTGGTAAGTATGTGCTTTCTTGTGTACGTTTTCGTTTGAATCATACGTTTGTTTTCCGTTTTAAAAACTTGTTGATTCATGATTATTTGATTATCATTCTTTGTTTCTTTGAGTTATTTGACTTTATTTGAGGAAAAACAATGTGTCAAGTTGGGGAGAGTTGATAAGTGATAAAATGTCCTTATTTTGTGTATATAATTTATGGCACTTATCCGTTCTTGTTTGTTAATAATCTGAATAACCCCGTTTTCTGTTGTAAAAATGTTTTATTGTGTTTTGTGTACATATTGTACTATTTGACTAGTTTTGTATATATTTTGTAGGTATCTGTTGCACATTTTAAGCATCGAGGAATAAAGTGTCGAAGACACGGCTTCAGATGCGTTTTGATGAATAAAAGACAATTTTTGGGAAGTTCTGCTCAGTGGAGGCCGCTGATCACGGTTTGAACCGCGCTGCTTGGTTTGGCACTGTTGCGGCAGAGAGAAAATTTGGATTTAGAGGTTGCTGAGCGGGTTCACGCTGCTGAGCGACATTAAGGCAGTTTAACGTGTTAATTTAGGATGGCGCTGAGCGCGGTCGTTTGAGATTTCTTTTATAACTTCATTTTTAGCCATTTTTAGGTTATGGTTTTGGGGTGGATTTTGATCCCCATTTCCATCAACAATTATTTTTGATAGATTAGCTTAGAAAACAACACTAGGGTCTTGCAATGGATGATTGGAGGTGGATTGCTCTTCGATAGGCGTTGACAAACTGGTGTAAATGAGTAGTGTATCTCTTCTCTTCTCTTTGTATTTCTTTATTTGTTGGTTATGTATGTATATCTACTCTAACTCATGTATATTTGTCGCCCTTGGCGTTGTATAAAGTTTGCTTTACGAATCTATGTTGGTGATTGTCTTAGGTTTTTACCTCGTGTTAGGGATTTGAGCTTTGCTAGATATAGATCGCTTAGATTCTTACCTAGGACGATTATCTGTTAGTTCTTAATGCTAGAAATGGGTTTAGAGCTGACATTCACTTAGAGTATATGATCTTAATGCCTCTGTGTTGGTGAAATATGCCAGAGATGGGTATGGAGGTGACACAATTGACTTCTAGTTGTCGAGGTATGCTAGAGATGGGTATCGAGGTGATTTAGTTGAATTCTCAATTTGGGTTAGAAATAGCTTAGGTTGTGAGAGGTATGTGATGACACATACGAGTATCGTAGGCTGAGTATAACTGGACGATAGATTTAAGTCTGTGATGGGTAGTGTGCATTCGTTCCAGACAAGTTGTCTATCCTTTATACTTTTTGTTCATTTACTTTTTGTATTTTTATTTTCAACTCATTTAATCCCAAACTCATTAATGGTAGAATTATCGAACGACGAATCAATAAACAATCTATGTGGACACGATACGATATAACATAACCGGTATATATCACCCGGTAAAAATAATACCAACTATTTGCTTGTCGCTTTACCGCAGCAACAAGTTCTAGTCTGTGTCAGCTCAACACACGTGAATCGTGTTGCTTCATTTATCGAGTCAATAATAATAAAAGTGGCAAGAGTTTCCTATTCTGACTCTCCGCGCTTTCTTGGGGTTCACATTTACTACTGAACTCGCATCATTTTCTCTTTACACTTGACAATTCATGCCATGTTGTGATACCCTTCACGGGAATCGGATGTGTCGGCTTCTGGTTGCTTCCGGCCCTCAGTTTGCTGTTGTAGGCTATGGGACTTCTTCCTTCTTTTGAGCTTGTGTGACATTTTCTTGTGCATTGCATTGCATTGATTATGTGCTTTTTCCAAAGCACTTGATTGCTTCATCCCTTTGCATCCCTTGGTTCTACAACCAAGACGGATATTAGAATAACTTCCCTTAGGAACGCTCGGTTAGGATAACTCTCGAGCCTAGACATTAGGATATACATCTTTGGCATGTCAACATAGGTAGAGATTACCTTTTATCCTCAACCATAGGTCCAATATTTGCATGACAATATTAGGGCTAGTACTAGTTAGTCCCCCTTTTGTTTTGCTTGTTCTCTTTTGCATCCTTGCATGTAATAAAACTAAAACTTGCTTTCTTTTACTTTTGAAAACTAAAACACTTAATAATGGTTCAAAACTCCTTTCTCAAAGGTAAAAGCAACCAGCCAATGCAAACCTTTTTCGCCTAAGGGCGCTTTCTTTTGTGTTTAAAACCTTTTTCGTAAGTAAAAAACACAAAATCCACCAAAACAAGTTAGTCGAACTACGACGCTCTGACTTTCCCATCGCACGAGGGAATACTTAGGCATCTTGTCCCAGGGCTCGATCGAGCAAAACTTCGTAAATACTTCCTTCTTTTCCCGGTGTTTTCTTCATTTTCCTTTTCTTTCTCATGCATTGTAGCAGTTAAGTGATAGATAGATATAACACACCCCTTAGACAAAAAATAGAAGTGGATACCGTAGAGTAATATGGGCGTGTGGGGTGCTAATTCCTTCCCCTCGCATAATAGACTCCCTTACCCCGATCTCTCGGTCGTAAGACCGTGATTTCTCCCTTTTCAGGTTTACTCGATGTTTTCCTTTCCTCTCGCGGGATAAAAAACATTCGATGGCGACTTCATTGATATATCCTATCAGTCGATGTGCAGCCAGGTGGTTTCAACCTTCATCCATACAAATCCTTAAACAATGCCCTTCCAATACTCGAATGGAAACTGTTGTTATAGGTAAACTCAATCAAAGACAAGTAACTATCCTAAGTACCTCTTTGCTCTAAAACAAAAGCTCTCAAAAGATCCTCAAGTGAGCGATTCGTCCTCTCGGTCTGACCATCTGTTTGTGGATGATACGCAAAACTCAAACGCAACTTCGTACCCAAAGATTCTTGTAAACCTTACTAAAAATTAGAAGTAAACCTCGAATCTCTATCAGAAACAATACTCGACGAGACACCATGAAAACTCACCATCTTCTCAATATATAACCTAGTAAACTTTTCCATCAAATAATCCATCAGAATTAGAATAAGGTGAGTAGACTTTGTCAATCTATCCACAATAACCCAAACAACATCATAACTACTCAGATTCCTCAGAAAACTCGAAACAAAATTCATAGAAATGTTATCCCAATTCCACTCAGGAATGGACAACGGTTTCAACAAGCCAGACGGTTTCTGATGTTCGACCTTAAACTTCTAACAAATCAAGCAAGAATAGACAAACTCTACAATATCCTTCTTCATACCATACCACCAAAATAATTTCCTCAAATCTTGATACATCTTAGTAGCTCCAGGAAAATATAACCGGAGTACAACTCCCTCGACCTTGGAACGCTACCGCAGGCAATAACGCATTTTTGGCAGGATGTCCGCCTCACGACGGACGATCCACACCTCGAGGGTATAGTCCTAAACGCGATTACATCCTCGCTGGGTGGCCTCTGTGGCCTCCAAACCTAGCATATGCGCTAGAAACAACACCAAGGTCGAGCATATTAAATTAAAATAATTAAAACATTAATAACAGCAAGGATTCATAAATAAAAACGACCAACAAAGGTCGACAAAGTAGCACAAATGGGCATCTGACCCAGAGTTCATTCAAAAATTCAAAAATGACACGCAGGCCAAAGATAGCGGACTCGCAGCGCCGATTACAAACTAGACATCAGGGGGAGGCACAATCTGCCCGTGCACCACGCGATGGAAGAGGCTAATTCTGGCCATCACGAGATCCAGGTCGGGGTTCACCACTTGCAGCTGCTGGATGGCTTGGTCAAATCCGAAGGACAGCGCCTCCACGGTATCTTCCTCGAGGATCCTTATTCGCCCGATCAAATCCGCCCTCGAAAGAAACGCCTGCTCCTCACTGGACTCGTCCTCGACAGGAGCCACCTGCTCTTGCAGCGACTTCACTTGAGCTTCAAGCTTTCTCTTCTCCTCGGCCAGTGGCTCCACCTGCTCCTTCAGCTCCCTCATCTCTTTGGCCATCTCCGCATATCTACTCTCCTACCCCCGGAGCCTCGTCAGCTCGTTGTTATAATCCATATTTTGGAGCTCCAGCTCATCAGCACGGGCACGGGCCCTGTCAATTTTAGCTTTGAACTTGGTCGCTTCATCATTTAGCGTCAACGAGGTCTCGAGCATCCGGATAACCGCGGCCACGTCAGCATTCAGATTTTTCGTCCGTGTCTTCGGGTCAAACCCAAGGATCACTTCCCTCTCTGCTTCCTGGACCACCGAAGAGTTGCCCTCAAAGAGTTGCCTCTGACCATAGCATGGGGGCAACACGTAAGTTTCCCCGGTTGAAACTGAAGTCCCGGGCACCCCCTAGTCGGGGCACTCACTCCTTCGCCTCTTTAGCGGTTGCTCGAGGGACGAAGCGGGGGAAGGAGTGTTCCTAACCGCTTGGGTTTCGGCCCGCGCCTGTTCCTGAAGCACAGTAACATGGTCCTTGGCTGATCCCCGGGTAGCTTTGTGTCTCAATTTAAGCATGCGTTCCTCCATGACCGTCATCCGATCTGCAAAGGATAAAAAGAGTTAGCATATGTAAGTCAAAAGACGACTACCCCCCCCCCTCACATGTTTCCGAACACGATACCTAGAAGTCTCAACGCGTCCAAGTCAGACGCGCAATCCAATAGGGCCTTTCTATTAATATAACGTCGGGCAATTTCTATTTCCCCGTTGGAGTCGAAGAGAACATTCCCTTCCCAGTCCACACAGATGCCTGGCCTGAAACTCTTCACAAAATTCTCCAGCCTCTCATACGAAAGCTGGTCTTGCTTATCCAGCTTGTCGTGCCTCACGGAGTAAAAGTCCGCTACCCGGCTATAATGTTTTTTGTCCCATTCAAGCGGGAACCTCGCCCTCAGCCTTTCTCCTTCCTTGCCGTCTTCGCCGACCTCCATGGTACGTACGAAGAGCGTATCCTCGGCGTCCCTAGTGAGGGGCTTCACTACATAAAAGCGTTTCTTGAAGTCCCGGACGGACTCCAGATATGGCCGGAATAGCTTGCCCGACTGTTTGAACGATACCCAAGCGCATTTTTCACCGACCATCTGCCGTTGTAGATGAAAGATGCGGAAGAACAGAGAAAAGTGGCCCCAATATCTAGATATCTGCACACCAGCTCGAACGCCCTCATAAAAGCTAGAGCATTTGGATGGAGTTGCGACGGGGCCAGTTCTAGCCACGTGAACACCCCCATTTGGAAACCGGTGAAGGGCATGCGAAAGCCTGCCTCTCGAAAGGCGAACTCGTACATATGGAATCTGGTCGAAGCATACGAGGAACAGATCCTCCTGCATTCCCTGGGTATTTGGACGGTCCAAGAAGGCTCGAATCCGTCGTCTAAGTCCTCGACGATGTTGAACGCGGTGGAAGGGTCTACGGTGAAATCCGAGCGGAACTCCCTCGACTCGGGGGCGATCCAAGAGAGGTCTGCGGCCAATCTTATTCGACGAAGCGTGTTCGTGCCCTCTTCGGAAGGTTGTTCCCCGACACCTGAAAAGCAGCGAAAGAAAAGTGAATTCGACGGTATCAAATCCACCCTTCCACCACGACTCAAGTGAAAGGGCGAGAGGCCCGGTAGCACGAGTAAAAGGGGCACGCGAGAAACCTATGCTTACGCCCGAGTTTTAAAGTTCCTCGGGAACTGCGCGTTGCCCCCGGCTGAGTCATGTTCCTCCCGGTAGAAATCATGTTTTACTCATGGAACCCACGATGCTCCCCGAAAAACTCTTACTGATACCCGCGAGGTTCAAGCTTTTCCCCGACACACTCATTTTCCTCCCCGAGACGTTCAAAGATTCGTTCGCTAGATTCATCGAATTTCCCCGCAAAACTCACGAATCTCCCCGTACATTGCACGTTTTTCCCCGCGATATTCATGAAATTCCCCGTCTAGATTCATCCCAAATGTAAACTAAGAAGATTATTAGGGATTTAAGGGATGTTTACCTGCGTTCTAAGTAGAAGACATGATGAATGTTGAAGATTCTTGAGTTTTTCACCTTCGCTTGGAGAAGTCAATAAGCAAGAACTAGAAAGCTAGATAAGGAATAAACAAATGAAACCATAAAGGATCCCTTTTATATCCAAACTTCTTGGGCATACGAAAGGCCACACCTTTTGAGCGCCACGTTCCTCCTGGAAGCGACATGTGGCACAAAGGCTGACACGTCGAATGACCATCAATTAGGGGCGCGCAGCTCCTCGTAGGAATTCCCCCATCGGCCTTCGTCCCCGAAGGTAGAAGACTGAAACATGCCCGCTCTATGACCCGTGGGTGCGCGCGGTCGTCCCCGAAGGGAGAGGATCAAAACATGCTCGTTCTATGACCCGTGGGCGTGCGCGGATTCCTGCCCGCTGAACCGTCGAAGGATTTGCATCGACATTAAGCCCCCAACGAGGAGTTGCTCGTTTCAAAGTCATTACTCTCAACGAGAGCAAAGACTTGGGGGGCTCCTGTTCCAGATCGGCCCAACACTTGGCCCACGGTCATGGAGGCCCAATCTTGTAGGCAGAACTAAGGCCCATTTCCCCACAAAGAGTACAGTTCTCATTTCACATACGTGAGGGCCACGTGGCCAACGGTTACTTAACCGCCACGTGTCCCCCGAAAATATCGGACCAAGCCTTCATTATCTTAACCGCCAACTGCCCTCCGGAAATACCAGGAAAGACAGTCTGGATATCCCGGAGCGACAAATCAGGGAGGAGGCCACGTGCTGGCCTCCATGCACACGCAAGCCCTGACAGTCCATTAGTGGACCTGGATCACCACCCACTAACTGGACCTTGGCCCAGCGCTGGGGGCTATAAATACCCCTCACTTGAGAGAGTCAGGTAATTCATTCTTCACTTCTTACTTGCTTGCTTACTCTTGCCTCTTCTCACTTTGGCATCGGAGCGTCTTGCAGATACCCCCTCTTTCTCCTTCAACCGCAGTTGCACACTGGGCCGTGACACCTTCTGATCAGGTACGATCAGTACTATTTATGATAATGAGAAGACACCAAAAATTAATTAAAAAATATCAATTTTAATTTTAAGTTATGTATTTAATTTTTGTAAATAAAATGTGACAATTAGTATGAACAAAAAGAATATTATATTATATATTTATTATAAATATTGTTTCTAACTAATAGAATTAGATTTTGGAAAACGAAATTAGATTTGATATAGGAGAATCCTAAATATGTAAACAGGATTTATATATGTCATGTTAATACATAAGTACATAATTAAAAATTCTTAAATCATATTTTATTTTATATGAATTTTTAAAATTAAATTAAAAATTAATTATAATACAATATCAACTTTACATTAGTGCATCACAATAATTTAATTAAATATTAATGAAAATTAAACAGTTTCGATTAACTGACATGTATACCTATTAAATTCATAAAAATAACTAAACTGATATGTTTAAGTTACCTTAAATGAGTATAATTTTATATATTGTTTAATCTTTGAGAATAATATTTATACAATAAAAGATACTATCAATATATATTTTTTAAATTATACCAATACAAAATTCATAACATTCACATGTAATTTAAGAGTCAACAACTTTACTCGTTGGAGCTTGATTTAATAATAGTATAGACATTTTTTTCTTTGGCAGTTTGACTCTTCTTTATGTATTGTGTGAGTTTTAATCTGTTGTTATATCAAGTGAGGTGGTGTGGTGTGGTGTGGGGGATAGGTGTGCCTCTGTTTTTTTAAATTGTTTAAATTTAATTTGTTATTATTATTTTTTAAATATCAAAATATTATTTGTAAATGTTAAGCTATTATTTTACATTAAAAAAAATCAAATTTGTTTTTCTTCTTTTTCTCTTTCTCCAAAACACTTCATTCTTTTCCACTAAAAAATATTTTCAAGAGTTAAGAGTTAAAATATAAGGATTTCTTCACACACTTATAGTTTTTTCTCACAACTTTGAAAAACCAAAAATATTCTTTATAAGTGCACTTACGAATTTATTTTATTGGACGAATTTGTAAGTGCACTCACGAACTGATATTTTTGGGTGAATTCGTAAGTGCACTTACAAATTCACCTTATTTTATATGTTTTATTCATTTAAATATAGTTTAACACATTCAGGAAAGGTTTCGTAAGTGCACTTACAAATTCACCTTTTTACGTGAATTCGTAAATACACTTACGAAACATTTCCTAAATGTGTTAAACTATGTTTAAAACTACAATAATTTTCACTATATGTCACATTATATTTCTGTTTTCAGAAATTCAAATAAGGAGCATTCTATATATGCAAACCATGTACCTTCTCATGTACCTGCTCATCAGATACCTCCTCACGTACACTAGAGGTAGACACCTCATGGAGACGACTCCTCCGTGACGGTGTAGAATATCTCTAGTTGTGCCCTTGCCTTTTGCTCTCGCTCTTGACGAGCTGACGCAGTCTTGCTTAACCTGCCATGTCTCAAACGCATCAGGTTCTGATTCTCTGTCATTTTCCTAAAATAAACCATTACAATTATTTGGTTGATAATTTAAAAACAACTCAGACAACAATTCGCAAATGCACTTGCGAATTCACCCATAAGTGCACTTACGAAGTCCCTCCAGGGTCACTTCGCAGATACACTTGCGAAACCCTTTCGTCCAGAAAATTCAAAACCTAGAAAACTCAGTCCCTAAACACCCAAAATTCCTATTTTTTTCATCCAATACAACTACATTGACATACTATTACTTCATATACTATTTAATTTCTACAACATAACCTAATAATCTTATAAAATTTTACATTTTGAATAAAAAAAGTGAAGAAAACTTACACAAATTTGAGCTTGGAATTGATTTTGGAGGACTTGAAATGAGTTAAAATGAGAAGACGAACTTGAATGGAGTGAGTTTGAAGTAGTTGAAATGTTATGGTTTGGATTAGAAAGTTTGAAATTTAGGTGTTTTGAAATGAATGGGTATTGAGGGTTATTCTGTGTGTTTTTTTAAAACAATACACAGACTTCATAAGTGCACTTACGAATTCCCATAATAAGGTGAATTCGTAAGTGTACTTGCGAATTCACCTTATTTTTAAAAAATTATGATTTATTTCGTAAGTGCACTAGCAAAGTTCATCTCCGAAGTGAATTCGTAAATGCACTTACGAAACCTGAGGATACTTTTGGTTTTTCTCTAAGGGTCTATTTGGTTCAAATGAGGGGGAGGGGATGAGAGAGATTTTAATGGAGGGAAGGGAAGGGGAGAGGAGGTGTAACACGGTGGGAGAACTGACTTGTTTGTTTTGCGTTTGATCGCAAATGTTGCAGATAGCAAGAGTCGCCACCGACTTTTCTTTTATCCAATTAAGGGAAGGCGAAAAGAACAGGAAAATACCTTTGTTAGATTCTGAGTAAGGGAGGTGGTTATGAAAAGGGAATGTGTTAACACCCTTTCCATTCGTAGTTATCTACGGGCTCTTAATTGCTTTAGCTCACTTTAATTGTTTTTGTGTGTGTGTGTATTTGAAAAGATTTTTGAAAAGGCATTTTGCTTTGACTTCATAATGATTCACGCTGGAATGTATACGAAGTGTTTGGAAATGTTTTGTTATGGAAAGAGGGACTTTGTAATGATTCACGTTAGAATGTATACAAAGCGCTTTGAAAAGAAGATTTTTGAAAGTGTGCGGTGTAAAAATGATTTTTGATTGAGCAAGCAAAAGAGACTTATTATCCACTCAGAACGGTTGTTTCTGTGTTATTTTGCTTTCCCTTAGAATAAGGCCATCCATACCATTGATTGATAGGTAACCTTATTTGTTGGATGTAGAGGGACATTCGAAGGAACATCGAATGGTCATAGAAGGCAACTTATAGGGATATCCTAGCACATTCGTAGGGACGATCATCACTTTTCGTAGGCAACAACCGAGGGACGAGATCATATATCCGTAGGCAACATCGAGGGACTATGATCTTTTAAGTCGAAGGGACTGTGATGATATATTGTAGGCAACTGTGCTAAGATACCCTACACTCGAGGGAAATGACCATTGTTTCGTAAGGCAACGAGAGAGGATACCCTAAGGTAGGTGCATGTGTGAAGAAAGTGTGTTGTTTTCAGATATTTATCTTGTGATTAGTGATCTAGATTGATTAAGTTAATCTTGCCATACACGCTTAATTACTAGCAATTAATAAGTGCAGAAAGTAAATTGCGGAAACGTAAATGTCCTACGCTATTACATGGCTTTGGGGCAGATACATAATAGGAGGTGCAGAAAGTAAATGCGGAAAATAAAATCCTACGCTATTACATGAAAATAAACTTGCAACCTATACATCCTTTCTAGAATTTAAAATGCAAGAAAATAAATAGCAGGGAAAATGATCTAAGTGAAAAAACTAAGTCCTAGTATTTTTGGTATTTTTGAAAGTTAGAGTTTATGTGAGAACATCCTATTTCTAATTGATTTTAATTAATTAAGAAAAAATGAATGAGTATTAACCTAAATTAAGCTAATTAAGTTAATTAAAAAAAAGCATGAAAAGTTATTTGTGAAATTATCTAATTAAGCTAATTAATTAACCTAATTACTATTTTAATTAATTAATTAATTAAGAGGGAAAGCAGAAAAAAATCAAAAGAGTAAAAGAGGAGCTTCTGGCAGAAGCTGCCTCAGAAGCTGGGCCTTCTGAGAGTAGAGCGTTGTGGGCATCCAGAAACTGGAGTTTTTGGTGGAAATCCTGTTGAGCGTGCTCAGAAGTTGGAGCTTCGACATCTGGAGCGGTCCATGTGGGACTTCGGAGATTCTTGCTAGGACGTCCGTGAAGTTTCGGGAATCACAGGGGGTCCGGTCGGAGCTTTGGAGACTCTGGACGTGATGTCTCCTCTGGGAATCTAGAAGCTGGAGCTTCTGGACGTGATGCTTCTGAGGGATGTCTAGAAGTTGAAACTTCTGGTGTTGGCACCAAAACGCGCCAAGGATCGTCTTCTTCATTTGAATTTCCAGACCTATGCCAACGGATTTGCTGCATCCTTTGACTACGGATTTTTGTTCGTAGCTATAGTACCTGTAAATCAAAACTTGACAAATACCAAAGATAAATTATATATGAAACCATGGATCGATTGGAAATGATCCACTGAACACGACCATACCCTTAGTTTGCTCTAATTTTGGCTAATACGAGAAACCCCAAATCAAAGCTTCAAACCCTAACAATGGCAGATCTTGGTTCCTGCATCTAAACTTGAATTAAACTATCCAGAAAGCATCGAAACATCAGTGCAAACACAAATATATGATCAAATTGAATTAAACAAGCATGTATGTATGAAATCGAAAATTGAAAATATGCATGGAAACCAAAACTGTGATTTTACGTTTTAGGAGCTTTTGCGTGCTGGCAAGGGTCTGGAACGATTCAAAGGAGCACCAGGAAGCTGTTTGAATGCTTGGAATGACCTGGATCGAAGCAAAACTCTGGCTGCAAGTTGCTTGAAACACACAGTTTTCTTGAGCTTAGTTAGGGTTCTTCAAGATGCCAAAAAACCTTCTTAGGGTTTAGAAACCCTCTGAATTTATAGAGGATGAATTCAGGTTGAACATTGATGAGAAAATATATCTCATTCAATGGGAATATATTTGATTTGCCAATCTTGTCAATCTTGATCAAATGTTTCCAATCTTGTACCAATCACTTGCCAATCTTTCAATTTCGAATTTCAGGTCATTTAAAAGGTATCTTGGACCTCAAGAATGTCAAATATACAGCCTTGCATTGGTTGATTTATTTTTTACTATTTTATTTTAATTAAATTGACTTTAATGAATAAAAAATTAAAATAAATAAAATAAAAAAGCTCAAAGGCGTGGCATTGGGCTTGGAGGTTCTAATTATGATTAGAAACAAGTTTGAACCAAGAAAAGTTAAGCCCATTTGGAAAAAATTTGATTTTCTCAAGTATTTCTCCTTATGCACCTCCTCAAAAATGCTCAACTTGTACAACTTGTATCTTGCTCAATTTTTAACATTTTTGGGTGTTTTTAGATTTTTTAGAAAACTCAAGATGTCTTCTAAACAAACCTTTTGGTTTCATCTTCATTGAAGTTTCCATGCTCAAGAACACTTCTTTGCAAAAAGATGACTTTTTGTTGACTTTTAAAAGGACCTATAATGTTTTGATCCATAACTTCAAAATGAAGCATTTCTAGGCAAAGCTTGTGAGACATGAAGTTGTAGAGAATTAAATTCTCTTTAAAATGAGATTTGGTGGAAAAATTTCTGATAAAGTATGTGAAAGTTATGCCTAGTCAATGTTCTGTTGACTTTTGTCTAAAGAGTCTTAATTTAGAAACTTTGACTTTTGATTAGATCTTGACTTTTCCTGATGAATCATGATCAAATCTTGATCAAATGGTGAATATTACTTCAAAATATTGATGTTGACTAAAAATTATGAAGTTTGACTGCATGTTGACCATAGTTGACTTTTTCTCCAATACAACTGATTTTTAGCTATCTGAGCCATTGGATGAGCAACTTTGACTTGTAAGGCTTGAAACTTGACATGATAATCCCTTGATGCATATGATGGGATATGGTGACCACTTAAAGTACTGGAGATCCATTTTAACCTGAGATGTGCAAAATCCTTGTTTGGACTGATTGCTTAGGAGGAGGTTTATTTGAGCAAACCTTGTGAAATTCTTGAATATAGAGCCATGGATTGTCTTGAGAGAAAGGAGGGCAAATTTTGGGGTATAACAGGAGGGAAAATAATTTTTTTAATTATATATATGGTTCAAAAGAGGGGAGGGGGAGGGGAGATGAAGAATTTTGATTAAAAATATGTTTGGTTCACGAGGGGAGGGGGAAGATTTTATTAATAATTTACATTTGTATCCTTATGATTTTATATAAATAATATGATATTGAAAGGTAAAAAATATTTATAATATTGAATGTTTAAAAGATCATAATTTATCACACTATATTAAAAAAATTGAATATACTAGATTCATATTATAACTCTTGAAACAAAATAAACTATCTTGATAACGATTTTTAAATATATAAAATAATTTATTATTAAATATTAATAAAAAAATTAAAGTAGAAGAATAGTTATAATACATTACATGGAGACAATAGACAAAAATCACAATAAAGAAGAGGCAAGAACACAAATGAAAATAATAATTTTGAAATATTAAAATTAAACCGAAAATATTTTAGTAAATATATTAATTTATTAACGATTAAAATTCACTCCTCTCCCTTTCCCTGCAAAAACTGTGATTCAGAGGAACTTTACTCCCCCTCCCCTCATTTTCCTCTTAAAAATTTAACCAAACACATTTCATTTTAAATATTTTCCCCTCCACTTAACTAGGACCAAATCATTGTTATTTATGTATTACATAGGTGAGGTGGGTGTGCGTCGTTTTGATGGTACCCATTCAACTAATATTCAGCGTAAAGTGGGATGAATGGAAAATCAAGTGGCATGTCCAAGGTCAATGGATCTACAAACTTTGACGTCTTCTACTATTTTGGGAAATTGCCGCTGTCAGCAGTGAAGCAAATGCTGCTGTCACCCGAAGCAATAAAGTTTTTTCGGATCGTTTGTTCAAAATCCCAACAGTTTTAATTTTAATTATTTTTTTTAATTAAATATGTTATTGATCCTATAAATATAACAATTTTATTTTTAATCCTTTTAAAAATTTTATTTAAAAATGTTTTTCTAAAATTTTTCATCCACTTAATTGATCCATAATGTTAAACTACAAAAACGTTAAAATATTAATTTTTGTGATAAAAATCTAAATATTATTTAGATTGAAGGAGAAATAAACCTACTCTAAACAAATTCAGAAAAAATCATATGGTTCAAACTTGATTTAAACTACAATGAAATTGGTTGTAAGATCCCATAGAGTTTCACCAACTTGCAAAACATGAAATTTTTGGATCTAAGTTTCAACCTTTTTGGTAATTTTGGTGTCCCTTTGTTCTTAGAAGAAATCATTTGTCTAAAAGAAGTTTATTTAAGTGGGAATTTACTTTCTGGAAGAAATATGGGGAGAGCTTGGTGGTGTTGAAAAAATAGGAGTTTTTAAAATGAGTTTGTTAGGTAAAATCCCAGTTTCAAGGATAAGGCTTCAGTGCCTTTAACTCGCGAGAGGCACAATGCCTTGACTCTTGCAATTAACAATGGTTTCTTTTTGCCGTTATCGTGCAGGCCATCGCTCCCGACCACCTCCGATTTGTCTTTTTCTTCATCTTCATAGATGTGTTGCTCTGTTGCTTCAGCCCCCAATTTCTTTCATCAAATGGTTTATAAAATTGCAAATCAAATTGATCAAGAGAAAACCAAAGATTTAATTATTTCTTAAATGCATTCTTTGTCTAACTGGAAAAAAGTTATGAATTGTAACAGAAAGTCTTTAGGCAAAGAAAGGAAATTGGAAATTCAATCACTTTCGGTTTAATTCCAACACAAACTCAAGAGAACCTTTGAATCTATCCATTGTCACAGTACACTCCTTTCTCTCTTTAAGGTGCACTCCAACTAGTTGTCACAAAGCACTGGGAACTCCATGACAGTAGTGAAGGGTTGATGATGATCAAAAACAAACCGACAACATCAACGGCGGCGATGAGGACATCAGGTAAGCGAGAGGTACGCCTCAAGAACATGCATGTCAAGAGGGATGCAGGTTGAGAACAAAAACATGGTCGTGTTGTGGTCGATGGAGGGTTTTGTCTGAAGCTTTGAAATTGGATTAAGGTTTTATTTTTAAGAAATCCCATTGTAGCTTAAATCAAGTTTAACCCACGTTGAAGGAGTTTTGTAACCCTTCAATTTAAAAGAATTTTCAGATTTTTATCAAAACAAATTAATATTTTAAATCACCTGTCATGCTACGTCATTATTCGTTAGTGTTATTTAATGTCAGATATCTGTTGCATTGATGAAAAATTTTAGAGAGATTATTTTTGAAAAAATATTTTTAAATAGATTAAAAGTTAAAATCGTTATATATTTGCAGAGAGTCAATAATATATTTAACCATTTCTTTAAGGATGTGATGACAGTTTATACTTCAATGACTATGTGAATTCATCAAACAAAATTGACAAAAATAGATTTAAAAAAAAATAGTTTTATAATTCAATTTTTAATATAGTAAATAAAATTAGATTTGTTTTTAAGAAAACTTATATATAATTTTACAGTGGAGTTTTTATTATTTTCAATAATAATATGATAAATATATAAGTTTTTGATACACATGTGCAATTTTCTTTTGTTTTCATTTTCTAAACGATATTAAATATTAGGGATGTTTGTGGTGCGGTTTGGGCAGTTTTTACATTAAAAATCATTCGAACCGCGAGAGAAAAAGACATGCGGTTTGGTTTGGTTGACTTTTAGAGATAAATCAAACCAAACTAATGCGATTTGGTTCAGTTCGGTTGGTTCAGTTTTTAACAAATATTTTATTGAGTCATACATACACATATAGATGACAACATAACTTTGTATTTAATCATTTATACACTACCAAATAGCGACAAAACTCATCATATTTAACAATATTTTTTCTTTTAATATGTAAAAATTATATTAGACAAAGGTGAAATAATAATCATAAAATAATAATATAAAACAATATAAAAAATATTAATGAAAAAAATAATAAAAGAGATGAGAGATTAGTGAAGATGAAAAAGAAAGAACATAAGAGATGAGAGATTAGAGATAAAGATGTGCGATAAAACGAAATTGAAAGAGAGAACATTTGCATAAAAATGAGTAGGTGAAAAAAAAAATGAGAGAGTAGAGATTAGAGCAAAAGAGACAAGATAAGTGGTGAAGATTGTGTGATAATGCTATGAGGGATTTAAAAAGACTAAAATTGAAAATATAAGTGTAAGAATGAGAAAAATGTTCGTAATCATAAAGCTAATATATAATAGGTTCAATTTTGAGTTAGATGAGAATTAAGTAATATTTAGATTTTAACACAATGCGGTTTGATTCGGTTTGTAAAATACAAACTGCAAATCAAACCGAACCATGTGATTTTGTTTAAAATAACCAACTAATCTGAACCAAGTGCTGTTTTTTGCGGTTTCAGCTTGATTTAGTTTGGTTTGCGATTTTCTATTGGATTTGTTTGGTTTTGAACCCCTGTTACGCATAATTATCATATTTGTAATAAAAATAGTAAAAGTCACATTATATCTAAGTTTTATCTTTTATTTTTATAGATCAAAACTTTTTTTATCAAAACATTTCTTTTCATATTTATTAATTTTAATTTTTTTTATATAAATTTTTAGTGTCTATTATCGCTTTTACTAATTAAAAGTTTACTTTGATCTATTTTGATGAATTCATAAATTTAATTAGTCTTACTTTTAACATTTTATTAGAAAGTTATACCACCATTGAATTCGAGACTATTCATGATATAATATGAGATTTCACAAATAATAAGTTTCCTTATAAATCTTAAATTGTAATGAGATTCTTCTTGACATTGACTTTGACTTTGGTATTATAATAATTTTATATAAAAAAAATTTAAAATTATTATGGTTAATTTTTTTTCTTTCATTTTTGCAAGTTTTGAAAAATTCTTATAATTTTTTTTAGTTTTCCCTTCCATTTTCAGATTCCATGCTTTTAGTCCTCAACAAATTCAGTCACCAAAATTAAGGATTTGATTAGGGATAGAAAAAAAATTGTATTCGTAGATATCTGCGGATAAAATTCGTCACAGGTACGGGTAAAATTCGAATACAGTTATAGATATGGATTTGATGGTATCCGTATTCCTGGATATTTATACCCATTAATAATTTAAAAAAATATTTAAATATTAATTTGTTTGATCAAAATTATTATTATTATTATTATTATTATTATTATTATTATTATTATTATTATTATTATTATTATTATTATTGTTATTTTGTTAAATATGCTACTATTATTATTGTTATTTTGATAAGAAAAAGAAATAAAATGAATGTGATTTATTTTTGTTATTATTTATTATGTGTTGAATTTGAAAACAATTTTTTGTTTGTTTTTAAAAGAGGTTAAAAAATTAATTATTTAAATAAATATTTTTGAAAAATATATTTAAATAATAGTATCCATGGATACCCACGGGTAACTCAAAGTTCACGGATACCTATGTAACGGATACCTACACGAGTATGAGATAGGTACGCATATCATATTTACTAAATGAGACGGATAATAGGAGACTAGTACCCGTGATCATGGTACCCATTACCATCCCTAGATTTGAACACTATAATGTAACATTTTTTAATTTTAAATTTTTTAAATTACTTTGTCTTTAAATTTTGATTTTTAAATTTAAATATTTATTAAAATTAAAGAAATAAATTGAAAAACAAAAATTTAATTTTGGTAGGTATTGAACTGTGTCTTTGGGATACAGACACGTTACCTTACAAACATAGCTACAAATATATTATACTTCACCATGTTGTATATTTATTAGGTTTATTAGGATTAATTACAGTTTTGATTTCTAAATTTTATTTGAATTACGAAATTGATTTTTCTATTTTGATTTTAAATAATTTTGGTCTCTATCTGGGGTTTTGGTGTTAACCGGAAGTGTGTGATAGATATTTTATAATTTATCGGCAACATTTTTGTTAGAACATAGTTTAGTTCTAATCATATTTTAGAGTTTTGATGATAACAAGTGAAATAAATTTTGTATAATAAATATGATATTCTGATGTGTATTGTTCCATTTCAAATAATGTTTTGACTCAAGCACTATAGAATAAATAAATATCAAAATATGCTGAGTAAACAAGTAATAGAAGTTTTAATGATGAATGGAACTTCTGGACACGCACGCTGAACGCAACTTCTGAAAGAAGCATGTTAACGTAACCTATGATAGAAGCACCAAGGAAACCTTTGTTAGAAGATACTCTGAACAAGGCTTGCAGAAGATCACGATTCTTCTATACGTCATCTTCTAAGACAAAGTTTGCTACAGTACCATTACTAATTAAAGTTAACACGGCTTAAGTACTTGAGTGGATCAAATTTCGAGGCTCATTGAGAAAACAAAGCACATGCAGAAAAACAACATTAATTATGTTTCTCATCATCCAAGACACGCAACAGAAAGCAACAAATTAATTTTCTAGAAGCTATATAAAGAGCAACCATTCTAAGAAGAAAAAACACAATTGCCAGAAAGAAAACTTACGCTGCCAAACTCAAACCTTATTGTGTTAAGTTTATTTTTCAGTTTTGAGCTTAAACTTTCTTGTGTAAAATTCACTTTTGTGATACATCTTTTTAGAAGCAACCTTATACACTTTGTTAGAAGTTCGTGTGTAATTGTTCCTTGAGAGACCAGTTGGGTCAGATTTTCAAGAGGGCTAGGACTAGAGAGTCTTAGAGGTGTTAGTCACTTGCAGTTGGCTTATGCATTATTGTTAGTCACAACAGTTGGTTGTGCAATTGTAATCTCTTGATTATAGTGGATTAAGTCATTGTTTGATAAAGGCAAAATCACCTTGGCGGGTGGACTATAGTAGGTTGAGTTTCTAACGTACCAGGATAAAAATCATTGTGTGTTTAGATTGTTGTTAAGTAAAAGAAAATTTAAAAGAGAAAAACCTATTTAACCCCCTTCTAAGTGTTTTCTAAGCCTTCCACTTTGTTGTTAAGAGAAAGTGGCTGGAAACACGTATGGGCTATGAAATCGGTTCTTCGAGGGTTTGAACTCGTTTCGGGGTTTGGAGTTAATTATCATAAGAGCAAGTTAATCAATATTAACTTGAGCCTTCACTTTCTTAATGTTGTGGAGAATTTCTTTTCATGCAGAATCGAAGGTAGTACGTTCTCTTTTCTTGGCTTATATGTTAGTTTTAATCCTAGGCGTATTTCATCGTGGATGTCGTTAATTAACAAGTTGAAGTTGAGAGTTTCTTGTTGGACATGAAGATTTCTCAATTTGGTAGGTAGAATTACATTATTGAAGTCGGACCTTAGTAACTTATTTATTTTTACTCTATCTTTCTATAAAGCTCCAACTTCGATATGTTAAGAAATTATTAATATTCAAAGTAACTTCCTTTGGGGCAGAACATATGCGAGAAGGAGAATTCATCGGGTTGGGTGGGAGAAAGTGGGTTTTCCTATTAATAAAGGTGGATTAGGGTTAATGAAAGTCGACACGACATCTCAACCAATGGGTTAAGTAAGAAAAAGGCCAACATCGACTAGTGGATTGATGAAGGTAAACTGGAAAACTATTCTCAACCAGTAGGTTGCTCTAAATTAACTGGAAAATAAATGATTAACTTCAAACAGTGGGTTGACAAGAATGTGAAAAATATCCTCAACAGTGGGTTGATTCAAATTGACAAGGAAATAATGATAAAATCCAACCAGTGGGCTGACCAAGGGGAAATATGATAACAACTTCAATCAATGGATTGACGCATGTGAAATGACACATATGATGAGTGTTCAATGCATGATATAGTTTTTTGGACGTGGCCAAAAGGAATTGGATTTTTGTATGGTAGAGCTTGGTTTTTAGTGGAAAATGCCGAGCAAGGTTTTGAGCTTTTTTTATGCAATGGGTGGATACCCCATGAATGATATGCGTGGTTTAATGCATGATTAATGAATGCATGCAAATATGATTGAGGAAAATTAGACGAGTGTTTTTGAAGGGTGCCCCGATTAAGGGTCACAGACAGTTGAAATGAGAAAGAATTATGAAGGTGGTCTTTTCGCAGGATATTGCAAGCATGACTTCCCGACACTTCTTGTGAGATTAGAAGTTGCTGATGATTTATGAACTCATATGCTTGTGAGCATCTTTGAAGATAGATAGGTCCTGGCCTTGAGTACCCCAAAATGATGGGTTCTCAAAAAGTTTGGATCAACAGGAGTTTGGAACTAACTGTTGATCTTTGAAGATGACATGCTCCAATGTTTGGAACTCTGAAAATGGAATGCCTCTGATTGTGATCAGCTCTCGAAGAGATGGCTTGCCCCTGGTGGGATAACTTTGCAGATGATGATGAAATTCTTCAACTGCTGAAATTCTCTTGATGTGAAGTGCTAAACTTGCAGATGAAATTGTTTTCTTACAATAGTAATTTTAATGCGATGATTATGCAAAACTTTTGAAATGAAATTGCGGTAAACAAATGGATAAATTCCGACGAGGATGCAATGGCAATTTGAAATTCAAGATGCGAAAAAGCGATGTGATAACGTGGTATCAGCACCAATGAATTTAACAAACACTGAGGAGTCAGGTTAATGCAACCTTGCTTTAGTATGCTTTCAAAAGAAACCCCGCTTCAATTAGGTCTTTTGTATGTCGTAACGTGGTCTGGTTCACGGTTTAAGAAACAAAAGATATAAGGCTCAAATTTTGATTTGTACCCAACCCAATCTTCGTGATGTTCTCCATTTCTACGTTCAGTTAATTGATTGATTCAATTGCAAATGACAACGTGGTGTCTTGAGAACCAATGCCCTTTGAGGCGGCAATCACCTATTCTTCTTTGGAAAGTCACACAAGCTTGTTCTTGCTTTTCATTTGTTGAGATCTTTGGTGATCTTTCTTTTTTTATTATTTTTTTTGGTTTGACTCGTCACTTTTGTGTTTGAACAACTTGTGTGACAATTATTTGATTGATGTGAGAATTTGATGGTTGTGACTACCATATGGATGGTTATTTGAGAAACACTCGTTGTAAGCTTTGAATTCTTCACTTCATCGACATTGTGTATGATAAGTGGATGTGGTTGAACCTTTGTGAAGGTATCTAGAATGGTCCATGATGACACGATCCTCTTGGAAATTGAATGCCTTAATTGCTTTAACTGAACAACTACCCTGCCCCAAGTTAAGATTAAGGGTTTTAATTGTATGCAGAAAGAAACTCCTACTTCAAGGCTCGAAGGGGTTAACGAGGGATTATCTTCCTTATATCTCCATTGTTTGGGGATTTGAAGCAATGCATGTACATCATCAGCAAAGTTTTAATTGAAAGCATACTGTTGCAAATTAGGTATTTGTTTATCATCATCCTTCCTCCAATGTTTGGTTAAACAAGAAGAAAGTGAGGTGGAAGAAGTATTGTTGTGTTTTTTTGTTGTTGTAATTTTTGAGTGATAGCAAGAGAGTAAAAACAAGAAAATAATATGATTAATTCAAAAGATGCAATGCTCATTTCATTAAAATTACGATTAAAGATAACAAAGTTCAAATGCAAATTAACATATTACAAACAAGAAAATTGCAACATGAAATAATAAAAGGGCCTAGTGACTATCAGTAGCAAGGATAAGCTTTCCCGTCTGATAACTGGCTTTAGGAGAGTCCCTTGTGTCTTGGCGCTGCTCATGGCAAGAGATTGGCGATCACTTGAGGGGCGTCCGCAAAAGTTAGTACTTTCTTATCAATCAGATCTTGAACTTTTACCTTCAAAACCTTGCAGTCTTCAATTGAATGACCTGCTACGCCACTGTGAAAATCACACTTGACATTTGGGTTGTACCCTGCAGGAAAATTTGATGTCTTAGGCTGAGTAGGTCTGGGATCTATTGCCTTTGAATTGACCAAGTATGGCCATAATTGAGAGTAGGTCATTGGAATTGGATCAATGCGGCGAGCCTCATTCTGCTGGTAACGGGGGGCTCTATTCTGATTCTGCTGCTGATTTTGATTCTGATGAGCATTTTGCTGAGCATTCTGTGGATAACTTGGCCTAGCATTCTGCTGAGCAATCCGAGGAACATTCAGAGGAGAAGCCACCTATGGCTGTTGGTATGGAGGCATAGAAAAGTTGGGTTGCTGGTATTGAGCAGCTGCAACATATGGGTATAGATAGTATGGCATGAATGGTGGTTGTTGAGCAATTGCAGGTTGGTAAGGCTGTGGTGTCTGAGATCCACTTCCACCAGCTACAACAACATTTTTTTCATCCTCCTTTTTCTTCTGGAAGATACCAGGGAATTTCTTAGCATTGTTGTTGTTAGATGATCCAGCAGTATTTACAATTTTGCCATTCTTCAAACCTTGTTCAATTCGCTCACCAATGGTAACCAAATTAGTAAAACCATAAGATATACTTCCAACCATTTCCATGAACATGCCTGTGAGTTCCTTTTCGCCTAAAGGAGGATTAACTTGAGATGCTAGCTCTCTCCAACGTTGAGCATATTCCCTAAATGTTTCCTGGTCTTTCATAGTCATAGCTTGCAACTATCTACGGTCAGGGGCCATATCCAAGTTGAACTTGTATTATTTCAAGAAAGATTCAACCAAGTCCCTTGTAGAGTTGATGTCTTCCCTCTTCAGGCTCATATACCACTTTAGAGAAGCTCTAGTCAGACTATCCTGGAAGCAATGAATAAGTAGCTTGTCATTATTTTCATGAGCAGTCATTTTGCGGAACTACATGGTCAGATGATCTTTTGGACAAGTAAGTCCCTTATACTTCTCAAGTTCAGGGACTTTGAACTTTGCAGGCATAGTTAAGTCAGAAACCAAACAGAGATTTGAGGTATCGAAACCAAAGATGTCATTTCCTTCCACCGCCTTCAATCTCTTCTCAATAGCATTGTACTTCTCTTTCACTTCCTCTACCTCATCATTCTATACTTGATCACCATTCTGGGAGCCATCAGCCTGGTATGTGAAGTGATTTCCAAAGGGAACTTGAGGTATGGTGTAGATGATTAGTCGTTGTTCGGTGACCACAGGCATCTGAACAGTCTATTGAGAAGATTGACCCACTCCATGATTGATTTCATATTGTGGAGAGTAGTTGTGCGGTATACCAAATTCTGGCCAGGTGGTAGCAACATTCTGAATATGTGGTGGCTCCACAACAGTAGTATCGAATTCAGAGATGACAGTTCTTTGAGGTGGATCAGTTTTTGCCATAATCACCTGCAACATTTCTGTGAGCTTGGTCATTCCAGACTTTAAATCATCAATCTCCATCCTGAATTCGACATTGTGTTGTTCTAGATTCTCCATTCTCAACTTGACAACAGCTCTAGTTTCGTAGCGGTGTCGGGGAATCAACTTGCTTTGTTAACTGGATGAATGGAAATAGATGGAATGAGTATTTTGATGGTGAAATGCACGCATGATGATGAATGTGGTATGCATACATTTTTGATATGCAATAGTGATGTTCATGGGATGAAATGTCACGTATAAAATGCAACATAATTATAAGAACATGTTCACAGAGATGTGAATGATACAGGTAAAGGATAATAAAATAGCCTATTTAGGTAAGCTCCATATGATTGGATGACTCTAAGTTTTCTACCCAATAACCCCATACACAGGATTGTACTAGGTTTTTGCTAAATGTTTCTCGGAGTCTCAGATCCCCTTTTGACAAACATTATCATCACGCGAACGATCTACGTGGTGATAACATTTCCAAAAGTATACACCAAGAAACGGCTCTTAATCGGGATACTCAAAATATTTCATTTGAGTGGTCGGTCCAGGTTTGGATATCCTAAAACTTTGAGTTATAGGCCCTTTGTCCAGAAATTGTCGTCCGCGCTAGCGTGCGGTGCAACAACTTCCTTAAAAGAACCAACTCTAAGGTGCAATCTTCACGTCGATCCAAGAGACAGAGATGTCTAATGGACCTAAGCTACGCAACCACTCTAAGCTTAATGTTACCTAGAAGCCTGGGTATGAGGCTTATCTATGAATTAATGATCTCATTCAGAACTCCCACAAAATGAATATATCAACAGGATGATAAACAAAGCATAAGAAAATAAATGACGGAAACATAAATATAAGAAAGAAAGCAAAGTAAAATAATAAACACACGAGCATGTAAAGAACTAAACTAGGGTTGACTCGCTTGAGAAAATTTTCCCAGTGAAGTCGCCAAACTGTTGACGCCATCGAAACAATAAAGTCGCCATCTAACTTTGTTTATTCCTTAAGAGGAAAGGAAAAAATATAGATAAAACCCGAGAAATGAAAAATGTGAAAGGTAATGGTCTTCGAAACCATTCGGTGCGGGTTCGGGAGTCGGTTGTGCAAGGGGGAAGGTATTAGCACCCCTCACATCCATCGTACTCGATGAGACCCATTTAGTTCTAAGTGTGTCTGTGTGTTTAAAATTAAATTTGCAATCTTCTTATTATTATGCGCGAAAACAGAAATGAAAAGAGAAACGTGTTTTAATTTTTTGAAAGTGTGCTCGCCAAGATGTTAGAATCTCGTGCCTACGTATTCCCCAAGTGTGATGGAAAAGTCAGAGCTTACGTAGTTCTCAGTTGGGAGAACATTTGTTGGTTGATTGATTTTATTTATGAAAATAGGAGTTTAATCGTACGTGAACGATAAGACATCACTAGTGCAATTCGCGTGTGAGCGAAAGAAGATCGCGTGTGAGTGAAGTGAGTTTGAAAAAAGGACTTGCATGTGGGCAAGGTTTGATGAGTTTAAATTGATTTTAATTGGGTAAAAAGTACCGAATTAACTAGGAGCTAATGCTAGTCTATCACCCAAAAGGTTTTCTTATGAAAAAAGTGAGGTGAAACAAAGTTCACGTTATTTAGGTGTCTTTAAACAATTGGCCTAACGTCCAACGATTCAAAGACTTGGAATTTATTGTGAAAAAGTCTTTTTTTTGAAGAAAAAAAAAATCACTCGACGTTGGATCGAGGTTTGGAACTTTATTATGAAAGTGGTGAATGAGATAAGATTTGATTTGGGTCATGATTAATCAAGTATATGGACTTAATTAATCTCGTGAGGATAGGTGCTCCTACCCCCAACTATGATTTGCGTGAGAACTTGGTATATGGACCAAGGCGCGAGAATGGAAATGAGGCGATTGCGAATAATTATATACAAGCATGAAATAAAGCGAGTAAATGAATTAAAAGCCCATACAAGGTGGTTAACGCAAATGATAAGGCAATTGATATTGTGTAGGTGCATGCACGAAATAAATTTAATCGATTAACTAGACGAAGTTTAATCAAGTAACTAGATTAATAAAATTAATTAGACGGACTAATCAATTTTAAATAACCTAATTAGATAATTAAATAACGTTTAACAAACCAATTAAAGTCTCATTGTAAGCCCAAGAGCAAGCGTGGTGTGTGCACAAATGTGTGGTCATTGTGACGCTTCAAAGCTTTGTCAACTCAAGGTTAAAAATGGCTCGCACGAGTATTAGTTTGAAAATATTTGGTTTGTGCATGCGATGAATAATTAAAAATAAACAATAAAATATTTACTAATTATTACAACTCATAGGGAGTGGGGTACATAATTACAAATAGGGATTGAATCGAATAATTACAAGTCCTTATGAAGATGTACAAATGAGAATAGAAACAATTCAACAATTAACAAAAATAAATCTAAGAGATAAATAGCTAAAAGAAAATATTTTTGAGCATTTTAAAATATTAAATAAAAATAAATAAATAAATTTATTATAAGAAAATAAATTTAATAAGATAAACTCTAAATCTAAGATCTTATGTTCTTTTTTTTTAAGATAAAGTTTTGAGTAAATAAAATAAAACTAAATCTATATATCTTTTTTATATCTTTGAAAATTATTTTGAAGATCTAAAATATATTATTTCTAATATCAATCAATAAAAGCAATACTATTTCTAAAAAACTTAACAAATAAAAAAAATAAAATATTTTTGTTCTATTAAAATAAAGTTTTGAGTAAATAAAATATATATATATATATATATATATATATATATATATATATATATATATATATATATATATATATATATATATATATATATATATATATATATATATATATATATATATATATATATATATATATATTGTATATTTGTAATTATTTTGAAGATCTAAAATATATTATTTTTAGTATCAATCAATAAAAGCAATATTATTTCTAAAAAACTTAACAACTAAAAAAATAAAATCTTTTTGTTCTTTTAAAATAAAATTGAGTAGATAACATAAAACTAAATCTATATTTTTTTTTTTATCTTTATTAGATAGGGGAAAAGAAATAGAGATAAAAATTAAATTTGAACAAAATTACTATATATTATATTTTAAAGTTAATTAAAAAGAAATAGAAATAATAGTAAAAATGAGTTGGGTTGTATCTGAGTATTATCGGATCTAATCATATTTATTCAAGGCCCATATGGGAAAATTAATCTAAGAAAACCCTAGGCCAAAATGTAGCAGCCACTTGCCTTGTTATTTGTTTTCATTATTTACTTCCAAATAAATTATTAAAAGCTTAGTAAAATAAAATAAAAAAACAGAACCTCACGCTACTCTCTCTCACGCGTCATCTTTCTTTCTGTTTTTTTCCCGCTCTCTCTCGCTTGCTCTCAGTATTCTCTGTGACCATGGATGGAGAAAAACAACAACAATCAAGCAAACTACCCTAATCCCAACCCCAAATCCTATGTCATGAGCGTTTCAGATGATACGATACAAGGTTCTTGCAGAAATTAAAAGCATAAAACGACGAAAGGTATGTTACTCAGATTTTCGCAATTGCTTTTCGTCTCGACTTCTGTGCGTCACTTTCAATCGGTACTTCTTTCGTCTCTTCCGATTTGATTTTTTTGTTTTCACGAACTCCTCTGATTCTTCTGATTTCTGCTCTTTGGTTTGATTTGCGTTGGGTTTTCTGCATTTTTTTCCGGTCTGCTGTTTGTTGAGTTGGGATGATGGATGATGGTGAAAGTTTAGAGGTTATGATTCTGGTTTTGATATGAAGGTTGGTCTGTGAAGGTATCGATGGAGTTTTTGAGGTGAGTTGTTGTTGTGGTTTCCCTGAGTTATGGATTTTGGACGGATGTTGAATGAAAGATGGTGGTCGATTTTCGTTTTGGTTTGAAGAATGGTTGTTTGATATTTGGTGAAGTCAGTGAGGTAAATGGAGGGTTTCGTGAAGGGTTTTGAGTTGCTGATGAAGTGTATGGGTTAAAGACCTTGTGGCTCATATTTTTGGTTTGCCGTGTAGTGAACGTGAGTGAGTGTTTTTGTAGGAATGAAGGTTTTGATGGTTGAAAGTTTATGGTGTTGATATGAATGGTTCTAACTAGCAGTGGTATTAAGAGAGGTTGAATGGAGTACGTTAGTTTGAGGTTTCTTTTGCTAATTGTTTTTTCTATAAAAAATTGAAGGGTGGAAAATGAGGAATTTATGTGATGAATTGAGGATAAGAACAAGAGGGTAAACTTGGTGAGAAGGAATAAGGTTAAAAAAAATTTGAAATTGATAGTGGAAGGAGGAATTAGTGTGAGAAATTGTACTGATGTTATTTTTTGTCTTTCTTGTTTTTGCAGGGTTGTAGCAAAATGCTGAGGAGTAGTGGTGGTAGAAAGAAACTAGAGCAACAATAACATTTTTGTATTTAGTACTTAAATAAATAAATAAAAGACTATTGTTACTATAATATTAAAAAATGTTCATGTATATTATTTAAATCAAAGTATCTCTAAAAAAACTTTAAAATAAGTAAAACAAAATAATGACTAACATGATGTAAATGAATAATTATGGACAATTTGAAGGAAAAAAAAAACATTCTAAGCCAAAAAACTATTATTCTATATGAGGTAATAAAAACAAAGTGATTTATCCATACGACAATTAAATTAGTTATCGAAAAAAATTGGAATTCTATTAATGCCTAATTTAATTTAAAAAATGAATGTTAACTCTAAAAAAAATGCAAATATAATAAACAATGGTTTTGATGCACGAATCGAAATAATTATCGATTACGGGTGCAAAGCTAAATGTGAATTCGAAACTAATGAAAAGTCGAAATTTATTTGGGTGTGAATGTTGTAGATGTATAATGATGACCAGATGGAAAAAATATGATGCGCTAATGCGGCTAAAAACTTATGGTTAAATTTAGGGTGTGACACCGACGCTTTGATACCACTGTTGGGAAATAACACAACTGAAAAAGAAAATTTTACAACACATAGACTTCTCTACTCTTACACCAATCCCCTAGTACACCCACATTCTTACAAAGCAAATATTTAAACTAAAACTCAAATATAAGCTTAAAGTGTTATTAATTGGTATATCTAAGAACAAAGAACTTAGATCTAATATATATAGCTTTGGCCTCCCCCTTGCTTCATCACACTAAGCAATGTGGGACTTGTCAAATAGCTACTTTTTGACTTGTTCTTTATTAAATAAATTAGGCTTACAATCAACCCCAACAGTTATTTTACGTGTTTTTTAACAGATTAAAGTTACTAGTCCAATGGTTGGTCGCCTGACATTTGGGAAAATGACCCAGGGTTCAATTCCCCTAGAGAGTAAGTTTTTAAGATAACAAACTATGTATACGATGATTAAAAATGCTTTTAGGTACCTTGGCATCCCTATGTTAAGCAAAAAACTGGCCATTACTATTCAAAATTAATTGATAAAATTGTCAACAAGATTACACATTGGAGCTCGAGACTCCTCAATTACGCTGGAAAAATTCAATTGCTCCAAAGTGTGATCTTTGCCATGCTAAACTATCCCAAAAGTCGTGATCCACACAATTAATTCCATTTGTTGTACTTTTTCTGGACTGATAGCTCTGAGAAAAGCAGGAAAGCTCCCATAGCTTGGAAAACTGTTTGTGAACCTAAGCGGGATAGGGGTCTAAACATCATTGGTATTAAGGTCTGGAATAATGTCACTCTTTTGAAACTGTTGTGGAATTTATGTGGTAAAGCATAGAGCCTTTGGGAGAAATGGATTCATGCATATTATCTAAAAACCAGCCGATTATGGAGACTACCATCCCAGCGAATGCTTCTTGGATCCTAAAAGAAATTATGACAACAAGATCCATGACACAAGAAAATGGGAATTGTGACGATATGATACAGAGAGAAAAGTTTGATATGAAGAGAATGTATAAATGTATGGCAAGGGATTCACACCAAGTTCATTGGAAATCTCTATGGGAACTTGGCTTAGCCCAGGGAAATTGTAAACCTTTGGGTTGCGTGCAATGAGAGGCAAACAACTTGTGACAAATTGGAAAATTTTGGAGTGATTGATAGCGTTAAATGTTGTTTCTGTCATGCGGATGAATCTCAAAAGCACATCCTGTTTAAATGTCGAGAATCTGACCATATTTAGAGAGCAGTGTCGAGTTGGATCTAGGAGGACCATGAACTTATGTCATGGAATCAGGAGATTGAGTAGGCAATAAAGAAGACAAAAGGTAAACGCTTATGTGGTAGATTGTTGAAGCTAGCCTTCACAGAAAGTGTCTACAAAGTGTGAAGGTTTAGAAATTATAAAACTTTTGACAATGATGTACAAAGCAAACAAATTGATAGAAAAATCATATATAACTTATAGAGGATGGATGAATAGGAGGCTTAGGACATACCTTGCTAATCTTATGGTGCATTAAGGTAGATTAGATTGTCTTTTTGTCCGCTTAGAATGTTTTTGGGTTGGATCTGGACGATCGCACTTTCTGATTTTTTTATTCAATCAAAGTTTATTTGTCTAAAAAAACTATAAATTTCAATATATTTTTCTTAATATTTAATGGTATAAAACAAATCTATTTTTGTTTAAAAAATCAAATCAACTATTATTTAAAAAACCAAACATTAGTATTTAAAACAATTATTGAAATATCCAATAAATTCTACCAAATAGATATTTATTACAATATTTTTTAAAAACTAACCTAATGAAAATAGTATCTTTTCTGTGTTTAGGGTTTACTTTTAATATAAAACAACCAAAGCTCTTTGTGTTTAGGGTTTACGATTAATCTCTTCTCATCTCATAGTATCACACACAATTCTGGTATTCACTTGCACAGATTAACCATAAGAAAATGAGCGATGTGAAGGAAGTCATTATCCGTGAAGTTTGGGCATACAATTTAGAGGATGAATTCAATCTCATTCGACAAGTTATTCATCAACATCCTTTCATATCATTGGACACTGAATTTCCTGGAGAAATTCATTCATCACCCAAAATCGACTACAGTTGCTTGAAGGCCAATGTTGATGCCCTTAAACTCATTCAGGTTGGTCTTACCCTTTCCGATTCCAATGGAAATCTCCCTGATTTTGGAAGCAATAACAGTTACATATGGCAATTTAACTTTTGCGATTTTGATGTCAATCATGATCTTTGTAATCAACTTTCCATTGATATGCTCCGCCGTCAAGGTATTGACTTCGATCGCAATTTCCGTGATGGTGTGGATTCGGTGCGTTTTGCTGAACTAATGCTATGGTCCGGACTTGTTTTTAACGATGCTGTTGTATGGATCACATTTAGTAGTGCATATGATTTTGGATATTTGGTAAAGGTTTTGACCCAAAAGAATTTACCAAATAGTTTGGAGGATTTTTTAAATTTAGTTGAAGGGTGGTTTGGAAAGAGTGTATATGATATGAAATACATGATGAAGTACTGCTACTTTTTGTACGGTGGTCTCGATTCCGTGGCTACTACCCTTAATGTAAGGCGGGTGGTTGGAAATTCACATCAAGCCGCATCGGATAGCTTGTTAACTTGGTATTCATTCCAGAAAATGATGGAGATTTATTTTAAGAATAATGAGGCTATTCAGCATGCTGGAGTGCTATTTGGATTAGAAATGGTAGATTATTGAATGTATAAATACTATTGTTTTCTTTTCTTATTTTGAAATATAATCTCATTATCTCAATTCTATTTGTTTTGTCTTCATATAAAATGTCTTCTAGTTTTGATAAAGAAGATGATAAAACTTTCTCTGCTTTTGGATTCAGTGAATGGCCAAGTGCAGGTCCTAATACAGTATTTTTACATAATTTACTGGTTTGGCTTGCAGCAATGGTAAAATTTATTCTATTTAATCCACAGATTAAGAAAATATATAAATCTGATTTGACTTAATTACATGAAGCTTTCCACAAGTAAGTAATTATTACTTAAAGCAAACAGAAGACTATTGGTGTTAGATTTGTAAAGCACCTGTTCATAATGTAAATTAGAGTGAGGCCAATCCAATTCTGAGTTAGTTTTGACTCTCCTGAAAACATCAGTTGGAAACCTGAAACATCAATAAGGAAAGGCTTTGAAACAACTAAATAATAATCACAAGCCTTTTTTTCTTTCCAAAATGCATGGAAACTAGTTCTAATTCAGATTGCGAAAAATGTATGTCTTGGCAGAACCAAGTTCAATTAATAAACAAAATGCCAACTAATGATATGATCATGGCTACAGATTGCTTGGTGGCCTCTATATGCAACCCCTGCATCTCTTCTTTGACTGCATCGTTGTTAAAGGTCTCTAACATTGGATCTGTAGAATCATCAACATAAATAAATATCATGCCTAATTAACACCTTGGATGAATTATAGCAATTTTGCATTCAAAGAAGATTACACAAAATTCCTTGGTCTTGAAGGAAGCAGTTATCTTTCTTTTAAATAACATTTGGAATTCTAGGAATATGGCTAGATACAAGCACATGGTCCCTCTTCTTCTGATAAGTGGATTTTGCAGGTACTATCCAAACTAGAATTTAACCACTAGATTGGAAGAAAGAAATAAAATGATAATTCTGAAAGTTCATATATCATTAATATCGTCTATTACACTTTAAATATTAGGTCAAACCTACTGAATATAGATCAATGGGCCAAAAATCCCCTTAAAGAAAATAACTACAACGAACCTAAAGCCACTTAGAGGTATACGTCAAATGAAAATTCTTTCTCCGCATTATATTAATTTATGTTTATGTTTTTTTCTCTTTACGTTATACCTCCTGAGACAAACCATGTAAAGCAATAAGCACGATGAGAGTGTCGCGTTGTTCACGCGACATCTCTTGTTTAGCTGTGGTGCATTCAACATGAGGTAGGGGATCATGGAATGTGTTGGACAAGCGATCTCAAGAACAAGAGGGGTGAATTGTGGTTTTTAAAATTCGTGATTAATTTCATATGTTTCCCGATTTAAATCGTGTTAGTAGTTTCTTAAGAGTAAATCTCAGCGAAATGAAAAAAAAAATAGCAGAGATCTTCTTGAGATTTTGACTATAAATTTTTTGAGATTTTATAAGTTATGCACACGAACCTTAATTCAAGCCGATCTTGATATTCTTACAGTTTATCCCCCACCAAGTATAGATTTTAATCAAGGCTAAGCCAACAAATCATCTTAGAGATTTTCGGGTTGATCTCAATAATCAAAAGCGAAACCGTTTCTAGCAAAGTTCAATAAACCACTGTAGAGATTTTAAGATTGGTTTTTCTTACGAACTAAAGTCAACCTTCTTAAGAGTATTGCACTCTTAAAAGTTAAACAAACATCACAGCCATTTATAAAATTCTTCCTTACAAGCAAAGTTTCATTTACAAGCACTAAGGCAATATCAAGTGAAAGAAATATTGTTTTTTAAAATAGAAAGAAAGAATTTTAAAGAGATAAATTCCATAGAAAAGGTAAAACGTTCACAATTAGTGAGAAGTGAAGTGGAAGCGAGTCTCTTTTATATAGAAGTTTGAAAATCCAAAAACGGAAAATAATTCATGGGTCAAATTAACGAGTTAATCGATTGGCACAAAATTTTAATCTATTGGTCAACTCAATTTTAATCAATTAGCAAGCCCGAAAAGGAAATATTGGATTTAAAGTTCCTACAAGTTATTAATATGTTGTCATAAAGTCTTGATTATTCTATTAGCTCTTATCCAATCCATTGATACTTCTTCAACCAATTGGTTAGCTCAAGAATAGTTTAGAAAAAATTTGGATAACTCTTTAATCACTTGACTTAGCTTAGAAAATAATTTTTACAATTCTAACATTTGAAAAGATATTTTTAGGTGTGTGTCTGAGTTGTCTTAGTACTTCTAAGCTACTCCCTTACTTTTATAATACTCAGGTCACTCGGGCAGACAGACATGACCTGCCAGGCTTTCACACGGACAAACATATCTAACATCAAGACTTGACCAATATGGAAGATCAAAGAAGATGTACCACTTTTTCCATATATTTTTTGCAACTGCCCCTTTTTATTTTTCTCTCTTCCAGAAGACAAGATTAATGTGTTCTTGCCGTTGATAAACTTCATCCCTGATTAAAGGTTCAAGGGCATCATCAAACTCTTGCTCTCCATTAAAATCCTTTCTCAATCCACAATAAGGATGATCGGATTTTAGAAATTTTTAATGCCCAAGGTAAACGGTCTTTTTTCCAAATTCAAGTTGGTGAAAACAAGTATTATCTTCACAAATATGACACGCTTTATTTCCTTTGACACTATATCCACCCAAGTTACTATAAGTAGGAAATTTGTTGATTGTGCAAAATAACATTGTACGCATCTTAAATTTTCCCCCAAAATATACATCATCAACCTCAACGCCTTTATTGCATAATGAAACCACCTAGCTGAACATCGACTGATAGGATATATCAATGGAGTCGCCATCGAACATTTTTTATCTCGCAAAGGAGAAAGGAAAACATCGAGTAAACCTGAGAGGGAAGAAATCACGGTCTTACTACCGAGAGATCTGGGTAAGGGAGTCTGTTACGTGAAGGGAAGGGATTAGAACCTCGCACGCTCGTAGTACTCTACGGTATCCACTTCTATTTTCTAGCTAAGGGGTGTGTTATATTTATCTATCACTTAATCACTATAATGCATGCAAAAGAAAAGGAAAATAAAGGAAACACGGGAAAAGAAGGAAGTATTTACAAAGTTGTGCTCGATCGAGCCTCGTGACAAGATGCCTACGTATTCCCTCGTGCATTGGGAAAGTCAGAGCGTCGTAGTTCGGCTCACTTGTTTTGATGGATTTTGTGTTTTTTACTTATGAAAAAGGTTTTAAACACAAAAGAAAGCGCCTGTAGGCGAAAAAGGTTAGTTTTAGTTGGTTTCTCTTACCTTTAAGAAAGGAGTTTGAACCATTATTAGGTGTTTTAGTTTTCAAAAGAAAAAGAAAGAAAGTTTTACTTTTAATTACATGTAAGGATGCAAAAAGAAACAAGCAAAACAAAAGGGAGACTAACTAGTAAAACCACCTGGCTGAACTTCCGACTGATAGGGGTGTACCAATGGAGTCACCATCGAACGTCTTTTATCTCACGAGGGAGAAAGGAAAACATCGAGTAAACTTGAAGGGGAGAAATCGCGGTCCTACGACCGAGAGATCGAGAGAATCTAGGTAAGGGAGTTAGTTACGTGAGGGGAAGAGATTAGCACCCCACACTCCCGTAGTACTCTACGGTATCTGTAACGCCCTGAATTTAATTAATTATTTAATTAAATTATATAAGGAATTATCTATTGGAATTGTCGAAGTTGGAAAATTAATCGGAGTAATTGGATTTGTCGGTATTATTATTTAAGAGGCATATTTGAATTATTAAGTCGAATTTTAGTCGGATAAATCGGAAGAATAACATTAAAGATGATATCATTAATTTAATTGGAATTATTCGGAGAAGAGTCGCATTATGGGTGTTAGTTGATTAGTTGGTTTAATCGGAGAATTTCTATTAGAATATTATTTGCAAGTTGGTGTTATTTAATTGATGGATGAGAAAATGTAGAAAATAATATTATTGTATGTGATCATTATTTAATTAAATTGAATTGTTGTGTGGTGAATAGTATTGAGGAGGTGTGAACATTAAGCCCAAGTAGAAACAAAATATTATTATTATTATTATTATTATTATTATTATTATTATTATTATTATTATAAGTTGGATTTAATTATAGGAGATATAAAAGGAGAATTATAAGGGTTTGGTGAATATTTTTGGGAAAAGTTGTACGTGGGAGAAAGATAAGAGGAACAAGGGTTTGGAGGAAACTATCGTCGGAAGAGGAAATTACCGACCGAAAAGCCAAGGCAGAATTCGACCAGAAATTAGGAGGCAAACGTAGAGTTGAACTGCTTTTGAACCTAGGTAAGGGTGGGGTTCAATCTCTATAACCGGATATATGATAGATCGTATGTGGATTGGGTTGTATGAATTTTCCCATGAATTGCTCGTTCTTTTGTGTTAGGTTGATGTGGTGAAAATAATTGCTATTGTGTTAATGTTACTATTATATTGTTAAGAGATTTTAATTTTGGCTGAATCAATTAATGGTATGGCCTTTATATCAATAATAGTATGTTGTGGAAATCTAAGATCGATCGAAGTTATTTTATAGTAATCGATGACTGAAGAAGAATTGATATGAGAAATAAAAGAAATAAGAGAGATTGCAGGAAAAATATACGAAGTAAGACATATATGTATATAGGGGAGGCGGACGCCCCACAAGAGAATGGGCAACAGACGGGGGGCCCATTAACATGGAGGCGGGCGCCACATAGTGGTGAGAGGAGGTGAGGCGAGCGCCTCACTGCTTGAGACGGGCGTGAGACATTGTTTCCTGATACTTTCCTTATTCCTAGTTTTTCACTTAATGGCAAGTTTTAATAATTGTTCTAGTAATTATTTTATTGCTTTGGTTAATAATTATTGTGAATAATTGACAAACAAAATCCATATTAAATTGAGTGGCAGGTATTGTTTAACCGAACCAGTAGTAGTAATTGGCAGAATTGGAACAAGAATAACTAGAAAGGTTGGTTTAGCGGATGTTTAGTAGAAATAACATATTGATATTATTAAGAACAATTATTAGAAATTATTTAGCAGGACTTGAATATAAGCGAGAATTAATTTAGCAGGATGATAAATTATTAGAATCTATTTAATAATCAGTAGTAATGCGGGAAATTAAGAATAGTTTCGTTTGGTCGAATTAGTAAATTAAGCGAAAAAATTAGTTGTTCGGAATTAATTGAAAATTGTCAGGATGGTTCGTGTATTTTAGTAAGTAATTACGATTGTTTTATTTTGTTGAAATTGTGTGAATGCCTTGCGTTGTTGGTTACGTGTGTTGTAATAATTGCGAGGTTGCAGTTGATAAACTATTATCGTTGTTGAATATGTTGTTGTTATAAATTGTTGTTGATATGTCGATGAAGTTGTAGGCCTATGACCAATGTTGATTAAGTTGAATCCTCCCAATTTATGGACATGTTTGAGTTGTAGGTCGAATGACCAGTGTTGATCTAAGTTGATGTCATTGATGCATATTTTAAGTTGTTGTTGTATGATGTTGTTGTTGTCGCATTGTTGTGTATTTGTTGTTTAAGTTGAGGTCTCATGGCATACATTGTATTATTAAGTTGGCTTGGATTGGCAATTTTTATTGGAGCTATGCTCACCCACGTTGTCCTGGATTGGCACAAGTTGAAAGTTGAAGGCTTATGCCTTGTTAAATGCCTCGATAACCTGACATGATTTTTAAGTTGGGAGTTTTACTCTGATGGATCCACATGCATTTGCATAGTTGTGTCGCATATTGAGTCGCGTGTTAAAGTTGTTGTTATTATTTATTGTTTGTTGATTGTCGTTGTGTTGTTGTGATAAGATGTTATTGTTATAAGTTGTTGTTGCTATAAGTTGTTATTGTTGTGAATTGTTGTTGTTATAAGATGTTATTATTATAAGTTGTTGTTATAAGTTGATGTTGCTATAAGTTGTTATTGTTGTGAATTGTTGTTGTTATAAGATATTATTATAAGTTGTTGTTATAAGTTGTTATTGTTGTGAATTGGTGTTATTATAAGATGTTATTATTATAAGTTGTTGTTATAAGTTGTTATTATTATAAGTTGTTGCTGTTATTAAGGTGTTGTTATTATTATGTTTTGTTGTTGTTGTTGTTGTTGTTGTTGCGAAGTAGCTATTATACCATTGTTATCGTTGTTGTTACTAATTGTTTCTGAAGTTGTTGTTATAACTGCTATCGCTGGTTGTCATCTTAGTTGTTGTTTGAAAGTGGTGATATTTGTATGATTTGATCTAATATATCGTTTATCATACACTTGTTTATAGTTGTTGATATCTCACTCTTTCATTTGTTTCGTCGTTACCTTTATTCTGGTAACGTGCAGGTATCCTAGTCGAAGATTTAGTTGCTGTTAGTTCGAGTTGGGTAGTCACTCTAATACGTAACACTCGGGGATGAACGCTAGTTGTTTAGTTATTTTGGGATTTGTTGTTGATATATGAAAAGTAATTGTTGACTTTAAAATGGTTTTAAGTTGAAAAGTTGTTATAACTTCCAAGTTGAATAATGTAGTTCCGCTGATTAGTCTTAATAAAGTTAAATTCATGTTGTTTCAGTTTATTCGAACTTATGTGTTATGTATCTACGATAGCATGCTGTTGTAAGTTGAATTGTAATACTCCAATTGGTTGTTGAAAATAATTTTATAACTCTGATTTCTTAATAATTACTGGGGTAGATTTGGGGTGTTACAGTATCCACTTCTATTTTCTATCTAAATGGTGTGTTATATTTATCTATGCTTAAACGCTACAATGCATGCAAAAGAAACGAGAAATAAAGAAAACACGGGGAAAAGAAGGAAGTATTTACAAGTTGTGCTCGATCGAGCCCCGTGACAAGATGCCTACGTATTCCCTCGTGCAATGAGAAAGTCAGAGCGTCGTAGTTCGGCTCACTTGTTTTGGTGGGTTTTGTGTTTTTTACTTGTGAAAAGGTTTTAAACACGTAAGAGAAAATGCGTCCGTAGGCGAAAAGAGTTTGTCTTGGTTGGTTGGATTTACCTTGAGAAAGAAGTTCAAACCATTATTAAGTGTTTTGTTTTCAAAAGAAAAAAAAGGCAAGTTTTAGTTTTAATTACATGCAAGGATGCAAAAAAAAAAAAAAAGGAGACTAACTAGTACTAGATCTAATGTTGTCATGCAAAGATTGGACCTATGGTTGAGAATAAGAGGCGTCTCTACCTATGTCAACATGCAAAGGATGTAACTCCTAATGTCTAGGCTCGAGAGCTATCCTAACCGAGCGGTCCTAAGGGAAAGCTATCTTATATTCGTCTTGGTTGTAAAACCAAGGGATGCAAGGGGATGAAGCAATCAAGTGCTTTGGAAGAAGCACACAAGCAATACAATGCACAAACAAATGTCAAACAATTGCAGGCATAGCCTACGGAGCAAATGATGCGAGTTCTCCAATAAATGTGAATCCCAAGAATGAGTGGAGAGTCAGAATAGGGAACTCTGACCAGTTTTGTGATCGACTCGATAAAGGAATAGTAACATGATTCACGTGTACCATATAAGACACGGACTAGAACTACGGGGGACGACTGCCGACCCTTTCCACTTGCCCCATATATCATGACTCGATATCAGAAAAATAACAACGCGGGTCTTTGCATAGTAGTGCCACGTCGGGTGTCCTAACCACTTGACCTATGCAAGCACAATTCTAAATACTTACTGAGAATCGCCTCCCTATGCACGGATGAGGGCTATAAACATAATCAAGCACATGTAGCACACAGAAGCGCCCTAAACGGGTCTTTAAATAAAGTAGAGGGGTTCCCGAATATGCTCCAACTTCGGAAGCCCCATCATGCATCTCTATTCCTACTTCTCATGGCAAAAGAAAGTTGTAAAGCCCTACTTATCATGATATCTAGGAAAGCTGTAAGAGAATGCAGTAAATGGTGTAGAAAATACCAAACGGATGTAAAATCCGAAGAGCACTGCGAGCTAAAGAAATACTCTGGAAAACTTCAAATATTGCAGCCACGCAATAAGAGTAAACCGGTGAGAAGAGCTCAAGGTATCAAAAACAAGTGGAATACGCGTTCATACGCATCCAACGTAATAACACCTGCAAGAGAAGAGAGATCCCAACAAATAGACAATAGAATGTACGCGTATGCGCACAAGCCAAGGAACATGTGTATACACGTTCCAAACAATGGTACCTGCAAGAAAACCACGCAAGTAGACAATAGAATGTACGTGTATGCGCAGAAGCCCAGGAACATGTGCATACACGTTCCGATCAAATGTACCTGCAAGAACGGAGTAAAATCGAGAAGCAGATAATAAGATGTACACGTGTGTATACAAATGCAAAACACCTGCAAGAAGGGAGTTAGACCCAAAGAAACAGACAATAGAATGTATAGGTGAATATACAAGCACAAAACACCTGTAAGATGGGAGTTAGACCCAACAAACAGACAATAGGATGTATATGTGTGTGTACAAATGCAAAAGCACCTGCGAGAAGGGAGTTAGACCTAACAAACAGACAATAAGACGTACACGGACGTGTACGAATGCAAAACACCTGCAAAAATGGAATAAAATCGGAGAAGCAAGCAAATAGAATGTATGTGCATACAAGTAAAGCCTAAAGAAAGGAGTTCAAGTACCTCGCACACAAAATAAAGTGTCAAAATTAACAAAGCAAGTGGTAGAAATAATAATCAGAATGAAAAACCGATTGCAAATATGATTACAAAATGGTATAAGCATGCAAGAAGTGAAATAAAATTGGAAAAATCAGAATGGAAAGTCGGTTTTCCGAAATCGGGGCGAAAAAGTCAACATCTCGGAATCGATTAAAAATCGCATAGTTGCTTGCAAAAACGCCAACGGTTTCAAAAACATATGCGCTTTTAATTAATTTTGAGTGGAAGTCATACTTTTGGAGCATTAAAGTGTCGGGGCAGCGAGAGTGTTTGAGCATGTTGTGATCAAAATTTGGTTCCGAAACCTCCAAAATCGGTTCCGGAACATGTCAAAACGTGGGAAATAAGTAATGTTACTTCGGACTTTCAAGGAAACATGAGTTCCGAAGTGTAAAATTGCCAAAAATTGCCAAAAATCGCTTTTGGAAGTGCAAAATTCATGTTTTGAATTAAATTCCAACACAAGTTTTTATTTGGTTTTGAAATGTTAGAAGTGTTGGAATTTAATCCATAACATGTAATCAAAAGGAAAAGTAAGAGAAAGGACAAGTTATGTGCAAGCTATGTACAAGTTTTGTTCATTTTCAAGTAAGAAAAAGAGTGAAAACGCATGTAAAAATGCAAGTTGTTTAGTGTTTGTGTGGTGTTGTGTTGTGTTTAGGTGCATACATGTGCAAGTGTATGTGTTGTATTGTGTAAATGCAATGCAAACAATGTGCAAGTATTTAAAAAAGTAAACATGTAAGAAGTGTCAGTGTAGTGATATCATACATGTGCATTTGTGTGTGAAAAGTGGATTGTGTTCATGTTTTAATGTCATAAAAATGAATCAAAATGCGTCAAGTCAATGTAATTATCCTATATGCATGTACAAGGATATACAAATATGCAATTTGTATTATAAAATGTGTGTTAAAGTGTGTGTATGCGAAGTGTAGGCAAGTGCAAATGTGTGTAGAGATTAGGTGTTAATTCTTACATTTTACACAAGTTTAATACATGAAAATGAAGCCTCTAATCATGTAATTCAATGTATCCTAATGATTTGTATACTTTCTAATGTATGAACATACATAAATGAATGCACAAATGCTTAGAACAAGTGTCTACATGTGGTAAAAGTTAACACTACAAGTGTATGTGAGTGTTATGTGCAAAGTGTGAGTGTAGTGTAAATTAAACACTAATTTCCTACATTTCGATACTACTTTAATGCACCAAACAAGCTACTAAATCAAACAATTAAATACATGTTGATGACTCTATACATTGTCTAATGCATGAACATGTGATTAGTGACGCAAAATGCTCCTATTATGTACCTATGTGCAAAGATACTCAACACCACAAGTGTATGTGTGTGTAGTGTGCAAAAGTTTTACACCGACACCTTTAAGGCACAAAAATCGGAATCAAATCAAGGAATTCGACTAAAAAAATGCTATAATCGGAATCCACACAGAATTTGCAATCAATTCGACTATTCAATTTCACAAAATAAATCAAAAGTCGGAAAAATGATTAAATTAAGTGCTTATTTGAGATAATCACTTACTTGCACTTGAAGTCTTGATGAAATTGATGAAGAAAGCCTTGTAATTCTCCAAGAAAATACCAAATCAATCTTCAATTGTTGATAATAATCGGAATCAGAGAAGAAATCGGATGAAATCAACTTGAATTATCGAAATTGAGGAAAATTGCAAGGAGGAAGAGTGATCTCCGATGAGAGAAGGGGAAGAAATGGCCGGAATTGTGACCAGAGAGAGGTGGCGCTGATCGCGATCTCCGAGCTAGTGGCTAGAGGCTTTCTACAAAATCCTGGAATAGACTTCGACGAAGTATATGCACCGGTTGCTAGGCTGGAAACAATTCAAATAGTTGTTTCGACTGCAGCATATAGGGGATGGAAGATGCATCAGCTGGATGTAAAGTCAGCATTCCTGAATGGTCCATTGGAAGAAGAAGTCTATGTTACTCAACCACCAAGATTCGACGTCAAAGGACAGGAGTCAAAGGTGTATAGATTGAGGAAAGATCTTTATGGTTTGAAGCAAGCTCCTCGAGCTTGGAATAAAAGAATAGATAGCTTCCTGATCGAAGCAGGTTTCACAAAGTGTGTCTCTGAACACGGAGTCCATGTAAATGATGTCGACAATGTCAGTCGAATCATTTTATGCCTCTATGTAGATGACTTACTCATTACCGGAGCCGACGAAGCTGAGATAATGAAAGTCAAGTCGAAGCTAATGCAAGAGTTTGAAATGTATGACTTAGGGAATCTCTCATATTTCCTAGGGATGAATTCAAAAATACTGAAGAAGGAGTACTCTTGCATCAGACTAAGTATGCTCAAGATATTCTGAAGAGATTCAACATGAGCAACTGTAATGAAGCAGTCACACCATTAAAAACTAGAGCAAAGCTGAAGAAGAAATCGAATGATGAGTTTGTAAATTCGACATTGTACAAATAAATCATTGGATCCTTGATATATCTTTCCAATACAAGACCAGATATCTGCCAAAGCGTAAGACTGTTGAACAGATTTATGGAGAAACCTCGAGAATGTCATTTCATCGCAGTTAAGAGGGTGTTGAGATACGTCAAGGGAACTATCGACCATGGCATGTTATTGCCTACAAAGTCGGAGGACAGCACAAGTGTCGAAGTTCATGGATACTGATTCAGATTTCAGTGGAGATTAGGACGAAAAGAAAAGCACTGCTGGCTACATTTTCATGATCGAAGGTGCTCCAATCTCCTGGAGTTCGAAGAAACAAAGCATTGTGGCTTTGTCATCTTGCGAAGCAGAATATGTAGCTGCATTATATGTTGCATGCCAAGCAGCATGGATCGAAATGTTACTTGAACAACTCAAGATAATGGAACCTAAGATGATAAAGCTATTTGTCGACAACAATAAGCAATTAACCTGACAAATCATCCTGTGTGTCACGGCCGAAGTAAACACATTGAAAGAAGGTATTAGTTTCTGAGAGATCAAGTCAACAAAGGGAAGGTCGAAATAAAGTACTGCAAGACTGAAGTTCAACTAGCTGACATATTCACCAAACCTCTGAAGAAAGTTAGATTCGAAGAGTTAAAGAGAAGCATCGGGATGAGAAGTCTCGAGAACATGAATTAGGGGGTGTTTTAGTTTGTATAATTCTTGTTCAGTCGAACTAGCTAGTATATGTGCTAGTCGAACTGACTTTGTGTGTTAGTCGAATTTACTGTGTATCGATGTGTTAGGCTGTATTTGATGTAATCGAATACAACATGTGTTGCAGTGTCGAAAGCCCTTGGGCCTTGATAGTTTGGGCCTTAGATTAGTTTCTATTTTTGGGTTTGGGCAATGTTTGCTTATATAAAGGGCTCTCTCTCTTTGTAATAAGAAGCATAAATATCAATAACATATTTTCATAATTTCAGTTACAACAATTTTCTCTCTTTCTTCTTCTCATTCTTCTTCTTCCCTCTCAAAACAATCTTTCTTGAAAATCCTTTGTTTCAACATGTAACTCCCTATATGGTGGTCTCGAGCGAGTTGCAACAACACTTAACGTGTGCCGGACGATTGGAAAAACTCATCAAGTCGCATCGGATAGTTTGTTAACGTGGCATGTGTTCAACAAAATGATAAGACTTATTTCAAAGATGATGAAGCTCTCAAGCATGCAGGAGTACTGTTTGTGTTGTAAAATATTTCTCTGATATATTCAAAAGTCTTACTTACAATGTTGTAACTACACACTTAAATAAGAGAGAATAGAAAACCTAATGGGCTTTTTATAATTCCTAATATTACCATTTACTAATACACTATAATATTTACAACACTCCCCCTCAAGCTGGTGAATGGATATCTATCATTCCCAGCTTGCAAGTAAGTTGCCTGAATCTTTCTGTTGGTAAGCCTTTTGTTAATACATCTGCCAGCTGATGCCCAGAAGGAACGTAAGATGCAGTTATCAATCCGCTATCCAACTTCTCTTTGATAAAATGTCGGTCAATCTCAATGTGTTTAGTCATGCAATGGATTATGAGCAATACTAATAGCCGATTTATTGTCACAAAATAATTTCATAGGGCCTTCACACTGTATCTTCAAGTCTTCTAGAACTTGTTTCATCCACAATAGTTCACAAATTCCTAATGCCATAGCTCTAAATTCTGCCTCAGCGCTTGATCGAGCAACTACACTTTGCTTCTTACTCTTCCAAGTTACAAGGTTACCACACAGAAAAGTACAATAGCCCGACGTAGATCTTCTGTCACTCACTGAGCCAGCATAATCCGCATCAGTGTAAGTCTCCATAGTTAGATTTCCACCTCTTTTAAACAAAAGTCCTCTTCCTGGAGTTGCTTAAGATATTGTAGAACGCGGTCTACAACCTGCAAATGTCTCACCCTCGGATCATGCATGAATTGGCTCACCACACTCACTGCATATGCCAAATCTGGTCTAGTGTGTGCCAAGTAAATCAATTTTCCCACTAATCTCTGATATTGACCCTTGTCAACTTTGTCACTTTCCTCTTCAAAGCTTATCTTGTGATTTTGTTCAATGGGAACACTTGCAGGTTTGCATCCAAGTTTGCCAGTTTCCTGCAAAAGATCAAGCACATACTTCCTTTGAGAGATAAAGATGCCTTGCTTTGAGTAAGCTACCTCAATTCCCAAGAAATACTTGAGTTGCCCAAGGTCTTTCATCTCAAACTCTGCTGATAATTTCTCTTTGAGCAAATGTCTCTCAGTCAAGTCATCTCCTGTAACAATAATATCATCAACATAAACAAGAAGTACAGTCAGTTTTCCTCCCCTTGAATGTTTAAAAAACAAAGTGTGGTCTCCTTGACTTTGCTTATAGCCCAAACACACCATTGCCTTTGTGAATCTTCCAAACCATGCCCGAGGGACCGCTTTAGTCCATATAAGGCTTTCTTCAATTTACACACCTTGTTAGCTCCATTTGTTATGCCAACACCGTGGAATCTCCATATACACTTCTTCCTTTAAGTCTCCATGCAAGAATGCATTTTTAACATCAAACTGTTGCAATTCCCATCCACATGAAGCAGCAAGAGATAGTAAAATTCGAACGGTGTTCATCTTTGCCACTGGAGCAAATGTCTCCTCATAATCAATACCATACGTCTGAGTATAACCTTTTGCCACTAGTCTTGCCTTGTACCGATCAAGTGTGCCATCAGATTTATGCTTTACAGTATAGATCCATCTGCATCCAACTGGCTTTTTGTCTTTTTGCCTTTCAATAATCCCCCAAGTACCATTTTTTTTCAAGTGCTCTCATTTCCTCATCCATAGCATGGACCCAATTTTTATTTTGTAATGCTTCTTCAACAGATGATGGGATTTTCACAAAATCAACAGCTGCAATAAAACTTTGATATTGTGTGGAAAGATGTTTAGTGGAGACATATTGAGAGATAGGGTGTCGATATAAGGAGGGACAAGATCTTTTATCCTTCCTCAAAGCAATAGGTAAATCAACTGGATTAGTGTCACAAGTATCAGAAATGGGACAAGCATCACTGGAAGAATCATTTTCAATACTTACCTCCGGTTTAGACGATTGAATTTGTTTCTGGAGAAGGTCAGGCTTACTTCTTCTCTGATACACTAGAGTTGGTGCCGGAGGTGCTGACTCCTGTGAAACAGGAGGCATTGAAGGACCAGGAACAATTACTGACTCAGATTCAGGTGTTGAACTAGGACTCAAACTCAAAGTAGGTGACAACTCGGGTTCAAGAGGTTCAAGAGAGGGAACACTGATAGGTGCTCTAGGGAGGCTAGGACCAAGGATCAGAAACTCGGACTCAGACTGTGACTCTGACTCTAAGTCACTTAAGTTCCCCCCCTGAGACTGAGAACGAGTGAAGTATGACACATTTTCATGAAAGGTGACATCTTTGGAGACAAAGAATTTTCGACTAGGAGGATGATAACATTTGTACCCTCTTTTGTTGGGTGCATAACCCAGAAAGATACATCTGACAGCACGGGGATCCAACTTGTTACGATATTGTTTGTGAACGTGAACAAAAACAACACAACCAAACACGCGAGACTCAAGAGTATGTAAGATAGGAACAGATGGAAAACGTGAGAGCATAAATTGAGCAGGACTATTATTACCTAACACTCGAGATGGGACCCGGTTAATCAGATAGGCAGCAGTAAGAACTGCCTCCCCCCAATAAGAGGTGGGAATAGACATTTGAAAAAGAAGAGATCGAGCAACTTCAAGTAAATGACGATTTTTTCTTTCTGCGACACCGTTTTGTTGTGGGGTGTCAACACATGTGAATTCATGGAGAATGCCATGGTTACTAGTGAAGTTGGAAAAGGTATGATTGACATATTCTTTACCATTGTCAGAACGAATTCTTTTTATGCTTTTCCCAAATTGTGTTTGTATCATATTATAAAATTGGATAAATATTTGTGGTACTTCGGATTTAGTATTCATCAAGAAAATCCAAGTTACCCGAGTACAATCATCAATAAATGAGACAAACCATTTTGCACCCAAAATATTAGAGGTAGGGGCAGGTCCCCAAACATCAGAATGAATCACATCAAAAGGTTCATCACTTTTATTAAAACTGGAAGGAAAAGATACACGGTTGTGTTTTGCCAACTGACAAACATCACACTTAAAGGACTCAATGGTAATGAAACGACGGAAACATAGACTTAATTATATAAAATGGAGGATGACCGAGACGCTTGTGATGAAGCCAAATTTGTGAGGCTAAAGAGGAAGACTGAGACTGGAAACGGGAGGACAACACCGTTGGATGGTCATTAGAGAAGTAGTATAATCCTTCCTTTTCCTTAGCAATTCCAATCGTCGTCCAAGGTCCCGAAAACACAATGGGACATAAAAAGTTACTTTACAATTCGGATCATGGGTAAGCTTATGGATGGAAATTAAATTGTGGGAAAGTGTGGGAACATGAAGCACGATTGCAACTTGAATGGAGGTTGCAAGTCAATATTTCCAATGCCAACAACACAAGCATGAGAGCCATCAAAGAATGATATAAGGAATACGAAGATGTGGTATAAGAGCATAATAATGTGGAATCAAATGTCATATGATTAGTAGCACCGAGTCAAGAATCCACGATTTTGAGGATATTACCACAAACAAGAAGAGATCGGAACACAAACTTTTACCACTAACGCTAGAGACCCGAACTAAGGCTTACTCATGGAGTCAAGCATAGACTTCAACCGTTCCACATCATTCGACCGAAGAGGAAAGATCGGCCCTCTTTTCAAAGCTCAGATCATGGGTATGTGTAGCAACATGTGCCGATGTTGGTGCATGTTGCAGAACCGCCGCCTCGGCTAAGAACCCGCTCCTCCCATGGAGTTTGAAACACCTATCATTTGTATGCCCTGATCGGTTGCAATGCTCACAATAGAATTTGTCACGACCATTCTTGGATGATGATGGTGGTGGTCCTTGTCTTGTTGTTTTGCTAGCTACTAGTGCGACACATCGGGGCTGTTCATGAAGCATAGCTTGACGACGGTTTCACTACGAACAAGTAAAAACTTCATTAAGATCGGAAATTTTTCCTTACCCAAAATCGCACCGAATAGGGTCAAAGATTAAGGCCGGCTAGAAATCAAAGATCCTATCCCGCTCAACAACAGATTCAAGGTGGCACTATCCTTGCCTCCATCTTCAAATTCGATATTGATCCAACTCAATCCAAAACCATTGAGAACTCCAAAATAATCGGGACCGAAAGATTTCCGCTTAGTGTTGAAGATTTTCCTCTTTAAATCATAACAAGCGCATATATCTTGTTTCGTGGAATAATCATGACGAAGATACTCCCAAACCGCTTTGCACTTGAGAGATACATGCAATTTCTACTAATTTCGGAGATATGGAGTTCCAAAGCCAAGTAATAATAGCGAGAATCATCTTTATCCTGGAAGGGAAGTTAGGGCGATAACGAGGAGGATTGCCTTCAATATGATCAAGCATGTCGCAACATTTTAGAGTGTGTCTGATGAACTGAGACCATTGAAAATAATTTTTGCCGGTAAGCCAGTAACCTTTTTGAACAACAAAATCCTTAGCATTAAATGGGGCTGGTGGATTTGTGGGAGGTGGGGCTGGTGGATTTGTGGGAGGTGGAGGTGTTTCCATTGTAGGGACAATAGAGAGAAACAAACCACAGTGTAGGGTTGCGAAGATGAGTGAACAAACCAAGAAAGAGGATGGGCTAGGGTTTCAGAGATGAGTAAACCAACCACCCAAAAAAACAACAACAAACGGCAAATTGCAGTGAAAGAAAAAAAACTCAGCTCAAGGCGGCTAGGGTTTATGCGGAAGCGAGTCCCCCAAAATCGGGAGCTGCGATACCATGTTGTAAAATATTTCTCTGATATATTCAAAAGTCTTACTTACAATGTTGTAACTACACACTTAAATAAGAGAGAATAGAAAACCTAATGGACTTTTTATAATTCCTAATATTACCATTTACTAATACACTATAATATTTACAACAGTTTGGATTAGAGATTGCAGCTTACTGAATAGAATTAGAAATTTGTATTGAAAATTGAAGTATATAAAATATTCATTCTTTGTATATTTTCCTTTCTGACTTTATAAGATAATCTCATTATTTCAATTCTGTTTGTCTTTATTTTGGTTGGAGTGTGTCAAAATTGTTAACATGTCATAGATACAAATTTCTATAACAGAAGATGTACAATTGTGAAAATTCTGAGATCAATTGACAATATAAACTATAAATCACTTTCATTGATAATTTAAAAGGTTAATGTATAAATATGTTATTCAAATAATCAACTATTTGATAAAATAACTGGTCAATATTTAATACATCTAAAATTTGGTTTGTAAGAGAAAACAAGCACTTAATTAAACTGTGTGTATTAGAAGGCATGGTGCTTATTACTGATCAATACTAATTTCATACTGATTCTCATTGTCTTTTCAAAACTTGAAACCACTCAATTTTAGAAAGAGCATTTTATATTTCAAAATACTGTTATGGAAATTGTAAGAAACTTGTCCAATGTGATTCTCTATTATAATATCAAGACATAACATTTTTACATATCTTCTAATAACTATTATGAATCCCATAATTTCTAGTACATATTCACAAACAAAATCCTCTTAGGCTACGATATTTCAGTCTCGAAAAAATGTGAAGGCCCGATTTTCACATTTTAGAATGCGTCACCATCTTGTTACTTGTGTCAGTCCCAGTTTTAGCTACCCTTGAACGCTGCTGCTGGAATTTCTTTTTGGCTCTATAAAGGATATCATGCACTTGTTCAAAGTGGGGATTTGTTGCACTTCTTGTATCCTCAATCCACCGAAGAACTTTCTTGTATGGGAATAATATTCGGTCACGGTCCTTCTCATCCAAAACCTACATTTGTTTACATTTTAATCAAAAAATTCACAACTTCTTGATAAATCAAGAAAAATTTCAAGATAATGAGGTAATTTGGTTTGATACAGCTTCGATAACATCAACAGTTAGAGTCATATTTAGTTACCTCAAGTTGTGTGAGTTCACAAACCAGGCTGAGATCTGCTATAGATGGTTGAAAGCCACCAAGAAGGAATCGTCCATCTCCATTGAGCCAAACGTCATCTAGTTTTGATAAAGAAGATGATAAAACTTTCTCTGCTTCTGCAGCTGCTTTTGGATTCAGTGGACGGCCAAGTGCAGGTCCTAATACAGTATTTGTTACATAATTCACTGCAAAAGGGAATTGCAACTTCCAGTCAGCCAATGTTAGCTCTTCCCAGTCCTTTTGATAAAACTTAGTTAGCTCAAGAATCCACAGAACAGACTTAAATGCTTATAGCAAGTACGCAAAAGTTATAATCCTATGATCAACTGACACACGTTATAATCCCTATATATCTCACAAGTTTCCATAAAAGTAGAACAAGCTCAGCTTCAACTAGTCAAAGAAAATCACATTACTTAAAGAAGACAGCAGATTTTTGAATTAAGATGAGTAAAGCACCTGCTCCATAACGTAAATTAGAGTGATGCCAATCCAATACTGAGTTAATTTTGGCTCTCCTCATAACATCAGTTGGATACCTGAAACATCCAAAACGAAAGGCATCGAAACAACTAAATAATAATTATAAGCCCATTTATCCATAATGCACGGAAACTAGTTCTAATTCAGATTGCAAAAAATCCATCTCCTCGCAGAACCTAGTTGGATTCAGAATGAATACAATTCTTCAATTATTTATCTTGGTATTGATTTATCCTAATTTCAACCATATTAAAATATAGACCTACCCCTAGAAAATCTCGCTCCCAAACAAACCCTTAGTCTATGTTTGGTTTTACACTTTGGGATTCTAGAGAAGCAAAAGAAGTGGTTGGACTAACCAGTGATCAGCAATTCCAGGAAACGAAGAAACAAGATAGACAAGGATTGCATGACTGCAGAAACAAAGCATGATTAATTAATAACATACATTAAAACCCAGCAATAAACATGTTGTTAACAAGGAAATTCAAAATTGCCTTAGAATTGATAGAAATAACATTAAGAATGATGGTAAGTAAGATGAGAGTGTTAAAAAAACAAAGTAGTTAGTTACACCTCTCGAAGAGATTAAAGTTTCCATGAACAATAGCTGGAACTTTCTGCAGAGGATTTACATCTGAAATGAAGTAAATTACAAAGTGAACAGCAGAATTAGTTAAGTTGCAGCACATGCGTGTTTGTTGTATTGTGTTGTACCTGTGAATTCAGGAGATAGATGGTGACGTTTAGAAATGTCGATTTTAATCTCGTCAAAGTGGATACCATTCAACCTTTTCAAAATCCAATCCAGATGAAGATGTTTGATCCATATATGGTGATAAAATCATAAATAAAACATAGTAATAATCAGTTGTTGAGTGAATTACCTGCAGAATATAAGAACTGCTCGAGATGGTTGGGACATACGATCTGCATACACCTTCAGCTTCTCCATCAGTGATAAGTGATGAGTTCAGGGGGTGAAAATCAATGGAATTGTGAATAATAACATAATGAAATCACAGTAGGTCCCTATTAAGAAAATATTATCAAATAATGAATTCAAATATGCACAAAGACTTTGTGTATTTCCCGTCTTAAGAGTAGTATATCCACATCTGATAAGTTGGTGAGTCCTATAATCAAATAGTATACCACTGTAGCAGAGAGACAAACTACTTCTATTGACTTGAAGAGAAGAGGAATGGGGTAGAATGATAAATAAAAAATAACACGACAACTCATTTTTTAGAAGAAACAAGAAAGAAACCTTTTTTTTTTACTTTTCAATCACACCCTTAAATATAGAGCTTGTTTGATTCCTTTCTTAAAAGCTGTTAGGAGTAAATATCAATTTATAATTATTAACCATTTAAAATAAGTATATAGCTTGTTTGATTCCTTCTTAGAATATGTTCTTTAAAAAGTCAAATCAAAGAGCTTATTTGATTAATTTGTGAATAAAATTATTTTCCAAAACAATTAATTTTATTTAAAAAATCTGGATAATACTTGTTTTGAACCAAATCTATTGTGTTTGTATAATTATCATCCATCAGACAAGTCTGTGCATAGAAATTTATTGTCATATTTCTTCATGGCTAAATACTACAGCAATTTACCAATTACCAGCTCCTTTGAATTATTTTGCACGACAAACTTAAAGAACAGACAAACTAACATATGTTAATGCCAATTCTGCACTTAGGATTTGATTCATGAATCTTTGAATCGATTGAAATTTATTATCTGCTAAACTTAGCAATCTCAGTAATACAGAGACAGAAACTTTATCTTCAAAGATTCAAACCATAATTGCAACCAACAATAGATATAATGTTAAGCATGGCTAATTGGTGACACAAATCTCTCATATGTGTATTATGCTTATGGTTGATAGGTCACATCTTGGAAACTATGGGAGCTTTAATCCCGGATTTAATTTGGCCATCTGCTTTCCTAGATTGCCGCTCTGAAAGCCTCGCTTTGACTTTATAGAGGACATTATGAACTTCATCAAAATGTGGCTTCGTTGCATTTTTTGTGCTCTCAATCCACTGTTGAACTTTCTTGTATGGGCCAACAATACGATCATGATCCCTCTCGTCTAAAAGCTGCATCCAAAAAGAAATGTAATTATCATCATATTATCAGCATTATGTTCTGCATGTCACAATTACGCTAAACAGAATTTAATCAGTTCAAATAAACGAGCGAGACTTCCCTTCTGTGCTCCTCGATTTTTCAACCATACAATGCAAATTGAACAAGAACGGTATATAGGAACTCCCCTGTCCCCAGTTTACCTGTAATTGCATAATTTCACAGACGAGACTGAGATCTGCTATGGAAGGTCGGAAGCTGCCAAGCAAAAACGGTTCGTCACCCTTAAGCCAAATATTCTCTAATGTGGACAGAGATGATACCAAAACTTTCTCGGCTTCAGAAGCCGCTTGTGCGTTTAGTTGTAGACCCAATAATGGAGCTAATACAGTATTTAGAACATATCCGGCTAGAGCAAAAACAAGTAGACTGGGTCATGAAAAGAGAGGAAGCAGAAGAAAATTTGTACATAAAGGAAACAGTGTCTTCACTTATTCTCAGAAAAAATATTAATCAGAAATTAATGCAAAGAATGTAATTCAAAGGTACATGCAAAGAAGAATGCAACTTAACCAAAATACATGGCATTGCCAGATTTATAGTCATCAATGCGCTCAAATAGAGACTCAACTAACTATATGCTATCAGTGTCATCTGTAATGTGAACATATTTATGAAGTGTAACTTTGATTTTCTAGGTAGCTCGATTGAACTTTACTATGAAAATGAAAAGATTAAACTTGAAGTTGATCCTAATAGAGATTGATCCCTAATATATATGTCCACATTATAGAAATTGATCTCTAATATAAATAAAAGTCCCAGAATATAAAGATATCCAGGTCCAGCAAGCAAGCAAAACTAGAAATTGATCCCTAATCTCTTATTACATTTAAACTACTGAAAAGAGACCATAATTAAATTTAATTACTGAAAGCAAATAAACAAAAAGGGTTATTTTTGTGCTATAACACACCTGCTCCGCGGCGCAAATTCAGGTGATGCCAATCTAACACTGAGTGGATTTTAGCTTTCCTGGAAGCATCAGCTGGGTACCTAATGGAATGAGTAGAACAAAAAAATTCATAAATAGAAGAACAGAAGTGTATGTCTGCAATGAACAAGGGGACAACATAGCGAAAACAGAAAGAAACCTGCAGAATGTAATGACTAACATTACACAAAGGTGAAACCTACAGGAGGGCGTTTTCTTGGTTAGTGGAATTTTCTGGATAACAATGTTAGTTAATTAATTAATTGATATGGACATCCTACAATAAGATTCACTTTCACTCAATAATCACTAAAAGGGCAGACATGCAACAGTAGAAAGAGATGCAGAAAATTTTCCCATGAATGTCACTGGAAAAGCGACAAGAGGCAAAGGCAGATTCTTGCAAATTTCTTGGTATCAACAAACACTTTGATGGACATGGCGGAAGTATTGTGTTCAAATCGAGGGTGAGATTGGCTAGAACAGTTACCAGAGAGGGATGGGTTTCACTCAACTTGGACAACCTACCACCACAGCCGCCGAAACCGCCAGATCCTGACAGGTCCTTGGTGAAGGGTGGATTTTCCTCTGGTTTGATCAAACCGATGCTGTTAATTCCTGCTGTCATGCTGTGTTAGATCGATCATCTGGAAAATTAGAAGAGGTTATTTGGAAGGGAGAGATCAAGCTCTCGAATTCTTGGAGGGGAGAAACCAAGACTCTCGAATATCTTGATAGGAATCCTTTTATTCTATTTATGTCAACATAGTGAGTGTTGTGTGTCTTTCTATCGAACTACCTATTCTATCATGAATAACAGTAAATTATTTCTATTATGTTTCTCTAATAGGTACCAGTTTCTATCAACTGGTGTCAGAGTAGTTGTGATCCGGAGCGAAATTCATAGTAGGGGAAAATGGACATGTTGCAGTTTGACAGCAGCAATGATGCCTATTGGTGGCTGATTTGTATTAAAAGCATTTTGATGTTGTGGGGGAGAGTGAGAAGTTTCCCAAGGTAGTGAAAGCCTAGAGAAACCGAGCTCTTATATGGTGGTACCGGTGGAGTTAATGACTTGAACTCGTAAAAAGATAGCGAAAGATGGAAACTACTAACCAATGGTTTGCAACTCCAGGAAATGCAGAAGCAAGATAGATAAGAATTGCATGACTGCAAAGAAGAAAATAACACATAAAAAGTATATATTTGAGAACTTATATAAAAAAGCTCAAAAAAAGTAAGAATAATGCTATAATCTGTTTCAATAAGCTATTCTAAACAATGTTACAAAACTTAACAGATGGATAGAATGAAAGCGAAGAATTGAAGTACCTCTCGAATAGCTTGAACCTTCCATCCACAATAACAGGAAGTTTCTTGAGAGGGTTAATAGCTGAAACAAAATCAAATCAATTGAACTATCTCCAATTGAAAATGCGGTGGTTAGATATGAATTTGATTACCTTGAAATTCGGGAGATAGATGCTGGCGTTTGGAGAGTTCGATATGGATCTCCTCGAATTCGATTCCATTGATTCTATCGATTTCAAGTTTTTCAGAATCAGATTCAGTTAAAGTATTACGTAGAACAAACTGATTGAAATTGTTAGGAAAAGAGAAGGAAAGTGGAAATACTTGCAAAAGATGAGAATCGCGCGGGATGGCTGGGACATGCGGTCCGCATACACTTTCAGCTTCATTTTTGCTTCTTCGCTACACACTTCACAGCTATACTAGTATATATATATATATATATATATATATATATATATATATATATATATATATATATATATATATATATATATATATATATATATATATATATATATATATATATAAAAAGACAGTTTTATTAGGCGGTCGACAATTAATTAAAATTTTGTTAAATTTCTAAGGTATGAATCAATTATTAATGTGAATGTTATACTGTTGTTAGGAAGCAAAGCCTAGTTTGTTTGGACATTTTGTAAAAATGCGTTTACATAATTTTGTGTAAATAATTTAATAAAAATTTAGTTAAATAATTATTTTTAAAATATTATTTTTAACATTTAATCATTTTATTAAAAAAAGTTAGATATCAAAATTTTAAAAATTACTTAATTTTAAAGCTATTTTAAATAAATTTTTATAAAAATTATTATTAAAATATAATTTTTTGAAAATATTACAATTTTGAATATGTTTTGATCTTCAATAATATATGTTTATGTTGTATGATGTTAAAATTAGTGTTTTAATTTAGAAAAAATAAATATACAAAAATTTGTAATATTTTGAAAAACGATTTTATAATAACAAAAATATAAAAGTCTATTTTTTTTAAAGTTGAAATAAACAAGTTTTATATTTCTCGAATGCAATTAGGGATGTCAATGAGGCGGGGCGGGTGCGGAAGTTACATTCTCATCTCAATCCTCGCCCTCGAATTTATTCTCCATCTCCGTTTCAGCTCCCCACCACGGAGAATTTTGTCCCTCATCCCCGTTCCCACATATCCCCATGGTTTTGTGGATATCCCTAAACATAAATTTTTATTTATTATTTTTAACTAATTTAATAGAAAAATTCAAAAATTAACGACAATACATTAGTAAACTAATCATCTACGATAAATATATTGTTTTAACTATATTTAATTTTGAGATTCATGAACACAAAGTTTTCAAACTTTAAAAAATTAAAATAATCATTTAGATCTTTCTCTCTTTTACTAACAAGTTATTTGAAATGATAAATAAACCTACATAAAAATGTTAAACTATATATTAATTAACGATATTACAGAATTCTAGTGCGGAGCGGAGACTCCACGGGGGCGGAGGACATGTTCGTCATCCTCATCCCCAAAGTGCTTCGAGGAAACTTTATTCCTCGTCCCCGCGGTAGAAAATTCCCCATCTTTGGGGCCCCAAACGGAAAATCCTCGCGGAAATCCTTACTAACAGGTGCAAATTGACATCCCTAAGTGCAATATCAAAAGTGTAAGGGTTTTTTGTATTATAGCCAGGATCAAAGATTTTTACATTTTTCCGTGAACGGGTATAGATAATGTTCACATCTTCCTTAATACATTTGTACTCTCTAGTGATTTGCTTGACAACTAGTTCAGAGTCACCACTTATTTTTGAATTTAGTTGTCCCCAATTCCAACAAGATTCAAAGTCAGTTATCAAAGCTTCATATTCAGTCTCATTAATTAAGCAAGGACCATTTATTATACATTTGAACTTTGTTGGAATTTTTTCAAGAGAAATAATTACAACTCCAATCTCAGTCTCTTCCCTATGACTAGAACCATCGAAGTATAACTTCCAAGGTTCAAGTTCGATAGAGTCTTGGGGAGTTCCGATCATAACATGATCGACAATAAAGTCAACAACTACTTGCTCTTTCATGTCCTTTAAGGGCATGTAAGTCAAAGAATAATCGGTTAAAATTAGTGTCTATTACCCAATTTGACTATGTAGAATTCGTTTGGTAAACATCTGTTTTATTATATCAACATGAGATGAAACATTCGTTTGAAATATCGTTTTAGGCACATCTTCGTCAGCAATAAAAATCTAATTATAACCAGAGTATGTCACACATACTTAGATACTCGAAGCATTCAGCTGAATCAAAAAGCATTTCTGCCATATGCATTGGATATTCGTCCTTTGTGATTACAACAATTAGATCTCTAAAATTAATGCAATCCCTCAAAGTCCCATTCTTTTTAATAACAGACATAATGTTAGCAATACATTAGACATTCCTCGTAGTCCTGGTGAACTTACATCTTAAGAGCCTTTTGATTTCCTCTTTGATCTTCGTCGGGATCTCGGGTGCAAATTGTGACACCCCAAAATAATTCAATAATTAAATAATTATGATTTTTGATTATTAAATTAATTGAGAACATAATTTATTAATATATTGGATTATTGAGATTAATTATGGGTTTAATTAAGGTGTGAGGAGTAAAGTTTATTTTATTTATGTTAATAAGGAATAAAAGGAATAAAAGGAATAAAATAAGGAAAGAAGGAAAATAGAGTCATTTTGGAAAAAACAAGAATACGTGAAGTTGAGAAGAGGAGAAAGAAGGAAAAAGACCTAGAAGAGTCAGAATTCGAAGAACCCACAAGGTAAGGGGTGATTTCGATTGATTATTTCGTATTATAGGTTTTGATTTTGATACTATAAATCATAGCATGTTAGGAAATCTCCATTTAGGAATTTCTAGGTTTCCATGGGTGTATCCCTATTGGTGTCAGATTGTGTCAGATTGTAGAAATTAATTGAATTGGATGATATAGGATCATTAATGATGAATAAAACATGTTATATGGTGTGTTATTGGTGATGAATGATGGATTTTATGGTGTCGGAACGTGTGGGTACGTTTTGGAATGAATGAGAAAATGGTTTTGGGAACTATTGCTGTCAAAATCGATTTTGGGTCTGCAGGTCGTGGGGAACCGGTTTCCCAGTGGGAGAACCCGGGTTCCAGCTTTTAAAATGGTGAAAAATGACATTTTTGAACTCAGGAACCGGTTCCTGTATGGGAGGAACCGGGTTCCACATTGATTTTTCCAGAAAATGTGATTTTTACTTCTGGGAACCGGTTCCCTACCTGGAGGAACCGGGTTCCCCATACATTTTCGGTATTTGTTTTTTTGTGGGAACCGGTTACTCCCAGGGAGGAACCGGGTTCCACTGAACATTTTTGAAAATTTTTAAAACTTCAAAAATTTATAACTTTCAAACCGTAAGTCCGTTTTGAGCGCCGTTTTAGACGTTATTTCCTAAATTTAATGCTCTACCTTATAAAATGAAAATATTTTCAAAAACTTGAAATTATTTTGGAAAGTAGTCGAATTTTGAAATAAACAATGATTGACTGACACATACTGATGTGTATGTAGCAGAGGACCTTTGGTGATAGAGATATTGGTAATGTGTAGATATAATAGCATGTTTATGCTGATGTTAGATGTATGCATGATTGGTGGAAATATCATGTTGATTGGTTTGATTCAGTTATGTTAGATGAATGTATACATAGACTGATTGATGTTGCATGCTAGTGATGTGTGTGCATTTGCATTGTTTGGTGAAGTTAATTCCCATTGTGCGGAATTTGACTTGGATTGCCGATAACCGATACCCGAGTGAGGATGGATGGTTAGGCTGGATTCGTGTCCGGGTGGTTATGGACGAATCGATGGTACTGTATCCGGTTGATGATGGATCAGTGTTGGGTGACTTGGTCACGTGTCGGTACCGCATGCATTGAGTTTGCATTTATGTTTGCTTGGAATTGTAACATGTTAGGATGTCTTCCAGTGTTGCAATTCTTTTGTTGTCTATTGATTATGCATGATGACTTATATGAATGTGGTTGTGTGTTGAATTCTGAATTGTGTTAGGTGGGTGAAATAATATGCTTGTAATATATTGTTAAATGAGAAGCTTATAATATGCTTTAATTATGAGAAGTCTCACCCTTACTTTACAATTTCAGATTAAAGTTAGCAGCTGAGGAGTTGGTGAGGATGACTCTAGAGCTTATCTTTTAAGTCCGCGTGTCAGTGTCATGCTCTGATTAGATTGTAACACTGGGAAACGTTTAGTTAAGAGAATTGTTATCGTTTAATTGTTTATCTGGATTCTTGGAGAACCTTGATGGTTTATTAAATTTTGGTTTTGGTATTTTCGTTGTGTAAGACATGGTCTTAAATTGATTGAATTATTTGGATAATGATCCTCAGTGTAGCATGGCTACTGTTTATTGGAAGTTTGATTTTATTTATTAATTGTGACATCCCTCATTTTCCGTGTTAACTCTGATTAAAGTTGATTTAGATATTAAATTAATTAATATATATGCGGGGTATTTAGATGGGGTGTTACACAAATCTTCTTAGAGTCTGCTTGATGGGCTTCTTGCCATCCTTTATAGGCGGCTTCAGCTCGACTAGGTCTCTGCTAAGTCCAGGCATCTCATTATAATCCCAAGAAAAATAGACATTATACTCTTTTAGCAACTGAATCACTTCTTCTATAAGTCATTTATCAAGATTTGCACTAATGTAAGTAGGTTTTTTATTCATCTCATCCCCTAAGTTTATTTCTTTGAGTGGGTTATACATCATCATCTTTATGTTTGGTGTCGTTGGATTTTTTTCGAATCCCAAAGGCTATTAGTCATAAATAGCGTTCAACCATGGTGTGTTGCTTCTATTTGTTGTATTTTGTCATGAGGTTCTAGCTAGAGATTTATCCCATGTCTCTTTGAATGGACTTCAGCTTTATTGACTTCGAAAACCATGTACTTGAATTCGACCTCTAAGACCATTTTTAACCTGCTTTTGGATATATAAGCTGAAATCTTTCTCAATTCCGCAGACTCGGGCATAATGGTTATCTTGTCCCCTCAACCAGATCGTTGGACTCAATGTAACCCCTCTATATCTTCTCTTTCGCCCATGACCTCTCAATCCCAATGAAATCCATGTGTGGGTGCAAATATAAAGAATAAAATGCCTGATCATAAGGCATATACGGAAATATAGTTGGGGAACAAGCACTATATTAGCCAAGTTCCCATTGAAGTGCGTCTTATCCACATGATTTATTTCTTCCATGTAGTAATTTTGGCCTGCTTCGACATTTTCCACTTGTCCATCTTCTCTCCATATAGAAAATCTTTTGTTTGTTGTCAATGAAAAGTTTTTTGATTTCGATGATTTGAAAGGCAAAGGTTTTTATCTAAGGAAAACTTTATCCAAACAAAAGTTAAATGGTTACTTTGACATTCTCCATGTTCCCGTCTACACCAATCTAATTAAAGAGTTTTGGTTAAATGCCTCTATTGTGCCATCTAATCATGATGCTGAGTCAATTCAGTCATATGCCAATGGATTTCCTATCACCATTATTCTATCACTTATTGCAAAGACAATAAATTGTGAAGAGAAAGGTAGTTGTGTTGAACATTATATATTCAACAATGTCTCTCCAACCCGCCTTCACCTAATTTATACCAACAAAGATAAGCCCATCAGTCATGTCATCCTACTCCTAATTACAAAATTTTGGTATCAACTTCTAGTGTCAAATTTTCCTCCAAGAGAGAAACAACTGGAAACACTTACTTGGGATGACAAACATATCTTGTACTTCCTTATCTGCATGGTCAAAGTTAATATTTCTCTTACCATTTTTAACTTCTTAAAGGAAATGATAATCATCTCTCGGGAGGAAATGACTTTCCGCATCCCAAATGGAAGAGTTTTTTTTGAACTTTTCTCTCATTTAGAGATTTTTAATAGGAATAATGTTGAAGTTAAGTGGAGTCAAAAGTTTGAGTATATGGACCAGTTATCAATTGTCCTGTTTTTTTTATAATTCGTAAATTATTATCAATGAAATATTTCCTTTTCTATTATTTCTTACTCTTGTTTATCGATAACAAGGATTTTGAGAATTTCTAATTAACAAATAAAATATTAAGAAAAAAGGGAATATGGAAAGACATCAAGTGAGAAATCGTTGATTTTTTTTAAATACAGTAACAGGGATTCAAAGTGGTATCCCTTATAGCTATATTCCCTCGGTTTTCTAAAAATTGAGGAAACATGTTTATATTTTTTTATGGATAAAACATGGTGCTCACTTATAACTATGTTATCTCGGTTTTTGAGAAGACTGAGGGAAAAAGTTATTTATTTTCTTAAAAAATAAAACATGGTGCTCCCAGGGCCTATATTCTCGATTTTTAGCATGTTTGAGGCTAAAACTTCATCTTAAAAAATGTTATTTATTGTAGTGAACTTGCGTAGAATTGGTGAACTGATTTCTTCACTCAGAGTTGATTGCTTGTGACAGAGAATTTAAGGAGACCCATGTACCATCCCAGGGTTGTGTCTCTGAAGGTTTCAGACGAGATCTTGCACTTCAAAGAATCAAATGCTTCGATGATGGCCATCTAAGAGTTGATAGAGGCCACATACTCATATGGGTCGTTGTGTCCATCATGTTAGTCATTTGCTGATGTTGATGGATATCATGAGTGTTGTCTTCAAAATTTTGGTTTTAACATCGAAGTTCGTTCATGGAGGCGCATATATCATATATGACACTCTCTTTGATGTCAAAGTCATTGTTGGCCAGAGTAGTCGCCTTTTTGTTCACCAAGATGTGCTTGAGCACAAATACGATACTCTAATTGAATAGGTGGTTTTGTATGTGTTAGAGAATCCCTTATCATAATAATAAAAATGTGTATATATATCACAATGACCTGGAATGAGTCCCTTGTAATTCCACAACCACTTTAAGCGTAAATGAATGGTCTCCTAATATCTATGAGGAATAGTTATATTTCACAAACTCTTATGTGCTTGTTCGCCTATTAGATGCTATACACATGATTACACGTTATGGACATAAAAATTGGGAAATTATGTGATACATCCAGACAAGGGGTGCTCAAACCAAAAATAAATAAGCGTTTATACTAGCGCAAGGGTGATTCATGAAGGTAGAAAAGGAAAAATCCATTCCCCTCGCCTCACCCCCTACGCCTCTCCAAATTATATCACTATAATATACACTTAAACCAGAAACAACATGAATAAAAGATGAAGAAATAAAATCAATCAACACTTCAATTAACCAACTTTTGGTTTACACGAGATCTGTAAATCAAATATATTCAATTTCATAAGAAATCTATTATTATAGTTTTCATATTTAACTAAAAGTAAGAACGTTTAGGATATTAATATAACACATACCTAATTCTTTTACAGGAACTTTTGTGAATGTAGTAAATGGGTGCCTCATCATTGGTAGGCGTTGAGGCACCTCATTCTTCCACGAAGTTGAAGAAGGTGGCTGAGCCAACTGATGAATAAAAAATAAGTTTGGATCAAGCCAGCTTTACTAAAGCTCTATGATGAGCGTCAATTGTACTTGATAAAAATTACAATGAAGGGTAGTCGTGTTTGTCTAGAATATACGAGTATTTAGGGTGTGTTGAGGGTTTCCTCGCGTAAAGTTGTGAGATGCTCTATTTTTTTTGAACTGGAGATCCTCATCCACTTCTAGCAGCAAGGTATATGTAGGATACTCTTTGGACTTGAGTCTTCGACCAAGAGGTGCAGATTCCCCTTCTTTCGGTCCAAGATGCATGACTGAAAAGACATACTTCTCCTCAATCATGAAGGATGCAGTTATTCTAATTCACTCTACTGATTCAACGTTATATGCCACATACTCCGTCACTTTAATCATGAGGGAAACATGGTTCGGTTTGGATGGCTAGGCCTAGTAGGGCGACATGTTATACACTTTAAGAAACCTGTGGCCCAATGCTAGCCACCCACCTAAGGTCGTCCCCAGGATTTTGAGTGCCCTGTCGAAATTATAAATTTGGTGTCTTTTTTCTTAATTCATAATTTTTTAACCATATTTATAAGTTATATGTATCAAATAAATAGTCAACTATATATGTATGTATAATTTAAAAAAAAATGGTGCCCCTAAAAAGCTAGTGCCCTGTGCCACCGCTCCTCTCGAACACCCACCAGGACCCCCTCCACCCACCCAATATTGATGTAATTCAATTAACTTGAGTCACTTTGGATTGCTCCTTCCACGACTTAGTAAAATTATCTCATTTTAGAATCTAACTTAATTATGCCTTTTTTTTTCAAAAAATTGAATTATAACCTCACAACCCCCATATATTGGGAGCCTCCAATAGCAAGGTGACTAGCTTCATCAATACAACCCTCACGATATTGAGAGTCTTCAATTGCTATGAAGAAGGTTTTTTGATGCATAAAATACGAAGATAGTTTTACAAAACACATAATTATACCTCACAACCTCCATACGTTGGGAGTCTCCAATCAAAAGGCTACCCTCTTTGTCATAGCAACCCCACAGATATTGAAAATTTCTAATTGCGAAGACAAATGTTTTATAGAGCATACAATCTATGGCTGAGATTATTCATATCACAGTGCAAACGATTACTACAATCTCATAGTGAAACCAATTGGATGAACAAATTATCATTGAGTCTCATTGTCCCTGGTTCAATTCTCCAAATTTAGTAGACAAGAGAAAAAAATTAAATGTGAACATAATTATCTAAATATAATTAGAAAGTCATTACAAAAGTAGTCATAGAAGACTATACATGAAGAAAAAAATAAGGTTAAAATTAAAAGAAAATATAAGATTAAGATTTGGAGTAAATCTTTAGATATGATCTTAAAGATAATATAATCGATCTCATATATAATCGAGTTAATTTATAAATCTAACGAGTCAAATTATATAGTTTAAATTCAATTAATTTTTTATCAATATTCAATTCACCTAATTCATAAATTTAGTTCAATAATTTAATTATCGAACGAAATTTCAAATTATTTTTGAGTTAATTTGATTAGTTAACTTTAGAATCAATAGATAAGTGAGACGGAAGTTAGAGTGATATGACTCGTTCTTTGTCTTCTTGTGCGAGGGAGATCCCCGGTTTTTCCGAGGTAGGGTATGTCCCCTCTTCTTCAGAAAAGATCGGTCGGGATGTTCCTCCTTCCGAGCAGGTCTTCTTGGTGAGGGACTTCGGGAAATATCCGCTTTAGATCTCTGAGGTGGAGACGATGGCGGTTCTTTTCCAGAGCCTCAATGCGCTGGCCTGCTGGAGGAGGAAGTTGTTAGTCTGATTGAGGACGGACAAAATAACAGCTAATGTTGGGTCTGCGTTGATCGACAGTGGTGTCGAGGGTTGAGGGATGACGGGGTCGTCAACTTGATCCTTGGGTTTCTGGTTATCCAAGAGGGAATCTTGGTCGCCAGCATCTCCAGAATCTGGGATGCGGTCCTGCCATCCATGTGATCAATGGTGTCCTCTAGATGAGGAGATGAATTAGTATTTTCCGTCTTTCGGACAGGTGAGAGAACGGTCTTGCTGGAAAGGAGTTGATCGTTGTTATCAGCCATCTCGTTAGGAGTTTCGAGAGTATCTTTGATCTTTGGATTTCGGGATGACGAATGAAGACAGGGAAAATATTTCCCACAGACGGTGCCATTGATCTGAATAGATGATCAAAATCGGTGACGTCCGAAACGATTGATGATCCTTCGAGCAAGTTGATGTTGAGGAGGGGGTGGTGTACCTTCAAGGCACTCTGATGCTAAAGTAAGCAAATAATCAAGAAAGAAGATAGAAAATATTAGGGTTTTGAGTGTAAGAAAGTGATACCTTGCCCTCAAAGATATGAGGGTTTATATAATAATCTTAGGAAGATCCTCATTGGTTGCTATATTTGGACCGAGATATGCGGGTCTGCAAATATAGTCGTTCGAGTTGACTAGGTCAAAGTCTGGCAATGGCGCCCGTAACTAGCTGTTATGTCAGAAAAAGGGAGTGTCACAAGCATACCTCTTGATGCGATGAGCAGCGAATCTGCTCGACAGGCATCGAGTAAGAGACGTCGTGTGGCATGCGTTCCGAGAAACTAGCGGCCCTCAACGTCGATACGGATCTCTATCGTATGCTATATCTCGAAGAACGTGACCTGTCCGACAGACGTTCGGACAGTCCATAACAATATTAGTTTAGAATTAGCTTTAATAGAATATTTTTGACAAATTTTTAGTATATATTTATTAGTGTTAAATATTTGTATATTCATTTCAATTTTGTATAGTAAATATATTATATCTTTTAAAATACATACATAAATATCAAAATAGAAGAAATGTCATAATTATTTCAATATTTTCCTATTAAATATAATTTATATTAACACAATAGAATTTTAATATAAATAGTTATTTAATTAGTTCTTTATTATAATGAGAAAAAATCAAAATCCATAAACTTAATAACTATTGCTAATTTTAAAATTTCCTTGCAAAAATGATTTTTCAACTTTACTCGGTTGATGTAAAGAGTTTTTTTGTATTAAATTTCAAATAGAATTTTTATTTTTTATATTTAAAATTAATAATATATTTATTTTAAACGATTTGTTAACTATAAAAAATATAATGTGCAAATCATTTAAAGTACTTAAAATTTAATTCGATTTCTATAAGTAGCTCTATATAAAAAAAAATCATTGTATGTCAATTATGTATTAAAGGCATGTTTGTTTTTTTAAATATTTTTTTAAAATAAATTATATAAAATATTTTTTTAAAATATTACAAATTTATACTATTTTTTCTAAATTGAAATGCTAATTTTTATATTCTATAACAACATTCATTATTGAAGATTAAAAAATAATTAAAATTAAAATTTTTAAAAAATTATATTATAAAAATAATTTTTGTAAAAGTTTATTTAAAATAATTTAAAAATCAAGTGATTTTTTAAAATTTTAATATTAATTATTTTTCCATAAAATGATAAAATATTTAAAATAATATTTTAAAACTAATTATTCAAACAAAAAAAATTCTAAAACCTTTTATAAAAAAAATTATAATTTTTTTACATTAATAATATAAAAATTATTTAAAAAAATCCAAAACAAACCCATTTAATGCGAAAACATTGAAATAATCCATAATTTGACACGTTTTCTCCAAAAAGAATTAATAATGGCGTAAGTGGTGATGATGGTTATGGTGAAAAAAATGGAAAAGGGGATGCATCATCCATCGACCATCGGTGCACGTGGCCACTAGAATAACCGTTTACGTGTAACCGTTTATCCTCTTCACATTCACAACTCTGTCGGTGACACTCCTGTTAGAACAGATCACACGTAAAAAGAACGCTATAAATCTCAATAAACTATTTTCTTCTCAAATCCCAATGCTTTGTATTTCAACTCGATTCCTCTTTTCAACTACAACAAAACTAGCTTTAACTTCTTCTTCTTCGTTTCACTTTTTCTCCACCAATTATCCAATCTCAGTTCCTTCTCTTCCAAACAAATCTTTTCCTAAACCTAACCCAATTTTCACAACTCCTCTATCCCCTTTGTTCTTCGCTCTAAGAACAAATCACTCCATGGCTTCTCCATCAAACCCTCAATCAATTCACGATTTCACCGTTAAGGTTATTTATCTCTTGATCCTCTTCTCCATTTCTCTAGCACTTACCAGATTCATTTATTCGTTGATTGATTTTTGATGTATGAATTTTGCAGGATGCTAAGGGTACGGATGTTAATCTTGGTGACTACAAGGGAAAGGTTCTTATTATTGTCAATGTTGCATCACAATGGTATGCTATACTACTAGTGGTGTAATTGCTTAGTAATAATTTCATTTAATATTTATGAGATTGTGGTTTCAGATCTAGTTAGTCTAATTTGTCCTTAATTTACTGCTTTGATGCAGTGGCTTGACTAACTCCAATTACACAGAGCTGAGTCAGTTGTATGAGAAGTACAAACAGAAAGGTTTCTTTTTGCTCTATCTTTTCTTCTTTACTGCTGATGCCTCTCTTTTGCTTTGTTTTCCATGTTATCTAATTCCTCACCAATTGTATATGTGCCCAAATAATTAATTGTATAACATTAAGACAAAATATTTGTTCTGAATCCCTAGCACCCTCGGTCAGTGTCTGACACAATTTATTCTTTTCTTTTTTTTCTAAGGTTGAAGCAACTAACTTGTGGTGTTCTGTCATATTTCTTAATTACTATGTTGTCATTATTCAGGTTTGGAAATTCTGGCATTCCCATGCAATCAGTTTGGGGCACAGGAGCCTGGATCTGTTGAAGAGATACAAGACTTTGTCTGTACTCGCTTCAAAGCTGAGTTTCCCGTTTTTGACAAGGTAAAGACTTTGCCCATCTCTCAATCCATGTTCATACCAACCTTATGGGTGTAGCTTGAATCATGTTTGTTAGGCACATCTGCTTTCTGTGAATCTCCAAATTGGCTCCCTTTAAGCATATTCTGAATTGTTACTATATCCTAGAGATAGAACATGTGATTTTTGTTCTAGTGTTAAATAAATGCATACTGAGATGATGTTTATTTGATTTTAATTAGGTTGAAGTGAATGGTGCCAATGCTGCTCCAATCTACAAGTATCTTAAGTCAAGCAAAGGTGGACTCTTTGGGGACGGTATCAAATGGAACTTCTCCAAGTTCCTTGTTGATAAAAATGGCAATGTTGTAGAACGTTATGCACCCACAACATCACCTCTTAGCATTGAGGTAAACACAGTTTGTATGATGCCACATGATTTTGCCATGTAGATTTCATGAATATTTTGCACTAAGTATGTTTCTTTTGTTGATTTCTGCAGAAGGACTTGGTGAAGTTGCTTGATGCATGAAGAGTGATGAATGTTGGAACCTAGAATAAATGAATATGGATGATGAGAAGTTTACTATTTTGTATGTGAATAAAGGAATCTATTGCAGATAGATGTTACTGCAATTTTCTCCATAACAGTTGTGTTTTGTATCTCTGATTTTAGTTCGTATTCATGAGACTGTGTACTTGACTTTTACTATTGTATGAATGTAAATAAGTTAAGTTCCGTTTAGCACTGTGTTTTATCAAAATTTCTTTGAATTTTTATTAAAAAAATTGAAACTCCTATTTGAATTGCAGAGTATTTTTTAGTTGGTCGAACTGCATTTTCACAATATCCATAAAACAAACAAAATTCAAATTCATGCCGGAATGAATTTGATACAACAACATGCATCAAACCGAACCAATAATATTATAGTTCTGTATCAGCTTTTAACCGAACTAAAATCAAGTTTTTTCAAATTATCCCAAATATTGTTTTCCTTAATAGTAAATCAGTTCAAATTATCCCAAATATTGTTTTCCTTAATGCAATAGCCTGAGCTTGTTTTCATAAATGAAATACAGTATATGATAAATTATTGGTTCGGTTTGCAATGCAATGAATATTCACAAGCTACCATCAGCTTATCCAAAGGATATAAATTTATCATGTGAAACCTTCTTTTTCTCCCCCTTTAATACAAATCTTGATCAAATCGAAAACAATTTTGAAATTGAAATTATTTTGTTTGTGATTAAAATTTCAAAGATATAAATAGGGAATTCAGAGTTCTTCAATTCATAAAGGAGGTTGAGGGTTCTTTTGGTTCTCCTGTTCCAAAAGTGCTCTTTAGGATACTTTAGAATAAATGAATATAGCACTCCAGTTCTAATGGGTCGGTTCTAGTTAGTTGGAGTTTTAGCACTCCAGTTCTAATGGTTCGGTTCTAGTTAGTTGGAATTTTAATGGTTTGGTTCTAATATGGGTGACTTACCGTTTCTACAACTTTGGCTTCTTAAAGTTGTACTCTTTCAAGCTCATTTTATCAATTAGTTCTTTTAGAACATTTTTAATAGTAGCAACTAAAATAATAAACTAAATATTTTTATGTCGATCAAAGTAATTTATTGGATTTAAAAATATATAGTTGATTTGAGTAGTTTTTATTTTAATGATAGTTGTTTATAAAGAATTAGTAACAAACTCGTGTGTTCGCACTGATTCTGGTACGGAACGCATATTAATATATAGTTGATTTGAGTAGTTTTTATTTTAATGATAGTTGTTTATAAAGAATTAGTAACAAACTCGTGTGTTCGCACTGATTCTGGTACGGAACGCATATTTGTTTCAGATATATATTTTTTTATAGAAAAATATCTGGTATCCGTGAAAAAATATTAATTGAATGTATAATTAATATAAAAAAATTGATCAGTAACTTCATGTTTCCATTAATAATCAATATTTTGATTACTAACTTCAAGTTCCCGAGTATAAGTATTATTTTTGTTTAAGTATTGTTATCAAAAATATTTGAATCAATAAGAAATTTTCGTATATCAAAATGTTCCCGTTAATGTTCAATATTAATCAATAATTTCATGTATTTGTTAAGATTAAATATTTAATCAGTAATTTCAGGTTTTCGTTAATATTTAATATTTTGATCAGTAACTTCACGTTCATGTTAAGAATAAATATTTTAATAAATAACTTCATCCGTTAATATTCAATATTTTGATCAGTAAATTCATATTCTCACTTAATATTAAATATTTTGACTTGACTCATAACAATCATTTGATACATATAATTAGTAACTTATATATAATCATATAGTAGTTTTGTTATTGTGATAAAAAATAATTATAAATTAGTATATATAATACAATTTTCATCAAAAACTTAAACTAAAAATAACTATTTATTATATTTGTTTAAAATTAATTGAGTAATTTAATATTTTTGATAATTGAAGACAATATTAGTTCAATAGTTCAATTTGTACGTGTGAAGTAATTGTAAAATACAATAGTAAAATAATTTAATAATGAATTAATATGCAATGATATGTGATGTCAAAAATTTATGTTAGAAAATTAATAATTTATTTAGTAAATAAGTATTAAAAAATATATTATATAAATTAAAAAATATAGACATAAACAAAAGTAAAAATTGGTTCCAAAAATAAAACTTAAAAAATAAATCATAAATTGTATCCCCGTATATTATTTTTAGATTATAAATACTTTTTTCATTTATAAAAATATTTTGATCAATAATATATATTTTTTTATAAATAAAGATTATTTTTGTTTAAGTATTATTTACAAAATCATCTCTCTCTATCTTTCTCATATTCTTTAGATCAAATTAACATTTTTGTTTTTGTTTTTGTTTTCTTCTTCTTCTCTAAGATATTTGAGTCTATTATATTTTTAATTTATATTTTTGTCTTCCTTTTTCACTTATAAAGATCTCATATTTTCATTTTTTATTATTAAAATATTCCGATGTCCAATCCTGATAATAAATATAGTTAGTACAAAGACTCTCAATTTGTTAGATTTTACATTGGCTCAATCCTTAAAAAATGGAGAAAAAACTCATTATTACTTTAATGCTGATTAATTACATGAAACAAAAAAGTTGATTTCAAACTTTGTTTGCAATAACACTTTTAAACTATTATTACGAAAAAACGATAAATTAAATTTTTAATTATTATATCCCATCTCATATACTTTAACTCTTGAAACTCTCAAATAATGATAAAAACCAAAACAACATTATCAAAACATTAAACTTATTTAGAATATGCTTCTTTGCACCCACACATAAGACAACACCTTTATTTCTTACTTTTAAACTGCACATTAAAAAAAATAGTACAAACATTTACTATTAAAGCTCAAGAAAAATAATTAATATGTAACATTCAAATTCACATAAACAAAATATAATAATAAAACACATTTATAATAATAAATTCACAGAAACTAACATTTACAATAGTGAAACATAAAAAATTCAATTTAATGTTGCATTTATATTTTATATATTCTAAAATATTTTCATAAAACCATCTTCATTAAAATGTCATGATTATAAAATATATGTATTCTTCCATAAATAAAACACATATAATTAAAATTGACAAATCAAATATTCAACTTATGTTCATGATATTGGGAGAACTATATAAAATTTAATAAAAAGATATACCTTAATATCAAATGTTCAATAAAAATAGTAAATAGAGAGGTAGGCAAAACTTACTTACGTTTGTTTGTTGAATCAATTACGTATGCTATAACAGTAACAGTAATATGTTTCACTGGAAATTCTAAAATAAAGTGAAATAAAATTGTGTTAGAAATAGATAGATTTATCACTTGTCAAAAAGGTTTGATTTTTATATACTACATATAAGGTGTGGATAGAAAATATCTTGCACCTAAGCATGAGGGATTCCTTGTTGGCCCCTAAATATCGGCATGGATATAATCAATGGATCCATGTGTAATTTTTTTAACTTTTGTTAAACTTCACCCTACATGATTTACCAAATACATAAAGTTCATAAAACTCCAGCTTTTATACCTTGTCACCACATAGAATATTTTGTTTCAATACTTCGACCAAGCCTCTTTCACTGAGATGGCCAAGTCTCTTGTGCCATAGCTCAGTCTTCGACATAGGATTTGTGAATACCACATTTCCCGAACCCCTTAAAACCTTAACCTCAAGGGTACACATGCCTTTTCTTTTGATGCCTCTCATTATTTCCTTTGACCCCTTCATTACCCTTAGGATACCTTGATCTCCTTTGAAAACATATTCTTTCTCATCGAATTCACCAAGAGAAATCAAATTTATCTTTAGATCAAGTACATACCAGACACAATCAACAACTTTATTGCCTCATCATGGAGCTTGAATCTTACAGATCTAATATTTGCAATTTCGCAGGCTTTGTTATTTCCCAACAACATTGATCCACCATATTTATCACATAATTCCTTAAAGCCATCTTTGTTTAGAGTAATGTGTCAAGTGCAACCTGAATCCATGATTTATTCCTTTCTCGAATCGCTGCTCTAAACTACCAGTACATCATATGTTCCATACTAATCTTGCACAATGGATGCATTACCATTATCCTCACCATCATGATTGTTTTATCAATCAGGGCGCAATTTTCTTGTGTAGCCCTCCTTCTTACAGTGGTAACACATAATTGTAGAAGGATCATCACCATAAGACTTTTGCTGACTTTTACCCTTTTTATTCTCAAACCTACCATATTTCTTCAAGAGTTTTCCATTAAAAAACAAACCTTCACTAACAGGCAATGGTTTATGCTCCTTCCTTTTATTCAAGTCCTTTGAGTACAAGGTAGATTGAACTCCTTCAAAGGTCATGGACTCTCTTCCATACAAGAGAGTTTCTTTAAAGTGAGCATGAGACTTAGGTAAAGAACACAACAATAAAAATTCTTAATCTTACATTGATACTACCCTCGATATTCTCCCGATCAAAAATCAACTTGTTGAACATATTCACTACTCAACCAAGACTTTGTCTTCAATCATCTTGAACGAATACAGAGCTTGCTTCAAGTGTAGACGAGTTAACCTAGCTTTAGTCATTTATAATCATTCGAGTTTTATCCACACACCTGTTGCCTCCTTCTCCTTCGAAACCTACCGTAGAAATTTATAACCAAGGCCTAATATGATGGGGATATGTGCGTTCTCGATCATCTCTGTCTTCTCCTTCTCCGTTAGGGCAACATCCATGGCTTCGGCTCCCTTCAACACTTCTAGGAAACCTTGTTGAACTAGAAGTGCTCGCATCTTCAAGCGTCATAAATCGAAATCATTCACTCTGATGAATTTCTCAACCCCAAACTTTGTTGACGATATCTCCTCCGTGTTTACTTCACCAATTTGTTATAACAGAGTATCGTCAAGAACAAACCAAAACTATGATAAAGATTAAGTTTCTTGTACAAACACAAGAACCTCTATTAGGATTCATGAAAGAGATAGAAGACGAAAGAAGAAGAAAATAATGATTGATTTTAACTATTTTACTATTCACTTTCTCAATAATGGTTTATATATTACAAGTGAATAACAACAATCAACCTCTCTCTACAACCTGAAAGAACTAGCATATTTATAGACTACTAAACTAACTTAATCTACAAGTTAACTTAAACAATTGGACTAAACAAACAAACCCAATTCGATATACTAACAAACCTAGCATTTCGACTACTGCATGATTGAGCGTACTTCGAATACATCATGCAAGACTTCGACATCAACATGTAGGACTTTGACATCAACATATAAACTGACTTCGATAACATGTTTAATCTATGTTGAACCAAGAAGCTACCCCTATCGAGATTAGAGTTTGATCCAAAATCTCACTTTTTAGCTTTATCTCATGACTTCTTAAAGAACTTACAAGTTCTTCTAGAGTCGTACTGTTCAGATCCTTTGACACCTTAAGAGCAGTCACCATAGACCTCCACTTCTTTGATAAACTTCTAATATTTTTTTACATGATCTGCAATGGTATATCCTTTGTTCAAGACTTTCAAGTCAACAACAAGAGTCTGAAACCTTGAGAACATATCCTTAATAGTTTCTTCTTCCATTTTGAAGGCTTCATACTTATGAATCAAGGCCAAAGCCTTGATTTCTTTCACTTGATTGTTTCCTTTACGAGTCATTATAAGATAATCAAATATAGACTTTGCAAAGTCTCGATTTATTATCTTTTTATTCTCATTGTTTGAGATATCATTCAACAATAAAGTTCTTGACAGATATGAGTATTTGTTTACGCTTTAAAATAATTAATTATATGGTTGTTTGTGTTAGAGGGAGTTAATAGTAGGAGAGACACATCACCTGTGTAGTAGGAGCATTGATATAAAGTTGAGGAACAAACACCCTTGTGAAAGACACACCACTTGTTCACTTAAAATCTTAAAGTAATATGTGAGTGAATTCTCCCACTTATATATGCTTAAGTCTCCACATTCGGGTACTATTTCATCACTTACTCACACTTACTATATTATTTCAACAATTTAAAACCACCTTAGCCAAAACAAAATCAAGCGAGTACAAATATAAGCGCTTATAAGTTAACCGAATTTTTCTTTAATCTACATAATTTATTGTGGTTGTAAAAAAAAACAACTATATGACATAATAATTGGAATTTATGATCGTGTTTCATGTCAATAGGATCATTAAAGAAATAAGGAAAAGATAGTGGAACCACAAACTTGAAAATTTTCACCCACAAGAATAAAGTCAATGGATCACAATGAAACGTGAAGTACCACGTATTCTGAAATAGAGTGAACATTCATGCGTTACCAACGGATATAAACAAATGAAAAATATTTTTTTATTTTCTTTATCAAACTTTTCTTTATTTTTTATAATGTCTACGTGGAGTATTAAATTTTAAATGTTTAAATATAACCTAATCTAATAATATATGGAAAGAATGAGTATTTATGTAAAATAAAATAATAATAGACAGAGTACTGACTTGTGAAATATTTGATAGGAGGATTTGAGTATTTAATTGAGATTTTTATTTATTTAGTGGTTTTCTCTCACATCTCTTGAAAAATCAAAAATATTTTTCGCAAGTTAACTTACGCTTACGAATTGATCTTTCTGGATGAATTCGTAAGTTAACTTACGAATTCACCTTATTTAATCAAATATCCATAATTTATTAGGATTAAAATACAATTTATATTTCATAATTTAATTTAAAAAATTAATTATTAAATTAATTGTTTAATTTTATATCATAATTTTATTTTAATATTTTTTAATTATAAATTTAAATTATTTTTTATTAATAATAATTCAATTTAATTATATTCTTAAAAATATATTATATAATTAATGCATATCAAATAAATCAAATTAAAATTCAATTATATTTCTTCATATAAAAATTGATATTAATTATATTAATATAATTTTTATTATAGACGAAATTTAGTAGTAATATCGATTATACTAATAATTTCTTATTAATATAGGCACACACATGCTAGAAAAATTTATAGAATAAAAATAATTAAATAATAGATAATTTTATAATATTTAAATCATTTGAAATATTTTGTCTGTGTAACTAAATGAAACTTGTTGGGGTTGTGACCAACAAAGTATTTCTCCCCATACAGTTTCGGACTCTAACAGGATCTACTCTCTTGTTTTGCTGACCTGACACCATACCAAAAACATGGCCACCGAAACCAGCAACGACCCAAAATCCGTCTACGATTTCACTCTCAAGGTTACCTACCTCCTCTATCTATCTCTTTCATTTCACTTCCTTCTTCTTTTTCGCTTTGACTTAAGTGCAACTCTTTGTTTATATCTCTATCTGCAATCATGTGAATCTGTAATAGTAGTGATACTTTTTAAAACCGTTTTTGTTGTTATTTTCACTTGCAGAATGGTAAGGGAAATGATGTAGATCTTTCTGCATACAAGGGAAAAGTCCTTCTCATTGTTAATGTTGCTTCCAAATGGTATATTCATTTCATTTTAAACCCTCAAATTATATGAATTTCATTTTCACGACACTAGTTTTTGGAGCCTCTGTGTAAGTTTACTATGATTTAACTTTGGAAAAACAAATATCTACAGTTTACTCATAAGTCATAACAAATATTTTGTGAGATCCTTTATAGCGTCGATTTAACTAAGAAATTGTAGTCTCAGGCGGTTGTCCGCCTTACACACTCTCAAACATGGTCTTGATAGTCTTTATATTATAATATTATAACTTTGTTTGTTTTGATTGAAGCAGTGGCCTGACCAACTCAAATTATGTTGAGTTGAATCAACTATATGACAAGTACAAACACAAAGGTTTGTTTGTATTGTAATAACACTACACACTCTTGTTTTGAGAATTGATGTTAACATGTTACATGTATTTCTCTCTCAATGACATGACTGAATTGGTAACTTAATAATTAGGGTTTGAGATTCTGGCATTTCCAAGTAATCAATTTGGCGAGGAAGAACCTGGAACCAATGATCAAATATTGGATTTCGTCTGCACTCGCTTCAAATCTGAATTCCCCATCTTTGATAAGGTACTTGTTTGCTGAGGAAAAACATGGAACCAATTTGGTATAGAGATGCCTATGTTGAAGATTAAATTAAATGCTAGAGACTAGATATTTTTGTATCTCTGCATTATATTTGGTGCTTGTTTTAACTATCTGTTTGCTGTGGTAATATGATTTATACTTTGCATTCTCATCTATTATCAATGTCAATTGTACTAAATAGCGGTGCTATTAAAATGAGTTAATACCATATACTAGTCAATAGCGGTGCTATCCCGCTATAGATTTGAAGTACTTCCCTCAATACTTCATATGTTTATAATTATTAGTCGTGTAATTTGTCCAAAAAATTATCAATAACAGTCATTCTGCTATGCGCTATCCCACTATCCCATTTATGAGGTCAGCCGCTCGGCGCCGTTATCCGAGATTGACTACTCTGGTCAATACAAAAGAGAAGCACTCACATAGGAGTGATGCAGACACTTCGGCACCAATAACAATTTGAGAAAATAGAATAATTGAGTGTAACCACATGTTTCTGTGACAGACATTAGAAATGGTTTCAATAAGAAGTGTTGGTGGTGCCTACATAGAGCACTAGTAATCAAACCCTTGATCTTCATCTGCTTTATACTCTGTAGTTAAAATGTTGCTTGACTGGTTGTTGTTAGTTGGATAAAGATTATAAGATTACTGATATTCTGCATTGATTTCTGCTAAATACTTTGAATTGAAGAACTGATATCGATGAGCACAAATTTACTAGTTCATGTTCATTGTTGTGCTAGATTGAAGTGAATGGAGAGAACTCTGCTCCCTTGTATAAATTCTTAAAGTCAGGTAAATGGGGAATTTTTGGAGATGATATTCAGTGGAACTTTGCAAAGTTTCTAGTTGACAAGGATGGCCAAGTAGTGGATCGATATTATCCCACAACCTCTCCTCTTAGCCTTGAGGTACATGAGTATTATTATTCTGGAAATTCAAGTTTCGTTTTATCTATATATATCAATATCAATTCATATGGTTTGTGTTGCAGAGAGACATCTCTAAACTACTTGGTGTTGAATGAATGCATACATGAACTCAGCTTGGAATGGAAGAGAGGATTACTGTCTTCTTGAATGTTAAAGCATCATTTGTTGACTTTATGTAATGTTTAATGTTTTGTACAATGGATTGGTTTCTCACAAACTGAACAAGACTTGCACATCCTTGCATTCTTCCTTCCCTTTAACTAAGATTTAAGTGCTTTTTACATAGTAACTTTGATTATATTCTTCCTTCGAATTTTTCCCAGAATACCACACCCCAAAAAGGTTCCCACAATACCACAATTGGGAATGCCACCCTTAAAAGATGAGGCATGCTATGTTTACACTGAATAATGCTTACACCGTATTTACACCATAATTTTTTTCAAAACATTTTAATATTGACCCAAAAACCAAGGCAAGAAAAATTATTTAAGAAAATCAAAGGGCTATATAACCGTATGCATGTACGGTTGGTGTAACTTTGGGTGTACTCCTAGCATTTCTCTTAAAAGATAAAAAAGTTCGGATATTCAAATTTGTTTTAAAAGATTAAATTTTTGTAGTATTCTATTATTGAGAGAGTGAAGATTCCTCATTGGCACTATTGATTAACAAAAAGAGAATTTCTTCACCTATCTAGTGGGTTTCTCTTCCACCTCTGAAAAATAAAAAATGTTCTTTGCAAGTTAACATGTGAAGTGACTTTTTAGGGTGAATTCGCAGGTTAACATGTAAATTCACCTTATTTTTTTTAAAATCGTGGATTATTTTGTAAATTAACCTGCGAAATGTTCTCTGTGTTGTTCTTTTTAAAAATAATCAAGCATAATTCGCAAGTTAAATTACGAATTCACATGATTTAGTGCATTTCACAAGTTAACCTGCGAATTATGCAGAAACAGAACCAAAACTCAATTTTGATTGAAACTGAATTTTGTTTTGTGGTGCTTTTGACATTCAAAAAGTACATATAGATAAAATAGAATATACATAAAACTTATATATACGCAAACCATGTAAATAATAATATGTTATAAATAATAAAGAGAAAAAATATCAAATATTATTACATAAATTGTTCCTTACAAAATGCGATCATACAAAATCAAATAAAAAACATAAAAGCTATTGGGTACGCCTAATCCTGACCCCTCGCGCCCTCCTCTGCTGGTGGTAACGTGCAACACGCTCTGCCTCAACGACCATCCTCTCCACCACGACAATCGCACCGGGTCCGCCCCCATCGATAATCCCGTCATCCAAAGCCTCCAGTCCAATCTGGCGGATACTCTGATAAATGGGCAGTAGATCAGTGGCATGATCATCCTCGGCCTGCTCATTTTCGAAGAGCTCCTCATGTTCTAGCCTTGGTAGACGACCCTCAGCCTCCGGTGTCACGTAAGGGTGGGACACCAAATAGAACCATGTTGTGTACCCCTCCATAGAGTGCTACATACGGGATGCCCGCATCAACCGAAACTCCTCTGGCACGACATGATTCTCTAAATCCTGGAAGATATCTTCTAGAGCCCTTCGTGTGATGGTGTCAGGAGCATCCTAGAAAGGAGATCGGGGTATGCTCTGCACATAGCCAAACTGGCGCATACATTGCTCGGGCAGATACCAGACCATCATGTTAGCCCCACAGGCTAGCCACCCGGAGTATAACGCAATGGTATCGAAGGGGAGAACCTCCCGGTAGTCCTCAAATGGGGTCCAAATGATGTCGTCGTGCTGGGTGCGATCATTTCTGTTCATTTTTCAAATTCTCATCTTGCAATATTGAAAGCAAACCCATAACTGAATGCATTGGACTTCCCATTCCATTACTCATAACTTTCTGAAAAACCGCTCTAGCCTCGCTCGCCATCATAGTCTTCCTTTTCTCTTGTTGCAATGCTCGGTTTTGCTCCTTTAATTTCTCCCTCATGAGCTACAATTCCTCGAAAACCACAACATGAGAAAGAGCCACAATTACCTGATCATCAACAACTTTAATAATCTCCAACTCTTGATTGCTCCAAGATCTATCCTCCGCAATAGGAAGTACCAAAACAAGTATCGTGTAACAAGCTTCAGTTACTTCAGATGCAACTCCTTTGAAATCGCTAACACGAAGCATTGGCATTGGGATTGCAGCAACTGATCCTACATCAATAAAAACTGCACTACTTGCAGACGCTAGCGGTGAATCAGAATCAATAATGTTAACTACATTATCTCCTTTACGTACAACTATAGAAGCATTAACGTTCCTCTCATTCAGTTCATGACTGAGGTTCATTTCAGTTTTATCAACATTAGGCATCCACATTGCACAATTCTGCAACCCTAAAGTTTTCGATAGTTCAACCAAAATAGTATACAAAATCTTATGCATATCGAGCGATTTTTGAATCTCTTAGGTAAGCATTCTCACATGCATTCCAGATTCATTCTATTTCGTTATCATACCAACCTCGATTCCAAGCTCCCACGTCTTACGCTTGAGCAAAAACTCGCGAACCTTCACTTTCAGAAGCAAAGGGATCAAAGTGATGGTGTTATGGAAAATTCAAAATGGTAATATCTCCGAGCTCACAATCTAGTTAAAATAATTCCCACAATTCTAGATTAGGGGAACAATAACATTACCACACAATAGATGCCAATATTATTGACATATTGAATAAATAATCTTGAATTCAACTCATCAATAAAATATCTGCTAATGCTCTTTGGATTTTCACTTTCATCTAGGGATTTGAACTAATCCGACAAATAAAATCACTTGAGCTAGATGACATGGATTACCTATTGATAGAATACCATAAAAGAGAAAGAGAGAGAGTAAAGTATATTTCTCATATCTTGATCTTATCTGAAATAATGAAATGCTCTTATATAGAGCAACAACAAACTACTGCATAACAGCATAACAAACTAATAGAATACAGCTGGCATAACTCACTTACTAACTATTTACCTTATTCACTCTATTATTCCTCCTTAGAAACTGAGGGGCATTAAGCAAACTGAGTTTGTTGATCACTCTCAATTTGTCACGCAGAGGGAGAAATTTCACTGCTGAGAGAGGCTTAGTTAGTAAGTCTGCCCACTGATCTTGGGCTGGAACATGCTTCATTATAAGATTCTTGGAGAGCACTTTTTCCCTCACAAGGAAAATATCCAATTCCATGTGCTTGGTGTCATACCCCAAATTTTGACCTAATATACCACCTTACATTTGCATCATCGCATAACCAACAGTTCAGACAGCATTAATCGGGTATAACACTCACAGGTCAAAATTAGGGTTTCATCAGATTTTCATCTGATTCAAGAGCTAACTAATTAGGGTTTGAGATTTTCTCATCTTATTTGATCTATCTTGATCAAAATATCCACCTCTGATCATCAGATATCCATTTTTTCTCACAGATCAATCGAGGATCGACCAATTAGGGTTTTGATCGGGCATGAGAATTCTCTGACTTTTTGAACAAGAAATAACTTTTTTGGATAGAGATTGGTCATTATATCTTAGATACCACATATTGACCTAATTTCTGGATTCAAAACATCACAGAAGTTCACAGAATTCATCAGTCGTTTTCAGAAACATCTGATGAAATTTCATCTGCACAGAAAAGTCAAACTTTGACTTTTGGTCAAATTTTTCAAAACAAAACTTTTTCCATCATCAAAATACTTCAAATGATCCATCATGATCAGAAAAAATCAAGAATTTGAAAAAAGTCAACAAAAAGTCAAAAGTTTTCATACTTAGAAATTTTTCTAAGTGTTGAAATTTCTTACTTTTTTCAAACTTCAAGCCATTTTTTCACCTAGTTCCAATTTGAATTTGAAAGAACTCAAAACATGAAAGTTGTAGATCATGGAAAAATCTTTCCAAAATGTCCAAGAACTCTCAAATCCATGGAGTCTAGCTATACTTTTGAAATTGAAACATAAGGCTCCATGAAACTTGATTTTCAAAGATCAAAACATCAAATTATAGGTCATTTTGAGTTTTCTTCATCTAGAAGCTTTCTAACCTTGCCAACTTGACTAATGGACTGATAAATATCATCTTGAAGATAAGAATTGAAGATTGGATCAAGATTGTAAAAAAATAGCACATGGTAAAAAAGGAAGGTTCCTTTTGCTTTTGAAATACCATTCTTGCCCCTTAAGCAATCCATGAATCACCAAATGGCTTGTCCTTCTTGCCTAACATTTTCAGAACCTCTTGCCTATAAAAGGGTCACATTTCAAGTTCAAATTTACACCAAAGCATTGCAAGAATCATGCTTTCTCATTTCTTTCTTCCAAATCAAGAAACATGATAAACTTTTGAAAAACTTGCAATTTACAAAATCAGTGAAAATCATGAAGTTCTTTGGTGTCAAACATGTTGCATAATCACTATCAAACTTATTCAAAGCTTAAAATCAAACTAAACTAAGCTAAAAACCAGAATTCCATTTCCATTTTTCAAGCTTCCAAAGCGCCATGGAATTCAAATCAAGCTAGGCTTGATCAAACTATGTTCTAACCATTCAAAAAGCATCACTATACATCCTGTATGTGATCCAAAACAAGAACAACAACCTGTAAATCCATTAACCTCGATTTCGAGTTTCCTTTTGAAATGACTGTAGGTTGACTTGGTTGGAGAGATTGAAGCAATTCCAGAGCAAGCAGACCACTCATACACGATCCTTGAAGGTCGTTGGTGCTCAAATGATCGAGAAATCACAACTGGAAGTACTCTAAAACATATTTCGATCTCAGCTTCGACGGGTATGTGACTGAACTTCAAACTCCATGATTTTGTGCATCAATTGAAAAAAGCTCTTGGCCATTCTTTTTCTGCACATCTAACGACCATTAACCCTCAATAAAATCAAACAATCATCAACTACACATCATTTAATTTAAGATTTTCAGTTTAGGGTTCTTCGTGTTCTTCAAAACCTAAATCATTCTGGAATAAATATAAATGAAATTAACAAGCACCATCATGTTCGTGATGAAAAACCGGTCAAGTTTGATGTTTATTTCACTCAATTTGGTTGAGAAACAAAGATTCTAGCTTGGATCAAAGAATCTGAAAATCAAAATGAAAACCCAGAAATACGCGCGTGTTCTTGATGTTCTTCATTTTCAAATATTCAAATTATCCAATCTTACATCAACGCGTGTTTTAGTCCACTAAGCATCCCAGCGCATTTGGCCCAGTGGTTGTCTGCTTACCTTTAAGTTCCTTTGCCACGCGTCCCACCTCATGGTCATGGGTTCAACACCCATCAAGACCATTCTTTTTACAATTCTTCCAATTTTTTCATGTTTTTTTATCAAACTTTCACAATTTTTTTGACCAATCAAAACTTCTCATTTTGAGATGATTTTTTAAACACTTGTCAATAAATACATCTATTTTGTGATAGTGCAAAAATTTTCAGAAAAAACTTTCATCTGATTAAATTTTAATCGAGCCGAAAACGACGTTCTGAACACTTTTCAAACCTCCTTAAAAGGTGAATTTTTCAAGTTTTCGACTTCCGATTTTTTTCAAAACTTTTCATAAATGAACCTCACCTTTCAAAACATTTCAAGATCATTTTTCAAAAATTTTTCATCAAAACTTGCATATTTTACCATGATCTATCCGATTTAAAACGATAAAACAGATTTTGTCTTCTCTCGAATTTTTCGATCGATCATGGGCCACCCTTATGGTGTAAGTCCCAATCCTTTATGTACATATTTAGTTTTACTTGTACATACTCAAATTATCATTGTTAATATTCAAACGTAAACAAATTTCTTTCGTTTGTTTTCATTTGTTTGTCTATACGTTGAATCCATTGGTTCTAAAGGAAGAATTCTTCTGAGTAAAATTTCTTTTTGACCAATGGGCCTCCATCATGGTGTAAGTCCCATAACATTCTTTTATGTACATAATATTTCTTTGTACATATCAAACTTTTGTCAAACACTTTTTTACAAAGTTTCATCTGTACATAATCGATACTCCTTTTATACTCAAGTACGAAAACTTGATCGCTTGTTTTCACATCACTGTATACTCAAACAAAATAGTCTTTTGTACGTATTTTCTTTGTACATACCAAATACTTTTCATACAAAATTTTCATCCGTATAACACGATACCTTTTACAAATATTCCAACACGTATAAACTTCGATCATTCGCTTCCGTTTCATCTGTATAGACCAATGAATACCATTGGTATTGAAAGGAGCTTTCTCCGAGTAAAACTTCTTTCAAACCAATGGGCCTCCTATGGTGTAAGTCCCAACCCTCCTATGTACATCCATCTTTCTTTGTACATAAAAACTCGTCTGTACATATTCATTTCCTTGTACACCAAACTTGTAAATAATCAAGTTACGCTGTTTTAAACGCTCGTTTCACGACACTTGTTTATATTTCATAAACTCGTAAATAAACATCATTGCATTGTTTATATTTCCTTCATAAACTCCTGTGAATACATATCACACACACTTGTTGTACAACTGTCTAGTTATAACATAACAATTAGACTAATCAATAGGTTCCCACAGATAGCCTCCGCTTGGGCTTCATACAAGATAACTCATCCTCGGTTGAGTATAGCCTCCGCTTGGCTTCATACAAGACAATCCATCCTCAAGATGGGTTAGCCTCCGCTTGGGCTTCATACAAGATATTTTATCTCCAATTTAGCCTTCTCTTGGCTTCATACAAAACTCTCCCGAGTTAGCCTCCGCTTAGGCTTCATATAAGACAATACTCCCTGCTGAGTCACCTCCTCTTGGGCTTCGCTCAAAAGAACTCCTCATTGAGTTTAGCCTTCTCTTGGGCATCATACAACGAAAGAGATAGGAAATCTCTTAACACCTCCTATTGGGCTTCCAATACAAAGAATCACCCGCTAAGATAGAACCGAAAGGATGGTTTCCGGTGAAATCACTTTCAAATTCCCAGAGTAAAATTTCCTGAAATTGCTCTTATTCGAAAAGGATGGTTTCTGGTGAAATCCTTTCAAGCCAAAACCACCATACCCTATAGCTTCCTCTTGAGCTTCATACAAGGACCGATGACCTCGATGACCCTAATGCCTCCTCTTGGGCTAACAATACAAGGACCCATGGGCTTCTTAAAAGCATCCCTTTAATCCAATCAATTTCTCCTTGAGATTTAGACATCTATCATCTCTATGGAAGAAGTATCTCATCCATTACATCACATACAACAAAAACTTTTCAAACTTTTAAACTCTTTTCAAACAAAAACATCTATTAATTGTAAGTGGTAACGCTTGTACACTCAAGCAAAACACCCAATACTTACGCTAAAAGATTTAATCATCTTTTCAAAACATCTTTCTTAAACATGTAAGTGGTAACGCTTGTACATTCAAGCAAAACACCTAATACTTACGATTTAAAGATTTTTATCAATCAAACAACTTTTCAAAATGTATGTGATGAAATAGATTAGATACATTTTTCATTAAGATGACATTTGTCATCTTACTAACATCCCGCTGCTTTCCACTAGCATAAGTGGAACTACGATTGCTCGACTTTCTCAACATCCTTTGAGAATACGTAGGCACAAGGTCTCATCCTTGCCAAGCAAAATTTCTATCTCCTCGCACCAAACAAACCATAGAACCTTGTAGATCCGAGCTACAAATGCTCCGATTCCCACTAGATATGTATGCGAAGATCCACGATCTTTGCGAGCACATAATAACAAACACTAGAATCCCACATAATCTATTTCTTAAAATCCCAAAGGAGAAACTTTCCCAATCATAGAAATAGCAATTAAAACACACAAACATATCAAACATATTCATATATAAAGTCATAGATAACTACATATATTTAGGTGCTCCATCTATTCCCTTTATATAACAATCCCCTTACTCAGAATCTCCCCAATGCGTTATGTCTAGTTTGCGCTAGTCGTTACGCATATCAATATCAATTGAGGGTATTTCAGCTTTCCCCTTTTTCATAATCATTAAATCATCTTTCTTGTGTTGGAAATAATAAAGCTTGATGCTCGTGGCATCTTTATAAACAAATCAAAAGATTTAAATCGTTGCGTGCCAGAGAATCCGAACTCACGTTCGCATCCTCAGGCGCGTCACCTTTTAACGCGAACACTTGGTCCTATTGTGCAGCACATGATTATGAGCAAGGGTAACGGTATTGAGGTTGTCACAGAGAATTGTGGGAGTGAGAAGTCGACATTTAAGTTCTTGAAGGAGAGACTGCACCTATAGAATTTCTGCAACAAGTTGGGCCATACTTACCATTTCACTTACAGTAACCAACCTTGTTTCTTAGACCACCAAGATATCAAGTTTGGACCAAGAAACACACATGCTCCTGAGGTGAACCTTCTGTCATCAGGGTCTGATGCCCAGTCAGCATCACAGAACCCAAGCAAAGCCAAAGGCTGGTGAGGCGAGGCAGGTTGAATTAGCAAGCCATGATGTAGAGTGCCACTAAGGTACCTCAATATCCTTTTAATTGCCTTCCAATGCTCTTCCAAGGGATTACATAAAAATTGGCAAACCTTATTAATAGAAAATGAGATTTCAGGTCTGGTGAGAGTGGCATATTGAAGAGCTCCCATAACAGATCTGAACTGAGTGGGATCTAGAACAGCTGCAGAACCAATTTTAGACGATTTGCTTGTGGACACCATATGAGTAGGTATGCCATTAGCATTGAGCATGTTAATTTTAGCAAGTAAATCTGTCATATATTTGGCTTGAGAGAGAAGGAGAGAGCCATTAGGCAAGTGTGTTACCTCTATGCCAAGAAAATAGTCCAACTTACCCAACTGTTTGAGGAAAAAATCAGTATTTAGATTCTTGATTAAAGCAGTAATAAAGGATGCAGAATTGTCAGTTATAATGATATCATCAATATATACGAGCACCATTATAGTTAAGCTTGTAGTGTGAAGGATAAATAAGCTAGGGTCACATTTGCTAGCAAGAAAACCATGATGTAGAAGGGATCCGTTAAGTTTATCAAACCAGGCTCTAGGGCCCTACTTTAGTCCGTAAATTGCTTTGTTCAACTTACATACAAGTGTCTTGTCAGCAACTTCAAACCCAGGAGGCTGCTGCATAAAAACTTCCTCCTCAAGGGTGCCATTTAAGAAGGCATTTTTCACATCAATCTTCTATATAGGCCACTTGTGAGTGACAGCAAGAGTAAGGGCAGTTCTGACAGTAACAGGCTTCACCACAGGAGAAAATGTCTCTGTAAAATTAGTGTCAACTTGCTGATAGAAGCCTTTAGCTACCATCCTGGCCTTATATTTGTTAATGGAGCCATCGAGGTTCTCCTTCACCCTAAAAACCCACTTGCAGCCAATTGGCTTCCTAGAAACAAACGGTGACACCAAGGTCCAAGTCTGATTCTTTAACAATGCATGATACTCATCTTTCATGGCCTGAGACCAATGGGGAGAAGACAAGGCCTGACCAGCTGAAGTAGGTTCCATATGAGTGAGTAAAAGGGTGGGATGAATTTTAGGCTTGGTAATACCACTCTTGGCTCGATTTTGCATGGAATGAGTGTTATGAGGATGGATAGAGGGTTATTGGTACAAGGCTTAAAGGAGAACTGGTGGCTTGAATAGAGGATGGAGAAATGGTGTTGGCCTCTGCAATATCAGATGTGATAGAGGTGAGAGAAGAGGGAGTCATGGGAGAGTGTAAAGAAGAATTTTCAGAAGCAGGGGAAGAATCATTAGAAGGTGTTATAATAGGAGAATTGACAGTGTTAATAGGGGAAGAGATAAGGCTGCTAAGAGAAACAGAGGTAGTGGGTGTAGCAGGAACATAACTGACTTGAGTAAGGGGAATAGCAGATACAAGAACTGCTGGTATAGACCAGGCAGAAGAAGTATGAGGAGATGATGTGGATGTAGCAGAAGAAGAAGAGGGAAATAAGATGGAGTAGAGAAATATGGTTTCATTAAAAAGAACATCCCTAGAGATGTAAATACGGCCAGTAGCTGCAAGGCATTTATAACCCTTATGAATGGTAGAATAACCAAGGAATATGCACTCTTGGGATCTATAGTCCAATTTATGAGCATTATAAGGACGAAGGAAAGGAAAACAAGTGCAACCAAAGACTCTAAGATGAGAATAGTCAGGTATTTTGTGAAGTAGCTTGAAATAAGGGGACTGGTTGGCAAGAGACATACTAGGCATCCTAATAATTAGGTAAGCAGCTGTGACAAAAGCATGATTCCACATTTTGAGAGGTAAATTAGAGTGAGCTAATAAAGCTAGGCCTGTTTCAACAATATGACGATGCTTTCGTTCAACTATGCCATTTTTGTGGTGGGTGTGGGGACATGTAAGCCTATGATTAATGCCAAGGTTATTGAGATACTTGGTGAAAGGCCTAAATTCACCTCCTCCATCACTTTGAATAACTTTAATTTTACAGTTGAATTGAAGTTCAACCATTGTTTTGAATTGGACAAATTGAGTAAGTGTGTCAGATTTAAGTCTCAAAGGGAAGACCAAACAAATCTGGAATAGGTATCTATACAAGTCAAGAAGTAGGTATAACCTCCTAAAGATTGTATAGAAGTTGGTCCCCATAAGTCACAAACTACTAACTCAAAAGGTTTAGCATACACAGTAATGGATAAAGAGGTAGGCAGTTTATGAGATTTGCCTAAACAACATGCAGTACAAAATTCAGCTAGAGACTTAGGGGGTATAGGAATATTGCAAGTTTTCAGCACTTCTGCAAGAGCTTGGTAATGAGGATGGCCTAACCTTATATGCCACAGAGCATATTTGCTTGTAGGTATAATATTAGGAACAATAGAATGTTGTGGAGATTGAGAATTAGTAAATGTAGTAGCATGAACAAGAGGTGAATTAACACAGGAAACATTGCTTTTATTCATTGAAACAGAAGGAGTACAATCAGTAATACAATCACTTTGAGCATTAGAATGAAGTAAAGTATTACATGATATACTAGGATTACAATTGTTTGAACCTAAGGCTACACTAGAATTGAGACTAGAGAGAGACTTCAAATTGACCACTTGAGACGAGGGACTCTGAAACTTGTAAAGACCATCAGCTCCTACAACTCCACGAAGAAGCACCTCAGGAGAATCCTGAGATTTAACAAGACAAAAGGAAGGATGGAATTCGAAGAAAACCTGATTGTCTTGGGCAAATTTACTAACACTAATGAGGTTCTTGGTGATGTGAGGTACAAGGAGTAAACTGTGTAGAGTGAGTGGTTTGTGAGGAAAGTTAGGGGAAGTAAAATTCATGGAACCTATAGAGTTGATAGACAAACCTTGGCCATTGAACACTTGCTCAGAACCAGTCATAGAGTGAGCATCAGACACATTAGAAGAATCAGGTGTAACATGATGCGACACACATAAATCTGGATACCACCATTGGTTGCTGAAGGTTGGATCAGAACTGGTCATAAACGTTTGTGGTGGAGAAGGTCTGGGTGCAGCTGGTCTAGGTGAAGCATAGCCAAAAGAAGGTGCATACATCGGTCGAGCATTCATCAGAAATGGATTGAAGTGAGCACGTTGAGGTGAAAACAACATAGAAGTGGATTGTGAATACCTGTAATAACATATAGAGGCGTCATGACCACTTTTGTGACAGATCCTGACATTGAGACTTACCAAAACGGCCACCTCCACGGCCAAAACGGCCACCTCCACGGCCAGAACGACCGCCTCTGAAGTTAGAATTATTGTTTTCAGCATGAGCAGTAACATGACTAGTGCCAGTGGGAAACGACTCTGTAGCAGGAGACAACGGTTCCATCGGAGAAGACGAATCAGATGGTTGAGCCTGCGTTAAATTGACTGACATTAGTTCCATGAGAATCGCTTTCCGATGCTTCTCCAATCTCTGATTCGCTTTCCTATGCTCTCTAGCTTTTTTACTTCCATCTAGGGATTGAACTAATTCAAAGGCTACCCAAAGACTACAGACAAAACCACTTTCAAATTTCAAAGATATGATCTTTCTGGAAAAGAGAAAAATAAGCTAAACCTTGCTATGCGAAAAAGTTACTTAGTTAGAGATCGATAAGCTAAAGAATTGCAATGGATTACCTTTGAATTATTTAGATAGAGATTGGTTATATATTGATTGTAAATTCACAATGAATTATTTAGACACCTGCAGATTAACAGCAGATTAGCTGTTACTAGCTTCTTTTTTTCCTTGAATGACAAGCTGTTACTGGCATGATTTCTCATAAACCACATATTTTGTTATTCAGTAGACAAAACCTTTTAAATTAGGTTTCATTTGTGAAGAACTTATGATGTCTGAAAGCCAATATAATGTAAGGATAATTTTAAATAAATACAAAATGAAGATATAATTCCACCAACCACTCAACAGAAGGTTAAAACTGAAAGCAAACAAAAATAAAAGAACACTAGGTGCAAGTGCAACATCTAAGATTACCTTCAAATTTAATGATGGGTGAGTCAAGTATTTCTATTGTATTTAGAGATCCTAAAACAAAAAGAAACAGTTATTTAATGATGCAGAACAGGAATAACAATACTACTAATATGAAATATCTATATGGATCTTTCACGACATTGTTCTGGACTCCATCTAGAGATCGTGCGCTCTTCAACGGTATAGTTTCCCAAACATAATGGAGACTCGTCACTATGACCATTTTTGTTAACATACAAAACTAATAAAGTTTTTGCAACACTTCCGAGAAGTCGAGTTGTGCATTGAACATCAGACCATACTCTCAATCTTCCATTTACGTCATCTTCATTATCGTGTGATCGAACAAGTACACCATACTCAGAATGGACCCGAGCAGGATGATGGCGATAGACAATAAAGTCTACACCATACAGAGCCCCTGACCTTACTACCCAATTTTTCATTCGAAGGTGAGAATAAGCCTTGTAGTAAAAAGAGAATGCTTGTTTCTTGGACTTGAAGCAACTCCACAACTCTTCATCATTCAAGGGACTAGTATCAGCAGCACGATTAATCTTGAGGCATTTCAAGGAATAACATAGGTAAAATGCTTCTCCAAGGTTAATTGAAACCAGTACATGTCCTTTTCAAGGTTTCTCACAGGTTGACCAAAGCATGCTTTATCAAGTAGGTCAAGTTGTTCCGCTTGCACAGCTAAGTGTACACAACTATTAGAGAGAGATCCACAAACATTTGATTGAACTAAAGAAGACTGGAGTTGCGATACAATCTTTGACATGGGTTCTTTAAGTGCCTCCGCCTCTGCATCCTTTTTCGATTTTGCATCTTTTCCTTTCCTTCTTGGTGCCATTTGACCTTAAAAAGAAAAAAAAGTAAAACAACTTTAAATTGTTTGGAAGGTGCATGACATTTGTATGCTTTGCCTTTTGCCGCAGTTAGTCACAAGCTATTAAAATGATCAAAATCCGGTATATACTATATTCACTATAACCTACGCAACCATCAAGTAAATTATAAGACACAAAGACCTCATAAAAATTTCACTCATTTAAATTATACTAATCTAATCTCCTTGGAAGGTTTAAAATATTATACAGAGGTTGAATAAAAACAAAAAATGGAAGTTAATCATAAGCATACAGACATTAGTAAAAATTAAAAACCTAATAATTAAAATAAAACTAAAATGTCCATCAGCAGTGATCAGGACAAATTATGAAGAGAATCAAATCATCAGTCACCAGTCTTCACAAATTTTACACATTCGGTCAGAACTTTTATCAAACAGTTTGCGTGCAAAAACTGAAAGACATCTAATAAAAATAGCCTTAGGACAACGTTAATCAAATGAAAATGAAGCAACATTAACACAACAATTTATAGGAAAACAACAACTATTTAAAATAGAATTTGAGTACCTATTTGGTTCAGCGTTCCACTGCTTTCAAGTTTCAATGCATGTTGAACGGATCAAACCGATTTCAGAGATATGCAAAGATGTTTGGATAGTGATTCTATTCTATTTGGTATTTTTCATCAGCTGCAATTTTCTTGTCAACTCCCTGTGTTTCTGTTTTCTAGAGTTTTTTTTCTTGCCACCCCATTTTTATTCCTAGTACCCGAATTTTGATATTCCGAAAATACCCTTTATTTTATTCAGTCAAATTTTTTACTTTTTTGAAGGAAAAAAATTACTGTTGAGAAAATTATTAAAAAAATTAAATTTCTGGTACAAAAGAGAACATTTCCAATACCAATATTTGACACATACCAGAAATTCTTTGTAATTTATAAATTTTCGATATCTATTTACAGAATATTTCCAAAGTTACGGTGTAATTTACTAGAAATTAAAAAATCCGATATATTTTAAGAAAATTATTACACGAACCGAAAATATTCAAAATTTTTTATATAAAAATAATATTGGAAATTTCATATTTCTGGGATATTTTAGTATAAGTTTATACATTTAAAAAATAATAAATATTAAGTCTCAATATTACCAGAAATTTGAAATTTTCAATATATAAAAATATCAGAAATTTTAAATTCCTGGTTACATTTTGTACTAAAGTCATACTGAAAATTTGAAATATCCGGTATTTTTTCGGTATCAGATTTTGTACCAACAATTTAGAATTTCCGATACGAAACATGTGACACGGTAAAAATGGTAAATCTCACCGAATTTCCAATATGTATCGAAAATCACTAAATATCCGATATTTTCTGGGAGTATTTTGGTAAAAAAAAAAACACCATATTTAAGAGGTGATAGGTATAAGGGAAGGTAGCACAAAAAATTCTCTGTTTTCTGAGTTGAGGAACTCTAGGTCAGGTTAGGAGTTTTTTTTTGTTGCCGCCAATTTTAAACCTTGAAAACACCAAAAATAATTCTGCAAAATATCCTTGTTAAAACTTCAATACTCCCACTTTCCCACAACGAGTGACCAGTACACTATTCCCATGAATTAAAAATGTGTATAAAAAGAAGAGAGAGAATAATATAATATTTTTAATTATGTATTGAAAATTATGAAAGTTTAATTGATAAGAATATAGAATAAAAAAAATTGTATTAAAAATTGAAATGGATGATTTATTTTATGACATTATTTTTTAATACTACGATCATGAATTAGATCATTTAATACAACTATTATGATATTTTTTTGAAAAATCAGATAAATACTTATAGATTTTTTGAAAAATTAGACAAAAATTTATAGATTATTTCAAAAAAAAATCTTATCAAAATTCATAGATTTTCCAAAAATTCAGTAGTACATATAAAAAATTTGAAAGTTCAAATTTTTTAAAAAAATGTCTATCAAATATGAACTACGTATATTAATTATTAAATATACTAATAAAATTGTTTATAAATTATTACCGATGAAATATATTTGTCCTATAAAATAAACCCAAAAAGTTTTTCGGAGGAGCTATTCTATGGTAAATGGCGCGAGCAAGAGCAATTGTCAACCTTTGGATTGTTTGCAATTAAAGGTTTGCAACTCGTACTAGATTGGTAGATTAACGCTTTTACATATAAAATATCTTCGGCGGTTCGGTTCAGCTAGTAGTGCTTGCTGTAAGATCTTTCTTTAGATTTGTATTGAGTAATATATATATATATATATATATATATATATATATATATATATATATATATATATATATATATATATATATATATATATATATATATATATATGTGTGTATGCTCACTGAATTAAGGAGGAAAAGATTTGTTAAGAAAATGATTTCCCTTCTTCTCTAACTAAGGAGTGGCAAAATGGATGGATATGGATTGAATTGTTAATGGATGAATCAAAACAATTCATTAATCAATTACAATCCATTAAAAAAATTTTAAATATATTCAATCCAATTAATCCATTTAAAAATAAAATTCATCCATCCATCAATTCAAAAAAAAAATTAAATAAAATTTAAATAAAAAAAGTTTCAATTTAAAAAAAAGTAAAATTAATTTTTTTTCAAAAAAAATAAATTTTAAGTTTTTTTCGGAAAAAAAATCAATTTAGCAAAAAAAAAATTCAGTTTTTTTTCAAAAAAATTAAAAAAAATGTTTTTAAAAAAAGTTTCAATTTTTATAAATAAAAAATCAATTTTTATTAAAAAAGAATTTCCAATTTTTTTTTCAATTTAAAAAAAAAACATTTTCTTTTTATACGAAAAAACATTTTTTTAATAAAATATCCAGTTCTATTATTACGAAAAAACTTCTTTTTTGGATTTTTCTTTTTTCTAAAAAAATATTTTTTTAAATTTAAAACGAAATAGATTTATATGATCTAAAGAATAATCTATTGGATCATTAAAATGTGGTAGATGGATTGGATCAGTCCATATATATAAATGGATGGATTGCATCAATACATTAACTTATTTTTCATTTGTGATGGATTGATGAATTTTTTGGTGGATGGATTGGATGAATTTTATTTTAATGGATTCAATTGTCACCCCCTACTCTAATTAATTGGATTGGTCCGGTTCTTTAAAACTGAGCTCTATGAATAAAAATGTGAAAAATGAGAGGCGGTAAGAAATGAGATTCATGCAAAGACTTGCTACGGTACGACAATAACACTATTGAAAAAGGTGGATTTCCTTATCTTGATAGAGATAAGTTGCATATTGAGAAACACAGAAATTGAGAAATCTGGAAGCAAAAAGGAAATATTGGGGAAACATGTTAACAAGAGAAAAGAGAGAATTAAAAAAATCATAGTGCATAGAGTCAGAGATCAACGGTTTGAGAGAACAATAAAGAAAAGAAAGCTTGAATTCCATGTTGATTGTTCATCTTGAACACTGAAGGGGTCAAAAACCAAAGGGTTCTCTATTGTGCATTCATGTTTCTATTTTTGCACAAATTCCGCATAATTTAGTCATTGTTCTGCATCTCAGGTTATGCAATTTTGATTAAACAGTATTTCTGTATAGTTGTGCATCTTCTGCTGGTCTAACTACCCTGTTCTCTTTTTACATTTGCATGCACGTTTTTGTTTCTTATATTTTCTGTTTTACACACATTTTCTTGGTTGCTGTGGTGTTAGCTATTTTAGTTTCATTTACATGTGCAGAGAATAGGGCGTTTTAGCTCTTTTTCATGTTAGAAGTTTTGCCAAAACCAATGAATGGGAGACAATACTCATTTTATGTAATAGAGTATTATGTATGAAATTGGTTATATTACATTTTTTTTCTTTTCAATTACATTGCATACACAATCTTGGAATTTCACATGTCTGTTCTAAGTTCATTACCCCAAGTGCTATTCACCCATGTCTGTCTGTAATTGTAATTCCATTGCACCTTCAATGTTTCATTAGCTTCCACTATTTCACCTTTACGCTTTGTGATGACAATGTGAAAAGAAAACAAAGAAGTATCGGAAGTATTAAAAAATTAAAGCAGTTTGTTCAGGCAAACTCAAATTAGGAGTCAATTATCTAATTAAAATTCAACAAACAGTGCAACTCACTCCCGTGATATTTCAGTCATAGTCTATTCTATGATATTACAATCTTGATTCAATCACCTTATAGATTGAATGAATCATATAGTTAGTATACATAATGGTAATAGTACTATATAAGAATAGCATACCAATTCTTCTTTCTTTCTGGAGGAACAAAATCCAGGTTTCCAAATGACTCTTTCAAATAGAAGACATAGAAAACCTGCTGCATGTTGAGACTGCTCAAATCATTGCTAACTACAAATAATATACTTGATATATACACTCTAGGCTAGTAGCTACTGGTTCAACAACTTCTGTAAGCTTTCAGAGCTCCATCTTCAATTGATTTGAGTGTAGAGATGTTGTAACAAAATATTAATTGAACTAAAATATATTCAAATCATTCTTCATGGAAAATAAAAATGTCAAATACATCTATTTACAAATAACTATTCGGGTCCTTTTAAAATCCCTTTATGAAAGCATCATATACGATAAAAAATATCCTAAGTGGGGGAGACTTATAACTCCCGGAATTTAATTAATTATTTAATTAAATTAATTGATTTAATTATTGGAAATTTTTGAAGTTGGGATTTATCGGTATTATTCTAAGAGGCGTAATTAGATTAATATGTTGATTGGAACTGTTGAGTTTGAAGTCGAATTATTTAGTCGGTTAGTTAGAGAATTAATATTAGAAATAATACTAGTTTATTGGACTATTTAATTAATTAAATTGGATTTAGTTGTTTTGTGATAAATAGTAATTTAGGGGTGTTGATTAGTTGGCCCAATAAGACAATATGGAGAAATATATTATTTTATTAGGTTTGGAAAATAAGGAGAAAGAGAAGTAGGTTTGTGGTTTTGGTAACAACACGTAGGATAGTGAAGAAAATAAGGGTTTCATGAGGAAGGGAAAAAGAAAGAGAAGAGAAAAAATGTTGTTGAATGAGAAAAGGAAAAAGTTGGAAGCTGCGGCGAAGCTCAGAATTCTAACGGAAAATTATAGAGAGACTGTCATTCCAAGGTAAGGGTGGGGTTCAATCTCTATATTCGGGTAGATGATTGACCATATGTGGAGTTAGGTTGTATAAATTGATGTCATGGAATTGTTTGGTTATTTGCTGTGTATAGTGTTATTTTTGTGATGTGCTGAAAATATAGTTGATGTTGTTGTTCTATTGATCAATTAATTGCTGGTGTGTTTTTGATGGTTGTGTTGGTTTTGGATTAACCGAAACTGAAAAATAAATTTGTTGGCTCGATTACAAGAAAAAGTTGCAGAAGAAAGTATCGTTCTGAGGAAGAATACGCAAAACAAAAGAAGAAGATGAAGTTGTAATGGTGGCGGAGGCCACCCGTCTAAGGGGTAGGCGCCCCATTGGATGAAATGGAAGTGGCGGGGGCCACCTAATTGGGGGTGAGCGCCCCACAGTTATGTGACGGGGCCACAGAGCCCAGGATGGGCGCACCACACCTCATGTGTGCCATTTTGCTTTGTTTCTCATCTGTAACGTGGATAGTATTTTTTTTTTGTGAAAGCCTTTAATATATATGCTAGTAGGTCCTAAATGTCTAATAAGTATATACAAGTTTAGTAAGATTTCACATATTGAAATATATTGGCAAGGTAAATTGGTAGATTTATGAAGGATTAAAAATGTATTGGCAGGCAGGTATAGTACTAGTAAAGTAGAGAACTTTAATGGAAATTCATCAGGGATGTAAGTGATATAAATTGAAGTATATTAAGTAGTATTAATATTATTTGAATAGATAAATAAAATACTAAATGGATTATATAGCATAATTGTTTTATAAGTAGAATACTGTTAATTTAGCGGAGGTATGTAGATCGGAGGTATAAGTGTTGTGGAAAGTAGTGTAGTTTTAATAATAAGATTTAGTGATAATGAGTTGGCAGAAATACCAAGTAGTAGCAGTATAATTTGATAGCAAGAAAGCATTTGTATCAGTGAAGTAATTTGGCAAAAACAATATCATTAATTAGTAGTAATAGTTGTACGTTAAAAATAAGTATTGATTAGCCGAATTAATATACTTAAGCGGTATAATTAGCTAATCGGAATTAGTTTAGGTTTGTCGGAGTAACTTGTATATACTAGTAGGTATTTTTGGTTGGTTTGTTTTGTTGCAATTATGTCGAATAAATTGATTTACAGGTGAAGTGGAATTATGTTGATTTGTCTTGGTTTATGGACATCATTAAGTTGCAGGTCTTATTACCAATATTGATTGAGTTGAGTTGCTTTTGAATGTGTTGTTGTTGTTGAGTTGCTGTTGTTATATGTTGTTGTTGATATGTTGATACCATGTTGTAGGCCTATGGCCAGTGTTGAAATGATGATGAGTACCTCTATTTATTGGTGCAACGTTGATAAGTTGTTGTTTAGTTGATGAATAATTGTTGTTGTTGTATGCGATGTTGCATTCATTGAGTCATATGCATTTGCATACTTTGTGACGGCCTGGATTGGCAAACAACGTTGGCCTGGATTGGAAAAATTATTGAGTTGAAGGCTTATGCCTTGTTGATGCCTCATAATATGGCAGTTTTTATGTTAGGAGTTCTGTTCCAATGGTACCACGTGCATGTGCATAGTTGTGTCGCATTTGAAGTTGTATATTCTAAGTTGTTATGTTGATGTGTTGGTTGATTAAAGTTGTTGTTGTTATTAAGTTTTGTTGATTTAAGTTGTTATGTTGATTGATTAAAGTGTCTTATTGTTTTTATTAAGTTGTTTGTTGGTTGTTGCATAATTATTGTTTATAAAGTGGTGATATTTGTATGATTTAATCTAATATATTGTTTATCAGAAATTTGTTTATATTGGTTGATATCTCACCCTTTATTTGTTTCATCGTTGCCTTTATATTGGTAACGTGCAGTTATTTGAGAATGAAAAATTAGTTGTTGTTAGTCCAAGTCGGTTTAGTTGCTCTGATACGTATCACTCAGGGGAATGTCTATATTCTTGTTTCAATGTTGTTATTACTTAAGTTGTTAATGGTTAAGTTGTTGTTGTGGGATACATGTTGTTTTAGAGCTTTTTTAGTTGAATAAAGTTGTTAAATTATTTCAAGTTGAAAGTTGTGATTCCGCTTTGTAATTAATAAAAAGGTTGTTTTGTTTTCATAGGAATAAAGTATGTTGTTAATTGTTCATCCGATTGCTATGTATCTATGTTAAATGCAATACATGTTGATTGATTTGTGTTGAAATGTGATACCTTGAATATGTTAAAGGTTTTTAAATACTCTGATTTTGTTACAATTTTGGATAGAATTTGGGGTGTTACACGATTCATCAATAATATTGATCATATGTGTATAGTTGGGTATGTGCATACTCGCGCGATTTGTCCGTCGTCATTTCGTGGTGTTCTTGAAGGCATCGAGGATCTTAAGGTATTTCTTGGAAATGTTCAAATTGTAGTTTGACCCTATCAGTTTGATGCATTTCAACAATATAAAAACATATTATATATGTTGTTGAACTTCAAATCAAGTTGTCATCTTGGATTCGCGGTTCGCATCTAAGATACGACCTCCAAATAAACTAAAAAGTTATACAAGAAATTTGTCAGTGTCTCACCAAAATAAATTTAATAAGCAGATGTGAATTAGTTGAGTGAGGAATAAAAACATGTTTTGGTTGCATGTGGTCAATCCTGAAACGGTATCCTTGTAGATGGTGTCGCGGGTTATTTTGGTAGTCAAGATTTTTGATGCACCACCTAAAAGGAAATAAAAAATAATATTTAAAATATAAATAAAATTAAAAATATAAATTAATCTTAAAAATTACCTTCTTGCGTAAGGATATGGTCTTGGAACTGGAGTTACCGGAGATATAATAGGCATGTGTGTAAAAGCTCAAGCTTGGAGTACTAAAACACATCCCAACAACTCTGTAACTTTGTGGTTTACAGCTTTGCACATCTCCGTCATTAAATTGCACAAAACAGCACTGCTTCAACTGTATTTTCCACATTCTTCTAAATCTACAAGAAATTGTGTCCATTTCTCGTGGATAATATTACCGGTTTTGTCAGGAAACAAAACTTGCCCAATGAGTAATAGAATATAAATTCGAGCATGGTTAATTTTATAATCTTCGGATTATTGCATGGTTGTTGGTGGATTTTCTTGGTACAGATTCTTAAGCTAAGTCAACTTCGCAGTCAATCCCTTACCACTTGATGGTGGTTCCTCCCCTAAGATAGAACTCCATGCACCAGTACCTAACTTAGTTGGTCCATTAATAGCTTTACCATCAACGGGAAGCCCCAATAACATACAAACATCTTCCAACGTAATTGTGCATTCACTGGTTGTAAAATGAAATGTATGAGTTTCGGGTCTCCACCGTTCTAGCAATGCTACACATAATCTTGAATCTATGTGCATAGAATCGATTGTGGATACAAATCCAAAACCCGCAAGTTCTACATACAGGACTATGGTTGTATATGGCTTAACGACTTTGTGACATCTAGTTCTAAATTTCTCATTAATATCCTCATCCAGCTATAATAAAATTAAAAAATACTCAACAACATTAAAAGAACAAATTTATATGAAATATGAACATGATAATATTGAAATAAAATAAAATTATAAAAGAACTTACAGAAGCGTTATTTTCTCTTGTTCCCCTATGTTTCTCACCATACCAAAACATTGGCCATTATAAGAGAGTGGAAAAATCTAATGTTATAAGAGAGTGAAGAGTTTAGATAGTAAAGAGCGATTGTGTGAGAATAAAGGTGGTGATGTTGGGTTTTTATAGGGAAAAGAGTGGGGCCTATTAATGAGAGGTGGTTGGTTATTTGTTGAAACAATTAATTGTAAAAAGTAAACACATTAAATATCACAATTGAATAATAATTTGTTGGCACACTACAGTATTAAGTTACACATTTGAATAACATTATTGTGAATATTGTACAGAACAAGGTTTCTTACACAATGATAAAATTTCATCGGCTGATCTACTAAATCTAACATACATCTCAAATGGTATCCTATTGACACCAATGCAAAAATCTTCAAACATTTTAAATACATGTTCATCCGTATCTAACTTTACAATTCCTTGCACCAATCCCCCGTTTTCATTCATAATAGTGTGGTTGAAAGATATCTCAATAGCGGACCTATTAATATATGTGACTTGGCGCAATTGATTTTTCAAGTGAATGAGTTTTGGCCTTTCTATAGGTCGTACAAATAAAGGATCGGAAAATGCATTTCAATAAGCATTCATTGCAATTGATGAATTGTACAAAATAATCTATATTGATCAAGGTATCATAGCCATTTGATGTGAGCTCTTCTTTGTTTCTAATTGGTTTTATATATGTAACGCATGCAACTACACAACACCCATTGCGCCATTTAAAACGTAGAAAGTCTCCAGGACTGTCGCCTTGCGACATTTCAAATGGTGACAGCACGCAGACAACTTTCCCCTTGCGCCATTTGAAATGGCGACAACATGCATACACGTGTACCCTTGCACCATATCAAATGGTGACAGTCTGTACATGTGAGTTCTTGCGCTATTTGAAATGACGACAGAATGCATGCCATGTCCTTTTGTGTCACGTGAATGCTTGGAGATGGTGAGCACAAATATACATGCATAAATGTTAATAGACCACACTAACAAATACAACTACTACAAACAATGTCACATTGTAAAATTGCATGTCTCATTCATTACAATGACAATATATTTTCTGATAATGTTTTTGGGGTAGTTTTCCAAAATATAGATACAAACATGTTGAATATTCAACGAAATAGTCATTCGCCCAGTTGACGGAAAAAATAGAAGAAAAATTGCAACAACGGTTAACTTCTATTTTTTTATCAATATCCCATTTTTAATTCACTTGATAGTAGTGTCACTTACAACACTGCAAAAATCGAAGATGATGAAGATATTTGTTTAATGCTACAATGCCACTATATGTTTGGCAGTCGATATACAATGGAGTTCTATGTTTCTTTTCAAGAGCCGCAGGAAGTATATCCCACACAATTGTCCCAAACATATCAATATCTACTAAGTCGGACCTCCCTGCAAGAAGAGCCAGTCGGAACACAACATAACGAGTCGTTGTTTCCCGAAGAGGATGTTGGTGATGATAGCGACTCGGACGATGCGAGACATCTTGATTTGTTTGGTGTCGGGTCGACGACATACACGAATCAGAACCAGATCCTATTCTTGATCTATATAACCCATCGTATCAACTCAGAAATGTTTCCTTTGAATGTGTTGAACCCATTTCAGTCTTTGGAACCATATACAAAGGAGATTCACGTGGAGGCTTAGAGGTTGGTATGGTGTTTGAAAGCAAAGAAGTTTTTCAGCATGTTATCCATCTATGGCACATAAAAAATAGTTACGATTATGATGTTGATAATTCGAATAAGAAATGATATTTGATTAAATGTAACAAGGAAGGATGCAATTTCACATGAAGATAATCCTTAAGAGAGGGGATTGGTCAGTGGGTTATTGGCAGAATCGGTGGACAACACACATGTATGTCGTCTGCTATATCTCAATATCACCGAAAGCTTAACTCAAAAATGATCTCCGAGAGCATCAAACATCTTGTGGAAAGTGACACTGCAATCAAGGTAAGACATATTATCGCCCACATTCGTACAGGTCACAACTACATAATATCTTACAAGAAGTCGTGGATAGCAAAGAACAAGGCAATTGAAGCTATTTATGGAAATTGGGAGGCCTCATACAACGCCCTCCCGCAATGATTGATGGTCAAGAAAAAGTTTCTTCCTGGCACCTTCATAGAACTTGAAACATTCCCCGTATATTCAAATTATGGAACACAAGTATCTGGTGCAAGAATTGTCCATCGCCTGTTTTGGGCCTTTCAGCCTTGTATTAGGGGTTACGTGTATTGCAAACCAATAGTGCAGGTAGATGGAACATGGTTATATAGAAGTTATAAGGGCACATTGCTTCTGGCTGTTGCGCAAGATGGGAATGATAACATTTTCCCAATCGCCTATACATTGGTGAAAGGTGAAATAGAATGGGCTTGCAGTTTCTTTCTAAAAAATTTGAGGCTACACGTCACACCCCAGCCAGATATATTTTTGATGTCTGACCGACATGAATCCATAAAGAGTGCCTACAATAACCCGGACAATGGCTGGAAAAACTCTCCATTAGTACATGTGTATTGCATCAGACACATCGCACAAAACTTTATTCAAGCGATCAAGGATAAAGACCTTTGCAAGAAAGTTGTAAACATGGGTAAGTTATTCTTTATTTTTTGCAGTTACAATTATACTATTAAATATATTTAGTTCTTTTATACCAATGTTTTTAATACATTTACGCAGGTTATACATTGAATGAGTCTACATACGCATGTTATCGGGATGAGATCCACAAAATAAACATGGAAGCTTTCAACTGGGTAGAGAATCTTCCAAAAGAAAAATAGTTGCGGGCTTACGATGGATGAGCAAAATAGGGCCACATGACAACCAACCTTGCTAAATCATTGAACTCGGTGCTGAAAGAAACCCGTAGTTTACCTATTACAAGCCTGGTAAGAGCAACATACTTCAGGATTTGAACGTTGTTTGGGAAGCGAGGATATGATGGGACAAAAATGTTGTCATATGGGAAGGTGTTCACAGATAACTACATGAGAGGGATTGCAGAAGAAGTAGAAAAATTCCACAGTTATAATATCTTGACATTTGATCGTGAAAGACACTACTTTGTGGTCCAAGAGACTGTTCATAATAATGATGGTCGGCCACTTAGTTATTTTAACGTCGACTTCCAAAAACGAACATGTGACTGTGGGAAATTTCAAACTTTTCATGTGCCTTGCTCCCATGCTATTGTAGCTTGTTCTCGCATCAACCACGATTATACTTTATTTATCCCTCATGTATGTAGAGTTATTTCAGTCTTCAAAGTTTACGAGATGAGCTTCATCGGTCTTCTCAAAGAAGATAGATGGCCTCAATATCTAGGCGATACTATCTTGCATGATGAAAGGATGCGACGAAACAAAAAGGTGGTCCAAAGAGTATTCGCATTAATAGAAATGGACATTGTTGAGAAAATCAAAAGACGATGTTGGGCATGTCAAGGACTCCATATGCGCAAAAAATGTTTGCATCGCCCCAACGATGTAGACCCTTCTAATTAGTTACAATTACTTAGCCTCATGTATCTGTTGATTTGCACCAATGTATTATTATTTATAATTATGTTAAATAATATTTATTTGAATTATTAATTTGAATTATATTATTATTTATAATTATTTTAATGTTTTTTAAATGTTTTAATTGTTTTTTTATTATTTAATTACATATTTAATCTATTTATAATTAATTAATTATTAAAAATATTAAAAATTGTATAATTTAAATTCAGAAGAAAAAAAAGGGCTTTACGCCATTTGAAATGACGGAAGTCCACTGGGCCAAAATAGATGGCCCCTTGCGCCATTTCAAATGGCAAAAATACAAATAGAATTGGCATTCTGGGAATATTTTTTCATATTGTGGAAATTTGTTTTGGGGGTGTGGAATTCTGGGAAAAAATTCTCTTCCTTCCCTTTATACTAACTTTTATACTAACTTTGATTGAAAAGAGAAGTTAATAATTAAGACTAAAAAATTGTCAAAAGACTTTCTTATTTTAATTATAATTTTAACTGATCACATAAGGTCTAACCATTTAAAATTTGAGGATTTCTTAATCCACTCCATGACCAAAACAAGCACCCTATACATTTTCGAAAATGCTCCTCTAAAACCAAAATTGTATTTAAAAAAGACAATATAATTTCACCCTTAAAAAAAAAAAAAAACCAAAAATACACTTCCAATACAAAATTGAAAATATATTTCCGATTCCTACTCTTTTATACACTTTTAGTACTATTATTACTATAAATTGTAATGACCTGCTATTAGCACTATTTAATTCAAATGTATTTATGTTAGGTCTGCATCAACTTAAAAGATTATTGATTCAAATGTATTTATGTTAGGCCTGCATCAACTTAAAACATTATTGTTAGGCCTGTATCAACTAAATATTATCACACATTATAATACATTTTATAAGAGGCGTTGTAATATACTTTATAAGAGGCTATAGTATACTTGATAAGAGGCTTAATAACAGGCTATGTCAAAGAGTAGAAACCAATTTCCGATTTATATTGAAAGGACATTTTTTATTTCTATGTATACTTTATCAAATCTATAGGAAAGATACTTTCAGTTTTGAGGATTTATATTGAAAGTACATTTTTTATTTCTATACTTTCAGTTTTGAGGAAAGATACTTTCAGTTTTGAGGATTTATATTGAAAGTACATTTTTTATTTCTATACTTTCAGTTTTGAGGAATTTATTATACTTTCAGTTTTGAGGAACATTTTGCGTAGTACACATGAATGTTATTGGCAGTACCTTATAAAGCTTGCCAAACTTTGTTTTGGGGGGATTATGACATCCACATTGAGTAACTATAGACAAGTTTGATTTGATTCTTATGAACTAAATAAACATCATTGTTGCATTGATCCATACTTGGTGATGATCACAAAAACACGAGATGGAAAAAAGTTAACTGGAAAGGATTAAAGATAATTGCATACAAGTTGGATTATCATGGTTCATCCTCACCCAAATATTAGGTGATGCACTAGTCAGCACCAAGTTCATAACCACTATAAATTACAAAATGGGATGAATGAAGATACTATAAATTGGACTCTAGACTAATGTCACACTGAACATTATTTTGTTCTCAAATTTCATAGAAGGAACATATGATTAACAGTACTCTAGAGGGTAACACTAAATAGTAGTACATAATAAGAAATAGGTATCAAACAAATGCCATAGCCAATCACTATCTGCAGTCACTAAAGTAGGGTCTCAGAACTCAATGAACTCAAGACAATGTTGGATGAATCAACAATCGAATCCTAAATGATTCTTTTGTTTCAGCATGTTAGTGGAAACCTGTCACCCTGCAATGGAGATAACAAGCCTAAGCCACACAATGCTCACAAACTCAAGCTAATTTACAACAGCATGTATATACAAAACTGCCATCTCTTCAATTTCACCCTCGCGTCAAGTCAATCCCTGTATGTGCGGGCACGCTTTTCAGTTCCGATGGTTGTGATCCCTGCCACATGCCTGTTGGTGAAGAGATGTAGTTTTGACCAGGTGGAGCACTGGATGGAGAACCTAGGTTATCATTATGAGGCTCAGAACTTTCCCCGTTGGTAATGGTCCCTTGCTTGGTCTTTACTTTCGAGCCACCGCCGTATACAAAACTGCACACAACCAACTGCACATCGAGCAAAAAAGCACTTAAGTGTTAGCATCTCTGTCAACAACACTTGGCTTAACACCTTGCAGTTGTTTTGACATGTTTCGGTATTGACAACATGCAAAAAGAAGAATAACCAATATCAAAGTTCTAGTATAGATTTTAGGGCAATCAAGAATATACCTGCACTGGGCTTCCAGCAATAAGCAAAGCAACACTGCCACCAATAACATGACCATCGCGGCTAGAAAGAGAAACACTTATGCCACCCGTTCTGTTGGTTGGTCCACCTTCTTCAGCAACCAAGTAAGAACCGGATAAGCTTAATATATGGAATCTTCCCTGCAAATGAGAAAAATAACGGTTCTTAGTAAACCATAAAACCAATATTGAGCACTTTTTGTTGTACAGAGGTAGTTAGTGATTTAACCTCATAAGTTACACCGGCATCAGTAGAAGCAGGCTGTCGCAGAGTAACTTTAGAAGCTATCCCTGTGCCCGACAAGATACACAGAGCCCTTGGTCTCTGCTGTGATAACGACAATAATTTTGCTGCAATGTCCTGAAAAAAATCAAAATTTATTATAAGGAACAAATTGAGGTGCGGCAATAGGTACAAAAGTAATTACACAACACTTATAATCTATTGTCAATATTGCATGTAATCAACAAAAGTACTACAAACAAATTAAGAATAGAAAGCCAATATTGTTTATAACAAGAAGAATTTAATAACCTCGCCAGCCGCAATGGTGATAACATGAGGCGAAAAAGCCAACCCTGCCGAACTGGTCATCCAATCACCTACAAAAGTGATGAAGCAAAATGTTAATAGTCCCACATGCCAAATAAATAAATAAACAAGCTACATGAGTGGAAAAGGAGAAAGGTGCAAAAATTTGTCCAGTTTTTTTACGAATTTTAAATCCAGAAATGTGAACCTGGACTGAATTTATCAAAGTCAGCACTCAGCACACAAGACCAACATCAGAAATCATTATGATAGCACATCCTACTCTTTGGTAGACAAACATAATAATAACAACAACAATAACAAATGTAACAACATGAATCTTAACAGGATATTTATCAGATATTTGAATTGCCATATATATGCACTAAAATTATAATTCTCCTACACAAATTGCAAATCCAATCAACAAGAAATTATCAATCAAAGACACAAATATACCTAATGCAGCTAGCTGTTGCTTCCTCCCAGATCCACGAGGACGTCCTCTACCCCGTTTCTCGGAAGGAGTAGCCGAATCCTGAGTGGAATTAGCAGGGGCAGACATTGGAGACAGTTTCAAAGAAACCAACCCATCAGGTCCATATTTCCGGGGTCTCCCTCTTTTCTTTTTCACAGGCTCACTAGACGGTGTCCCGGAAGATGCACCAATGCTAACATCATGATTAAAATCGGCATGAGACTGAGGCTCCGACGAAAACATGGAACTAGTATCACCATTACCACCCTGAGCCCTAACATTTGGCTGACCTACAATACCATTGTTTGGCAAAGGTCTGAATCCAGGAGGTACTTGGAACCCTCCAGGGCTAGACCCAGCAGCCTCAACTCCTCTATGCATGTAATAAGAACCAGGACCACCAGAGAATGCCATAGCCTCTCTACCATCCATGCATTAACTATGAGAGTAGTACACCTATGCAATTATGTTAAAACTTAAAACCCTCTTCAATCTTCTAAAACCTAACTTCTTTAATACACAGATAATAAAAGGGGTTAAACTAGATTTACTCCTAACAATGATGTAAAGATGAAAAGATTGAATTTTTAACTAAAAATAAGGAGATCTAAATTATAAAAACCTAATATCACTACAAATCTAAGAACCCCACAAAAATCAAACTCTTACCCAGAAGAAGGTGAAGGAAAAAAAAACGTTTTTTTAAAACTGAAACATTGCAGCTACAGAAAATCAATTACAGAGTTAACTAAAAATGTATGAAATCAGAAAACAAAACCCCAGATTTGAAATCTAGGGTTTAGATATAAGAATGCAGTAGTGAGAGGAGTTAAAGGGGAGCAGAAAAAAGAGGAGAAGAAGACAAAGAGTTAGAGTTAGAGTTGGGAAATGGGAAGAGGAAGAAAAATGGGTTATAAAAAAAAAGGGGGTTTTAAAAGGGGTAAGTGAAGTGTATTGTGTGAGAAACAGATGGGTGTAGTTAGAGTAAAAAGAGTGTTGCTTTAATGGTTTTTGTTTGTGTTTGTAAGTCACAAGTGAGAAGGGAGTGGTGTGGTGTGGAAGTATCTTTTCTGACCAAGAAGGCAGAAAGATTTAATTAAGGAGGAAAAAGTAAAGATAGCAACAAAAGAAGACTAGCAGGGACGGCAGAATAGTGGACAATGGAGGGAAATTGTGGCCTACCAAAGTACCCAAAATCATCTCCTTTTCAAAAGTGCTAATAGGTTTTCAACTTTTTGTTATTTGCATATTTTATTTGTGTTAGATAAGATTAATTCATGTGTATTAAGTGGTGCTTAGCTTGGGCAAACAACTCTTTTTTTTCACTATGGAAAAGTTGTATATTTTCTTTGCAATAACATGTAAATCAAATTATTTTAAGATTATATAAGTATTATATATTTATTATATTTAACTTAAAATTTATTTCTAAGACAATTATTTTTCTTTTTTATTCTTCACTATGTTAGTCTTTCTCTCACCAATGTGTTTCAATTTCAATTAAGTTGACCCATTTTTTCAACCTTGTTCTACACCCTTTCGAGTAGACACTTCCACCTTTAATACATGCATTTCACCTTCATATTTCACACTTTTATATTTTCATCATTTAGTGACTCATTAAGGAATCATAATTTTTTTATTATAATTCAAAAATTAGATTGTTTAATTGCACGGTTGATGAACGAATTTCCAATCACTCTATTCTTGAAAAACTATTCATCATCATCATCTTGAAAAACTATCCATCATCCTCTTGTGGAACAATTCATTAGTATGACCTTTTTTACACTATATGTGAAACAATGAAAAGATTTGTGTATTGTTTCTTTTTTTTCATTTTTTTTTCTAGATTTAGAAGAGAAAATAATATAGGACGGATGGAGTACTAATTTTTCTGGAATTTGGTGTTGAATCGAAATACAAATCAAAAATGAACTTTACAAACTCAGAAGTTCAAAATCTAAAAACAGTGTGAAATCGAAATGAAAAATGCGTTGTTGATTCGGAACTGAACAGTAAAATGCAATCAGAACTTATTGAATCAAAAATCAAAAAATCTTGATGAATCAAAAATCAAAAACCTTGTTGAACCAAAAATCAAAAACCTTGTTTTAACTTGTTGGGGCACAAGGATAGAAGAGAATAATGATGGAAATAAGATAGATGATAAAATAAGGATTAAATTGTATTGAATTGAATTGAAAACTAGTGAAATACAAGTACCTATTTATACACAACTAAAAATCCAAAAGTAACTAACTAAAAACAAACCCTAATCCTAATCTTAAGGAATTAAGATATACGATACTAACAGTAAAATAACAAATACTAAAGTATCCTAATAATTACAAAACTGCCCTTAGAATCTCAACAACTTCTAACATGAATTATTCACAACATCATCCTTTAATTCATGTCCATCAAAAACTGACAACATTAGAACCTCACTTTCTGGACAGCTCCAACCACCTTACAGACTCCGAACCTCGTTTCGACTCCTCGGAAGTTCTAGATATGACTTCATCAGAACATCTGCAGCTTGCTTCTGGTTGCAACTCCCCGTAAGTAATATGTCATCACCATAAAGACACACTAGAATCATATTACTTCCAGAATGTTTCACATACACGCCATACTTCATCTCACATTTCTGAAACCCTTGCTTCTTAGAAAATGAATCAATCTTCTGAGTCCAAGCTCTGGGTGCTTTCTTTAATCCATACAGAGCTTTGTGTAACTTATACATCATCCCTTCCTGATTCTTTTTCACGAAGCCAGGAGGTTGTGACACGTATACCTCTTCTTGTAATGGTCCGTTCAGAAATGTTGACTTCACATCCAAGTGCATTAGTTGCCAACTTTTGTTCGCAACTAAGGCAGTCATCAATCTGATTGTTTCATGCCTCGCTACAGGAGCAAACACCTCAAAATAGTCTCGTCTAGGTTTCTAAATAAAAACTTTGGCCACTACCCTTGGGTTGTTCTTGCCAACTGATCCATATGGCTTAAGCCTTACCTTAAAGGCCCATCTGACGTTGATGGCTTTCTTCTCCCTTGGAAGTTCAGTTAACTTCCAAGTCTCAAGTTCTTCTTTCATGGCATTCAGCCACGCTTTCTTCTTGAGAACATCTTCAGTACCCATTTGTTCAGAATCTCCTTCTGATTTTGGAACCGTATCTCCTTTTGAACTTTCTTCAGAAGTTTTATTTCCACTAGAAGTTCCACATTTGTTAGCTTCTGGACCTTGCCCAGAATCATCACCTTCAGAACTTCCACCAGAAGTTCCACATTTGTTAGCTTCTAGACCTTGTCCAGAACCATCACCTTCAAAACTTCCACCAGAAGTTCCATCTTTATTAACTTCTGGACCTTGTCCAGAACCATCACCTTCAGAACTTCCACCAGAAGTTCCACCTTTGTTAACTTCTGGACCTTGTCCAGAGCCATCACCTTCAGAAGTTGGATCGCCTTCAGAAGCTCATGCTTCAGAAGTTCCACCTTCAGAATCATGATCACCGTTAGAGGATAGACTAGAAGTTCCTCCTTCAGAAGGTCCACCTTTAGAGTCATTATTTCCACCAAAAATTTGATCACCTCCAGAAGCTTGTCCTCCAGAACCTACGTCTTCAGAGTTTTCCCTTTCAGAAGCATGATTAGTTTGATCACCTCCAGAAGCTTGTCCTCCAGAACCTACGTCTTCAGAGTTTTCCCTTTTAGAAGCATGATCACCACCAGATTCTAGATCATCATCAGAATCAGATTCACTATCTGACTCATCCTTAGAGTCTCCAAAAGATTCTTCATCTTCTGACTCTAATTCTTCTTCAGAACCTTCATGTTTTGACTCATCTTCAAAACCTTCATGTTTTGACTTATCTTCAAAACCTTCATGTTCTGACTCATCTTCAGAACTTTCATGCTCTAACTCATCTTCAGAACCTTCATGTTCTGACTCATCTTCAGAACCTTCATGTTCTGACTCATCTTCAGAACCTACATGTTCTGACTCATCTTCAGAAGCAGAATCCCCTTGAGATTCTAACTCATCTTCTAACTCTGACTCTTCTTCTAAAACCTCATATTTGAACTCATCTTCAGAATCTACAAAATCATTTTCTGGCTCTTCTTCTGGAGTTTCAACTTCTGACTCTTTTTCAGAAGTTTCAACTTCTAACTCTTCTTTAGAAGTTTCAACTTTTGACTCTTCTTTAAAAGTTTCATCTTATGACTCTTCTTCAGAAGTTTCAACTTCTGACCCTTCTTCAGAAGTTTCAACTTCTGACTCTTCTTCAGAAGTTTTAACTTCTGACTCTTCAATCTCATTTTCTGACTCTGACTCATAAAGAGACGCTCATTTAGAATCCGAATATTCAGAGTCATTTTCATCCCCTTCAAATTCAGAGAATGACAACCTCACAGGTTCCTCATCAGATTCATAAGTCATCAATAGCACAGGTTCATCATCTGAATCATCTCTGACTATTTTTGCTTCTTATGATTCTCTTTCTTTGTTTGACCTACAATCTCTAGCAAAGTGGTCAAACTACTTACAGCAGTAACATTGAACTTTCCTTTTGTCATTTCCCTTCTGATACTTCTCATCAGAATCAGAAGTTTCTGGATTCTAGAATCTATCACCACGCCTATTCTGTTTTTGGTCCTTCTTGACAAAAGAAGCTTTCAGAGCCTGCTCTACTTCCCTCTCAAAAGTTTTGTCAGTCAAGCGCAACTCATGCGCTTCTAGACTGCTTCGCAGCTCTTCAATTTTCATGGTCTCTAGATCTTTAGAGTGTTCAATTGCAACCACAATGTAATCAAACTGAGGAATAAGCGACCTCAGAACCTTCTCTATGATCACTTTACTAATTTTGAGGTGATTAGTGGGTGGAACTGGGGGGCTTCCTGCTTGGTTTGTTTGTATACCAAGTCGGATGAGGGGATTAAGTGGAAGACGAGGTTCTCACCAAATCTCTCCCACGACCGTTGTATGAGTTCCTTATATCCAAGTGGAGAATGGTTTTCTCTTCTGCATATCAAAATTGATACCCTGCTAGAAATACTTGGATAGTTGATTCAGGTGCCACATCTCACATTGTGCATTCTTTGCAAATGTTTACTTCATACAAATCCTTGTCAAATAGATTTGTGACTTTACCTAACAATACCAAAGTTCCAGTCTATGTTATTGGCACAGTGGCTATTAATCCACTTTTCACCTTGCATAATGTGTTATACATTCCTTTATTTCACATTAATCTTTTGACAGTTGGCCAGTTAGTGCAAAATTCTCACACGATTGTAAATTTTTCTAAAACTGGATTCCTTATTCCGGACACTCAGCAGGGGAGGGTGATTGGTTCAGGTGATTACACTCATGGCCTTTACTTCGTCAAGTCTACTCATGACAAAACTTCTATTTCTCTTAATGTTTCTTCTAGTAATAGTTTTAGCTCTGCACACAGATGTAATGCTGTTGGGCACGTTTCTTTCAATACTTGGCATGCCAGATGAGGGCATTTGTTTGATCCAGTTTTATAGTCCATACAAAAGTTTGTTCCTACTCTATTCTCCTGTAATAAATCTAATCTTGAATTTTGCAGAGTTTATCCACTTGCAAAATTTCATCATTTGCCTTTTATTGCACATAATAATCACAATGCATCACCTTTTGATCTTATTCATTGTGATGTATGGGGGACATTTGCTAAAAGTACATATGATGGTTTTAACTATTTTTTAACAATTATTGATAGCAACTCTAGGTATACTTGGATTCATTTGATGAAACATAAATCCGAGGCACCTATATTGATTAAACTGTTTTTCAAGTTTGTTAAGACACAGTTTAATACTACCATCAAGGGGATTCAAAGTGATAATGCAAAGGAACTTGATCTGACTGTCTTCCTTCAAGAAGAAGGTGCCACACACCAGTTGTCTTGTCCTTATAGACCTCAACAGAACTCAGTTGTGGAGAGAAAACACCAGCATTTGCTGAATGTTGCAAGAGCGCTTCTATTTCATTCTAAAGTTCCCTTAAGATTTTTGGGAGATTGTGTCAATACAAGTGCCTTCCTGATCAACCATGTCCTTTCTCCTAGTCTAGACAACAAGTCTCCTTATGAATTAATACAAGATAAACTGCATGAATATGAACATCTTAGAGTGTTTCGCTGTCTATGTTTTGCTTCCACCATTCCTACATATATAAATACATTCTCTCCTTGTGCATCGCCTTGTTTATTACTAGGATATCCTCATGGTGTTAAAGGTTACAAGCTTCTTAACCTAGACACCAAGAAAATTCTAGTCAGTAGAGATGTTTTATCCCATTATTCTTTCTCTCATTTCAATCCTTTTGCTTCTCAATCCATGAATGCTTGACATAGTAAATAGGGTGCCTTTTAGAGTTGTTGTTGATACATTATCCTGCTGTTGCGGCGGTATAGCGACAAACAAATAGTTGGTATTATTTTTACTGGGTGATATATACCGGTTAGGTTATATTGTATCGTGTCCATAGAGATTGGTTATTGATTCGTCGTTCGACAATTCTACCGTTAATGAGTTTGAGATTAAAAGAGATGAAAATAAAAGACAGAAAGTAAATGAACAAAAAGTATAAAGGATAGACGACATGCGGACGAATGCACACTACCCGTCACAGACTTAAATCTACCACCCATGTCATACTCGGCCTGCGATACTCGTCTGTGTCATCACATACCTCTCACAACCTTGGTTATTTCTAACCCAAATTGAGAATCCTCCTAAATCATCTCAATAGTCATTTCTGGCCTATCTCCACAACACAGAAGTCAACTGCGTCACCTCCATAACCATCTCTAGCATACTTCACCAACGCAAAGACATTAAGATCAGATACTCTAAGTGAATGTTAGATCTAAACTCATTTCTAGTATTCAGAAACTAATAGATAATCATCCTAGGTAAGAATCTAAGTGATCTATCTCTAGTAAAGCTTAAACCCCTAACATAGAGTAAAAACCTAAGACAATCACCAACACAAATTCGTAAAAGCAAACTTTATACAACGCCAAGGGCAATAAATATACAGGAGTTATGAGTAGAAATACATACAAATCCAACAAAAGAGAAATACACAAAGAGGAGAAGAGATAAACCACGGATCTACACTGGTTGTTAGAGCCAATCGAAGAGCAATCCACCTCCAATCATCCATGAGCAAGCCCTAATGTTATTTTCTAAGCTAATCTACCAAATATGAAGGTTGATGGAAATGGGGATCAAAAACCACCCCAAAACCATAACTTGAGATATCTGTTTTGAAAAGAATTTATAAACAAAATCCTGCAGACCGCGCTAAGCGCGACTTACTTTATTACTTCAAACCACTTTACAGCGCTAAGCGCGAAAGTTGCTGTTTTTCTTCCCAAAAATGCGTCTTCGGAGCCGTGTCTTCGACACTTTATTCCTCCATGCTCCAAATATGCAACAAATACCTACAAATTAGATACAAAACTATTAAATGGTACATTATGTACGCAAAACACAATAAAACGTATTTACAACAAAAATTGGGGTTATTCAACGATTATTAACAAACAAGAACAGATAAGTGCCACAAAACATATATACAAAATAACTTAATTTTGGCACTTATCAACTCTCCCCAACTTGACACATTGTTTGTCCTCAAACAAAGTCAAATAACTCAAAGAAACAAAGAATGATAATCAACGAATCACGAATCAACAAGTTTTTAAAACGGAAAACAAATGTATGGTTCAAACAAAAACGTACACGATAAAATACAAACTTACCACTATCCTACAACGATAACATATAAACGAAACAAATCCTAAGTACAAAAATCATTCAAAACATTCTAAAATAAAACAAGCTCAATCATGAATCACACCTAGCAAAAATTCATCGTAGATGAAGAACACACAAAGGTGAGAGATAAAAAACACTCTTCCACAATCTTGCAAACAATAGACTAAATTATGCATTCATCCAAAAACGTATTGAAAATACAAATGCAAGAATCACAAGGGCTTTTCAATGTTGTAATGTGGCTTGGTTAACAAACAAGTGATAAGTCCTAAAGCTAATCGAAACAAAAACTTGCCTAAACCTAAGGGAGTGATCAACTCACAAATTTTCAAACAATACAATTTCAATCAAACTTATTCTTCATCACAAATTTCACACCAAACACACCTCACTTATTAACATAACATTATTCCTACTCTTTTGTTTTTCTTTTTCAAAGCTTTTCTCTTTTTTTCTTTCTTTTTCACTTTTTTTTTCTTTTTCTTTTCTTTTAACCTCATACCAACCACAATATAAGTATATAAACATTTCTCTCCCCAACTTGAATCCAACCAATATTAATGTGTGAATACTCCCTACTTTCTAAGGCAAGGTAAAAATCCATACAACAACATATAGTTGAGGGTTCAAGAAACAAAGAAATCAACATCCATAAAAAAGTGAATTGACACTCATAGATAAGCATCAAGTTCAAATAAACATGAATATTGATAAAAGTTCAAAGGGGTTAACAAAGGTTCACACACTCACAAGGTGAATTGAATATTTGGCCAAGGTAGTTATGCTCAAAATCAAACAAAATGCCTTGATCATTTTCTTGCAATCATACAATCAACACAAAACAAAAGATTAAGCATAATAAAATCCAGTTAAAACAAGAATGTGGACTCTCATATGTAAACAATGGAAAGCTTATTCACATTTATGGTTAAAAATGGTACTAAAGTGATTCAATTCATGAGCAAGTAATGCAAAAAGAATGAATGACATGGTAATTATACAAATGATAAATTTCCTAAACATGTTATGCTATAGAAAGCGATAAACGAGTATCTGACGTGTACCAACTTTGAAAACTATCATTACCATACATCCGCGGGTTGAAACAATCAAACTCGGAAAATCACCTCAAAAGTCTTCAAGTTACCGGACCGAAATTTGAGTCCAAACAACAACAAAAGAATTAGAAAAACAATACTAATTTTATTCAATACAAAAAGCCTTGGTGAAAGTGGAAAAAAGGAAAAACAAGTGAAATTTTAAAAGAATTCACTGGCCCTGCATAGCAGAGCGCGCTAAGCGCGCTACACCAGTTGCAGAAAAATGACAGCAACAGGTGCAACTGCTATGAAAGCTCCACTTACACACCTATACAATCTCATTTACACATCTAAACAATATTTACAATACATACACACTTCCACAAGCTAAAACACTACATACTTGTGGAAAATAACAAATTGACATAACAAAACAAAAGCAAATAACAATACACACAATTGGTGAAATGGAATTAACAAGTTGAAAAGTGAAAATTTGAAATTAAGAGCAAGTCTTATGTCAACTTGTCAAAACACAAGTCACCACACACATAAACAACATAAATAAACATGCCTATTTTACGTCGTAAGCTTGACGCCTTTATTGTGCGAGCACTGGTAACCTCATCTCATCTTGTCATGGTATTGTCACACCGTGCAAACCTAAAGAAAGTGTCCTAACATTCACACAACAAACATTACAAGTACGAGACAATTCACAACATCACATGAAAGCTAAGAAAATCATAAATATGTACAAGTATGTAAAGTAAACACAACATGTACAAGTAACATATACGAGTTCATATACAAAAGCCTATACAACATATACAATAATTACAAAACTAAAAAACAACGGAATTATCGCAATACAGAAACAATAAACCAATCCCCGACAACGACGCCATTTTGTTGCGGCGGTATAGCGACAAGCAAAGAGTTGGTATTATTTTTACCGGGTGATATATACCGGTTAGGTTATATCGTATCGTGTCCACAGAGATTGGTTATTGATTCGTCGTTCGACAATTTTACCGTTAATGAGTTTGAGATTAAAAGAGATGAAAATAAAAGATGAAAGTAAATGAACAAAAGTATAAAGGATAGACACATGCGGGCGAATGCACACTACCCGTCACAGACTTAAATCTACCACCCATGTCATACTCGGCCTGCGATACTCGTCTGTGTCATCACATACCTCTCACAACCTTGGTTATTTCTAACCCAAATTGAGAATCCTCCTAAATCATCTCAATAGTCATTTCTGGCCTATCTCCACAATACAGAAGTCAATTGCGTCACCTCCATAACCATCTCTAGCATACTTCACCAACACAGTGGCATTAAGATCAGATACTCTAAGTGAATGTTAGATCTAAACTCATTTCTAGTATTCAGAAACTAATAGATAATCATCCTAGGTAAGAATCTAAGTGATTTATCTCTAGTAAAGCTTAAACCCCTAACATAGAGTAAAAACCTAAGACAATCACCAACACAATTTCGTAAAAGCAAACTTGATACGACGCCAAGGACGACAAATATACAGGAGTTATGAGTAGAAATACATACAAATCCAACAAAAGAGAAATACACAAAGAGGAGAAGAGATAAACCACAGATCTACACTGGTTGTCAGAGCCAATCGAAGAGCAATCCACCTCCAATCATCCATGAGCAAGCCCTAATGTTATTTTCTAAGCTAATCTACCAAATATGAAGGTTGATGGAAATGGGGATCAAAAACCACCCCAAAACCATAACCTAGAAATCTGTTTTGAAAAGAATTTATAAACAAAATCCCGCAAACCGCGCTAAGCGCGACTTACTTTATTACTTCAAACCACTTTACAGCGCTAAGCGCGCTCAAAACCGCGCTAAGCGCGAAAGTTGTTGTTTTTCTTCCCAAAAATGTGTCTCCAGAGCCGTGTCTTCGACACTTTATTCCTCCATGCTCCAAATATGCAACAAATACCTACAAAAATAGATACAAAACTATTAAATGGTACATTATGTACGCAAAACACAATAAAACGTATTTACAACAAAAATTGGGGTTATTCAACGATTATTAACAAACAAGAACAGATAAGTGCCACAAAACATATATACAAAATAACTTTATTTTGGCACTTATCAGCTGCTACCTTTGTTTTTAGTGTAATTGAAATTTATCCTTTTGGTCAAACGGCGACTAGGTGAAGCCAAAAAGAGATGGGTCGAGGAACTGCACCGTGTGTTGTGGGCCTACCATACAACCCCGCACTCAACCATCGGGGATTCACCTTTCTGACTAACGTACGGAACAAAAGCGGTCATCTCCGTGGAAATCAGGGAACCCTCATGACGCACCGAATTCCCTCTAGACGAAGAGACGAATGAAGAAGCACTACGCGAGGAGCTGGAATTGATCGATGAAATCCGCGTAGGGGCAGCCCTCCGAGAGGCCCGACTGAAACAACAAATTACTTTGCGCCACGAAACCAAAGTCATCAAGCGAGAGTTTGAAGTCAGCAACTTGGTCATGCGAAGGAATCAAAAGGAATCCCATAAGGGGAAGTTGGCCGCCAATTAGGAGGGACCCTACCGCATCTATGGAAAAACGGGCACATCGGCGTATTATTTAGAAAATCTAGCTGGAGTATAACTCCCTCGACCTTGGAACGCTACAAAGCTAAAGCAATACTACAACTAAGTCCCGCAACCCTTCCCTGAGAACTTAGGAGTCGACGAATCACCTCTACCAGGGGGAGTTGCTCGACCATGGGTCGCGGGATGGTACTAGTGCGCACCCAAACTTGACGAACAAATGGTTCCTCGTAAGTCCTTTAGTAGAGCCTCTACACGATGCGAAAACCTTGAACAAGCTCCACGGGCAATGAACAAGGTCGAGCATAATAACAAGCTCCACGGGCAATGAACACGGGCAATGCACGTTGAGAATAATAACAAGGTCGAGCAGATAAAATAACAAAGCATGTCGAGCATATGAAATAGCAAAGCACGTCGAGGATATGAAATAACAAAGCTTATCGAGCATATGAAATAACAACAAATATCAACAATTTGACCATCTAGGCTGACAAAATATTACAGAACGAGCTCGCAGGCCCAAACCAAATGAACAGGGATTTAGCCCAATAAATTCCAAACAAGTCAAATAAAAAGGCACGCAGGTCAGACATAACAAGGATGCACAGGTCCAACAAAACGGAAAAGACAAACTTCTAGACCTCGGGCGGAGGCTTGATCTTCCCATCGACCACTCGATGGAAAAGACCAATCCCCATGGTCACTAGATCGACCCCGTCGTTGACCACCTGTGTAACACCCCAATTCTACTCAAAGTAATTATTCAATAAAAATCAGAGTATAAAATTTTTCCAACATAATTAGGATGTCACATTTTCAACTTAAACACATAAACATGTCATTTTTATTCAAAACGGATACATAACACTTTAAAGAGGCGGAACTAACACAACGCACAATTATTAGTCTTCAAAACATAAACGACTTCATTAATCATGTAGAAGAGTCATAATAGTTTTACACACAAGGCATAACATCCTTTGAGTCTTAAACAAACATCAACATAATAAAATCCTTAATTAATAGCATAAAATTCAACATTTAAAACAACAAAATAAGATAAGTGTTCATTTCCCCCGAGTGCTACGTATCAGAACAATGACACTGAACTTGGACTAAAAACGGTAACGGCTACTCCTCCTGGTTACCTGCACGTTACAAATATAAAGGCAACGGTGACACAAATGGAAAGGGTGAGATATCAAACTATATAATTGAGATCATGATAAATAATATATAGTTAGAATTATATAAAATTACTATTTTGTCATCTCACCACCAATCAACAACAACCACAATTTAATCACACATCATCAACATTATGCACTAGAGTATGCGACTTGGACATATGCAAATGCATGTGGTACCATCAGAGTAAAACTCCCAACTTAGAACATTTCCAGTAATTTCGAGGCATCAACAAGGCATAAGCCTTCAACATTTTTCCAATCCAGGCCAACATGGGTGAGCATAGCTCCAACTTTAATGTAATGCATTGTATGCGAATTTCATGTATGGCATACAACAACAACATTCACACCAGACAACTTAGTACAACAAACAACTTAGAACAACTACAACTTTCAACAACAACTTTTCAACATCGACAACTTTCAACAATAACAACTTTCAACAACAACAACTTTCAACATTGACTTTTAAGCCTCCAACAAAGTTTATTCATATTTAGGGCAACAACCAACTTATACTTGTAATTCATTACAATCAACATATATTCAACAAAACAAACACTCTACGATAGTTTACTAGCGTACACGAGCCATTTCCTCAACTCTTCCAATTTCGATTAATCGGCTATACCGCGTACAATTACCAACATATTAATTCGGAACTATTTTTAGTCAATTCCTATAGCATTCCTTACTAATTACTAGTGTTATACTACTCATAAAAGCCTACACAAGGTATCCTAGTTAAAGTGTTAAAAATTGGGCAGAATTCAAAATCAAAAAAATGTGATCAAAACAACTCAATACGCGCCGCGAGCCCTACTTTGCGCCGCAATATTAGCAAGGTTCAATTCGCGCCGCGTCAACCTGTTGGCACCGTGAACTGAGCGTGACAGATTGGGTTTTCAGCGTTGCCAAACTCTCTTCAACACCATTTTTCCCAAATTTATGGCACCCAACACCCACACAACCCAAAATGAACCATCCTAAGGTACTAGCAACATGTATAATCAAACAAATACAACATTTGCCACAACATTCAACAAGTTCCATGAATTTTCAAGTTTTGAATTGAAATCTCCAACAATAACAACAAGAGACAAACCTAGCAAATTTACAAACCCCACTACCTATCATTCATCATGTTCTCAATTAGAGAGCAAGAACCCTACCCTTACCTTGTGAATCAGAAATTGAATGGCTTAGAGATGGTGTTTTTACCCTAGCCAAGCTTCACTTCTTCTTTTCTCTTCCTTTTCTCCCAAAACTTCTTTTCCTCTACTACTCATAAAATAACTATCTTCTCTCTTCTTATTCTACTTCCTTTAAATAATAACCTATTATTATTATTCTTATAATATTATTATTATTTCTACAACTTATTTTAATTAATTACCCCATAATCATATAATAACTTAAATTGACATTTCTACACTATTACCAATTATTCGGAAAAATATACGAAAACATTAAATTAAATAAATAATTAAATAATTAAACAATTAAATTTTACAACCTACATTTGGAGGACGACTTGGTCAAAACCAAAGGTGAGCGCCTCCATAGTGTCATCTCCAAGCACCCGAATCCTGCCGACCAGATCCCTCCTTGAAGAGAGAGCCTGCTCGTCGACAGATTCCTCCTCAGCTGGGGCCACCAGCTCCTCAAGCTCCTCCACACGGGCAGTCAACTACTTGTTCTTTGCAGTCAAGGGGTCCACCTTGGACCTTAGCTCGTTCATCTCCTTGGACAGTTGAACATGTCTATCGTGCTTCCCCCGAAGCTTCATAACTTTATTATGGTATTCACTATTCTGGGTCTCTAACTCGTATATCCTGGCACAAGCCTAGTCGAGAGTAGCTTTAGAGGAGGAGACATCATCGTTCAATGTCAACACAGTCTCAAGCACCCTCATAACAACAACAACATCGGTGTTGAGGTCTTTCTTCTGAGTCTTCTAGTTGGCCGAGAGGATGGTCTCCCTTTCAACTTCCTGCACCCCAAGGAGTTCACACTATCAAAAATAAGTCGGTTCCTATAGCAAGGGGCAACACGAAGATCTCCCCAGCAGTATTCGACGTTCCCAGAACACCTTGCTTCGAACGCCCCCCTGTCTCCTCTTCAGGGACTGCTCGGGAGAAGACACGGGGGAAGGAGTGGGTCCACCCGCTTGGCCGTCTTTCTTCGCATGCTCCTGTAATTCAGCAACACGATCTTTAGGAGGACCTCAGACAACCTTCGACTTCAGCTTCAACATGCGTTCCTCGAGAGAAGTCATCTGGGCTGCAAGATCAAGAACAAGCAAGGTTAGACAAACATAATTAGTAAAATAAGACCTCGCGGGGATCTGCGAAGAAGTTACCTAGAAGTGCCAAAACATCCCTGTCCGATGGGAAATCGAGAAGGGCTTTTGTGTTTATTAATAGGATGACTATTTCAATCTCCCCACAGGAATCCAGGAGGATATTCCTCTCCCTATCCACACAAATAGCCGAGGAAAAGCTTTTGACATAGTTCGCCAACTTCTCGTACGAGAATTAGTCTTGTACATCTAATTGTTCGTGTTTCACGGAATAAAAATCCGCTCCCCGATTGTAATGTTTCCTCTCCCACTCCAACACAAACCGCGTAGTCAGACGCTTGACCCGGTCGCCTTGCTCGTCAACTTCCACTGAACGAGTGTACATCGTGCCTTCGACTTCCCTAGTAAGAGGCTTCACAATGTAGAACCTCCCTTTAAAGTCACGGACAGACTCCAAATAGGGGCGAAACAACTTCCCCGATTGCTTGAATGCCACCCAAGCTTGAGGTCGTTGATCATCTATCGTTGAAGGTGAAAGATCTTGAAGAAGAGCAGTAGTGTGGCCCCGATATCAAGGTAATGACAAACCAATTCGAACACACACATGAAGGCCAGCGCATTCGGGTGAAGTTGTGAGGTGCCAGATCTAACCAGGTAAGCACCCTAGTCTGGTAACTTGTAAAGGGGATGCACATCCCCGCTTCCTGAAAAGCAAATTCATACATAGGGAAGTGAGTCCTCGCGTAGGCAGAACAAATCCTCCTCGTTTCGCCGAGGATTTGGATGACCTACGAGGGATTCATTCCCTCGTCCAAGTCCTCGATCACATTGAAATCTGAGGAAGAATCAGCGGCAAACTCAAACTTGATATTTCGAGGTTCGTTCGCGACCTACGTCAGATCCGAGGCACGACGAATACGTCGTTGAGTTCTCGGGACTTCTCTACCTGTCTCCTCGATTGGTTGGGCCATAGTACCTGAAAAGCAGCGAAAGAACAAGTGAATTCGACATAATTAAATCCACCCTTCCACCGCTAGACAAGTGAAATAGCGAGATGATCGGCGTAACAAATGCCACATGAGATTGCCCGTGACTCAAACCTTTAGCCCATAATGTCGACCAACCTACCTAAATATTTATCCACCTGAGGGAACAACTTTTATTCCCTGTGGAATCTGTCAATCTCCGGTATAATCACAATCTCCATCGACCTATAGGAATCTCCCCGAGGGGATTAACCCATCCCTGAGACGTTCAAGCGTCTCCCTAAAAATCTCTCGCCATTTGCCAAGATGTTCATACATGTACTCGATGGATTCACAATAGACCCCGCAATCTTCACGTACCTCCCCGAGAGATTCATGGCGGTCTCCACAATATCCATAAAACTCCACGAGAGATTCATTACCATCCCTGCAATGTTCATGAATCTCCCCGGCGTATCCATCCCAAGAGCAGGAATATTCATTAGAAACTCAAGCGTCTCCATGAATATTCTTCCCAAAATCCCAAATCTATGAAGAAACATACAAAGAAATTGAGGAGCACTTACTTAAACGATGGAGTTTATGGGAAATCTTTGGAAAAACCTTGAAGATCCTTGGAACCTCGTGCAAAAAACCTTGAATTTCAAACTAAAGGAACAGAGGGTAAGTAGGTCAAATAAATACCCTAACTTCCTTTTATAACCAAAATTTCCCAAGCATACGAAGAGTACGCCCTATGGAGCCTCTCACACCTCCTCAAAATGGACGCGTGGTTTGGATGATGACACGTGTCATCCCTAGGCTGATGTGTAAAGAAGCCCATGCACCATGACACCTCGTTCACAGTCAGTTCCCCGACCTACTATTGCCCGTTGGAGACAAAGGCGAACTCGTGCCTACGACGATCTGCTCAACAGTATAACTCGACCATGCACCACGCCCTGGGCAAACCCTTTTCCTCGACAGACAGTTCACACCAGCAGGGTCCCCGACGGATTAGTAAATTGGCTCAAAGTTATTGCTCTCTTCGAGAACAATAACTTGGAGGGATCATGTTCTGGACTAGACCAGCATCTGACCCACTATAATTGAGACCCAATCCATTGGGCATAAGGACCCGAAGGCCCATTTGCCCATAACTGCTAGGGAAGTCCCCACGTGCGTGTTAGGGTCACGTGGCCAATGGTTACTTAACTGTCGCCATGCCCTCCGAGAATAACGGGACAACTTCACCTTGCATCTCGGATCGACAAACCAAGGATGAGGCCACATATTAGACTCCTTACACATGTAACCCTGGCAGTCCCTTAACGGACTTGGTTAAGCAGCCCACTAACTGGACGTTGGCCCAGCGTTGAGGGTTATAAATACCCTCTCATTCGAGAGGGTCAGGTATTCACTTCTTTTCATTCTCTCTCTACTTGCTCTCTCCTTTTGCCCTTTCTCACTTTGGCATCAGAGTGTCTTGTAGGTACCACCCCATCTTTCTCCAACCGTAACAGCTTGGGCCATCGACGATCCTTCTGATCAGGTACAATCAAAAAGCATTGATCCATTAATGTCTTTAACTGTGGTTTAAAGTTAATTTATTAATAAGTATACTACTATAATGGTTAATGGCGTAGGCAGTGGACAAATTTGCTAAAAAGTATAAGAGGTTTGAGTAGTGCAACTTGTTATTGGTGTGGTAGCACGGTGGAGTCCACTTAATATATAGCGCACGATTGTCCTAAAGTATGCGAGTATGGAGTGATAAAGTTTCTGTTAAAATTAGAAGCGATATTTTCATGCTAGATATGAATAAATGGATAAGTCTGAATTTGTATGCTAATTAAGAGTGGTGCAACTACTGGCAGTAGGTTGCCATTGTCTTTGGATGTGGTGAATTAAACAAGGAGGTCCATGATGAGAATTATCAAAGACCGATCTATCTTAGTGCTCACATCTATAATCCGATAAAGGAATATGAGAAAGCCTTGAGTAGTCATCATATTGTGAATGGTAAGGAGAGGGAAAATGTTTTATTCAAGTGGATGCCTCCGACAGAGAGTTGGGTAAAGTTGAATACAAATAGAGCTAGCAAGAGAGTGAGAATGCTGAGTGTGGAGGTCTCATAAGGGATCACCAAAGTTTGCCTAAGGGAGGTTTTGCGATAAATATTGGCTATTGTAATGCTAAGTGAGCCGAACTACGGGGGATCATAGATGGCTTAAATATGACGAGAAGGATGAGATTCCTGAAGGTGGAACTAAACATTGATTCTTGTGTTATTGTGGAAGCATTGAAAGCTATAAGCACGTTGGATATGGATAGCTACAACGTGTTTCTTTGCATTTATAAGTTAATTGATGCTCATGGAGAGTTGTCGATTAGTCATACTTTCAAAGAAGCTAATCAATGTACTGATGCGCTTGGTAATATTGGAGTTGATTTGGTGGAGGATATTGTGTTTGGTGAAAATTTTGCCTCGAGCATCACTCAATTGGTGGATGGAGATTTATCGACTGTCTTTTTCTCTAGGTTTGTAGTTGTCTATTTCTTTTTCGGGCTCCGACCCTCTATGTAAAAAAAAAAGTAGAGTACTCATTTTTGTTTAATAAATAATAAATATATAAAAATATAATTTTATTTTATTTTATAATTAATGAGGTGAAAATAGCTGAATCTTTTTTTAATTAACACATAACAGATATAAATATAGGCTATTTTAGGACAATTAGAAAAACGGTTTCAATGAAAAACTGGAATTAACATCACTTAATTGGAATTGTTTTTACTTAACTAATTAAAAATAAAAGACTTTTTGAAAACGTGGAGAATGCTTTTCTACTCCACATAATGTCTTTACATAGTTGACATATCACATGAAACTAATAATTGTTAAAATGTTAAAATATTTAAGGCTTAATGACACTTTTGGTCCCCCTATTTTCCCTGTTTTTAACTTTTAGTCCCCTCGTTTTAAAATCCTGAGTTTTAGTCCCTTTGTTAGTTTTGTTCTTTACTTTTGGTCCCCTTACCAAATTGACTCCCATTTTTGATGACATGGCAGGTTGACTGATGACATGGCAGGTCCATGTTGGCAATTTAATTTCCACGTCATTTCCATGGCAGCTTGTTTGAGTAAACAATTGAAGGACCTTTCTCATTGAACATTTTCTCATTGAACAATTTGTCATGGCAGATTCAGAAAAACAAGTGACACCGTCTTCTTCATCTGAAATCCACAATGTCGCTTCCGAAAACAAGTGATGTCGTCTTCTTCATCTCAAATCAACAAGCTCACTTCTAAAAACAACTGACGTCGTCGTCTTCGTGTCCTTTGTCGTCCCTTTCTCGTCTTCGTCACGTCGTCACGCTCGGTGCCCGCTTTCATCTTCTTCAACGCAATCGTACAATACAGCCTGACATGTCTAAACCTTCTTTTGTTTGCAGGCATTTGCTAGGTTTTTATTTCGGTTTGGTTCAAAAACCCCAATTCATGTTTTTTGATAATAGTTGTGGTCCCATTGTTAGCACTGTTTAGGGTTTGGCATTGATTATGTTTGTTTTGTTTGTATAGGCCAGCTGAGGATCAATTGGTTAGACTTAGAGTACACCATAGGGGTCATTTGGTTTATCATCCAGAGAAGTCGTATGTTGGGGGGACTACTTCATAAATGAATTGGGATTGGGATATGGACCTAATGTCTTACATGGATATTGAAGGTTTGATTAAAGGTGAATGGTATTACAATATACGGTGTTTATGGTATCGGGACCCTAAGTTCTCATTTTCTCTTGGACTTCGGCCTTTGAATAATGATCAAGATGTGTTAAAGTTCGTGCAAGATGTTAGAGGGTTTAAAGTTGTTGACGTTTATGTTGAACACAAAGTTGAAGAAGTCAATATTGAAAATGTTATTTTTGAGGATGTTGATGTTGAAGAAGTAAATGATGAAGATGCTAATTGTGAAGATGTAAATGTTGAGGATGTTGATGTTGAAGAAGTAAATGTTGAAGAAGTCAATGATGAAGATTCTAATTGTGAAGATGTAAATGTTGAGAATGTTGATGTTGAAGAAGTAAGTGTTGAAGAATAGAATGATGAAGATAAGAATTGTGAAGATGTAAATGTTGAGGATGTTGATGTTGAAGAAGTAAATGATGAAGATGCTAATTGCAAAGATGTTACTTTTGAGGATGTTGATGTTGAAAATTGTGATGATGCAGATGATTACGAGGAAAGTGATGATAGTGATGAGTGGAACTTAGGTCCTGATGTTGGTGTTGGGACGATTGTTCTTCAAACGCTTGATGAGAAAATTTCAAGAAAGAATGACATTTCTGATGTTGAAAGTTGTGATTCGGATGAACTTTATACACCACCTGCTAGTGATGACGAAGGTGATATGGTAAGGTTTCCAAAATTTAAAGAAACTGCCAATTTTGAAATAGGGATGATGTTTAAGGATAAGATGCAGATCAGAGATGCCATAAAAGAATATGCACTGGAGAATAAGAAGAATCTCGTATTCAAGAAAAATGACAAGAAGAGAATGGTTGATAAGTGTATGGATGGATGTCCATTTCATTTAAGGTTTAGCATGAGAAAAGAAAATAAGTCTTGGAAACTTGTTAGTTTCACTGATCAACATAATTGTCATAGGACAATCACGAATAGACAAGCAAAAACGGATTGGTTGGCTCGCAAGTTTGTGTATATATTAAGACACACACCTGAATTGAAAACTAAGGGGTTGATTGCAATAGGTATTGAGAAGTGGGGGGTTAAGTTATCAATGAATCAAGCTTATAGAGCCAAGAAAAGAGCACTAGAGATGATTCACGGTGCTGGTCGGGAACAATTCAAACATCTTGGGAGCTATGCTAAGGAATTGCTAAAGTCAAATCCTAACTCCACCGTTAAACTTCAGTGTGACAACTCTGTTGGAGGGCCCGTGTTTGAACGAATATACGTATGCTTGGAAGCATGTAAAGCAACATTTGTAACAACTTGTAGACCTCTAATTGGTTTGGATGCTTGTTTTTTAAAGGGGGAGTTTGGATGTCAGTTGATAGGTGTTGCTGGTAAAGATGGAAATAATAAGATGATACCAATAGCTTATGCGGTTGTGGAAGCTGAAACAAAGAATTCGTGGCAATGGTTTCTCAACTTACTACTTGATGACTTACAGTCCATTCAACCTAAGGGTTATGGACTTATATCCGATCAACAGAAGGTATTTACTTATTAATGTTTCTCAACAGAATTGCATATGGTTTAACAAAAAAGACCCGGAAGAGTATGTTTCATCATACTATAGGTAAATCTATTATGCAAGAAATCTACTGTGTTGTGTTGGCAAATCATTGTATATGAATTACATTAAACCAATACAACTTGTATTTGTGTGCAGGAAATCTACCGTGTTGGCAACTTATAGCCATATAATCATGCTGAAGCAACTCGATTTTAAAAAATCATTTAAATTTCGAAAACTAGTGAAATTGCCACCTAATTTTATTTGCTCCAAAAGGAAACGTGAAAATATAGATAAAATCCCACAGATGCGGATAAGGCGGTCTACGATCAAAAACATGGAATCGGGAGTCGGTTATGTAAGAGAAAGGTGTTAGCACCTCTTATATCCATCGTACTCGATGAGACCCATTTAGTTCTAAGCGTTTGTGTGTGTTAAATTGCTAATTCATGAGTTGAGATCGAAAAATAAAAGAAACGGGTTTATTTATTATTATTTTGAGTTTGGCACGATTTCAAAACTGTGTGCCTATGTATTCCCTTGTGCAATGGGAAAGTCAAAACTCTGTAGTTCCACTCAAAAATATTTTAAATTGTTTGTATTGATTTTATATGAAAAATAATGCATTAGACATTTCAAATACTTGAATTTGGACATGTTTAGTTTGTTTGAAAAGCTTAAGTCCTCGTTCATATTTGAAATGGCTATTACACTCTCTTTGTAAGAAAAGAGTCTTATGGTCGCATATGAGCGAAAAAGGAATTGAGTGAGTTGATTTTTTTTTAAGTGAGTGAAAAAGTACCGAACAATAGGACTAACGTCTTACAATTCAAATACTAGAAACCCGAGGAGCTAATGCTCAGACGAGTCGTCTATCACCCAAAAAGATTTTCTTACGAAAGAATGAGGTGAAACAAGTTCCACGTTATTTAGAAGTCTTTAAGCAATTGGTCTAGCGTCCAACGACTTAAAAACTAAGAGTTCATTTCGGACAAGTTTTTAAACAATTGGCCTAGCGTCCAACGACTTAAAAACTTGGATTTTATTATGAAAAAGGTTTTGAAAATGCACTCGACGTTGGATCAAGGTTTGTAGGTTAATTATGAAAGTGTTTCAGAACTCAATGCGCGAGAAAATGAGAAATGGAGTCGGGTTATGATTAATTAAGTATACAGACTTAATTAACCTCGTGAGGATAGGTGCTCCTATCCCCAACTATGAGACCCTAGTGCATGGAAAATTGATATATAGACCAATGTTATTTTCGGGTTATGATTAACTAAAGCAACAAGGGCTTTAATTAACCTCGTGAGGATGGCCATGCCCATCCCCAACTATGAGACCCTTTAAGAAATCGGCTTCTGAGCCAATCAAAGGAAAATCGGATTAATTTTAATGTTGGTTGTGTGCGAAGTGTACAATGGTGAATAAATACCGAGTGAGCGAATAAACAGACAATTATCACACAATACAATCGAAAATTTAAATAATTATTAGAAATGATTTTTTCTGTTTGATAAAAAATCAACTAATAGTTTAATCGATAGATCATCAAATAAAAACTATCATAACTAATCATTATTTAGTACATGGCACAAAAATTAAATCATTTATAAAAATAAAATAATTTAAAATATGAGAGTTTAGAAATGGGACTGATATTGCAGTGATTCTGGGGGTGTTGGAAGCAAGAATAGCCCAAGTCGGTGAAGAAGCCCATCTGATCTTGCGTAACTGGTCAGCACGAGTTCACCACGTGTTGGTGTTTCGGACGCGTCTGATCTTCTTCTCCAAAAAAACTCCAATGGCCAAGATGGTGTAGTATTTACCAAGTATTTTTAAGAAACAAAATAATTAACTAATAAAAAAATAAAATAAAAAGAAAATAAGAAAGACCAAGGTGGTGACACTTGTCACCACCAAACTAAGACACTAACATAACATTAAAAAAATCTAATTAAAAATTAAAATTAAACTAAAACTAATTAGAAATAAAGAATCAGTTTCTCTCTCTCGCGACACTCATCTCTTCTCGTTATCTCTGACCCAGAACCCCATCTCTTTCTCACGATGCTCTGACCCAGAACCCCATCTCTCTCTCACGGTGCTCTGACCAAGAAAAACCACATCACTCTCTCGATCTCTCTGTCCTCACGTTATCGCGATGGCTCTCCGTCTCCCTTTCATAGAGCTCGCTGGAAATCGCCCTTCGCGGCGGCGAAGTGTTCCGATTCACTTATGTCTTTTGTTTTCCTGCTCATTTTACTTCTAATACTGGATATGATGTTTGGTTTTGCAGATGGTAAGTGATATGGCTGGAATCGGAAAAGGGATTTTTGAAACCCTAGGGTTCCGATGGTAACAGTGACGGATCTTACCCTTGATGGTGTTGAGGATGACGCCTCCGAGGTGTTTTCTGGTGAGATTGTTCTAAGCTTTTTCCTCTTCTTCTTTCTCAGTTCAGAAACTCGATTTCTGAAAATGTAAATTCTGAATGGTTCGTGTTTGGAAAATGATGAGAAACATGTTAGGGTTTAGTTGTCTGTTGTTGTTTGCTATTGTTGGCTAAGGTTTCTTGTTTGGTTTTTTCGGTTTCTGTTTATGGTGATGATGATTCTGGGTAATGGTTGTTTCTGGATTCTGTTTAATTGTTGCTTCTTGTTGTTCTGTTGTTGGAACAAGAGCTCCCTGTATTGGTTTGTTTCTGTTACGGTTTGATTTGGAATGAGATGGGTTGCTAGGTTGGTGAAAATGGTTTTGGTTTTCTTTAGAACAGATGCTGCCTTGTGACTTTTGAGATTAGTCCCTGTTTTCTTTTGCTTCTGCTTCTGTTTGTAGCTGGGATTGGTTTTTGATTTCTAAGTTTTGGAGTTTTGAATTTTGGGAACAATGGGGCTGCCTCTGATGCTGGTCTCTTGCTTCTATTTTTGAACTCTTCTCCTTTCTTTTCTGATGCTTGCTTTTGAATGAATCTTGGTAGAACTCAATTTTTGTGTTGGAACTATCATTCTGCTTTATCTGATTTTGGCTGCTGCTCTGTGTTGCCTTCTGCTCTGCTGATAACCCTTCCACTTTTAGCCAACCTGTTGTTGCTTTTCTCAATTGGCTTTATTGCCTTGATATTTTGGGCTTTGTCTGCTCCTGCTGCCTTCTGCTATGCTGATAACCATGATTCCTTTTGGTTTACTTGCTGCCTTGGAAATATGATGTTATTTTCTGATTTTCTTTCAGTTGCTTGCTGCCTTGGAAATATGATGTTATTTTATGATTTTCCTTTTCACACCTCCTTTTGTGAACCAAACCTTGTTTGTGATTTGCAATAGGAGGTTATGGCCGATGATTGCATTCTGCTCGAGGCTTGTTGGATGGCTTGAACAATGACCGAAAACCCTTTAAACCTGATTCCAAACGCGAACCCTAATGATGAGTTTGAAAAAGAATAGTTCTCTTGACTTTCTTATGAATTTATGTTTATGTTTTGCTTTAATTTCTAACCCTTCTCTTTTTGTTTCATGAATGATGGCAATTGTTGAACGGCATGGAGAAAGAAGAGGAGTAATCGTGGCTTGTGATGAAACTCCTGTTGGAGGGAAAATTCGAGAAAAAGAAGATTTGAATCTTTAGAAACTCCTAGGAATTTAGAAGCCTCTTTGAATTGTTCTTGTAAAAGAATTTGCTTTGTAATCTTAGTTTTCTACTTTGTATGCCTTTCATAGGAATTTCGAATGTAAACTTTAATTCTTTGTAACACAATGGACAAATCTTTAGATAAATTAAAGTTTCACAATTCTTTAAGATTCAATCATTGAAATGTCAAATAGAAAACTCCTCACATAAGAATTGATATTGAATGGATATTGAAGCTTTGAATCAAGTATAGCATGTATCAATTATATTTGGAATGTATGTTGCATTGTCTTTATTCGGATTAAAACTTGAAGAAAGTTCTCCAATCGTACCAATTTGCAACATTTGCCTCAAGAACTTAAATGTTCTCAAATGATAACGGTAATAACATGCTCTTCAAAACAAAGATGCAATTGCACATGGATCCTCTTGACTTAAATCTCAATGTCCTAAATTCTCGAGCACATGAATTGATAACATAATATTGGACATAAATCTAAACCTTCCAACCTTCAAACAATTGAATCACCTTTGGTAACATCTCAGAAAGATGATTCCTCGCACACCATAATTGAAACGGATGGAAATTCTAATCGCTTAATTCTCAAGAATTACAGTGCATAAAAACATTGTAACTTGACGAGAAAGAAATCCATAATGATAATGAGTTCAAACCCTAATTCAATGATTTATTTCAAATTCCCTTTCTGAATGAGCGAGCGCCAAAACCCTTGTAAAACATGTGATCAAATCTGAACCACAAACCAAACTCCTAGATTGATTATCCTATGAGATGGACCCAGATAGCTTAAAACATGAACAACGCAATCTTGACCTGAATAAAAACTACGAGCCAAATGAGGGTGAAATTGGATGATGGTAGGGTAAATTTTGGGGTGCGACACATGCCTACCAATGGTCCAGATCTATGGCCAACTGATGTTAATAGCCAATCAACCCTCCAGTCATGAGGAGATTAATTGGTCGTCCAAAGAAAAATCGTAACAAATCAAGTGATGAGTCGAGATACCAAAATACATTGCCCAGGAATCTTCAAACTGTTACATGCAAAAAAATGTGGGATCATGGGACACAACGTGCGCACATGTAAAGGGAAGCGAGCTGCTGAGAGAACAATTCCAAAAGGTGGCAGTAAGCAAAGTAAGAAGACTGCAAAAGGGGCTGTAGAAGTGGTTATAGACGGAGGGTCGCAAGCGCCACAACAAACTCAAGACTAGATGTTTAGTTTCTTAAGTTTATGCTATATTTTGTACTGGTTTATGCGTGTTGTTTTGATACTGGGCACTGCTTATGTAATACACTGGTTTATGATACTAAAATGCACTAGTTTATGTTATAATGGTAATGTAATGCACTGCTTCCTCGGTAGTATATGAATATATAGTCATATGGTTTATTCTCAATTTGAGATGACAAAATAATGCACTGGTTTATGATACTTTTGTGTGAAATTCATGTAATTGGCAATCAAAGGCAACCAAAGGCTCACAAAACTGCTTGTTGTAACAACCTGTGTTTTTGTAAAACAAACTTATGCGTTAATACAAAATCTAGTTGAAAAATCAAAAGTTAAATTGAAAAAAAAAGTTAGTTGTAACAACCTGAAATTCATATATGGAAACATCAAAAGTTAGTTGAAAAACAAACTTATGCGTCAATACAAAATCTTATGCGTCGACACAAATGACTTGATGCATTGATACAAGTGGTTTTGTATTGATGCATACTGTGTTGAAATTAATTCCAGAGAGTTAAATTGAGTATGAGTCGACGCAAGTTTCGTATGCATCGATACAAGTCCATTCATGTGTTGATACAAGTCATTTTGCATTGATACAAGTCCATTCATGTGTTGATACAAGTCATTTTGCATCGATGCATACTGTAATGGAATGGTTTCCAGAAGGTTGAGTTACGTATGCATCGATGCAAACTACTTATGTGTCGATACATGACACTTATGTATTGATACAAAGGATTATGCATCAATACATACTGTTATTTAAAATGATTCCAGAAAACTAATTCAAACATGAGTCGATGCATGACACGGATGAGTCGATGCATGTGAGTTATGTATTGACACAAGCACTTATGTATTGATGCAAGATCAAATATCCAGAGCCTTAATTCTTACATGAGTCGATGCAAATCACGTATGCATCGATGCATACAGTGTAAAATTTTATTTTCCAGAAAGAAGAATTGGTTTGCATCGACACAAATGATTTTGTATTGATACAAGCAATAAACAGAACTGAATCCCAATTTTTGATATATATATATATATATATATATATATATATATATATATATATATATATATATATATATATATATATATATATATCGATGCAAAACATTATGAATCGACTCATATGGATGGAAAATTGTTATATGTATTGATGCATGCCTTTTTGTATTGACTCAAAAGGTTATGCAAAAGTAATACATGCACTGGTACTGGTTATGCAATTGATAATGTAATACTGGTATGCAAAAGTAATACAGACAAAAACCATTACAAAAGTAATACTGGTTATGCAATTGTTATACAAAAATCTATTACATTAATCTCAAACAAAATCCATTACAATAAAATCCATTACATTCATGGGACAATACAGACAAATCCATTACAACTACAACAAAAGTAGTTAATGCTAAAACTACAACACAATTACTTCAACACATGTGCTAAAACTAGTGCAGATATCACTAACAGTAAAAACACAGTTGTTAAACTCAAAACAAAACTCAGATATTTGTTCTTCTTCTTCACCATTTCTTCAAATTTTTTATTTTCACTCATCGCCTCCATAAGCTCATCATTCCGGTTTTTCAACGATCTAATAACCTCTTTTGCGCGAAAACTCATCTCTTCGTCAAACCATTCAAAGTGATTACATCCTTTATTTTTCATGACCTTAAAACCTCCACACCCATAAAACCTTATTCCAGGATTCTCATAGGTCCGTGATGTCATCAATGGAGATTCTATGTCACACCAACATGTATTTCCTCCTTTTCTTAAATTCGTATGGTTTGATGAGGCAAAAGAAAACCTTGAGAAATCCATGGTTTGAAGGAGGAGAAGAAAGATTAATTACAAACGAAATGGAAAGAGAAGAAGAAGGTTGTGAGAGAAGAAGAAGAACAAACTGGTCGTGAGAGAAGAACAACCTGATCTAGGGTTCATATCCTAGTTTTGTTCTTCAATATTTTTAATATTTTTAATTTAATCCTAAAATTAAGGCTTATTAAAAAATGACATGGAAATTAAATTGCCAACATGGACCTGCCATGTCATCAGTCAACCTGCCATGTCATAAAAAATGGGAGTCAAATTGGTAAGGGGACCAAAAGTAAAGAATAAAACTAAAAAAGGGACTAAAACTCAGGATTTTAAAATCAGGGGACCAAAAATTAGAAACAGGAAAAATAGGGGAACCAAAAGTGTAATTAAGCTAATATTTAAAATGTCAAAAATGGTAAAAATAATAGTGTCAATTTTAATATTTGAAATTTTCTGTTTCTTGATGTTTGAACTTTGGATATCCTCGAAATCATCTTTAATTTTAGCTATTCTTTTATTAATGAATTTTTGAAAGAATTTTTTAAAATAATAAAATTAAATAATAATAATAATAATAATAATAATAAATAAATAAATAAATGAATGAATGAATAAAATGACAAAAGTATCTTTAAAGTTTTGGTGCCAAAATGTTTAATAGACTTAATAATTTATATATATATATATATATATATATATATATATATATATATATATATATATATATATATATATATATATATATATATATATATATATATATAGACAAACTTTACTAAATAATTTAAAATTAGTAGAAGAAAGTTAACAGTTAGTGGAAAATTTTAATTTTTAATAAATAATTAATAAAAAATAAAATAAAAATATATAATTATTAAAAAAATCTTAATTTTGACTAATAAAATAAAATAAAATAAAAATATACAATTACTAAAAGAATTTTAATTTCGGTTCCAAAAGTTCCTTAAAAAACTTAACAACTTTAATAAAATATTAAATAAAATAAAATGAAAATAAAAATATACAATTACTAAAAGAACCTTAATTTTGACTAATAAAGTAAAATAAAATGAAAATATACAACTACTAAAGAATCTTAATTTTGGTTTCAAAAGTTCTTTAAGAGACTTAATAACTTTAATTAATAAGATAAGGAAAATATGTTGTTAATAATATATATTTTTATGATTAATGTAACATTAAAATTGGTCAGTGATAAATTTTATATTTGTGTAAAAAAATTAATTTAAAAAAAATAATTAATTTTATTAAAAAAACATTGTTCATCGTATAAATACGGCAAACAATGTTTATTATATGTATGAATGTAGGAAATAAGTGTAGGAATAACATTACTCATTAACTTGTCATGAAGTCATATTAAAATTTTTAAATGTACAAATATATAAGTAATCTTGCGTTTATGTTAGAAATTATATATTTATAAAAAATTAAGATATTAAGTATAAATGAATCATTTGTTGGGCCATCATGAAAGAAAATCATTCACATTAAGTTAAACACTCTCCTAAAAGTCAAAGACTCACCCAAATAAGTGAGAGAGACACTGCATATTCATCTAAGACCTTAAGGTGATAGGTGTATGGATCATCTCACTTATAAAGTGTTTAACCTTCACTTTTCCAAGCAATGTGAGACTTAGAAGTCACATTTTCTTTTCAACACAACTCACACTTGTTTCTCAATAATCTCCCTCTCAAGTGTGAGTTCATCCACTATGTTTCCCCTAAAACAAATGCTCTTTCATCCACATGTTTGTACCACCGTTAAGAGACACCTTTATCTTTCCATGGACACTTTAATGTGATACCCCGCTTGACCATCATGTCAGAAAGACTTTCGACACAAGGAGACAGTCCCTTAATCAAACTAATATCTGACACCTCTGTTGGGTCATCAGGAGGGAGAAACATTAACGTTGGGTCAAACTCTCTCCTAAAGATCAAAGACTCACCCAAACTAGTAAGAGATACATGAGATATTCACCCCAAAACCTTAATATCATAATATTTTTTTTGTTGTTCGACATCCATGTTTCAATTTATTTGTGTGATTCTTAGACACGTTTGACATGTCAACAATATCTCTTATAAGAGTGAGTTCATCTATGTATTGGCTATGTTTCCACTCAAAGAGAATTTTTTCACCAATATTGATACTCACATCAATACAACAAGTTGACCGACCACTATTATTTGAAAGACTTTTGATGTGATAAGTTAGTCGAATCAGTCACTCTAATACCACTTTTGGGTTACGAGAGGTCCATGTGAGATCATTTTATTAGACTTTGAACAACCACATAAGTAGAATTAGATACAATACATACGCAAAATCTTATGAGATTGTGTATATGAATTTTCTCACTTTTTATATTTATTTGATCATGTTTTTCTTCAATGTAAGACTATTATTTACACTTGAAATACCAATACTTTTTAAGTGGATATTCAGCATCATAATGATCCATATATCCCATACTTAATTTTTTTTTGTATCAAGATGTATTCTTCAATTTCTTTTACGTGGTTACTTAAAACTCAATGTGATGACCCCTTAGCTCCCTAAAGATCTAACAAAGGTATAATCGCCAATAGTTTGAATGACTCATTGTATCGAAAGCCCTTGTGAAAATGTTGGTAAAAAAGATTGTCTTGCAGGTGGAGTACAGGGATGACAATGAGTCGGGTCAAATGCGAGTTTCACATTACCAAACTCACACCCGAAATTACCATCCAAACCCGAACCCAAACCTAAAGGTTATTCGGGTGACAAAATAATACTCACGTCCACACCCGTTAGGTTCCGGTTTTTCCACCCAAACCCAAACCCGTAGCAAAAACACAAAAAATACAACAACAATATTGAAATTTGAAACACAAGAATTCCATCAAGGTCTTTCAAAGAAATTAAGGAATTAAATTACAACTTTCTATCAAGTTTGGTAATATTACAGTTAAAATTAATATCTTAAATTTTTACATTTATATATACTTAGGGGGTACTTATATAATTTAATGTCTAAGCGGGTGTGGTTTTGGATTTTGGGTGCGGGTTTGAGTGAACCCAAACCCAAATCCAGTCAACTCGGGTTTTCACCTGTTGACTCGGGTTCGGATGCGGGTGGATCCCGCAGGTTTGGGTTTTTGTCTGCCATTTACAATGCAAATGTAATAGGTGGAAAAAATCGTCTGAGTGGGAGCATACCACAAAAATAAGTAGACTCACACGTTATTATAGAATTGTTGATATTTCAAATATGAGTATAAGAGTTTCACATTGGGTCAAGAATTTAATCTTTAATAATAAATAAGTGAGAGGAATCATATCCATAACGACTTAAAATTTTATGTTAAAATCCAATATCCAATTTCACTTGCGCAGATGGTCAAGTCTCAATGAGATATTCCTTTAGGGTATATTTGATTAGGGGTAGATGGAGGGGATAAAATGTGATGTTTCTATTTAAATATGTTTGATTCAAATTTTAAGAGGGAAAATGAGGGGAAGGGAGGAAAGAAAATGCATTCTAAAACACACTTTTTATATCCTTTAAATTGGAGGGATTTAGAGGGAATAAGATGACATATGAATTTGATATTTAAAAACTATATATATATATATATATATATATATATATATATATATATATATATATATATATATATATATATATATATATATATATATAGATATTCTCATGTTTATTTAGTATTTCAATATTATTTATTTTCTTTCATGTTAGTGCTTGTCTTTTTTGTGATTTCTCTCTATTGTTTCCATCAATTTATTATAATTTTTTTCCACTTTCAACTTATTTTCGTATTTGTATATTTAATATAAATTATAATTAATGCACTTATTATTTTTTTTTTAGTTTTAGTTTTTATACTTATTTATATTTTTTTCTTTCTAATTTTATTGTGTATTTTACTATATTGTGTCATGTTTTTTAAAAACATGATTCAAATCAGTTTGAAGGTTGATTTGAATACATTAGACATAATTTCAAAAAAACTATTACTATTTTACCATGATTTGAATCACCATTAAATGTCCATTAACATGATTCAGATCATCATCGCTAAAAGCTAAAAAAACAAATTTAAAGAAAAATTTATTATAATTCTCCATCTCGAATTTAAGTTATTAATGTTGCTCATCTTTTATCGTCAACCATTTTGATGCTCTCCTCAATATTGGAACTACTCTAAGCAAAATCAATCAAGTTTAAATAATGCTGATCCTTGATCTAGACATTGACTTCCACTTGCATCAACCTACCCTTTGTTTTTCTTATGTAGTTCCACAAACTTTTAAGTTTGATTATTTTATAGTGAATTATGGTTTATCCAAATTATCATTACCTAGTGAGCATTGTTTTTCCAATTCAATTAAACTCCTCTTACTAACATGTCTTTAATATTAAATGTCATAGGTTACTTTTAACATGCATATTTTAATTAGCCATTGATGTAAGGAAAATATGCAAACAATATAATATATAGAGCTCACACTTTAATTTCTTTAACTATTATCAATGTATCATGAAAACTATTCACTATGTTAATTTCTAGTGCAACGATTTAACCCCTCAAACATACTTATGGTAATAAATTTGGCTTGGTTTAGATAACATACATCACATTTTATAAATGGAATTCATGATTATAAAAAATCCGTATACGAATTAAACACATACCTTAAACCTGCTTTGTTGTTTTTAAGAAAAACAACTCCACTTTCTTTTAACTCTAAAGTTTTAAATTATGTCAATAATGTTGCAGTGGCATATAAATTCTATTGAATAACCAAAAGGAATATCAAGAAGAGTAAAGTAAGAGAGATAAGAGAAATTATATTTTATGTATATTGAAAGAATGAATGGATAAGAGGGTGTCCACCATATATATAGTATAGTGGACAATAACAAAATAACTAACAGACAAAAAATATAGTTGAACCATACACATGACACTAGCTTAAAGGAAGAAAAGAATACACCTCATACTACTCTACTACTAGCCTCCTCAACTTGATGATGAGGTATTAGTGGGAAAGAAACGAATTGGCTTAAATGCTGAACAACAAAGGCAATGTCTGGTCTCGAATTTGTCAAGTAAATGAGCCTGCCTATCAGTCTTCGATGTGATGAGGGATCCTGTAAAGGTTGTCCATTAGTTGCAGGTAATTTTGTGTTGGGATCAAAGGGAACAAATGAAGGCCTAGAGTCAAGGAGGCAACTGTCTTCCAAAAGGTCAAGGGTGTATTTCCTCTGATTAAAGAAAATGCCTTTGTTTGATCTTGTTATCTCAAAACCAAGAAAAACTGTAGCTGACCAAGATGTTTTATTTTGAATTTGTGATCCAGTTGTTGCTTAACAAATAAAATCTCTTTCATGGAATCATATGCTAAGACTATATCATCTACATATACCAATAGAGCAGTAAAACTAGAAGTAGAAGTCTTAACATAAAGTGAGTGATCAACTTGAGATTGAGAGTATCCTATGGAAATGAGGAAAAAAGATAATTTTGAATACCATTGTCTATTAGCCTGCTTTAGGCCATAGCGAGATTGTTGTGATTTTCATACCTTAGATGGAGAAGAGTTAGGCATACCAAGTGGCAATAAAATGTATACTTCTTCTTGTACGTCACCATGTAAAAAAGCATTGTTGACATCTAATTGCTCCAAGTGCCAACCTTTGATGGCAACAATAGATAGTAGAACTCTGACATTTGTAATTTTGGCTATATGTGAAAAAGTGTAGAAATAATCAACTCCATCCATTTGAGTATACCATTTGGAAACCAACCTGGCTTTGTGTATTTCTATTGAACCATCTTCCTTGTACTTGATTTTCTATACCCACCTATAACCAATGAGGTGTTTACCAGAAGGTAAATCAACTACATCCCATGTGTGATTTGCTGCAAGAGCAGTTAACTCAAATTTCATATCATCTTTCCGATAGTCAGTTTATTGGCTTGGTTGAAATTTTTTGGTTCAATGTTAGATGATATGGCATAGCAAAAATGTTTATAAGAAGATGCACATTTATCATATGTAATAACATAAGACATAAGATATGCAATATTACTTTTACAAGAACGCAAAAAGTTAGAATTATTAAAAGCATTATAACAATGATAATCAGTAAGATATCTAGGAGGATTGGATGGTCTACTGGATTATCTTAAAGGAACAATAGAGTTGACGTGAAGGGCATTATTTTGTGTAGGTTGAGTACTAGCTATTGGTTCATTGTGAGTAGTAGGGATTGAGTTGTCATCTTCATTTGTATTATAAAGTACAATATCAGACAAAGGACTAATATGGTGATTGGAGCCTAATGTACTTGGTGATAAAGAAAGATCATTGGGAGAGGTGTTGGCATCTGTTATAGATATAGGGGATGAGAATGGGATAAATTGGGAATTGTCATTGGTGACAGGTGTAGCAGAAGTACTATTGCCATCAAGACTAGATAACTCAGTACTGCTAACAGGATTAGAAGCATTAGGTGGGTCATCAAAGATAGGATAGTGGGCATGTTGGATATTGTTTTGGTTGTCTAATATACTTTGGTCAGATTTAAAGGGGAAAATATGTTCATAGACTACATTATTTCTGGATGTGAAGTTGGTGTGACTATGCATATCATAGAGGATATACCCCTTTGTTCCATCTTTGTAACCAATGAAAGTGAATTTGCGGGCTCTACGGTCAAACTTTGTTCTGTGAGCAGTTAAAGTGGTGGCATATGCTAAACATCCAAAAACTTTTAAATGTATCATGGAAGGAGGTTCAGAGAATAACATCTCATGAGCGCTTTTTAGTTTAAGTAAGGGAGTAGGGAGTCTGTTGATTAGGTGTATGGCATGTTGGACACAAAAGTTCCAAATGTTTAATGGAACATGAGAATAGAAATACATACTTCTTGCCACATTAAGGATATGCTAGTGTTTTCGCTCGACCACCCCATTTTGTTGGGGTGTCTCAACACAAGTATTTTGGTGTAATATTCCCTTAGAAGAATTTTTTTTGGATAAGGCAACAAATTATGTGCCATTATCTGATCTTAGACATTTTAAAGACTTGTGAAATTGGTTCTCAATGTAAGCAACAAATTGGACAATGTTATCTTTAACTTGATCTTTGGACTTAAGAAAAAAAATGTATATCTACTATGGTCATCAACAAGTGTGAGGAAATATTTGTGTCCTAAAAAGGACATGGTGGAGAAGCCCCCAAACATCAACATGTAATATAGAAAAAGATGTAGAGGATTCAATAGTACTAACAGGAAAAGGTAACTTTATTTGCTTGCCAAAATGGCAAGGTTCACATGGAACATTATTGATTTTACACGAAATGAATGGACAAACTTTAGAAATGTGTTTCAATCCTATATCAGAAATGTGGCCTAAACGTAAATGCCAAAGATTACAAGTATTATTGGTATTGGAACTATAGATAGAATATTGATGAGTGGATGATAGAACATACAACCCTCTTTCCAACTTAGCTGAACCAATGATTTCCTTAGAATGATTCTCCAGAATTTGATAGGAATTGTAACACCCTATTTCTACCCAACGAATTATATAAAAATCAGAGTTACAAAATTTCCAAAAAATCAAATAGAGTGCCACATTTTCATCATAAAACACAACATTCAATCACATGTAGTTCAGATACATAGCACATAATTTCGGGTAAATCAATAACAACCTGTTTAGTCTTTAAAAAAATAAATAACTTTTATTTATACGCAGCGGATTCATAAAATTAACCAAAAATGTCATGGCATCATGGCCAATTCAAAACAACTTCAAGATAACAAGTTTATAACTTCAAACAATCATAACATCTTCCTCCAACATAAAACAACTTAAAATCCAGCGATAAAACCAAAAACCAACAGTAAATAAAACATGTGTTATCCCCTCGAGTGCTACGTATCAGAGCGACAACACCGACTCAAACTAATGAAGGTAGACAACCTTCACTTCGGGTTACCTGCACGTTATCCACGTAGAAGCGACATCACAACAGAGGGGTGAGATATCTAACAATATAATGAGTTGTATGATAAATAATATATGTCAGAACAAGATAATGTAAATCACCGCTTCGCAACTTATTCCACAATAAACAATTCCATAATTTATTCAGTAATCACAACAACTCAAAATGCAACATGAGATGCAACAACTTATACAAATGCACATGCATGTGGTATCAATGGAGCAGAACTCCCAACGTAAAAACCGGAGCAAAACTCCCAATGTGATAATATGCCAATTATCAGAGGCATCAACAAGGCATAAGCCTTCAACATCAACGTGGTTGCCAATCTAGACCATCATAAATAGAGAAAAGCTACTAACGTAATATTTTTGCCAATCCAGGCCAACATGTTTATGCAATATATACGACAACATAATGCAACGCAACAACAACAACAACAACGCAACATCAAATCAACAACAATGTAATCATAATCCAACACTGGCCATAAGCCTGCAACGTGATAATAATTCAACAAAATTCATTCAACATTGGCACGAGGCCTACAACTTGGTTCAACAATTCAGCACAAGAAAATGCAACTAATTTTATTACAACCTAAAATTTCGCAATTTATCCACAATACCAATATGGTCAACAACATCAAAAATTACCAACAAGCTAACCTTGACAATCGTACGCCGAAAACAAATTGTGTAATCACTACCGCTATTTAATTATTCTACATTTACCGCTAATGTTAATTTCTATTTACATACTTACTGCTATTAAATTATCATGTTAATTAGTCACTTAAGGTTTACTACATGTGCCTAGATAATTAAGTCACAAAATAGTTGTTAATTATCCCTACACTATAGAAGAAAACAAACAGAAAACAGACAAATTTTAAGAAATAAAAAAAACATAAAGCCTGCCTCTATATACAGGGTGCCGCTCAAAACCCTCCCTCTCCCCAGACACATGTCGTTCGACATGTCTCCCATGTCCATGATGTGTGTCGTTCGGCACACTCCCCTTACCTTGGGTGTGCCGTTCAATACTCTTCTTCTTCTTCCAGTGTTTCGTTCTTCTGCAAATTTTTCTGCTATACTTCCATACCTCTTCCGATTAATTAACAGACCACAAATTCTTCATAGAGGATCTTATATGGACATGAAAAATTATATTTTTTTTTTCAATAGCAACATCGATTATGCAAATAATTCATGAGCAATTTCAACACAACCACACAATTCAATTCGACAACAGAACAACCTACAACTACACAGTAAATTTCCACTATCCTAATTCCCACATACTACTCATCATGCATACCATTAGAAAGTCAAAACCACGCACTTACCTTGGATTGAAGGTCGCTCAACAGTGTTCCGATCGAATCTTGCTTTGGCTTTCGGTCTGCAATCCTCTCACGAAGGCTAGCTCTCCAAAACCCTTATTCCTCTTCTTCCAATTTTCCTCACGTACTGATACTTCTATTTTTCTTATTTTGCTAAAATAACTATTATACTAATATCACTATTATTTTTGTCTTATTGAGCTTACTTGTCTACACATCCCTTTCTACTAATAACCACCAACCAACTAAGTCCAACAACTTAGCCTTAAAATATTATAATGTATTATTCTTAATTTAAATTGACCGACTCAATATAAAAAATCAACTAATTAATCAACACAACATAACACATCATGACTTATCAATAATTAATTCGAAAATAATTTAATTATAATTAATTAAATACACGGGCACCATAGGAATCACCATTGAAATGCACATAACAATTATTTCCACTAACAAGTTTTGCTATTGAAATCAAATTGACATGAAAATTGAGAATATACAATACTTGATGCAATGTTAAAGATGGTGAAATGATAACACTACCAGACATGGATGCAATGATGTGTGACCCATCGGGCACGTTAACATGAATAGGTATGATATTTTTGGTATGTGTAAAAATAATTTTGTCAAAAGATATATGATATGTGGCTCCAGTATCAAGGATCCACAAATTGGGATTTTTACCATTAGGGTTAGAGGAGTGGGAATTTGTGATAAAGGGGGATGTGGAAATAAAGTTGGCTTTGAGACTAAACTTGGATTGTTGGATCAACTCTAGAACGATGCTGTAATACTCTTGAGTAAATCCCACAGGGTTTGAAGAAGAATCTTGGTGAGGAGTATCAGAGGCATTATTGACTGCAAAATTTCCCTGTTGGCCATTGACATTGCCTTGAAAATTGCCTTTGGCTCTGAATCCTGGTGGGAAGCCATGTTAAACAAAGCAAGTCTCAATGGTATGGCTTGTCTTCCCACAATGCGTGCAAATTCTGCTATGTCCACGAGCACTAGAATTTCCTTGATTCTTGCCCTTGAAATTGTTGGATTTATTGGTGTAGTTTCCATAACTAGCATGAACTTGAAATGCAACTGACTCCTCAGAGTTGCTGGCAACTGGTGTAGCCATGGATGCAGAATTGTTGAGTTCTCGTTCTTGCTGAATAACCAGAGAAAAGATTTTGTTGATATCAGGTAGTGGGTTCATCATCATGATCTGGGATTTGGAGTGGGTGAATTTCTTGTTTAGTCCCTTAAGGAAACATATCGCACGATCTTGCTCCCGATACATTTTAACCGAAGAAGTAGTACCACATGAGCAGGGGATGACACAAGAACAACCAAGAATGGGACAATAGTTATCTAGTTCATCCCAGAGAACCTTCAACTGCGTGAAATAGTTAGAGACGTCGAGTGTACCTTGACGAAGTTTGTATAAGTCTTCTTGAATATCTGAAATGCGAAAAATGTCGCTATGTGAGAAACGAATTTGCAAGTTGCGCCAAACACCAGCTGTTGTATCGATCCACAACACGGACTTGGCAATAAACTTAAAAATCGAGCGATGGAGCCATGAAAGAACCATGGTATTGCAACAAATCCATGGTGCATATAGAGGGTCTAAAATCGAAGGCTTGGTGAGGGTTCAATCGATGAATCTTTCCTTTTTCTTGGAGATCAATACGATGTGCATTGATCGGGACCATATGTGATAGTTTTTATTATCGAGTAATGGAGAAACAAGAACGATGGCAGGGTTTTCGTTTGGATGTAAGTAATATGGGTTTGTGGAATTTGTTGAAAAATCTGCATATATCTGGGTAGCCATGGAAAAGGGAGATGGAAAGAATAAAAAAGAAGAAGCAAGAAATGGTTACAGAGGATGCGGAAGCGAAAGAAGGAGATGAAATAATGGCTACTAGAGCTTTGTGAGCTCTGATACCATGTCAATAATGTTGCAGTAACGTACAAATTCCATTGAATAACCAAAAGGAATATTAAGAAGAGTAAAGTAAGAGAGATAAGACAAATTATATTTTCTGTATATTGAATGAATGGATAAGAGGGTGTCCACCACATATATATATAGTATAGTGGACAATAACAAAATAACTAACAGGTACAAAAATAGAGCTGAACCATACACGTGACACTATCTTAAAGGAAGAAAAGAATACAACTCATACTACTATACTAACAAATTATTCAATCTTTAAACACATGTAATAAGAGCATCTAAAGTTCAACACCCAACCTCTTTTCATTTCAAAATTGTCATCATTAACACCTTGCACCCTCACAGACAACCTTTGGAACAATTTTTGCTAGCATGAAATCATCATTGCCCCCGTTCTCAAGTCAATTCATGTTGAAGCTCTTGATCTTGTGGCAATTGAACCATTTTTACTTCTATTTGTCGACACCCTTTTGGTTTTGATTTAGCTCGATTTTCTCTATTCTCACTTTTTGCTATTGAGACACTTAAAACTTCTCCACAATTATCCATCTTTGAGTATCTCCCTGTCTCTAATTGCATGGTTGTAAATCCTCTAAAACAATAGTAGACTCTTTTTATATAAGAGTGCATCAATGAAATTCTTAAGAGATCTGAGCAAAAATATTGCACAATTGTAAATCCTCTAAAACAATAGTAAATTCTTTTTATATATGACTGCATCCATGAAATTCTTAAGAGATCTAGGCAAAAAAATCAAGAAGAGTGGAGCTTTATTCTCATCATCAAATTTTGCTTCAATATTTTGCAAATAATCAACGATTTTGTTAAATCCTATCAATTGTTCTACTATGGATTTTGACTCTACCAATGAGGACGAGGCGCGGTGACACACAAGCACTGGACCACTGAGACCTAAAAATTGTAAAAATTATGTTAATATTCTTATCCGCAAAAATTCATAAAATGGAATGGACGGATATATGCATATTAGAGGGTGCATATTTAAAACCTTAACCCACGTTATAAAAACGTGCAAGCAAAACTGATATATCTGTCGACTCAGACTCATTTTTTCACACCCAGTACCAACGAGACAACTGAACTAAAACTAATTGTTTTATTCGTATGCATATTATGATGCTAGTATTTTAAAATTTGATAGTTGGATGAAAAATTAATGTTTATTCTCATTCTTTTAATTTTAAGGGAAATATGTTTTTGATAATCTAAATCCAACGAAAAGATAAGAAAAAAATATATTACTTTTTAAATTAAAGATCAGTTTTACATACTTTTAGTCGATAGTTTGATTTTGAACATATATAAAATTATTATTTTTTTAAAAAAAATTAAGTGTTATGAATATCCATTAAACAAAGGTTACAAACATAATTAATATATTATTAAATGAAAATATTTTTTCATATTAAATAAATCACACATAACTTATTTTTTTTCAATTCATGAATTAATAATGACTCTTGAAATCACATATATTTCGATCATAACATAACAAATATATCTTGTAAAATAATACTTCATCTCTCATTTTTTTTAATGTATTAATTATGACTCTTAAAGTCATGCATGTCATATGTAAAAATGAATGTATATATTAGAAACAAATAATATTGTAAATTACCATTATTATATTTATGTATTATATCTATTATTTGTTAATTTTTTATATAAAATAATCGCATAAAAACTCATTATATGGTTCGAACTTAAACGAAAAATACTATAAAACATTAGTTATTTGTCTGATTTCTAATTTGTTTTCCTATATTTTTTTCTTTTGTTTTCTTTCCTTTTATTTGTAAATTTTAAGTATCAGTTCTAAGTAGCTAGTTAGTCATTCATTATAATCAATTATGTGTCAAAAGTGATTCGTGTTAACACTTTTGACATATAATTAATTATAATAGAAAAGTATGTGAAATCTAGTTAAAGGTGGATTCCACCTGAAATTGAAATTTGAATTATTCCAACCGATTTTTCTAAGTAAAAATTATTAACTCTTAAATTCCATTATTTATTTATATTTATTTTATAGTATCCATGGGTGTTAAGTAATCTTTTACTTAAATAGATAACACTTCTAAATTCAAAAGAAAAAGGCAAAAATAGTCTATCTTAAATTTGTGTTTATAAACACAGTTTTAGATTAATATAATGCAAGATCATTCCATATACTCTTATACTCAGTGATTGATTATTTGAAATATAAGGTAGATGGTTGAAAAGCAATATACAATATAAACATACATACACTCTTACACATATTAATTATTTGAAATATTGTTTGATGATGGGATAACAATAGATAAAACAATAGTCATCATTTTAAAATATAAATTGAGGTAAAACAATAGTTCATGAAAGTTATCAGTAAAATAATATAATCAATGTATTTTGATAGTTCTCACCTTTTTCATAAAAGTTTAAAATCAAAATTTAAATCTCTTTTAAATTATTTAACTTTTAATTAAATTATTTTGACTAAAATTAACTTTTTGCCATATATTCAATTTTTTAAATATAAAATATGATACATTTCTTTAACTTTAACAGCATTTTAAATTATTTTAACACTTTACCTTCGATTCAACTCATTAATAAAATATAATATACATGAAATTTTTTCGACTCAACTTGTAACGACAATTTAATTCTCCTTTAATTTCAAAATTATAAGTGACTTTATCTCATCGTTAACCCATTTCATAATACCACAAAACAAATAACATAAACAATTCAAAAGTTATCTACTATTATTATATTATTAAACCCACCCGTAAGTTTTAATTTTCAGATACATAAATGTAGAATTTGGCATTCGCCATTGTTGCGGTAAAAGATTATACAAGTAACAAAGTTGAATAAAACTTTAAACTTTACATTTTGTGTTACTTTCTATTTATTAAACTTTCATAATTAATATTTAAAGATGTTAGTTAAAGTAATGTGTTGTATTAATGAACATAATTATAAAAAGTGTGTATATATATAACAAGTGGAAGAAAAATCAGAAGAAGAAACAGCAGAAAGTCCTTTCACTTTCTTTGTCTCTTTTAAGTTTTTGACTGTTCAGAATCCCTTTCTTCTCTAAGGTTAATGCTTCTTTTCTTATCCTTTTTCTTCTTCAATTCCTCTCTCTCTCTTCTTTATGATCTTTGATTTTTTTGATTAAGTTGTTTTGCTTCATTACTTGATTTTATGTTCTTTTAATGTGTATTTTTTGGTTGTAATTATTGTTTCAAAGTTTAATTTATTGTTGATTTGATTGTTCCATTTTGGCAATTTGAACAAGAGCTTTGAATTTAATTGATTCAGTTCTGCACAGATTTGACTATGGAATTGGAACGAAAAGTTTGATTTTGCTATGTGCTGGTTGAATATTCTGTTTATTTGGTTGGTGATTATTTGTTTTTTGTATTTTCTTTTTGCTAGGTTTGTTTAAACTAGCTTAGTGTAGCATTCAATTGTGGATTATTGTGCTTTTTTTGATAATTTTGTTTTGTTAATTGATGTGAATTGTGTTGGGTATTGAAAAAAATCTAAATTTGGTAACAGAATCCATGTCAATCATGTTTGAATGAAATTCTGTGGGTATTGGGTAATGGGGCATCTTAAATTGAAGGTTTCTTTAGGTCAAGGGAACAATGGTTTTAAGCTATGTAGCACTGACACCTCTTGACACCTCTGGTAAAAAAAAGGCGTGTCCATGTTTGCGTGTCTGACACTGACACCAACGTTTGTGATTATGCTTTATTTATTTTTATAAATTATTACCGGTGTCGCCTGTGCCAGTGTCGGTGTTGTCTTCGGGTGTCTTCATAGGTTTTAAGCAAAAGGGTTTCTGACTTTCTGATAAATTTGAGAATTTTTGGACCGACAGGTTTTGTTTTTTTTTTCTTTTTTTGCAATGTGTTATGTAGGTTGGCATGGGTTGTAAGTTCTCAAAGTATTCAACATGCTGTTGGGGTAGTGAGCAAGGTGGTGGTGGTGTTCAGGTTCCAGAGGCGAATATTGATGGTTAGTTATATTGACTTGTGTTCTCATTTACGTTGTTGATGCTTTGAGAATGATTTGTTAATTATGTGATTATATTTCTTGTTTAGAAAATGAAAACAATAATATTGAGGGCAGTGGTCCGCCGTCGTTTCGTGAATATACGGTTGATCAACTTAGGAAGGCCACCTCTGGGTTTGCGGTGGATAATATTGTTTCCGAGCATGGAGAAAAGGCTCCGAATGTTGTTTATAAAGGGAAACTTGAAAATCAAACGCGAATTGCCATCAAACGGTTCAACAAATCAGCCTGGCCAGATGCCCATCAATTTTTGGTAAGCACGCAGAAACTTATGTGCAAAATTCGTTTAGATATGTTATTTTGAATGTTTATTATAAGTGTCAGTCGTGCACTTTCTCGTAAGCTTCTATATTTTTAATGCACAATTTATTGTTTGTTCTAATGGATTTTGGTCGGTTTTAATGAGTGATCTAAATAATTAGTGTTTTGCTTTGTATCCGAGTCTGTTCCGTAGAGGTCACGAGGAATCCTATGAGAATCATGAGAAAGACTGAATCAATCATTAGTTTGTTTTGTTGATTTTGCGTATTTGTGATACTTTATCTATGATAAACAAATATGCTACCGTTTAAATGTAAGCGCCTTTTCATGGTTTAAAGCCCTCCTAAATCACGTTTTGTGGCCTTAATGACGTCATTTTCCTTGTTTTAATAGCTTCCTTTCATGCATTTCTGCATTTTAATAACGATTATCACGTGTTGGTTTCACTGTAGTTTTGTCATTGTCTTAATGATGGTGCAATGCCTTGTCAGTTTACACACCTTTGTTGTTTTTTAACCGCTGAATCACCTTGTATTATTTTGTGCACTTGAGTCTGTTCTGCAGAGAACACACGTGTTTTGTATCACCGTATGCATGATACTTACATGTACAATAGTCCAGTTCAAGTTTTTTACATGCTTTTGTGTCTCCTAACTCCAAAGTCATGTGTGGCTTTAATGACAACTATATAATTTTATTTATCTAGTCGCTTATATAGGCATTTTGTGCGTCAAAGATATTTTGTTCAAATAATTAGGGTTACTTGCCAAAGAAACTATGAAAGTATGCTCAACTAGTAATATGAATTTATGGCATTTTGAATGTGCTTTTCATTATTAGCATGATAAGGAACCTTCTCCAATCACCTCTTTCAGGAAGAGGCCAAAGCTGTTGGTCAGCTAAGGAGCCCAAAATTGGCAAATCTGCTTGGATGTTGCTCTGAAGGCGATGAGAGGTTGCTTGTATCAGAATATATGTCCAATGATACTTTAGCTAAACACTTGTTCCATTGTGAGTACAACTAACTTGTCCTGCATTGCCTTTGCTATAGAGTTTGTTTTGAATTAAAAAAATCATGCTCACTCTTTTTTTTTTCATTTCAATGCTACTTGGGAAAACTTTAGTTGTGATTACTTGTTGCTGTCATTCTTTTGATTACATGATGATGACTTCTCTTTTAACAATCTTTCACACAATTATTCAGGGGAAACTCAGCCTATGAAATGGGCAATGCGACTTAGAGTTGCTTTACACCTTGCTCAAGCTCTAGAGTACTGTACCAACAAAGGACGGGCTCTGTATCATGATCTAAATGCTTACAGAGTTCTTTTTGATGATGTAAGTTCATTTCTTGTATTTGCGGTGAGATTAATTGCTCAAAGTGGTGAATGGTGCTTAAAAGTTTGCAATCTTAGAAAGCTTCATTATCTAAAGCTGAATTTATTTTATACCCAATTGAATTGCATAACCATTAATAAATATCATATAGTATTGACAGCTCAATTCCTGTAGTTTATATGTATCTGATCATGTTTTTGTCTTCAATTATGAATTAATTTGAAATAAATAATACCGAAAAAGTTGGACATGTAGCCAAGGTTCATACTTCCCTTTAAGCTTTGATATTACCGCACATGGTAAATTATATGAATGTACCCTTTCTGTGGAAATGAATAAAAGTCGGAAGTTTTATGAGTATCGAGATATAAAATTAACTGTTGTCTAGGCCTGAATAGTAAATGTCAAATATGCTTATATTCTTTTTTTCTTGTTATTCAGGACTTCAATCCTAAACTTTCATGCTTCGGTTTGATGAAAAACAGTCGAGATGGGAAAAGTTATAGTACGAATTTGGCATTTACACCACCTGAGTATCTCAGGACAGGTACTTCCTCAAACAAAATACCATTACATCACAAAGTTATGTTATTTGTTCTTCTATGTATTGGCCTGGTATCAACCTTATGTACAATGATTTTAATTTTTTTTATAAAATAGTAAAGTTTTCTACTATAAAACTTGTATCTCTATCATGGCTGTGAGTAGGGTATGGATTTCTCGTTAGTTTTTTGGGTCTTCTAATGAGTGCCCTAAAGACATTGGTTAATGTCTTTATGAGTCGATGAAAGGAAAGTTTTTCTTGAAAATATAAGTTGAATATTTGTCGATATCCTAAATAGATCATTTTCCCATGCAAACATACTTCCTTTGATTCCTTAAACAATGCTCTACGGGGAACTTGTAAGCATTCTCCTAGTTTATTTTAAGTGACATACTATTGTTAGGATACTCGAGGATAGTATTACATTATTCCACAGTACCCAAGTTTCCTGTGGGAAATGCAATGATTCAATCACTATATTCATTTTATATCTTATGTCATAATTATAAATGCATGACAGCAATAATTCTGCCTTCCTTTTCTGTGTTGATGCAGGTAGAGTGACCCCAGAGAGTGTAACATATAGCTTTGGGACCCTTTTGCTTGACCTTCTCAGTGGAAAACATATTCCTCCAAGCCATGTAAGTCTATTTTGCTTGACCCTTTTGCTTGGCCGGCCTTCTTTGGGACCCTTTTGATTTTCTTATATATCTGACACATTTTATATATTTTTTTTGCAGGCCCTTGACCTGATCAGGGACAGGAACCTTCAGAGTCTAACAGACTCATGTTTAGAAGGACAATTTTCAGATGAAGAGGGGACTGAATTAGTTCGTCTAGCCTCACGGTGTTTACAATCTGAACCGCGTGAGCGTCCTAATCCAAAGTCACTAGTCACTGCTCTAATACCTTTACAAAAGGACTCTGAGGTTAGCTGTCTAAGATGTGGTTCCACATTTTCTGAGACACCATGATAGTTGGACTTAATAATTTGAATAAAGATAGACTAGGTTGGTTTTTGTAGTATTCTTGAGTTGTTCATAATTGTGTTGTACTAATGTTTTTCTAATCCGTGCCTTTATACTTGAAACTGAATTTCTTATTGTATTATGTGAGGAGTGTAAGTAGGAGGGTTTTTAAAATAAGAGATAAGATGATTAAATGCTAATTATTGGATTAGATAGATGGTATTGAAGAAGTCACATGCAAGCATAGACAATAAATGTTCATGAAGACCATCTATCTAATTCAATGGTTATCATTTAATCCTCCTAATCAACCCCAAGAGGAACTAAGAAATGAATGATTAAATACAATAATATCTTAACTGATACTAATAATAATAACAATATCTCAACACTCCACCTCCTTAAGGTGGTGTGTATACATCATATGCGTCCATCTTGTTACATATGTACGTAATTCAGGGACTTCAAAAGATATGCCGGGTCTAGTCATGGTAAGCTAATTCAACTTTCTCACAAATCTTTAGTATCTAGTATCTACCACTGAATGGAAAAGATATGTCAGGTCTAGTCATGGTAAGCTAATTCAACTTTCTCACAAGTCTTTAGTATCTACCTGGATCAGTATATGGCCCCCTGATTAGGAAGACGCTTTACATTAAGATCCATAGGAGTCTCAACTGGTTTGCAATCTGTAAGACTTGTTTCCTCCAAAATATCAAGAACATACTTCCTTTGAGAGATAGTAATACTTGGCTTTGATTGAGCTACCTCAATCCCAAGAAAGTAATGAAGAGGACCTAAATCCTTACTCTGAAAATTTTGAAAATAAGTGTTGTTTTAAAGCCTTGGTAGCCTCATAGTCATCACCTGTAATCACAATGTCGTCAACATACATCACTAGATAAATATATTTATTTGATGAGGAGCATTTGGTAAAAACAGAGTGATGTGATTCACAACGGGTCATCCTAAATTGTTGTAACACCATGCTAAATCTTCTAAACCATGTCTGAGGTGACTGTTTCAAGTCATACAAAGACTTTTGCAATTTGTATACCCGACTACACCCCCCCTAAGCAATACATTCAGATGGGTGCTCCATGTAAATCTCCTCTCCCTAGTCACCTTGCAAGAATGCATTCTTGATATCCAATTGAAATAGAGGCCAATGTTTCATGGCAGCCATGGCCAGAGAGAGACGAACAGATGTCATCTTTGCATCAAGAGAAAAATTATCACTGTAATCTTGACCATTGACTTGAGTATATCCCTTTACTTGCCATGACCCACCTTAACATTAAATATTCACATGCAACCTACAACAGATTTCCCTGAAGGAAAAGGAACAAGCTCTCAAGTGTGATTAGATTCTAAAGATGACAACTCATCAAGTATTGCCAGTTTCCACCTTCCACCCTGAGTGAGATAGTGTTTCCTGAATAGTTTTAGGAATAGAAACAGATGCAAATGCAGAAACTGAAGCGCATAAGGTAGGAGATAACTGATGCTAAGACACATAATTATAAATAGGATAAGGGCTTTGGATTGAACGGTTATCTTTAAGGATGGCAATGGGCAAATCAGAAGATGGAGCCGGAGCAGGAGTGGAGGTGCTTGTAACATATTAGGTAATGCCATATTAGTTCAACAGCGGTGGAGAATTGGTTGAAGAGGACATATCTATCACAATTGGTGGACTAGAAGATAAAGAAGAGTGGACTAAAAACCGACTCAAAATAAGGAATAGGCAAGACTTGATCTAAATCAGTTGTAGGAACATCTGAGTTGGGAAAGTATGGTATAATCTCAAAGAATGAAACATCTGTAGGCGTGTAAAAGCAATGTATAGAAGCAGAGTAAGAAGAACATCACCCCAAATACCCGACAATAAGAAGAACATCACCCCAAAACTTCTGAGGTACATTGGCATTTAGCAAAAGGGTATGAGCAGTGCCAACAAGTACATCTTGAGAAATCATCAATAAAAGTAACATAATACTTATATCATAAGATAGAAATATTATAAACATCTTATTTTTGCCCGTCGGTGGCTTTTTGTAAGCTGGAAAGGACTGTGAAAATATTCTTATTATATAGGTACCTTCTCATGTGCTGATGGGTATACCTGATGCCGATGGTAGTGCAGCTTTCCCCCTTACTCCACTTGGGGAAGCTTGTCTACGCAGGGATCTGACATCCCTACACGAAGTGCTGGAGAAAATTGGGTATAAAGATGATGAGGGCGCAGCTACCGAGGTTTGTTTCGTATTTGTAAATAAATACGATTAGTTTTACTGAACCTTAAACTAATCATTTTTTCTTTTTATTACCGAACCTTAGATTGCCTATTTTTATTAACCACTAATTTATGTATTTATTTACATCTATCTCTATCGAGCAGCTTTCGTTCCAAATGTGGACCAACCAGATGCAGCAAACATTGGACTCGAAGAAGAAAGGAGACACCGCTTTTCGGCAGAAGGACTTCAAAAATGCAATTGATGGCTACACCCAGGTTAGTAATATTTCCCTATATTTAACCACTTGCTGTGCCCTTCTGGAGCAACCATGACTTGCTGTTACTGCTGTTGCTGATGGTTTTGCTATGTAATGTACTAGTTTATTGAGGTGGGAAGCATGACTTCTCCAACAATCTACGCTCGACGTAGTCTGTCTTATCTCTTCAGCAATATGCCAAATGAAGCACTTGGTGATGCAATGCAGGCGCAAATGATATCTCCAATTTGGCACCTTGCATTTTATTTACAAGCTGTTGCTCTTTTGGCACTGGGAAGGGACAATGATGCCCAAGTGGCACTTAAAGAAGGTTCTTCACTTGAAACTAATAAGAGCACAAATTAATTGAGTTGGTTTGGTTAGCCGAATCTTGAATATAACTTTACATAGAAAAAAGCTGTTGGTTTTTCTCAATGTTTGGGCGCAAATGTACATGGGGCTATAGTTCCTTCCTTATTTGGACAATTGTCATTATTAAGGTTTATTTATACTTGTGCATGCTTAGAAGCATTCTTTTGCACAGACTAGAGTTATCTCTCAGAGTTATACAGTATCTATTTGCAGTAGGATTCTGTTTTGTTTAGTCACCTCTATGTTAGTAGAGGAATGAAGGTGGAAGATATCGTCGTCGAGTATGAGTTGAAGAATGAAAGCAACTTTTAGAAGAGAGGTGTGTTTGTAAAGGATTCATCTGTCAGTTTATGTTGGGAAGATATTGTTATGCTTGTAATTTATTGTACAGAAGAACAATTTGGTTATGACCTGCCTTTTGTGATATTGATATATTCATTCTCCTTCTAATAAATTATTTTCTTTTTGTAATATCTCAAGTGTTGCTCACTTTACCTAAAGATAACTCTCGATTCTTCACAAAGAATGTATCCAATTCTTACCATCTCCACCGTAGGATTTTAGAACACCATTTGTCTTGATTTATCACAACCCAAATATTTAAAAGATGTTTTTACACATTTACAATTGAGCATAAAAGTCACTTATTCTAATCACAAAATATTAACATTAATGTCCACCAAGTATGATGCATAGTTATGGGTACAATAATTGATACCAATAAGGATACTAAATAATAAATATGATAGTACATAAATGATCTGCATACTAGGTCATACTTTATAAGATATCTATTGCATTGAAATCTGTTATATAAATATATTGTCTATACGATATCCTTAAACCACTCAGTATGGTTCAGGACCATTCTAACCTCTGAAGTGACTGCAGTACTTTGATCACTCTAAATTATCAAAGGGATGCATTTATTAGCGGAGATTAAATTTCGCCAAAGAGATTTTCAAAGGGAAATAAATTGCGAGAAGAAAAGAATGTCTCAATAACTCAATAGCACCAAGGGAGAATAGAGAAAAAAGAAAAAGATTCAATTGCACAAAGAGTTTTTTTGGAGTGTTTTAAAAATAAACATCAATATTTATCTATCTATTTACCTATTTATATCTATTAAATCTAATGCATCGCATAATTCAATGACACTTATCAAAGTCTCAATCTTTTGCCACGTCAAATATATTACTATGTGACATATAAGAATTTATCTTCACCTTTTTAAAAAGACATATTTTTTATTAGAGGTCTCCGGTTCAACTCCCGATAACTAAAAAAAATCTATTAATTTAACAACTAATTACTAATCAACTACCTAACTAAGAATGCAACATGCCACCAAACTCCCTAATTTACCCTTTGTAACATAATTATTTTACACTACAAAAAACCCTTTTTGGTAATTTGCTAAATCAACCATTCTAAACCTATCATATTCTTCCTTTCCTCCAAGTGGTACAATAAATTCAAAATTTTCCTATTGAAATTTTGTTAATAACCAGTGTATATTTCCCTCTCTCTCTTTTCTTTTTTCAAAACGTAACACCCACTCTCTCTTGCACTTCTCTCTTTCTCTTTCGTCTTTCACTTCCCTGCTCCTCGTTCAAACCCTAACGGCGCCGAATCCTCATACTCTAGAAAAAAATTGTTCATCAAAGAAGTGGCAAGTGTGAGCAACGACCGGAAAACCCCTGAGTCTTAAATGTGTTTCATAGTTGCCAATATTTTGGATCTGTGAGTTTTGAGGAGGGCGAAGTGATTGATGGTGCAAGAAGACATATATATTCGTCGGATATGAGATTTACTTGGGGTATTCATGTTGTTCAGAAGGTGAAGTTGTTAGCCGTCTTTTATTTTTCTTTCACAAAATTTGTTTTGTTTTTCTTTTCATCACTGCAATGATGATTTCTTCTTCGTCTGCAGAATTTGTTTGATAATAATCACTTTGAATTGCAGAATTTGTGAGTTGAATGATTTCAGTTGAATGATTGGTGATTTTGATTAAGTTTTTCTGATTTTCATTTACAAGGTTTGTGATTTCAAGAAATTTGAAACATAATCAAGGTTGCAAGGTTTCTAATTTTGATTTAGTTTTTGTGATTTTGATTGAGTATTTGTGATTTTGTTATTTGTGATTTTCATATGCAGGTAACGAAGACATTCTCATTTCGTGTCAACCCTACGAGGTGGTCTCTACGAGCCATAATGTACGAAATGCTTCTGCTAAGTTTCACACAAGTGTAAGAAATATTCTCCTAGAATGTCTATTGCATTCCATGGAATGATTTTGTAGGTGGGTTCTATAGGAAATGTTCGACTCGAGAATATTAAAGACATTTGGAATTTGAGAGGGATATTATAATTACTTTGACGAACTCGCAAGTGCCCATGAGGAATTTCTTCAGTGTTCTAATTGGCAGTAACATCTAAACACCACCACCTTGCGATGATGCTACTGCCGGATCCACAACTAAGAACCATGCACTAATCCGAGGTAACCTCCTTCTTCCACTACGTCATCATTAAACACCATGCAACTTGACTGGCTAAATTGAAAACCATAAATTCACTATTTCTTCAAAAACCGGATCTGAACCATAATGCACAACTTTAGCTTTCTATGCAGATAATAATTTTTCTTCATTGAATATCACCTTCTGGACTTTCTTCAGAAGATCCACCTTTAGAGTCAGATTCACCATGATTACCACAAAATCAGATTCACCATCTGACTCATCCTTAGAGTCTCCAGAAGATTCTTCATCTTCTAACTCTAACTCTTCTTCAGAAATTTCAAGTCCTGACTCATCTTCAGAACCTTCATGTTCTGACTCATCTTCAGATGCAGAGATTCTAACTAATCTTCTGATTCTTCTTCAGAAGTTTCAACTTCTGACTCTTCTTCACAAACCTCAAATTTTGACTCATCTTCAGAATCTTCTATGTCATTTTCTGACTCTGACTCATAAAGAAACACTCCTTCAGAATTAGAATATTCAGAGTCGTCTTTAAGTTCTGAATCATCTTCAGAAGTTTCAATTTTTGACTCTTCTTCAGAAGTTTCAACTTCCGACTCTTCTTCAGAAGTTTCAACTTCTGACTCTTATTCACAAACCTTATATTCTGACTCATCTTCAGAATCTTTTATGTCATTTTCTGACTATGACTCATAAAGAAACACTCTTTCGAATCGAATATTGAGTCATCTTGTTCGATTTTCTTGAAGTTTCAACTTCTGACTCTTCTTCAGAAGTTTCAACTTCTGACTCTTCTTCAGAAGTTTCAACTTCTGACTCTTCGATGTTATCTTCTGAGGAGTAAGCGACCTCAGAACACTAGACACCCTATTTTACCCTTAAACAAAAATATTATTACACTAGCAAATGCCCTTTATCGTAACATACATTTGTAGTGTTGCAAGAAGAATTTACGTAATGTTGCATGTGCTTGTGCAGTATAATTCCAAAAATAGCTCAGTGAAATTAGTTTATGAGCCACAAACACGGGTCTTTGACCATTAAATTACTATTCTTTTCAGATTTGTATCACATTCTTCAATTTATGGTGTCAACCTTTTTTAGAGCTCTATTGAAGACATTACTCTATCACAAACTCATATTATTTTTTGTATTAATTTAGTACTTCATACTAAAATTAAACTTAAACTATTATCATATCTGTAGTATTTCCTACACCCTATCTCAAATTTTTTAATTCTACAAGTGTTATCTATTTAAATTGTGTTACAACTACTTTCTCATATTATGAATTCAATTACGCGTGCGGACGCACGAATCACCTTTTTTTTTGGACATTTTTTTTGCCTAATTTCTTATTGTTTCTGTATTGCGATAATTTCATTGTTTTTGAGTTTTGTAATTAATGTATATGTTGTATAGACGTTGTATATGAACTTGTATATTGTTACTTGTACATGTTGTGTGTTTACTTTCCATACTTGTACATATGTGTGTTTTTCCTTGCTTTCAAGTATTGTTGTAAGTTGTCTCGTATTTGTAACGTTTATTGTGTGGTACTTAGGACACTTTATTTAGATTTGCATGGTGTGCCAATACCATGGCATGATAAGAGGAGGTTACTAGTGCTCGCACAATAAAGGCGTCAAGCTTACGACGTAAAACAAGCATGTTCTGTTTATGTTTGTTTATGTGTGTGGTGGCTTGTGCTTTAACAAGTTGAAATAAGACTTGCTCTTAATTTCAAATCTTCACTTTTCAACTTGTTAATTCATTTTCACCACGTTTTCGTATTGTTATTTGTATTTGTTTTGTTGTGTTAAATTGTTATTTCTGCAAGCTCGTCGTGTTTAGCTTGAGGAGTTTTGTTGGTTGTAAATATTTTAAAATTTGTTTTTCTAATTATTTTGTTATTGTTTGGACTCAAATTTTGGTCCGGTAACTTTTAGGATTTTGAGGTGATTTTCCGAGTTTGATCGTTTCAACTCGCGGATGTATGGTAATGATAGTTTCAAAGTTGGTACACGTCAGGTACTCGTTTATCGCTTTCTATAGCATAACATGTTTAGGAAATTTATCATTTGTATAATTACCATGTCATTCATTCTTTTTGCATTACTTGCTCATGAATTGAATCACTTTAGTTCCCTTTTTAACCATAAATATGAGGAAGCTTTACATTGTTTACATATTGAAGGCCACATTCTTGTTTTAACTGGATTTTATTATGTTTAATCTTTTGTTTTGTGCTGATTGTATGAATGCATGAAAAAGATCAAGGCATTTTGTTTGATTTTGAGCACAACTACCTTGGCCAAATATTCAATTCACCTTGTGAGTGTATGATCATTTGTTAGCCCCTTTGAGCTTTTATAAATATCCATGTTTATTTGAACTTGATGCTCGTCTATGAGTGTTGAATTCACCTTTTTTTTTATGGATGTTGATTTCTTTGTTTCTTGAACCCTCAACTATATCTTGTTGTATGAATTTTTATCTTGCCTTAGAAAGTAGGGAGTATTCACATAATGATGTTGGTTTAATTCAAGTTGGGGAGAGGAATGTTTATGTACTTACATTGTGGTTGGTATGAGGTTGAGAAAAAGAAAAAGAAAATAGATTAGAAAAAGAAAGATTAGAAAAAGGAAGAAAGAAATGAAAAAGATTTGAAAAAGAAAAAAAAAGAGTATGAATAATGTTGCGTTAATAAGTGAGGTGTTTTGGTTTGACAATTTGTGATGAAGAAGAAGTTTGATTGGAATTATATTGTTTGGAACTTTGTGAGTTGAACACTCCCTTAGGTTTAGGCAAATTTTTGTTTCGATTAGCTTTAGGACTTATCACTTGTTTGAACCGAGCCACATTACAACCTTGAAAAGCCCTTGCATTCTTGCATTTGTATTTTCAATACGTTTTTGGATGAATGCATAATTGAGTCTTTTGTTTGCAAGATTGTGGATGAGTGTTTTTTTTATCCCTCACCGTTGTGTGTTATTCATCTACCGATGAATTTTTGCTAGGTGTGATTCATGATTGAGCTTGTTTTGTTTTAGAATGTTTTGCATGATTTTTGTACTTAGGATTTATTTAGTTTATATCTTATTGTTGTAGGATAGTGGTAAGTATGTATTTTGTCGTGTATGTTTTCGTTTGAACCATACATTTGTTTTCCGTTTTAAAACTTGTTGATTCGTGATTCTTTGATTATCATTCTTTGTTTCTTTGAGTTATTTGACTTTGTTTGAGGACAAACAATGTGTTAAGTTGGGGAGAGTTGATAAGTGCCAAAATGTAGTTATTTTGTATATATGTTTTGTGGCACTTATCTATTATTTTGTTGTTAATATTGTTGAATAACCTCGCTTTTCGTTGTAAATACGTTTTATTGCATTTTGTGTACATATTGTACAGTTTGATTAGTTTTTTTTTAAATATATTTTGTAGGTATTTGTTGCATTATTGGAGCATTGAGAATAAATTCCAACCGGAGCTCCAAGTTGCAGGTTGATCAATAAAGGAATAAGGCTAAAAGATTGAAGCCATGAAAGTTATGCAGGAAAAGCAACAAAAGTTGCTGGACTGAGAGGTTCGCCGGGTGATGGCCAAGCGAGGGCCATCGCTTCTGCGTCGCCGGGCGACGGTGGGACGAAAGGAAGATGATCAATTTTCGGATTTTGCCCTACCTTGTTTCGCTGCTGGTCGCTGGGCGAGGAAAAGAGATTTCGCCGGGCGAAGCTGACCGTCGCTGGGCGACGATAGATATTTTGGTGAGGTTGAGGACGTGGCTTAATTTGGGCCAAGTTTATAAGAAGGTTCGCCGGGCGATGCTTTATTTCCCTGGGCGATTCTTGCGGAACAAATTTTCTTTATCTTTCCTTTTCGTTTCATTTTTGAAGAGTATGGTTTTGGGTTGTGATATTCTTGCTCCCAATTCCATCACTCATTTAGTTTTTGATAATTTAGCTTAGAAAACAACACTAGGGTCTTGCTCATAGTTTATTGGAGGAGGATTGCTCTTCGATAGGCTCTGACAAACCGGTGTAAATGAGTAGTGTATCTCCTATCTTCTCTTTGTATTTCTCTATTGTGTTGGTTATGTTTGTATATTTACTCTGAACACATGTATATTTGTCGCCCTTGACGTTGTATAAAGTCTGCTTTATGAATCTGTGTTGGTAATTATCTTATGTTTTTACCCTATGTTAGGGATTTGAGCTTTGCTAGAGATAGATTGCTTAGATTCTTACCTAGGATGATTATCTGTTAGTTTCTGAATGCTAGAAATGAGTTTAGAGATGACATTCACTTAGAGTATCTAATCTTAATGCCTCTGCGTTGGTGAAGTATGCCAGAGATGGGTATGGAGGTGACGCAGTTGAATTCTGGTTGTTGAGATAGTCTAGACATGGCTATCGAGGTGATTCGGGAGGATTCTCAATTTGGGTTAGAAATAGCTTAAGTTATGAGAGGTATGTGATGACACGGACGAGTATCGTAGGCCGAGTATAACTAGACGATAGATTTAAGTCAGTGACGGGTAGTGTGCATTCGTTCCGGAAAAGCTGTCTATCCTTTATACTTTTTGTTCATTTACTTTTTCTCTTTTATTTTCAACTCATTTAATCCCAAACTCATTTACGGTAGAATTGTCGAACGACGAATCAATAACCAATCTCTGTGGACACGATACGATATAACCTAACCGGTATATATCACCCAGTAAAAATAATACCAACTCTTTGCTTGCTGCTTAATACCGCAGCAACAATATTCTCTCAAGGACTCGAAATGTCCCTAAAAGACATTGAACAAACTATTTATTTAGATCCTTCGGTGTTTGATCGCAGAGAACTAATAAATCAGCTTCCTTGAAAGATCTTTGTAGCTGGTTACCAAGAATATAGGTAGATTTATATACCATCTCAACATTGTCTCCTTAAATGTCCCAGACAAGATCTTACATTTAAGGTAATCAATGACACCTATTATCTGCATTTAAATATTGATGGTAGTAATGTGCTCTATGGGTCACTTTTTCCATCGAAAGTTACCCAAGATATAGGCTTAAAGTTCTATGGCACATATGTGCTCTAAATTTTGTTGGGAAGGGGGTATAAGATCTATAGTCTTTGTGCTTCCTGATGTGTTGACCTCGTGCCATTGTTTCTAGAGATGCAAAATATTGTCTCACAGGATTTCATTGCATCTACATAACTCTTCCATAATGACTTTCCTATTCACTATTGCTTTTTGGTCCTCATCATTGCTAGTGGCAGTGCCACATATCATCGTGGAAAGGTGATCATGGATAATATTTTTTCATATAAAAGTGTGGTCGGGGTTAGTTTGCCAGGTCTTATGATGGGTGCCACTTGTACTTGTAGTGAGTACAATATGGGTTACCATGTCAGCAATGAGATGCACAATAGATATTTTGTGTTTTCATATCTAAAGATTGAATGAATAACCTATTTGTCTAGCTAGGATTCATGATCCACTATGAAGACTGATTAAGGTGCCTATGAATTAAGCCACGCACCCCTTGACTTTGACCTGATAATGAGGGTGATTGGGAGTGAATAACCCCTCATAATAAATAGTTCATTTATCCTATAAGACTAGGGATATATTTAGTTATTCCTCTAACACGTGATTTACCATGTTTCCCATAAACTATGATCTAGGAGGATTAGGTAGGGTTGTGTAGCAGTGAAAATTTAAGATTAAGCAATTGATTAACTTAACACGCAAAGCAAAAGTCATCGTCGTACTTTATTATTTACAAAGGAATGGAAAAGAGTGAATAAAACCCACAAAAATATTAAAACAAAACTAATAAAACAAAGAGAACAAGGTCTGGAGGTTGGTTATGCAAAGGGAATGTATTATCATCCTAAATATCCATAGTACTCCATGGGAACCTCTTGAAAATATGTGTTAAAGGCTAAAATTGGTTGTTTGCAAAAAGATTGTGGAGATGAGAAAATAAATGGTTTTCTATGATTTTTGATTTGTCAAAATTTCAAGAGTCATGTGCCTACGTATCTCCAATGTGTAATGAAGATATCAGAACCACATAGTTCTTCTAACAAAATGTAAAAATTGGTTTGCTGGTTGATTTTAAATGAAGAGACATTTTGTCATCTTAAGGAGAATACTCAACCAATCATTCATAAACATGAGAAAGATGGACCTTTGCATCACAATGAAAGAAGGGCTCCAAATTGGATGAAAATCAACAAGTATGCCACTAGCTCTTTCAAGTGGAAAATGATCAACACCATATCAATCAATATCATGGTGATATGATAATTACATCTCAACTATGATGAAGACTCATGTCTAATCTTTGAAAAAAATATTTTAAATGACAAGGCGAATGGCAAAAGGATTTGAATGAGTTTATGTATTTTTTTAAGTCTTTTGAAAATTGTTTGATATGCTTAAGTGTCTTGAAGCACTAATTAAGAAAATAAAGTTTGAAAATGCACTTTACAAAGTCAAAGTTTATTAAGAAAGTGGTTTAAGTTTAAAAACAAGAAGGTTTTGAAAAAGATCGAAGATTTAAAAATTGAAGAAGATGGGCCAGATATGAAGGGACTATCATAAATCATAAATTTAAAGCAAAGATAGAAAAGATCTGACCAAGCTAGGGAAATCATCTTGACATAAGTCAAACTATGCATCTATTCCATTTGGTCTGATCCACACACCCAAGCAAATATTCAGATTAACATTATAAGCATCAGATGGGAATTTAGTGCCTTAGGTGCAAGATCAACACCAAATGAATCTGAAGGGTGGAGATAAATTCTCACACATTAGATGAAAACTTTAAGTCTCAGATGAAAGTTCCAGAATTAGACAAAACACACAAAAGTAAACAAACAAATAAAGCCCAATTATTAGATGAAACTTCGAAGGTCTCAGATGAAGGATCCAAGGTCTCAGATGGATCAAGGTATCAAATGAATCAAGGTCTCAAGTTATAACTCCAAAGCAAAGGATCAAGAACCTAATTCTAAGTCCATAAGTCCAAATCAAGACTAATTATATTAAACATAGTCCAAAAAAACCATTTAATATTTTAGGGTTTGATATTTATTAATGTCTTTAAAAAGAAAAAAGAAATATCCAAGGGACAGAGGGAAAAAGACAATAATAATACAAAAAAAGAAAAAAGGCATAAAATAAAATGAAATGAATGATAAAAATGCTAGATAAAAGCATATGATCTTGTCAAGTTAGTTGATAGTGTGTTGGGAAGATCGGAGCAAGGTAATTTGGGTTGTGGGATGTTCATACTCAAGATAATGATTAAAAGATGAGCTCTAATGTCAAGAAATGCCTCCACAAGGTTGCAAATAACCAATTAATAGTGGCTGTAAAAGTGTTAGGGTCATCCAGTGTGAACCTCTATAATGAACAAACAATGAAGGCTTTGGAGGATAAGCACCCATATAGACCACCTCCCTCAATGTTGACCACCTTATTCTCATAATCTTCCCTAGTGACTAATGCAGATACTATCTTCAAATGCATTAAATCCTTTTCCAAGGGGACGTCATGTGGTAGAGATGGTTTGCGTGTTCAATATATTTTAGATTCACTGTGTGAAGAAGGTTGTATTGTGACAGAATATATTTTATATGCAATCACTCTAGTTGTTAACTTATGGATAGGAGGAAGATGTCCCATGAGTTTGGCATAGTTCGTAGCCTCTGCACCATTGACATCGTTATTAAATCCTGATGGTGAAATACGACCAATTGATGTGGGTTCTATTTGGAGGCGGTTGATATCCGAGGTTTCTATGAAAGGGGTTAGTAAAGATATGGCACGATACCTCAATGAATTTCAGGTGTTGAGGCGATTTTGCATAGTGCCAACAGGGTGTTGAGCAAGCGACACAAAAATGGTTCCTTAACTTTATACATGGTAAATCGACCAACCTTATTGAACGAGGTGGGGGTGAGATGTCCATATATTTATTTATGGATTGAGTTTCTTTATGGTCAAGCAACAAGGTTGTACCTTGGGGATGGACATATTATGTCAGCAACAAGGTGACCCGTTAGGTCCTCTCATTTTTACTCTTGTGTTACACTCACTCATTCATTAGGTTAGAGACAATTGTAAGCTTCTTCTTCGTATTTGGTATCTTGATGATGGCAATATTATAGGGGATTCCCATAAGGTGGATAAAGTCCTTGATATCATTCGGGAGACATGTACGAAATTAGGTCTTTTAGCCTTCATGTGATGGTAGTAAACTTCATGAGGATATATTTCTGTCAGAAATTGGGAGGCCGCTGTTAGGAATGAAGTTAATGCACCTTCTACCACAACTAAGAGATCCTTAGAGTGAGCTTATTCTACTTCGATCCTACATGGGTATTGTCAAATAAAAATTTGGCCTAAGAACGTGTTACCCTACTCATATGGAGGAAGCAGATGTTTGGTTTGATAAAGAGTTGCGGAAGGCGGTTGAAGGCATCATGGTTGGTGTAGGTCCTTTCTTCAGGGACCTTCCAATTGAGGATGGTTTAGTTATCCATTAGAGTTGGGGGTTTTTATTTGTAATCGACTGTAGAGGCTTCCTCATATGTCTTCCTGGCTTCTAGGGCCCAATATTAAGTGTTGCAGGATCATATATTGAGAGACACCGAGGCGTATGGTATGGACTCAAATTTCGATAGAGTTTTTAATTATCTTAGTGTTGTGATGTCATATTTTTACCTTAGCAATTTTACTAGTAAGGACATCGTCCCTTCTAAAGAACAACATGTTATGGCCAGTTCCTTTTTTAGTAAAATTTTTAAGGACATAAATATGAAGTTTGACATGACCACAAGACATAAGGTAGTTTTTAGGTGTTTATAAGCCGCACATGCTCAAGACTTTCTCCTTGCTATTCCTATTGATGGGCTAGGCCAATATATGTCACCGGTGGAGTATCATACTATCCTAAGATATTGCCTTACGATTCTTTTATTTCTTATTGATGAGTTATTCCATGTTTGTCATAAGGTACATTTGAATACATTTGAGGAACATGTGGTTCATTGTAGGGAGCTTCCAGGCTTCAAATGTCGACATGGCTTGTTAGTAATGTCTTGTTTGATATATTCCAACGTGTCGAAGTATATGTAAAGAAAGGCGCGCCTGTGAATTTTTTGACTGACTCACTTGAGGGGAGACCGACACTTAAGCCAACTGATATTTTAGTGTACGGGTGGGTGGGTGTTGCGGCAGTAAAGCGACAAGCAAAGAGTTTGGTATTATTTTTATCGGGTGATATATACCGGTTAGGTTATATCGTATCGTATCCACAAAGATTAGTTATTAATTCGTCGTTCGACAATTCTACCGTTAATGAGTTTGGGATTAAATGAGTTGAAAATAAAAGACAAAAAGTAAATAAACTAAAACTATAAAGGATAGACAGCTTGTCTGGAACGAATGCACACTACCCGTCACAGACTTAAATCTACCGTCCAGTTATACTCAACCTACAATACTTGTCTATGTCATCATATACCTCTCACAATATAAGCTATTTCTAACCCAAATTGAGAATTCTCCCGAATCATCTAGATATCCATTTCTGGCATACCTCGACAACCAGAAGTCAACTGCATCACCTCCATACCCATCTCTGGCATACTTCACCGACACAGAGGCATTAAGATCAGATACTCTATAGTGAATGTCAGCTATAAACCCATTTCTAGCATTCAGAAACTAACAAATAATCATCTTAGGTAAGAATCCAAGCAGTCTATCTCTAGCAAGCTCAAATCCCTAATATAGAGTAAAAACCTAAGATAACTACCAACACAGATTCATAAAGAAGACTTTATACAATGCCAAGGGAGATAAATATACATGTGTTCAGAGTAAATATACATACATAACCAACACAATAGAGAAATACAAAGAGAAGAGAGGAGATAAACTATCCATTTACACCAGTTTGTCAATATCTATCGAAGAGCAATTCACCTCCAATCATCCGTGAGCAAGACCCTAGTGTTTTTTCTAAGCTAAACTATCAAAAACTATATGGGTGATGGAATTGGGAGCAAGAATCTTACCCACCAAAACCATACACCGAAAAATAAAATGAAAGTATAAAGAAAATTTGGTTCAGCACAGTCGCCCGACGAACTAAAAGCTTCGCTCGACGAATCTTCATTTAACTTGGCCCAAATTAAGCCACGCTCTCAACCTGTACAAATATCTACCTTCGCCCGACGAAATTTAGCTTCGCCCGACGAAATTCTCTTTTCCTCGCCCAGCGCACAGGCATCGAAACAAATCAGAACGCAACCCATTTTCCTTTAACAGTAGCGTCACCAGACGACGCTTGGCCTTCGCCTGGCGAAATTGCCCAGGCAGCATTTTTTGTTGCTTTCTTGTGGCTTCCACCTTCAAGCCTTATTCCTTTATTCGACCAAAAATGCATCTTGGAGCTCCATTTGGACTTTATTCTCAATGCTCCAATAATGCAACAAATAACTACAAAATATATACAAAACTAATCAAACGGTACAATATGTACACAAAACGAAATAAAACGTATTTACAACAAAAAGTCGGGATTATTCAATTAAATATCAACAAAAGAACGGATAAGTGCCACAAAATGTATATACAAAATAACTACATTTTGGCACTTATCAGTGGGAGGAAAACACGCTTGTGTGGACTTGACAAGAGTTTCTCCAGTGGTGGATTTGAAGGATGATGGTTTTACTGTGGGACAGGAAGCTCTCAAAGTTGCTTCCAGTAAAGTGATCAAACATGAGAAAACGCGTTCTAAAAATCAACATGTTTTTATACCATTTATGTAATATTTTTGATTTCATAGCACCAAAAACAATTGATTTTCTTTAGAGAGTTCAAAAACTTATAAATAACAATGTTGTATCTTATATGTCTATGAATGTAATTTTTAAAAGAATTGATTTTACCATTTAAAAAAGAATAGCGGAGCAACTTGTTGTCTGCTTACCTTTTATATCTGTATTGATAAATTTTTTATAAGTGAAAACTTTGTTGTAAGCTACTGGTCTAAGTTAAGGAAATTTTGAATTAAAGTCGAATGGTTTAATTTTATTTTCAAAAGATATTACTTTGTAATTCAGGAGATATTAGCAATTTAGCACTTAAGATAGTTAATATTTATTTTCAAATCCATCATGTTTTAATTTCAAACTATTTTAGTTCAACAAATATTTATTCCACCGACTATACAATTGATCGTATCAATTATTAACATTTATTCATAAGGATAAGATATAAAACAATAAATGAGAAGTAAAAAAAAACAAAACAAAAATACATGGTGTGTACATTCACAAACAACAGAATCCCACACCTAAACTCTAACAAAAACCAAACCATTCAAACCAAAAACCTTAAAAACATTACTCCCATTAGAAATTGAGAGTCATATGTACCTTTCAAACCATAATATGTGTAAAAAAACACACACACACAAACACAAAGTTCTTCTTACTATATCTGTATTTTCCATGCCATGATGATGAATGATCCTTAATCAATGTCATTGCAGCTAAGCAATTTCCTCCTCATCTTCATCTTCATCAAGCTCACCATCTTCCATTGCAGCAGCATCTTGATATTGTTGATACTCAGCAACCAAATCATTCATATTACTCTCAGCCTCAGTAAACTCCATCTCATCCATCCCTTCAGCAGTATACCAATGCAAGAAAGCCTTTCTCTTAAACATAACAGTAAACTGTTCCGAAACACGCCTAAACATCTCTTGAATCGACGTAGAATTCCCCATAAACGTCGAAGACATAGACAGCCCCGTTGGAGGAATGTCACAGACACTCGATTTCACATTGTTCGGTATCCATTCGACAAAGTAAGACGAGTTCTTGTTCTGAACATTTATCATCTGTTGATCAACTTCTTTCGTGCTCATTTTGCCGCGGAACATTGCCGAGGCTGTTAAGTATCTGCCATGTCTTGGATCTGCAGCACACATCATGTTTCTTGCATCCCACATTTGTTGTGTCAGTTCGGGGATTGTGAGGGAGCTATATTGTTGAGAACCTCTTGATGTTAAGGGTGCAAAACCAACCATGAAAAAGTGTAGACGTGGGAAAGGAATGAGATTAACTGCTAGTTTTCGAAGATCCGAGTTGAGTTGGCCGGGAAATCGAAGGCAACATGTTACTCCACTCATTGTTGTTGAGATCAAATGGTTCAAATCACCAACTACACCAACAAAATATGCATACATTAGTCTACAACTCATGCTTAATTTGCAGCTCATTGCATAATCACTTATCATGATGAAAATAAGCTGAAATTTCATGAAAACACTTACAACTTGGATTAGTGAGCTTGAGAGTTCTGAAACAGATATCATAGAGTGCTTCATTATCAAGAACCATGCATTCATCAGCATTCTCAACTAGTTGATGAACAGAAAGAGTTGCATTGTAAGGTTCCACCACTGTATCAGAAACCTTTGGAGAAGGAAACACTGAGAAAGTCAACATCATTCTATCAGGATACTCTTCTCTGATCTTTGAAATGAGCAAAGTTCCCATTCCTGATCCAGTTCCACCTCCCAATGAATGACAAATTTGAAAACCTGTCAAAAAGTATGGACAATATTGAATCAAGACCTTGTGATCACAATCTAGATCTACCTATGCTTATGCAAAACAATAGTATGTCTCAATATATATACTAAGAGCTGAGTGATGAATTACCTTGCAAGCAATCACAATTCTCGGCTTCTTTACGAACAACATCGAGGACAGAATCGATTAGCTCAGCTCCTTCGGTATAATGTCCTTTAGCCCAATTATTTCCAGCTCCATTTTGTCCAAACACAAAGTTATCAGGCCTAAATATTTTTCCGAATGGACCGCAACGCAAACTATCCATAGTACCTGGTTCAAGATCCATAAGAACAGCTCTAGGAACATATCTTCCACCACTTGCTTCATTGTAGTAAACATTCACCCTCTCAAGTTGAAGGGGTGAGTTTCCTACATAACTTCCAGAAGGGTCTATCCCATGTTCATCACACATAACCTCCCAAAACTTTCCACCAATTTGGTTTCCACACTGACCAGCTTGTACATGAAGGATTTCTCTCATGATGATTTCAAGAAGAAAAACACTGAGTTAGATGAATGAAAATGGGGGTATGAATAGGCTTTTGTAGGTAGAATAATATACAAGAAAAGATAGTGAGATAATATTGATGAAATTGGTATTTTTCTATTTATGTAAAATGGAAAGAAAATAAAAATAAAAAATAAAATTTAATGAATAAGTTAATGTGGGTCTGTTGGGAGGGGGGCATGTCAAAGTCTGAATAAGATGAATGAGCTGGAAATAGAAGGTGACAAGAAGTTGCAATTGTATTATTGATTTGTGAATTATATGTTCTTCCTACCATTTGATATCCTATCTGTCAATATGATTCCAAATTTTCTAATTTTTCTGTTTGGTCATAGTGTCATAATATTGGTTTTGATTAGTAACTTGACAGCGAGTTTTCACCTCATTTGTTGGACTAATCATGCTTTATTAGTATTTAATATTATAGGTTTGTGACATGATTGTGAGTTTTGACATTGATAAAAATAATTGTGCAGAATGGTAATGTTATTTCGACATGCTGCATGTTATGGTATATACTCTGCCAAGCAGTAGTTAGGCACAGTTTATTGGAAGTATATGATAACATTTTGGAGGTTTTACCTTAAAAAATAAGCACTTCTAAAAATTGGAAATTCGAATTATCATGTCTGTTATTGGTTATGGATTTTGGCGTAACCGATTACAGCAGATCAATTTGCTTATGTTATTTCTGTTTTGCATAGGCGTAACCTGTTACGAGGGTTAGCGTAACCAGTTATGGGACAGAGTTTTGGGTGTTTTGGCTTATTTTTTAATAATGAAACACTCTCTCTCTCTCTCTCTCTCTCTCTCTCTCTCTCTCTCTCTCTCTCTCTCTCTCTCTCATTTCGCTTATCTTTTCATTCCATCTTCTCTAATTAACAAAAATTATCATTTGATTCATCACTAGAGCTTGTGTATGTTCCAACATTGAACATTAAGAGCTTTAGTTCTGATTCATAATTCGATGTAAAGATGAATACTGTTTCCAATGATAGAGTTCTCACCAACCTACTGATTCTTGATTCGAAGAATTATGACAAATGGTAAAAAAATGAAGGTTTCATTTGTGTATCAGGACATTCTTGAGGTGATCAAGAATAGAGTTACTCCACTTGGGGCATAAGCTATAGATGCTCAAAAAGGCTACGTTCAAGGAAGAGAAGAAGAAGGATTACAAGACACTCTTCTTGATTCATTCTTGTGTCGATGATGACAACTTTGAAAAGGTTGGCGATTGTAATTCGGTGAAGCAAACTTGGGAAATCTTAGAAATCTTATGTAGTGGCTGATAAAATAAAGGTGGTGAGGTTACAAACTCACAAGAGGTTACAAACTCACAAGAGACAGTTCAAGTTGACTCAAATGAAAGAGAAGGAAACGATAAACGATTACGTAACACGTGGACCAAATTAAGTCTTATGGAGAAACTATGTTGGAGCAAAATGTTGTGTCGAAGATCTTGTGTTCTTTAACGTCAAGATTCAACAACATTGTAGTGGAAATCAAAGAATCAAATGACCTTTTAACGTTGAGCAAAGATGAGCTTCAAATCCCACTTTAGGCTCATAAACAAAGGATGGATGAAAGGGAAAATGACAAGGTTAAAACAGACATTGTATTGCAAGCACAGTTCAATTAAAAAGAAATGACCTTCGAAAGGAAAGACAAATTTCCAGAATTTCAAAGATTTCGATAGGGAAAAGGGGTTAGAGCAGCTCCAAAGGTAGTGGTCAAAGACTCTACATATTGACAAGAGTACTATGAAATGTTACAACTGTCATAGACTTGATCATTTTACAAGAGATTGCAATGCAAAATCAAGGAAAAATCAAAGTGATTAGGCTAAGGTTGCTTGATAGGATTATGGTAGAGGAGAATTATGACAGTAATAAGTTGTTGGACAACAGCAGTAACAGCTGCAAGTTGCTAAACAACAACTACATCAGTTCAACGAATGCTGCTGAAACGCGTTCGGAGCAAAACATAATGGTAATAGTTTGATATGGAGTCAAAGAAAGTGATGTCTGGTACTTGAATTCTGGTTGTTCAACACATATGATAGGTAGAAAAAATTGGTTTGTCAAAATCAATTAAGCCACAAAGAATAAGGTGAAATTCGCGGACCATACCACTTTAGCGTTCGATGGGGCCGATGATGTTTTGATCATGAGATGAGATGGTGGTTATTCCTTGATATGTTATACATTCTGAGAATTAAATGTAATCTCCTATACATTTTCCAATTACTTGAGAAGAATTACATAATTCATATGGAAAATAAGATTTTGCGCATTTTGGACCGAAATGGGGTTTTAGTCCTTAAAGTGCCTATGGCTACCAATAGGAATTTCAAGATAGAGTTGAAAGTGAAGAAGCATAGGTGTCTCGCTACAACAGCAAGTTAATAAGAGTGGTTGTGGCATTACCGTCTTGGAAATCTCAATTTTCGAGACCTCGACGCGTTACAAAGGAATGATATCATAGCTAGGTTGTCAAAAATCAATGTTCCAGCTGAGATTTGCGGGCCAATGCAAGTCTACTCATATGGTGGCAATATGTACTTTGTCACTATTATCGGTGATTTTAGAAGGAAACTATGGATATACCTAATCAAGAGTAAATATGAGGTATTTTATGTGTTTAAAAGATTCAAGTCCATGGTTGAACGAAAAAGTGGTCATAAACTTAAAATTCTCAAAACAGATGGTGAAGGTGAGTATACCTCGAATGAATTTGGGAAGTATTTTGATGAAGAGGGTACAGTGCGGGAAGTTGTGCCACCCTATACGCCACGACAAAATGGTGTTTCTGAGAGGAAAAATCGTTCGATAATGAACATGGTTCGAAGAATAGTAAAGGGAAAAAACTTGTCGAATGAGCTACGACGTGAAGCCGTTTATACAACCGTCTATTTTTTGAATAGGTGTCCTACAAAGAAGCTTAATAAGGTAACTCTATAAGAGGTATGGTCTTGGTTTAAACCAAGCTTAAGTCATTTGAAATGTTTTGGTTCGGTAGCATTTCGACACGTTCCGGGTCAGCTTCGAAAGAAGTTGGATGACAAGGGTGAGATGATGTTACTCGTTGGTTATCATCATATTGGAGGTTATAAGTTGTTTGATGTTTCAAACAAGAGGATCGTGATCAATCGAGATATGGTGGCTGATAAACTGAGGTGCTTCGACAATAAAAAAGTTTTTTTGACAGGTGTTGTAAACGTTTACCAGAATGGCATCAACGAGTTACATGTGATTCTCTACATAATGAAGCTACAAGAACTTGTATGACAAAAGGCGTAACCAGTTACAAGAATCCTGTGACCGCTTACGGGAATGAAAATGGCGATTTCCATATTGTAGAAGGTTCAATTCAACACCCTGTCAAAGTCAAAATCGTAGAAAACAATAGACGACCAACTAGGAATAGAGGTTTGCCTTAGAGACACCAAGATTATGAAGTATTCGGGGATAAAATATCAATAATGATGGTGATTTCGTTCACTTTGCGCTTATGGTCGAATCTGAGCCAATTAGCACGGAATAGGCATTAAGTGATCCAAAGTGGGCGGGTGTGTGATGAAAGAGGATCTGAAATCGATTTAGAAAAACAATACTTGGAAGTTAGTTGATATACCAGAACGAAAGAAGTAAATCGGTGTGAGATGAGTATATAAAGTGAAGGCGAATCCCAAAGGTGAGATAGTCAAGCATAAGACTTGATTAGTTGCAAAGCGATTTTTTAAAAGAGAAGGTATAGACTTTGATGAGGTGTTTGCACCTATTGATAGGATAGAAACCATAATGCTAGTTGTTGGCATTACAAGTTGCAACAATTGATTGATATATCAAATGGATGTAAAGTCCATATTTTTGAACGGTCTGCTTTAGGAGGAAGTTTCTGTAGAACAACCCCTGATTTTGTTGTGACAAATTAAAGGGTGTACAAACTAAAAAAAGCTCTTTATGTTTTGAAGCAAGCTCCTAGAGCTTGGAACAAACACATTGATGATTTCCTAGTTAATATTAACTTCAAAAAATGTGTGTCCGAACATGATTTTTATGTGAAGTCAGATGCAAGCAAATACACGATCATACTTTACTTATATGAAGATGGTTTGTTGATCGAGTTTTGGGCTTTTTGACTTATTTCTAAAATTATTTTATTTCTTATTGTTTTGTATTGCCTTGCATAAATAACCTATATATTAAAATGTTTGGCTAATACTTCTCCTCAACCTTAACTTCTTATTTCCCTTATTTTTTTAGCTCCATCTTCTTTGATTAACACAAATTTTTCATTAATTTACCACTAGAGTTTGTGTATATTCCATCACAATTCACGCGTGTGGAAATTAGAGAAGTTAACTACTTTTAAACATATTATTGCCTATTCATTGCCAAAAATATTCATGCAACCGACAGTAGGATTTTTTTTTCCCTTCATTTTTTTGCGTGCCGTTTATCTACAAAAGAAGAAAAAAAAACTGTATTTTAAAGTTTATAAATTAGAATATCTTAATGAATAGCAAAGCAAGTAGATTACAGGTGATTTTGCACATGCATAAAGTTTTGTCAAAAATGTATTTTAAAATATATTGCTATTCATTGGCAAAAATGTTCATGCAACCGACAGGAAGATTTTTCTTATCATTTTTTGTGTGTTGTTTATATAGAAAGAAAAAAGTTGTATTATTCTAGAACAAAAAAAAGAGCTGTATTTATAAGTTCATAGATAAGAATATCTTATTGAATAGTAGAGCAAGTAGATTAGAGTTGAATTTGCACATGCATAAAGTTTGTCAATATGTTTTGACTTTTTTAATGCACAATTAGAGAGTAAATTATTGCGTAAAACTGAACTAATATTCATTCTTTGATGGATCAAGATGAATAATAATGATAAAGAAATAATGTTATTTTTAAGAAGTGGTGGATTAAAGAACACTTTTTCCATATGCTTGCTACAGAAAGCATGGTGGTACGTAACAGGGTAGCAAGTTCATCTAATCCATGGTGATCTGCAACATGCTTGCAAGTAAACATAGCTTTCATGAGGTAGAGACTGGAGACAAGCCGTTGGACAAATGGTTTTCGAGATACAGGACGAAATAAATAAGGTAGTCCATCAATCAATTCTAACTCACTACAAATAAACAGTTACATTGAACAATAAATAAAACAGTGTTGTGAAAATTAATGAATAGAATTTGGTATGCAGTCTGGAATTATAGACAATGAAAGTTTGTTCAAGCAACATTTGCATCTACCACATACCATTAATATCACAACACTACAGTGAAAATGATTAGGCTGATGTGACTTTCGAACTTCAGACATGAATTTATACCAGTTTGATCTGACCACGTTTCCAAACATATAGCCACCACAAGTAAACAGATCAAACATTTGACAAATGCCACCAATGATTCTATTAGTTAATTTGTAATCTATTGCAAGATATTGAAAGTGTAGGTATGTTAAGATTGACACCTTATGAATATGCACATTTAACTAAATCAAGTTGTTATGAAATGGAATAGGCCCTTATGACGCATGTAAGAATAATCGGGGATGCTTCATTAATAGGTATATTAACCAGTTTGAAACCCAAAATGCTAACAAGTAAAAATTGAAATAGTTCCGTTTCATCCTTTTGTAAGCTCTAAGACGGATTCAATACCATTTTGTTCATGTGTTTATCCTTGGTTAGCCCATGCTTCCAGCCCAAATAGATTTTGCATGAAGGGGCATGTTGAAAATTTAATAAGGAAAAATCATTTCTGGGACTGGACCTAGCTCACTTATGCTTCTGGGTTGAATAATACTAATGAAAAATATTGCAAGGATGATACCTTATCCTTAGCATTTCTCTTTCTTCTAAAGTTCAATCTGCTGTCAAATCCAAAACACGCTGCAAAGAAACCTCATCGGACAATAAACCTACCTGGCACAATCAAGAAAATTACATTGAGCTTATGTTACAAAATTGAAGATAGTCATGGAGAACGTGCAAAAAAGGGCTTGAATTAAAAAATATAGTTTCAAAAACGTTATTCCTTTTGAATATGTTATGTGACTTTCTCAAGGACAAAGTGTGACTACACTACAGATATATCATGCATAAGTAGAAGGTCGCCACTCACCCAAAATGCTGGTAAAGCATACAGCCATTCCCGAGGCCCTCCGTCAGCCCCTCTCATCTCCAAATACCTCTTTAGCCTGACCTGAAAACAGTAATGTTTAATTTTAATGAAAAGGGGATAAGACACCTTAATAAAAAAAACTTAGAGAGGAAACAACTGCTTGAGAAGATCCATGTACCTTCTCATACTGACAAACCCATTGGGATTTCCCTCTGTGAAAGGGAAATTTGCAAAAAGAGCTATCGCTAACTGTTCTTAAGGTTACAATAATCACATCATACATCACTGAAAAAGTTCCTTGATAAATATAACATAAAAATATCATGTTACTTACAGGCTGCAAAGCTAGGCCAACACGAAATTTCCTGATCATGTCAGCTTCAGAACTAAAGTCCAGATTAACCTTTAAGAGTTTAAGTTAATATCCACCATGATAGCTGATTAGATGTCAGGTCACAAAACACACACTACTCCCCTGTACAGTGCATGTCCTGAACATCTGTTCAAGCCCAAGAGAACCAACTTTGGGCATATAGTTATTCATAATCTTACTAAGTGGAATTGAGGCTGCTATCAGACCTCCCCAGACATGACATCTCTTATTCCGTTGATAGAGCAGAGTTAATACACAGAAAATGTGATAAGTGAATTTTATTGATGATGATGAAAATATAGTGATAACTGTAAAACAGTTCCACAGCCTAAGCTCTTCTGACCACCTGGCTCCAATGATATACTTTGGTTTCCCTGGTTCACACAATGTTGGAAAAAATTACACTTTGACTCTCCAACAGTAACAAGGCATAATCAGGAAGTATTTGATAGACTAGATCAAAATGTAAATCTCAAACAAAAATTATAGCCTTTCTTACCTGTTTGAGTCCAATAATGTTATCACCTTCCATTAATTTTTCCCAGTTAAATCTCTCTGCAATGCCATTCAGCAATTCTGCTATTTGTTCATAGTTCAATGGACGCAAGCTTTCAAGCTCAAAACCAAATTTTTCATGTTCAGTACCTATTCTGCAAGAACACTGAAATAATTAACTGTGTGTAGAGAAACAAGTTATGACATATATAAGAGACATTTCAAATTTCATACATCAAATACAAATTTTAAGTGTTTTTGATAGATACATTTTGTAACAAAGAATTTCAACATCTATATTTTCAATCAACCCTAATGTCTTCACCGACATTCATGAATAATATATTTCACTTGTAGCTAAACCACTTCAAGAATTTCACATTGTCATCTCCAACAATTATATACTCTATCATTAAGAATATATTTCACTTGAAATTAAACCACTCCAAGAATTTCATTGTTGACTGCAGCTCATAACTCTTTCACAACACCACCACCTTGTGAAAACGGACACTTTTATACTATACTTCTATTGGTGGAAGTGTTACTTAAAAACTGCAAATTTGTGAAAACAAACACTTTTACACTATACTTCTACTGGTGGAAGGTGAAAATCTTACTCAAAAACTGCACTTTTATATATATTGTTCACTTACTTCTTACTTACAAATGAAAGATACAATCAAGTCTTTATATAGACCCAAGATTTTCTAGGAATTTAAATGCGACTAAGTCATCTTAATAGACCACTAATCACTTGGCCTTTCCACTACAAAAACTCTTTCCATTAACTTATTAATAGAAATCCACTTACTATAACATTAAAGTTAATTCAACACGCTTTTGCCATTGAAGTTTCAATGGCAGCACCTCCATTTATCCTTAGGTTAACAACCAGAGGCAAGGTAATCGATGAGATCCTGTTTTGTAAGGCGTTCAGTAGCAACCACATCACTTTCAGTCGCAGTACTAGCAGCAACAGTCAATCTACGGCCACCGGATCTAACAATTCTCCTGTCAGAACCAGTTGAGAAGAAATAGAAACTGTTAGAAACTGAAGTATTCCGTAGAGGGAAGTTATGCGGTATTGCGCTGTGGTGCAGAGGAGGAAGCGACTGCGAAGATAGTAGACATGGTCGTTGTTGGAGGACTAGCAGCAACGATCAATGTCTAACCATTATGCTGTCAAACCAAATTGACCGAAAATAGAAACTGGTACAATGGTGTCTGCGGGAGAGTCGTCGAGAGCAAGTTGGAGAATCAACGAGACCAATATTCTAGAACCAAGAGAGGAGATGTCATATATCAACCCACCAACAAGATCAATGTTCTATGACTATAAGATGTCACATAAGCTATAGTACTCCTCCATCCCAAGTTCTTTTAAAAAATTTATCCTAAATTATAAATTAATTTACGATATCAATAAATTTATCCTAAATTATAAATTAATTTACGATATCTTTAATTATTTATTTTTTATTCTTTGAATTCATTTTCTAAGATTATTATTAAATGATATTTTTATAAGGTTTTACATCATTTCATTTTTATAAAGTAATAATTTTATGTGAAAAGAACAAATATTTTATAACTTAGGACGGGAGGTAAAATATAAAATATATTTAAAAACATGTTAGTTTGAAATAATATATTTAATTGTAAAATAAATAATTATCATAAAATTCAATTGTATTACTCCATAATCATATAATTGAAAGAAAAAAAAGGAATTAGTGTGATGGATAAAGAAAAAAAATTGAATTTTGAAAATAAAGATTTTAGTTTTTAAATAAAAGTTATTATTGATTAAAATAAAATAAGTATTGTATTGAAAGTGATATGTAAGTTTAAAATTTTATTATTATATTTATGTACTAATTGTGTATGTAATAAGCAGTTTGAGCAATTGAATAGTATTGTTTGAAAGTAGATGAACATAAAAAATTAATATATTAAATAATCATATAAAATGATATGTGAGTTGAAGAAAAAAAATAAAATTTTAACAATTAATTTTTAATAGAGAGTAGATTCTTATCACTATACTATATTATACTATATATCAATAATATATAAATTAATATGTTTATACGATTTCGTTTTGATTATTTTATTTAAAAATTAAAATTGTAACACTCGAGGCTAAAATAGGCGGGGTGGTTACACCGCATGTAACACTTGAGGCTGAAGAGGACTAAGAGTGATCGCCACATCGGAATGAGAGGGATCCTTACACTATGCAGGTATGAGACTGCATGGTTGAATGAAACTTATAAGAATTAATTGGTACTACCTATACCAACAAGATGCATCTTCTTTTCGATAGCCTAACAATAAGAACTCCACAGTTAAACGTGCTTGATTTGGAGTAGTAATAGGATGGATGGCCTGGAAAGCGTGCGAGTAATTTGCACATGATGCCCATATCAGCTGCGGGAAAGAGAGTTTTGCATCCAAGAGTACCTTTGATGTAACGAAGGATCCTCTTAACTGCTGTCAAATGAGACACCTTTGGTCTCTCCATGAATCTACTAGTAATATCGACACTAAATGCCAAATCTGGTCGCGTATTGCACAAGTAACGTAACGATCCAATCAACCTTCTATATTGAGTTAGATCAACATAACCCTCATCCTCATTCTTGGACAGCTGCAACCTTGGTTCCATTGGTGAATCAGCAGCATTACAATTCTCCATATCACACCTCTTCAATATCTCAAGGGCATACTTTCTTTGATGCATGAGAAGTCCCAATTTTGATTTGTGAAACTATATGCCAAGGAAGTATGTCATGATACAAAGGTCTCTCATCTCAAATTCTTTAATAACTTCACCTTTGAACTTGGAAATAAACTCCTCATTATTGTATGTAATCAAAATATCGTCCACATGTAAGCAAAGTATAATCAAACCTTTGCTTGCATCCGCTTTCACATAAACACCATGTTTAGATACACACTTCTTGAAGCCAACCTCAATAAGAAAAGTATTTATGCGTTTGTTCCAAGCTCTAGGTGCTTGTTTCAAACCACATAGTACTTTCCTCAACTTGTAGACTCTTCTTTCTTGATTCTTTATCACAAAACCAGAGTCTTCTCTACATAGACTTTTTCCTCAAGTGGACCATTCAAAAATGTGGATTTTACATTCATTTGGTACATTCGCAAATTTTTGCTATTGGTGATACCTACAACCAGCCGTATAGTCCCTAGACTAGCTACCGGAGCAAACACCTCATCATAGTCCATACCTTCTCGGTGCAAAAATCCTTTCGCCACTAGTCGAGCCTTATGGTTGACAATTTCGCCTTTAGGATTTTCCTTCACTTTATAGACCCAATTTACTTTGATTGTCTTTTTTTCGTTCCGGTAAATCAACCAGCTCCCAAGTACTATTTTTCTAAATCAATTACAGCTCTTCTTTCATCGCACACACCCATTTTGTATTGCTCAGTGCCTCTTTCGTACTCCCCAGCTCAAATTCAACCATAAGCGCAAAGTGTATGAGATCACCATCATTGTTAATCTCATTATCATGGAATATGTCACAATCTTGGAGCCGTTGAGGTATACCTATGTTTCTTGTTAATTGTCTACTTGACTCACTGATCTCACCTTCGATCGGATTCGGGACCGGCTTTGCACCCTATTATAGCTCTGCATTTTCTAGTGGAAACCGGTTTCCAGGATCAGGGGAACCGGTTTCTGCTTCTAGAAATTCAATTCCTGAGCCTTCATAATGCAAATATCGCGAGGGAAACCGGTTTCCTTCTGTTGAGAAACTGTTTTTTGCTGCTGTTACAGCCCAAAAATTTTCCTCTTATTTTTCAAGCCAATACACATCTCCATACTCAAGAGTTCCTCAAGTGATCATCACCCTCATATGTCTCAAGTTGCTCAAGCAATTGCTTGCTTAGATGGTTGAAAATCAATTGTATTGGACAAAACGTCAATTGTGGTCAACATACGGTCAAACTTCATCATTTTTTGTCAACATCAAGACTTTGAATTTACATTCATAATTTGATCAAGGGTTGATCATGATTCATCAAGAAAGTAAAAAATTTGATCAAAAGTCAAAGTTTCTAAGTTAGGGTTTCTTAAGGGGAAAGTCAACAGAACTTTGACCAGACATGACTTTCACATACTTCATCAGAAATTTTTCCATTAAACCTCATTATGAAGGGAATTAAATTCTCTACAACTTTGTGTCTCACAAGCTTTGGCCAAAAATACTTCATTTGAGAGTTATGGATCAAGACATTATAGGTCCTCCTAAAAGTCAACAAAAAGTCATCATTTTCCAAAGAAGTGTACATGAACATGGAAGCTTAAATGAATATGAAACCAAAAGGAGTATTTAAAGGACATTTTAAGCTTTCTAAAAAGTCTAAGAACACTCTCAAATGATAAAAATTGAGAAAGTTATGGCTTGAGCAAAATTGAAAAGTTTGAAGAAGTGCATGAAGAAAATGTTGAACAAACTTGAAAATTTTACAAATGGGCCTAGGTTTATATGATCTAAACTTGTTTCTAGTGTGGCCCATGAATATTAAGTCCAATTACACGCCCTTCCACCATTAATTTTCTTTATTTTTGAATTAATTCATTTAAATTCAATTTTAATTAAAATAAAATGCCAAGACAAGATGCAAGGCGTGTGGGCTTGTTGTCCAGATGTCTTAAGGTCCAAGGAGGCCTAAGCAAGCTGGCAAAAACGCATGGCATGTGATTGAAGCAAAATAGGAAGCTTTTCATGCAAAATTGAAAGATTGGCAATCAAATTATTTCACATTGAATGCCATATATTTTCTCCATATTTCTTGACCTAAATTGTTCCTCTATATATACACAAGAACATCATATACAAAAGACACGATTTGCTGCACTTAAAAACCCTAGAGAATTCTTCAAAAAATCAAAGTTTTAGGGCACGACCAAAAGCAATCCTCCAGCCATTTTCATTCAGTTCTAAGGATCAATTCATCCTCCTGAGCTTTCTAGAAACTAATTCAAGTCCTTAGGCAAGCAAAACCGTGCCCAGAATCATCCTCACGAAGGTGCACTGGTTGGTAAGGTTTTCTTGAAATTGATTTCAATTTCCATGGATTCTTAACATATTTGATGCGTTTTTTCATGTTCAGGATCTTTGTTAGAACAGGTTTGACGTTTCAAACGTAAGCTTTGAGGCTTAAATTGCATCGTGTCATTGTTAGGGCATAACTGTTTGCAAGCTTCAAAATCCTAGATACAGGCCGATTCAGGCCAAACTAACACCACCACTGAATTCCTGAGGTTCGATTTAGGGGGATAGGGTTCCTCTCTTGTTTTTATTTGCGTTATTTTGCAGGTTCCAAAAATCAACTCATCGGAGAAGACGAAGTTGACTGACGTCGGTGGTGGTTTGAAGCTTTGACCCCGACGACCCTGCATGGCGTGTTTCGATTGGTCTATTTTGAATCCCTGGGCCCCAATGTGTGTTGTGTTTTAATGATCTAATTTTCTGAAACTAAAACTCCAATATATATTTATTCAATGACATAAGATAATGGATGTATCACCACCCCAGTGGGTTCGATCCCTGCCTTTTGCCACTATTTTTCATATTTTCTGATTTTTGCAGGTTACACATAGATACATCTAGGGGCGAGATTTGAACACCATTGGCAAGTGGTGTAGTGGTGTTTTTTTAGCTTGTGACCCTCAGGTCCTGGGTTCAAACCTTGGCAGGACCATCCCTTATTTTTTAACACTTGTTTCCTTAACATTTTTTTTTTCTATTTCTCTTATTTTCTAACCAATTTAATTTCTTTTCAAATAATTTTTAAACTATTTTCTAAAATCCTAAAAAATATTTTAATTTTATATTTAGGTTTTAAAAACCTTTATTTAATTTTTAACACAAAAACATTTGATTTTTCTTCACATTTAAATTATTTTTTTAATTAAATACTAATTAACATAGAATTAGGATTTTCTTCATTAAAACCGATTTCTAAAAAAACACAAAAAATATTTTCTTATAGAAATTAGGTTTCTAACATTTTCCTAACACTTGGAATATTTTTTTCTATTGTCTATTTATTCATTTCGCGTTTTAAATTCTAGAAATCAATGTATAGGTCGCAAGGAAATTTTTGTAATAGCGTAGATTTAATTTCTCGCATTTTACTTTCCGCACCTCTATTATGTAACTGCCCCAAAGCCCTGTAATAGCTTAGGATTTATCTTCCTCACTTTTACTTTTCGCACCTTTATTTTATGTACATATATTATCTGCTTAGATGTATGACTAATAGGATTGCATGTTAAGACTAAAATCAATCGTTAGATCACTTTAATAATCAAGACAAAATATCTGAATCAAACACACTACTTTCACACTTGCACTCTCCTTAGGGTATCCTCTCTTGATGTCTTACGAATAAAATTATCATATCCCTCGAACGTAGGGGTACCATTAGCAAAAGTCCCTCGATTCAAAAATCATCACAAAGATCATAGTCCCTCGATAATCCTCAATGTTGCCTACGAACATATGATCTTGTCCCTCGGTTGTTGCCTACGAAAAGTGATGATCGTCCCTACGAATTACTAAGGTATCCTTACATGTTGCCTTCAATGATCATATGATGACCCTACGATTTTCCCTTCACATCCAACAGATAGGGTTACCTACCAACTAATGGTATGGATAACGCTATGCTAAAGGAGAAGGAAAATAACAAGAACAAACTTTCTGAGTAGGTAATAAAGACTTTTAATTGCTTGCTCCACTCTAATTAAAAAATACTTTTCACACCTCACAATTCTTTCAAACAAACACTTTGTATACATTTCAACGAGAATCATTACAAAGTTACATTTTTTTCAAACAAACATTTCCAAACACTTCGTATACATTCTTGAGGACTGATACAAGAATCATTACGAAGTCAAAGCGAAATACTTTTTCAAAATACTTTTCAAAGTCACATACACAGAAAGAAAATTTTCAAAAGTGAGCTAAGAAATTAATAGCCCGTAGATAACTATGGATGGAAAGGGTGCTAATACCTTCCCTTTTCATAATTGTCTCCCATACTCGGAATTGATAAAAGGTCTTTCCTATTCTTTTCACCTTTCCCTTATTGGATAAAAGAAAATTCGGTGGCGACTCTTGCTAACCGCAACATTTGCGATAAAACGCAAAACAAACAAGTCAGGTCTCCCACCGTGTTACAGTTGTTGTTCTCAGAATTTTTCTAATGTCAAACAGCCTCAGCTCATCCACCACCACGTCTCGACTAATTATGATCTTCTTGATACTCACATCAAATATTTTGTAGCCTCCAATAGGGTGATATCCAACAAGTAACATTACCTCACCTGCACCATCCAACTTCTTTCGAAGTTGACCCGGAAAATGCCGAAATGCTATCGAACCAAAAAGTTCTAAATGCGTCAACTTCGGTTTATGACCAGACCATACCTATTCCGGTGTAACCTTTTCCAGCTTCTTAGTAGGGCACCTATTAAAAAAATAGGCTGCTGTAGAAATCTCTTCTCCCCATAGTCGGGAAGTTCTTCCCTTTCAACATGCTATGAACCATGTTCATAATTGACCAATTTCTTCTTTCGGTGATACCATTTTGTTAAGGCGTATAAGGTGGAACAAATTCACGCACTATACCATCACCATCACAATAATTCCCAAACTCTCTTGAGGTATATTCCCCTCCATCATCCATTTTGAGAATTTTCACTTTGTGACCACTTTGTTGCTCCGCCATGGACTTAAAACTCTTGAATACATCAAACACCTCATCCTTCTTTTTTATGAGATAAATCCATAACTTCCTACTAAAATCATCAATAAAAGTGACAACGTACCTATTTCCGCCATATGAGTCTACTTGCATTGAACCGCACACGTAAGAATACACCACCTCAAGATGTTGCTTGGTCCTATGACCTACATCCTTGATGAATGTGTTCTTATGTTGCTTCCCTTGCACACACTCTTCACATATCTCAGCTTTAAGATTGATCTTGGGCAGTCCGGTCACCATACCATGCCGTTGCAACGCGTCGAGGTCTCTAAAATTAAGGTGTCCAAGATGATAGTGCCACAACCACTCATCACGACTTGTCTTTGTAGTAAGACACTTGTGCTCCATTACTTTCAACTCTATCTTGAAAGTACGATTACAACCATGGGTGCTCTAAGGATTAAAACACTGTTTCGGTCAAAAATACGCAAAACCTTGTTTTCCATCCGAATTGTGTAATTCTTCTCGAGTAATTGGCCAATGCTCAAGAGATTAAACCTAATTCCAGGAATGTAAAACACATCTTTGATCAAGGAATGACTCTCATCCCTCTTCATGATCAAAACATCACCCACACCGTCGGCCGCTAAAGTGGTGTCATCCGTGAATCTTATTCTATTCTTCGTGGCTTGATTGATATTCACAAACCAATCCTTCTACCTGTCATATGAGTTGAACAACCTGAATCCGAGTACCACTCATCACTACTTTGGACTCCACCTCGAACAGTTACCATTGTGCTTCGCTCCGAACTAGTTTGTGCAGAAAATTCTGCACTGTCAATGTTGTTGTCCAACCCTTGACACACACAATTGCTACTATCCAACCACTTTCTATTGACATTGTTCTCCTACGTGATCATAACAAGAAGCGTGTGAAATCAAGATGTAAAATCAAGCTTGCCTCCTAAAGTGTTTTGATGCAGACAAGTTTACAATGAAAAATTTGATTGCAAAAAGAAATAGCTCAAATCATCTATATAATTAAGTCTTGAAGAATCATTGTGGAATAAAAATAAAATGTCAAAAGGTTATGCATTCAATATCTCTATATGCATAAAAGTGTTCACATAATGATTCATGCATGCCATAAAATTACTAAAAATATTTTAGATATCAAAATCAAGTTTGAACATCTTTGTAAAACATTTTTTGAAAAAAATGCACTGGGAACCGGTTACCCCATATGGGAACACGTTACCCAACATCGATCCGCCCTGGTTTTATCTGAAACCTCGATTCTCCTATGAGGGAACCGGTTCCCCTTCTTTAAATTTCAAATTTTTTGTAACGTTGAGACAGTGGAACCGGGTTCTCCCAGGTGGGAACTGGTTACCACTGAATCAGTGTGAAAAATTCTTTTATGTTTCAAGCAGATTTTGGATGGGATACTTAGGATGAATCATGACATCTTTTCATATGATTATACATGTTTGTAAAGGTTTTTTAGAACATATAAATACTGCAGATTTTTCAGAATTAAATCACCTTCTTCAATTAACAATTCTACATGCAAAAACTCTTTAGCTTTCAAATATTCTCAAGTGTTTTACATCAAAAATTTTGTGAGACTTTCCATACTTATTTTTCATTGAAAAATTATTCTAAGTTTCATAATATCATTGTGTACACTTGCATCCATTATTGAGAATTGTTTTTCTTGAAGGAGAAGATCAATCCAAAATTGATATATTGTGCTACAACTTCAAAACTCTTGTAAAATTCAAATATACTTGTTGTATTCTTGTTGTCCAGGATTGTTGGAAACAAGTTGTGCATTAAAGAGGATTGTTCTTCTTGAACTTAGTGTTGTTAGAACTTAAAGGTGTTAAGAGCCTTTGGTCTCCCTATATGTTAGATAGTAGGCATCACCATTGGTGTGAATAGGCTGTACGATAATTCTGAATATAGTGAAATCTCTTGCATGTTGTAAGGGGATTGGAGTACTCTCGGACTATGAGGGGAACCAGGATACATCCTTGTGTTCTTTACTTTTCTGCATTTATTTCTTTCATCACACTATAACCAAAAGGAAAGAAACACTAATAAAAACTTCATATACCAAACCAGAAAAAATTAGTACAAGTATTTATAAAAAAACCGATAAGATTTTTAAACACCTAATTCATCCCCCTCTTAGGCGCATTTCATACTTACAATTGACATCAGAACAAGTTATAGGTAACTTATTCCTAAAGATTTAGAATGGCTTCCGCAAATTAAAATCCGGTTTTCAAAGATGGTGGTAGTAACAACAAGCCTCCATTGTTTTGTGGTGAATACTTTGACTTTTGGAAAATTCGCATGAAGGCTTATCTTGAAGCGCAAGGAGAAGAAATATGGGATGCTGTTGAGAATGGTCCATTTGCTCCGGTATGTGTTGTCAATGGTGTTGGATCATCGAAGCCTAAAGCATCATGGAATGAAGATGACAAGAAAAAGTTCTCTTTGACAAAAAGGCAATCAATCTTCTCCAAAGTAATCTTAGTATGGATGAATTCTCTCGAGTATTGGCATGTACAACGACAAAGGAAATTTGGGACACTCTTGTAGAAACTCATGAAGGAACCGCCGAAGTCAAAAGATCTAGATTAAACACTTTGAGTCAAGAATATGAATTATTTTAATGCTGCCCGAAGAATCCATCCTTGACTTGCAAAAGAGATTCGTTCACTTGACAAATCATTTCAAGGCACTCGGTAAGACTTTAACTAACGATGAATTAAATCTTAAAGTGCTTAGGTCTTTAACTAGGGAATGACAACAAAAAGTGACGGCAATATCCAAAAAGAAAAGCCTAGCAACTATGACTTTCGCAATATTATTCAGAAAGCTTCAAGAATATGAAACGAACTTGAAATACTTGAAAAACATGAGAATCATGAGAAGAAACCCAAAGGCATTGCTTTGAAAGTATATTCAAAAGAAAGTCAAGATAAATATGCATCGGAAGAAGATGAAAACTTCTTGCTTCTTGTAAAAAGGTTAGGAAAATATTTTGGTCATAAAAATAATCTTCATAATGCTAACTTTGTCAAGGGGAAGAAATTTTATAAGCATAAAGATAAAGAAGCCTCCACATCAACACAAGATGTCACATGTTATGAATGTGGAAAGCAAGGTCACATAAAGCCAGATTGTCCAAAACTCTTCAAGAAAAATGGATTCAAATAGTGACGAAAGTGCAAATCTAGCATTGATGGCTTCACACCATTCCGATGATGAAGAAGGACGGGTGTGCTTGAAAACCACTTCAAATTTATGGTATCTTGATAGTGGTTGTTCCAAGCATATGACGGGAGACAATAAACCATTTTTCAAATCTAGTCTTAAAGGCCAAGGGTTATGTCACTTATGGAGATAACAACAAGGGAAGAATTCTTGGCAAAGGCAAAGGTGGTGCACCACCTTTCATATCCATTGAAGATGTTCTTTATGTTCACAATATTCTTAGCATTATTCAACTTTATGAAAAAGGCTTTATGATCAAGTTTACTAAAGATGAATGCTTGATTATTGATGAAGTCACCAATGAGGTAAAACTCAAAGGTAAAAGAATTAATAATATTTTTATGATTTCCTTAGATGATTTATCTTTGAAAGTAAAATGTCTCATGGTAAACAATAATGAATCATGCTTATGGCATAAAAGGGCATCCCATACTCATATGGATCACTTAAATAAATTAACCAAACATGACCTTGTTGCTGGCTTACCAAAGATAAAGTTTGTCAAAGATAAATTATGTGATGCTTGTCAAAAGGAAAAACAAACCAAATAAACATTCAAATCTAAGGATGTGGTGTCCACTACAATTGTTGCACATGGATTTATTTGGTCCATCAAGAACAAGAAGCTTCAGAGGTAATGTATACGCTTTAGTTATTGTTGATGATTTTTTTAGATATTCTTGGACTTTGTTTCTTGTGCAAAAAAGTGATGCTTTCAAAGGCTTTAAGAAGTATGCAAAGCAAATTCAAAATGAAAAATCACTAAAGATTGTATCCATAAGAAGTGACCATGGTGGATAATTCCAAAATGCATCATTTGAAGAATTTTGTGAAGAACATGGTATCTCTTATAATTTTTCATCACCAAGAACTCCACAACAAAATGTATTAGTTGAAAGAAAGAATAGGTTTCTAGTGGAACTTGCAATAACGATGCTTAGTGATGCAAATCTACCAAAGTATTTTTGGACAGATGCGGTTAGTACGACATGTTATGTTGGAAATCGAGTTATCATTAGACCTATCTTGAAAAAGACTCCATATGAACTCTTCAAAGGAAGAAAGCCAAACATTGCTCACTTTCATATCTTTGGATGCAAATGCTTTGTCCTCAAAAATGACAAAGACAATCTCGGTAAGTTTGACGAGAAATCCGATGAAGGTATATTTCTTGGTTATTCATTTTTTAGTAAAGCATATAGAATTTATAATAAAAGAACTTTAACTATTGATGAATCTATGCATGTTTCTTTTGATGAAACTAACACCTCTAAGAAGGAAATAGTTGTGTGTGATGATGATGATATTATAGAGTTACCCCCGGAAGAAATTTCAAATGACCAAAATGTGAATCAACCGGAACATCAACAAGGAGTACCACAACAAGATTCAAACAGCAATGATCTACCCAAAGAATGGAGAACTCATAGAGACCATCCAATTGATGAAATCATTGGTGATATTAGTCAAGGAGTTGCAACAAGATTAAATCTTAAAGATGTTTGCTTAAACATGGCGTTTGTTTCTCAAAAATTGAACCCTCCAAAGTTGATGAATCCTTAGGAGACGATCAATGGATAATTTCTATGCAAGAAGAATTAAATCAATTCGAGAGAAATCAAGTTTGGGAACTTGTTCCTAGGCCAATTGGTAAACACATCATAGGTACCCGATGGGTGTTTAAAAACAAACTTGATGAGAATGGTATAATTGTTCGAAATAAAGCAAGTTTGGTGGCTCAAGATTAAAATCAAGAAGAAGGAATCGACTTTAAAGAAACATTTGCTCCAGTTGCAAGGTTAGAAGCTATTCGTCTTTTACTTGCTTATGCTTGTTCATTAAATTTCCAGCTTTATCAAATGGATGTCAAAAGTGAATTCTTGAGTGGATACATCAATGAAGAAGTCTATGTCAAACAACCCCCAGGATTTGAAGACTTCAAAAATCCTTCACATGTCTTTAAGTTGAGAAAGGCTCTTTATGGCTTAAAGCAAGCACCAAGAGCATGGTATGACAGGCTTAGCACTTTTTTTGTGTGAAAACGGTTTTGAAAAGGGTAAGGTTGATAAAACTTTATTCATTAAGAAAATCAAAAGTAACACTTTATTGGTTCAAGTCTATGTTGATGATATCATTTTTGGATCGACTAACAAAGAAATGTGTGAAGAATTTTCATTGATGATGCAAGGAGAATTCGATATGTCCATGATGGGTAAGATGGATTATTTTCTTGGACTACAAATTAAGCAAATAAAAGATGGAATCTTCATCAACCAATCCAAGTATTGCAAAGAGTTATTGAAAAGGTTTGATATGGATAGTTGCAAAGCGATGAATACTCCAATGGGCTCCGGTACATATGTTGATCAAGATGAAACTGGTATTCCAATTGATATTACTAAGTATCGAGGTATGATTGGTTCCTTACTCTATTTGAGGGCAATTCGTCCTGACATAATGTTTAGTGTTTGTCTTTGTGCTCACTTTCAAGCAAATCCAAAGGAAGCACATCTCATGGCGGTAAAAAGGATCATGAAGTATCTCAAAGGAACAACCAATGTCGGCTTATGGTATCCAAAAGGTAGGGTTTGCAATTTAATTGGTTATTCTGAAGCGGATTATGTAGGTTATAAAACTGATAGAAAAGCACAAGTGGTACTTGTCACATACTTGGAAATGCACTAGTATCATGGGCTTGTAAAAAACAAGCATGTGTTGCTCTTAGCATGGCCGAAGTGGAGTACATAGCATCAGGTAGTTGTTGTGCACAAATTCTTTGGCTTAAGCAACAACTTCGTGACTATGGACTTGATCTCGGATGCATTCCTCTTCGATGCGACAACACAAGTGAAATCAATATAACAAAGAATCCGGCCATGCATTCAAGAACCAAATATATTAATATTCGACATCATTTTCTTCATGATCATATGCTTCAAGGAGATGTCGAAGTTACATTTGTTGATACTCGGTATATGTATTTAATTCTTTCATAATATCTCTTAATAAATCATCCATACTATATGTAGTCAATATTTACAAATATTTGTGTCCATGTTTTTATGCATTATTTTTATTGTTCATACTTTTACATTTCTTCTGTTTATTCTTTTCCCCATTCTTTTTTGCTTATGACAAAAGGGGAGAAGATTTATGTGTATACATATGTGTTTCTCTAACAAAATTTTTGTAGCAACCACGCACTTTCATTTTTTTCAAGTGGTCTCCAATTCATAAATCAAGGGGGAGCTTTGATTTAGGGGGAGTCTCAATATAGGTTCACATAGCTTCAAATGTTAGAGAAATCAAAATGGATAAAAATTTCAAGCAAAAGTTGTCATCATCAAAAAGGGGGAGAATCTGAAATCAAGATGTAAAATCAAGCTTGCCTTCTAAAGTGTTTTGATGAAGACAAGTTTACAATGAAGAATTTGATTGCAAAAAGAAATGGCTCGAATCATCTATATAATCAAGTCTTGAAGAATCATTGTGGAATCAAAATAAAATGTCAAAAGGTTGTGCATTAAATCTCTCTATATGCATACAAGTGTGCACATAATGATTCATGCATGACATAAAATTACTAAAAATATTTTAGATATCAAAATCAAGTTTGAACATCTTTGTAAAACATTTTTTGAAAAAAATGCACTGGGAACCTGTTACCCCATATGGGAACCCGGTTACCCAACTTCCAGTTTTACACGCCCCTGGTTTTTATACTGGGAACCCGGGTTCTCCTATGAGGGAACCGGTTCCCCTTCTTTAAATTTCAATTTCTTTGTAATGTTGAGACAGTGGAACCGGGTTCTCCCAGGTGGGAACCGGTTACCACTGAACCAGTGTGAAAAATTCTTTTATGTTTCAAGCATATTTTTGATGGGATACTTAGCATGAATCATGACATCTTTTCATATGATTATACATGTTTGTAAAGGTGTTTTAGAACATATAAATAATGCAGATTTTTCAGAATTAAATCACCTTCTTCAATTAACAATTCTACATACAAAAACTCTTTATCTTTCAAATATTATCAAGTGTTTTACATCAAAAAATTTGTGAGACTTTCCATACTTATTTTTCATTGAAAAATTATTCTAAGTTTCATACTATCATTGTGAACACTTGCATCAATTATTGAGAATTGTGCTACAACTTCAAAACTCTTGTAAAATTCAAATATACTTGTTGTCCAGGATTGTTAGAAACAAGTTATGCATTGAAGATGATTGTTCTTCTTGAACTTAGTGTTGTTAGACCTTAAAGATGTTAAGAGCCTTTGGTATCCTCATAGGTTAGATAGTAGGCATCACCATTGGTGTGAATAGGCTGTACGATAATTCTGACTATAGTGAAATCTCTTGCATGTTGTAAGGGGACTGGAGTACTCTCGGACTATGAGGGGAACCAGGATACATCCTTGTGTTCTTTACTTTTTTGTATTTATTGCTTTCATCACACCATAACCAAAAGGAAAGAAACACTTATAAAAACTTCATATACCAAACCAGAAAAAATTAGTACAAGTATTCATAAAAAACTGATAAGATTTTTAAACACCTAATTCACCCCCCCTCTTAGCCGCATTTCATACTTAGAAAGAGTATCATCATATTCTACCTCTTGCCTTGCAACTTTGGCTTCATCTCCATGATTTTCCTTCGTTTTAGCATTACATTCCTTTGCAAAATGGCCTAACTTTTAACAATTAAAGCACCTCACATTGCTTTTATCATACCTCTTATTGTTGTTTCCTTGACCACTACATTTGGAGTTGCTCTCTCCTCTTTGAGCCATAGACCCCTTTGAATTTTGTGGATCTCTTCCACCAAAATTCTGGAAATTTGTGATCGGTCACCATTTCCACTGCTTTCTGTACTCATTTCGGTATATGTTTTCTGAGTTTGTAACATTTTAGTTCGTTGTTTTTCTTGTTTTGTCTAGGTTTCATTCTAGTTTACAAATGTTTCTTTATGTGGAGTTTATTTAAATTTCATGGTTCTTTCGATGCTTTTGATGGTCTAGTTTGGTAGTGTGTGACAGCTCGGGTACATGATGAAAAGGCGGAAGTAGGTGCATGCGAAGAGAGGAAAATCCTAAGTCTAGGGGACCTGACACATCCACCCGTGTCACCTGACACGGACCGTGTCAGGAGAAGTCTGAAAGTGGAAAAGATAAAGTTACAGGGTTAAGGACACGGGAGCTTATGTCACTGGACACGGCCCGTGTCAAGGCAAAGTGAAGAAGGCGTGCAGGATCAAAAGATGACACTACCGCCCATGTCACTGGACACGACCCATGTCAGCAGGGCGAGAAATATTTTACTATTTGGGATTTTTGGATATTTTTAAAGCACAAGGGCGGTTTGGACATTTGAGACTGCTGGGAGATGACCTAGCATTACTAAAACCTAATTTGGAGGAGAGAGAAGACACTTTTGAACTGGAGAATAATTCATGATAGAGGATTGGAGATTCAACAGCTTTGGGAACGGAGAACTCTTCATGCGCGAGAGCAATTGAAGATCAAAGACCTTAATCTATTGTAATGCCTATGTCTAATATTTTGATTATGATACCTTTGAATTCTATGAGAGGCTAAACCCCCCAATGCTAGGGGGTGTCCCTAATTTGTCATGTTAAGAATGCGGATCTCTTCGTCTTAATCAATGTTTTAGTTCTTTATGCATCAATTTAATTATTTAGAGTAATTTATAGTTTGACCCTATGGGACCATAGGATTTCACTATTTTAACACATTAGAGCCGGACGGTCGTGTTAAGGTTTTTTAAATAATGATATTATATAGGATTTCACCTATGATTAGGGTAATCTTATGATAACCAGAATAGTTCTTGATAACTACATGCATAACCTTTTTACTAATTTGAATGGAAATTACAATTAGGAATGAAGGTTAAAGGTTTTTTCACTAAGGAATTAGGAAAAGATAATATTGAGAATTGGTAATTGAGGCTGATGAACTTGTTGAATGGATCAAAGAGCGAAGGATATTACTTGGCAAATTATACACTCACCCTAGCATACTTTAATCAAACAAAAAGTCAATTTTATATATTGCGTCAGTTTATATTTTGCAAGGATTTATTCCACAAAACCCAAAACTATTTTTTTTGTTCAATTGAATAAATCATTAACTTCAGTATTTCCTACGCAATCCTCGAGATCGATACTTGGAGTAAAATCCCATTATTACTACAACAGTAAAAATAGTACACTTGCTATTTTTCCGATCAATTTTCTTTGCCCTTTGAAGGCCACTTGCCTTTCGATCTCTTGTTCTTCTCATTGAACCTTGCTTGCATCGCAATTTTCGCCTTGGCCTTGTTATTTCTCCTTTCATCCAATCTTTGCTCATGTGCTTCCAATGAGCTTTGAAGCTCCTCCTTGCTCATAGTGAGAAGATCATTTGAATCTTATATTTCTACCACTATGTTATCAAATCTTGACGTTAAAGAGCGCAAGATCTTAGCCACTATATTTTGCACCGAAACGGTTTCACCGCAAGCCTTCATTTGATTCACCAAACGCGTTATGCGCATAATGTAGTCGTTGATCGATTCATTTTCTTCCATTTGTACAAACTCGAACTGTTTCTTGTGAGTTTGTAACCTCGCCACTTTGCTTTGTCGGCACCTTCATGCGTTTTCTTCAAAATCTCCTAAGCTTGTTTTGTTGACGTACAATCACCAACTTTCTCAAAGTTGTCATTGTCGACACATGAATGTATCAAGAAGAGATATTTGTAGTCTTTCTTCTTCTCTTTCTTGAATGTAGCTTGTTGTGCAATTGTAGCCTCTGCAACAAGTGGTATAACTCCATCATTCACCACTTCAAAGACTTCTTGATACCCAAACAAAACTTTCATTTGTTTGCACCATTTGTCATAATTTTTTGAATCAAGAATTGGGAGATTGGTAGGAATTCGGTCGGTGGTTGTCATGTTTTCAGCGGATTAACGAATCAAAACCAGATCTCTTGATGCCAGATGTAGGAACATACACAAGGGGTTAAGGTGAATCTATGGTGAAATGGATAATTGGGGAAGATGAAGTTTAGAGTGAAAATAGGAAATAGAGAGAGTAATTGACGAGAAAATTGTATTTTGTTATTCACAATGGCATTGCCATATTACAAGAGAGAGTCACTATTTATAATGTGTCAATCATAACACAAAACAAAACAACACAACAAAATATAACAGAAAAAACTGTCACTGACAGCAGTGCAGAAAAACAAAATATCGCTGTAGAAACCGATTTCTCAAAATGAGGAAATCGTTTTCCTCTTCGAACTGCAGAATTTTTGCTTCAGTAGCAGAACAACTTTTCTGAATAAGCTATTTCCAAAATAGCTTCTGAAGCCTTCAAACTGCACTTGACTTATACTCAACATCCAATATCATCCTCACAAAAAATTATTCATAATTAAATACAATTATCATCCCTTAAATTCTTAATTTAATTTTAATAATTTTTTCATTGTCTTTCAATTATATTATTTATGATTTTCATAGTCTAATATCTTAAAATATATTAATAATATTATTTTGTTAAATCATAAGACTAGCGCAAATATAAATCGATGAAACCATTCAAAAATAAATAAAATATATAACGACTGACAAAAATTATAATGAAAAAATATTTAAAATTCTTACAAAACCTACTAATGACAATAATAAATATTTTAAATTATGCACTGTAAAAAATACTAATTAATCGAAAATTTAAAGAAAAAAAGAAACTATTTCAAATTATAAGAATTTATACTCTACTTACACCTCCTCAATTATATGCATTATCCATAATAATAATAATATAATCAATGTACTTTAGATTAAAAAACAAATTAATTGAACAACTAATTTATTTTCGTACGAGATATAAATAATTGAAAGATGAAAAAATAATTTTTGATTTATTTATTAAACAAATATAAGACTGTTATAAAATTTAACCTTACCAAAAATAAATATTTTAATTTTGTCACTATCAACAATACCTATAAACTAAATATATATAAAAAATAAAATGAGTTACTTATTTTTAATAACAAATATAAAATCAAACTTTTCATCAATAACATGATCTTATATCATAATAGAGTTAAATTTATAAAATTTTGTATAAGTACTTTCATTTTTTAATTTAAATTTCTTTCCAAAATATATATAACTTAAAGCATGTCTTTTTTTCTTAATATTAAAAACATATATTGTGAATTAAATTTAAATTTAAAAGTTTGTTACATTCCTTCTTTATAATTATACAATTATACAATTTAAAACTATTTCGTACCATTCTTTATTTAGTTTAATACCATAAACGTATATTATTAACTATAATTATAAAATTGCAGAATTAGATTCTTTGTATAATATCATCTCATATATAATATTTTAACATGTGTGCTCTCAACTCATTTGAATAAATATAATATGTTTTCAATTATTGGACTGTGTATAATTTTTTATACCCTTATGTATATATTTTCAAAAAATATTTAATAAATTATCTTAATAACATTATATATAAATTATATATAAAAAATAAAATATATTTGAAAATATGCGGATAAAAAATAGAAAAAAATATTTTTCAAAAAATTAACATATTTATTTTTACTTTACTTGATTATCATGAATATGTAATTTAAAATAAAATATTATAAATATAAATTGATTAAACATATCTATTAAAATAAAGTATATCAATTACAACTAAAATTTCAATACAAAACCAAATTAATGTAAACCTGCGAACTAAAATTTCAATACAAAACCAAATTAATGTAAACCTGCGCATCGTGCGGTTCTTCTAATTTAGTTAATTTAATTATTAAAGTATACCAAACATCTATGATAAAAAGATTAAAGTTATAATGATATTTTAATGTATAAGCTAAATAGTCAAATGAGCTGCCCGAGAATAGTCTTAGAATTTATAATATGTTGATTTTTGACAATTGATTCTATAGTATTTTTAGTATTATTATTTTTTGTTTTAAGTATGTGTATTGAATATGTCAGATCAAATAATAGTTGGCCTAAGATTTAGGCTATATGCATTAGTCCTAGACTTTTTTTATAAATCTATTCAATTAACTCTATAAATTTATTATCATTAAAAATATTAATTAATATATTTTTTAATTTTACGTGCATCTTATACCCCTTTATTATAACCTCTTGTATTGTTATTCAAATGTATGCTTAATTTCTATAAAATCAAATGTATTAAACACATTGTCTATATTTAAATTGGTTGATTCAAAAGGATATAATTTTAAATAAATTATAAATATTTTTTTACTATGATATTTTGATTTTTTAAAATTAAAATAAAATAAAAATGTAATTAAATACCGATTTAGAAAAAATAATCAACTTTTCCAATTTTTCTAGTTTACACCGGTTCGCACCACTTTAATGACACATCCGATTTAATAATTGAACCAGACTAATTACTTAGTCCGTTCCCGTTCAACCGACCGGTCGGGTTTTTAAAAAAACTACTTTTTTTCTTGAAATTTGAAAGCATAAATAGTTATACAATAATAAATTATCGTTGGATACATTTTCTTAGTATTTAAAATCCACCTGACTAATTCTTGAAGCTTTACACATAAACAAACCATAATACATGATAACTCAAATAAGTTCCTTATTTTAGCATGCTTAGTCTTAACTTCAATACCAATTTCATTCTCAGCATCCATCACAACTTTCACAGCTTCACAAATACTTTCTTTTGTGAACAATCCATCTTCTTCACCCTTGTTCACTTCAACTCCAACCATCTAATCCCTACTCATGATCCTTGAATTAATGATATGATCGTCTTCTAAATGTGGCATCAACAATATCTGACAGTAATTTACTAACCCTTTTGTTAAGGAACCAACGCCACAATGTGTTACAAAGCTCATATGTACATAGAAAAGGAAATTCTTCCACATTATTGTTCGCGTTAAAAAGTGACGCGCGAGGGAATCGAATCGGAATTCAAATTCTCTGGCTCGAAACGATTTACTCTTTTGATTTGTTTATAAAGATGTCGCGAGCATCAAGCTTTATTGTTTCCAAGACAAGAAAAATGAGATGAAAAGGGGGAAAGCTACAATACCCTCAATAAATATGATATGCATTACGACTAGCATGAACTAGACGCAACACATTGGGGAGATTCTGGGCAACCGGGTTTGTTATATAAAGGGAATAGATGTGACACCCTAAATATATATAGTTATCTATAGCTTTATATATGAATAGTTTGATATGTTTGTGTGTTTTAATTTTCTATTTCTATTCTTGGGAAAGTTTCTCCTTTGGATTTTAAGAAGGGTAGATTATGTGGGATCCTAGGTTTTGTTATTATTGTGCTCGTAAAGATCATTGGGATCTTCTACATACATATCCCTTAATGGGAATCAGAGCATTTGTAGCTCGGATCTAAGGGAGCTATGGTTTTGTTTGTTTTGAGGGAGAAAGAAGTATGCTCGCCAAGGATGAGACCTTGTGCCTACGTATTCTCAAAGGAATGTTGAGAAAGTCAGAGCAATCGTAGTTCCCACTTATGCTAGTGGAAGCAACGGGTGTTATTAAGAGACAAAGACGAATGTCATCTTAATGAAAAATGTATCTACTCTATTTCATCACATACATTTTGAAGGGTTGATTGATTGAATCTTTCATCGTAAGTTATAGGTGTTTTGCTTGAGTGTACAAGCGTTACCGCTTACGAGTTAAGAAAGATGTTTGAAAGATGATTAAATCTTTAATTGTAAGTATTGGGTGTTTTGCTTGAGTGTACAAGCGTTACCACTTACAGATTAAAAGATGTTTTTGTTTGAAAAAGAGTGTGATTTGAAAAGTGTTTGATTGTATATGATGTTATAGATGAGATACTTCTTCCATAGAGATGATAAATGTCTAAATCTCTAGGAGAAATTGATTGGATTAGGGGGGTGCTTTTAAGAAGCCCGTGGGTCCTTGTATTGTAAGCCCAAGAGGAGGCATTCCGAGGGTCATCGAGGGTCCTTGTATTGTAAGCCCAAGAGAAGGATTCCGAGGGTCATCGAGGATCCTTGTATGAAGCTCAAGAGGAAGCTATAGGGTATGGTTGGCTTTGGCTTTAAGAGTGGTTTCACCGGAAAATCATACTCTCAGGATTCTATCCTAGGGCGGGTGATTCTTTGTATTGGAAGCCCAATAGGAGGCTGCTAAGAGATTTCCATGTCTCTTTCTTGTTTGATGCCCAAGAGAAGGCTAAACTCAACGAGGGAGTTCTTTTGAACGAAGCCCAAGAGGAGGCTGACTCAGCAGGGGAGTGTTGTCTTATATGAAGCCTAAGCGGAGGCTAAACTCAGTAAATGAGTTTTCTTATATGAAGCCTAAGAGGAGGCTAACTCACTAAATGAGTTATCTTGTGCAAAGCCCAAGAGGAGGCTAAAGGGAAACCTAGTTGTTAGGCTAATTGTTATGTTATAACTGAACAGTTATATAAACAAGTGTGTTATGTGTATTCACAAGAGTTTATGAAGGAAATATATAACAAGTGTATAAAACAAGCATTTAAAGCAAGTGTAACTTGAATATATACAAGGTTTTGGATGTGTACAAGGGAATGAATATATACACGAAGGGGTGTTTATGTACAAGGAAATATGTACATAGGAGGGTTGGGACTTACACCGTGAGGGAGGCCCATGATCAATTAAGAAATTCAAGGAGAAACCTGGTTTGGTTTATCTTTAAATCTAATCGATCATGGAAAAAAGGTGTGTAAGTTTGTTGAAATGTTTTTGAAAAGGTTTTGAAAATGATTTTGAAAAGTGAAGGATATTCACAAGAAGTTTTGAAAAAGATTTAAGTTTGAAAGTTGGAAAGAAAACATTTTTGGAAAGTATTAAGAAATACTTAAAATGTCTTATTTTTAACTTGATAAAAATATAATCAAAAGAGAAAATATTTTTTGGATTTTTTTGACATAATCATAAAATAGGCATATTAAATGACAAGTGTGCAAAAAATCATCTCAAAATGAGAAGTTTTGAATGGTTTTTGAAAATGTTTAAGTTTGATAGAAACTTGAGAAATTAGTGATAAAAAAAGAGTTTTTTTGGTCCTAAGGAGGTTTGAACCTTGGACATTTGGCTTAGAAGTGAAGATTTTCCATTGAAGATTTTACCTTGCTTAGAAGAAGTTTTAAAAAAAAAGAAATTTGGAAAAATGTTCAGAAGTTGGGCTTCTGAAGGGTTCAGAAGTTGGGCTTCTGAAGGGCAGCGCTTGCAGCTTCTGGGCATGAGAAGGATCACATGGTGCTTTTGGCTACTGGCGGCTTCTGGAGCTAGAAGCATTAGAAATGCTCCTTGAGGTGTTAGAAGCTTGGGGCTTCTAGAGATAGAAGTACTAGAAGTACTTCTAAAGAGAGTGGAAATGGAGAGCTTCTAGGAGTAGAAGCTTCAGAAGCACTTCTGGAGGCTGAGCCTCAGAAGGACTTCTGGAAGAACAAGCTTCAGACCTTGAGGCGAAGGAAGGTTTTAAGGCGTGCTGGCTTTACCACTGAGGTGGCTATACATCCGTTGTTTTAACTTAAACTACAAATATATATTATAAACCTAGCTTTTAATTTTTGAAATTTACTTCATCTTCTTCGTGAAACAGCGCGAACACCACCCATGGCTGAGATTCAAGTTTCTTCGTTTCTTTATCAATTTTAAAAGTTCAAAATACCATTCTGTCTAGATTTTCATCACGATTCTGACCATGTATCTTGTTAAAATTAATAATCAAAGATGAACATGAATTTTGATAATCCCAATTTAAACCCTAACTTAAAAAGTGATTAATTCTTTGAACTCAGTTGATTTGAGTTTAAATTGAGGATCCAGATAGCTTTAGTGATTGGATATCTACATTTTCCTTTTCAATTTTGAAGCTAAAAACGCATGTATGGAGGTTTCAAAGTTTTGAAAACTCACCTCTTGGTATGAAATACCAGATCGAGTTTGGCGGCTTCCAGGTGCAAAGTAATGATTGATTTAACTTCCCTGAACCTCACTGAGTGTGTTCCTACTCTTAGATTGTTCTGAAAGTGGCTGGAACTCTCTGACCAAGTCAAGTTGCAAGTTGCTTAATTTGAAAATGGAAGATGGTGATGGAGTTGTTCCAGAACTTGTTTAAGTGTATGGACAGTTTCTATATGTTGTATAGGATGTGTTTGAAGTGAGAAATCAAGGCTAGCACGAGTAGTTTTCTAGTTTGGAAGTTTTGGCTCAAAACTTGCACAAATGGAGTTTTATGTAGAAAATTGTTTTTTAGCTTGTTTTATGATGGTTTTAAGTTTTAAACAACTTCTAAATGATGTTTAGAATATGTTAGAAACTTAAGTTTGCTCAGATTTTGCAAGGTTTGAAGATTGCAAAATTTCCCTCTTTGAACTTTGAAACTTGGAATTTAAGAAAGAAAGCTTGGATTATGATAGCTTTAGTGTCATTTGAAAATGAAGAAATGACCTCTATTTATAGGCCAAGAATTTTGAATGACAAGGCAAGGCTATCATTTGAGATAACTTGCAACTTGCTTAAGTGGTAAGAAGGAATCTTTTGCATTTAATGCAAAAGTTACTTTCTAACCATGGTTAAAAATTTCTCCTTGATTCAATCCTCTTCTCAATCATGCATAACTGATATTTATCAGTTTAAACCAATCTCTAAGTGATGACAAGGCTTCTAGAAGAGAGATTTGTGAAAAATGACTTATAATTTTGATACATGGTCTTAGAATTCCATGGTTTTGGAGCTCTATGTTTCAAAATCAAAAGCCTAGCTAGACAAAGTGTTTTTTCAAGTTCTTGGACATTTTGGAAAGCTTGTAACAAGACCTACAACTTTCATGTTTTGAGTTTTTTCTGAATCCAAATGGATCTAGGTGAAAAATGGACAAGAAAGTGAGGAAAACCATGTTTCTTAACACTTGAAAATTTTTCTAAGTGTTAGAAAAAAATTCAAATCTTGACTTTTTGTTGACTTTTTCACATTTCTTGATTTTTTATGATCATGATAGATTATTTGAAATATTTTTATGATTGAAAAAGTTTAGTCTTGAAAAAGTTGACCAAAAGTCTAAGTTTGACTTTTTTGAGCAAATGAATTTTCATCAGATGATTCAGAATTTGTCTGATGAAGAAACATTGATTTGGCAATGTTTTGAACCAAGAAATTAGGTCAAGATATTACTTTGAAGATGTTAAGATCAATCTTCAAGCAAATAGGTCATCCATTGAGCAGAAAATCAATGATTCACTATCTTCGATTAAAACCCTAATTGGTCGATTCAAGGTAGATCATGAGAAAAAGTTGGGAATTTGGAGATCAAATGTTGATGATTGATTAAGATAGATCATTTGAGGTGAGTGGAGATCCAAACCCTAATTGATCATATCTTGAACAGATGAAATTTTGAAGAAACCCTAACTTTGACTTTTAGAAGCCAGGCACGATCTATTCTATTCTGAAACTGTTAGTGATGCAGTGATGCATGTGTAAGGTGGTATCTTAGGTCAAAAATTGGGGTATGACAATTACTTGTACCACATATAATTTTTCTTACTCACCACCTTTATGACGCTGTCGACACGAAAAGTTTCTCATGCACCACCTTGTGGCATCATTGACTTTGTGATACAAGTAAAACGTTCTCTTTCTCAAAATCAAAGGCTCGTGATATTATTTGTTAGCGCAACAATCATGAGAGGTTTGAGTGAGGAGAATTCTTACTTTGAGGCTTTTCAATTTGAGCAACACACCTTTGTGGAAGATACACCACTTGTCCACCTAAAACCTTAAGGTGATAAGTGAGTGGGTTCTCCTACTTATAAATGCTCAAGTCACCAAATTTCTATCAAATGTTGGACTATTTCTCCATTTACTCGCACTTGTATTATTCTCAACACTCCTCCTCAAGTGCGAGGGCACAATATTCCCTCTAACACCCTTCTAAACCCCATAAACAAATCACGAATAAATTAAGAATGATTCATTTAACATCATCGCTCAAGGGTGTCACACTTTCTAGAAATATCATAACAACAAATTTTGCTTCGTAACTCGGGTTATATATTTCAAAACATACATCAATTTATAAATCATCATATTTCACAACAACATTCATTCTCATATAACACAAGTAACTTCTCGAAAATTCATGACATTAGTCTCATCAATTATTAAAACCAAAACTACAATCAAAATCTCCATGAAACATGTCAACATAACATAAAAGAAATATCATATTCGCAAAAAATGTGTTCCCAACCCGATGTTACATATCAGAGCAAGACACATTCTAATAACTGAAACTAAATAAAACACTTCAAAGCTATCCTCACAGCTTCTACGAACTATTACTGGTCACCTGTGTATTACTCATGTGGAGGAAACATTCACATAGAAAGGTTGAGTAATCACAATTTATTATAAAATACTTAGGAAAAAATTAGTAGTTACAACCGCATCATCACATAATAACACATACTACTCATCAATACTTCATGTTAACACAATACATCATAACGTCACTTATACATATTTCATCATCATAATCGTCATATATTCACTCAGTTCACAATCATTCATCACAATTAGACATTTTTTCATCATCAAATCATCGCATAAATCACATAGTTCACAACTATCATCAGATTACGATAGATCTACAAAATTCATGCAATGTCACATAAGATGTTAATGTGACACAACTGACTCAAATGCATGTGGTACCAAATCTTTTGAAGAACACTTGGTCATCACCCTTTAAAGATCCTCACCATATGATCGATTTTCTCTTGAAACCGGAGCACGTTATAAAACACACACATTCCATACAATGGGATTGAGGCTCGTCATAAGTGGAACACCTTCTAAAATAGGGACTACCGTCCAAGAGTGCTAAAAATGTATGATTCATAACGTCATATGAAATTCTACCACCGCTACTCAAGTACATCATCATTCACATAATCATCACATAAAATCATCACATAGTCTTCACATAATCATCACCTAATCATCCCAGAATACTTGATGATAGCATCATATTCGTCATTTAAATAGAACATCATAGTATAAAAACATATAATAAGTCGATCTCATAAACACATAGGTATTAAAATCATGCACCAAGTCACTCATATAATTCTATCATGATATAGGTGTACGCGTCCCTCCTCGTACATCTTTCAGGAGCTTACCTTTCCACCATCTCGCTCACCAGCTAGCTCGTCTGGCGCCCCTAGGAGTGCATTGCCCGCTACCTCGCCTCCAGCGATACTGGAGCGACGCTCCATCCCTATAAAATTTTCCAGGAGGCTGTTTTTTCCACCATTATACTCGTCACCCGCCGCTTTATTTCAAAAATATTCATGAACATCATCCATTACCACAATTTCATCAATTTGATTAGATCTCCTCAAATAAACCACACACAAAACCCTACATTACCTTAACTCTATCAACCATAAAAAACAACAATTAGACCCATTTACCTTAATTTCTCCACGAATTGATTCGCTCTTCGAGTTCTACATATTCCTCCTCTGAGCCTTAACTTTCCTTCTCGTTCTCCCATTCTCACGATCGTACCAAAAATAACACTTATATTCCTTCCTTTTCTCTTTTTATCCCTTAGGCTCTTTTTATGTTATTCCCCCCATACCCTCACTTATCACCATATATTACTATTTTGCCCTTATTCTCCTTTTCCACTTAATATACTATTATTCTATTTAATTATTATTATAATTCTAAATAATTTAAACTAAATTATTTAATTAAAACACTCCTAATTATCACCTTAACCCATATTATCCCACCACATACCACATAGACGTAAGACGTCACATAATTCACCATAAATCACATATAATCAAATAATTATATAATTCTAATAACTAGAGTGTTACACTCCCCCTCAAGTGAAAGTTTTCTTTCACATTACTTGTATCGCACGGAATGTTTCTTACTCACCACCTTAGTGGTGTCCTTGACACGAAATATTTCTTACTCACCACCATGTGGCGCCGTTGACTTTGTGATACAAATAAGTCATTCTCTTTCTCGAAACAAATGCACTAATACCATTGTTGGATCATCAAGAGGAACGTCCACATTGAGTCAAGAGCAACACACACGTAAAAGAGACACAACATATTCACTCAAAACCTTAAGTTGATAGGTATATGGATCATCTAACTTATAAAATGTTCAACCTCAACTTATTTTTCAAACAATGTGAGACTAACAACTCACTTGCAAATAACATTCTCTCAAGTATGAGTCCATCCACTATGCTCCCTCTTGAGCGGAAGCTTTTTTCATCTATGTCCCTTAATTGAACCAAAGGCTCTAATACCATTGTTGGATCATAAAAAAAAACATTCACATTGGATCAAAAACAACACACAAGTAAAAGAGACGCCACATATTCACCAAAATCTTTAAGTTGATAGATATATAGATCATCTCACTTTTGTTTTAACAATGTAGGACTAACAACTCACACTTGCTCATAACAATATGCCGGGTGACTTGCAGACGATTGTAACAAAAGTGAACAATATTTTGGTAAACTAAGATGTATTTTCTAATACAGCATAAATTAAGATTTACATTGAACAATAAATAAAAAAAATTTGTTATGGAAATTGATTAATAGAATTTGGTAACCAGTCTGGTATTAGAGAACATACGATTAATATCACAACACTACAGTGAAAATTTTAAGCCTCGCATATTATTCCCTAATACTAGTATATCTCCAATAGAGATAATCAGGACTTTAGCCAAAGTTCTACACGAGATTCTACGATGGTTTACATAATTAAACTTCCAGGGCAAGAACCCTAATAAAGCAATTCTTCAAATACATGATCTACAGATTGCTCCCACTTTCCATGATACAATTCCAAAAGCCTCTCAGCTGGAGTGACACCTGCCACCACAAGAAAACAGATCAAACATTTGACAAAAGCTACCAATGATTCTATAACTTAACTTGCATTTTATAGCAAGATATTGAAAGTGCAAGTATATTAAGATTTTGACAGCTTACGAATATGCACATTTAACTAAACCAAGTTGTTATGAAGCAGAATAAGCCCATCTCACGCATGTAAGAATAATCAGATGCTTCGTTAAAGATTATTACCTGTCCTAGCCACCTCAGCTACCGGATCTAAAAATCCCGATTCATTATAGCCTCTTCTTTCCAAGCCATCCTGTAGGTACATACCAATCCATGCCCTTAGCAACATTGATGGTATTCACAATAACAAAAATAGTTACACCTTACCTTTGCCAACTCTAGAACCTCTTCAGCGACATGCTTCAGCAAACCATCTCGAAATGGTGTCTTTAGACCAGTTACAGGGACCTGCCAAATAGACTCCAATTGTCAGTGTTCAGTTACATCCTTTAAGTAACTTAGGCTCTAAGACAGGTTCAACGCCATCAAGTGTTTATCCTCGGTTAGCCCATGCTTCGCGCCCAAATAGATTTTGCATGAAGGGGCATGTTGAAAATTTAATAAAAAAGAAAAATCATTTCTGGAACTGGACCTAGCTTACTTATGCTTCTGGATTGAATAGTACAAATGAAAAATATTGCAAGAATGATACCTTATTCCTTAGCATTTGTCTTTCTTCTAAAGTCCAATCTGCAATCAAATCATACACACGCTGCAAAGAAACCTCATCGTACAATAAACCTACCTGGCACAACCAAGAAAATTACATTGAGCTTATGTTCAAAAACGGGCTTGAATAAAAAACATATAGTTTCAAAAGATTATTATTAAAAACATTATTCCTTTTGAATATGTTACGTGACTTTCTCAAGGACAAAGTCTTGACTTCACTACAGACAGATATCATGCATAAGTAAAAGGTCGCCACTCACCCAAAATGCTGGTAAAGCATACAACCTTTCCCGAGGTCCTCCGTCAGCCCCTCTCATCTCCAAATACCTCTTTAGCCTGACCTGAAAACAGCAATGTTTAAGTTTTATAGTAAAACAACTACAATGGAAAAAGCAACAGATGCCATTTAAATTTTGAAACCAATAAATACAAACCTCGGGAAATATAGTGGTCAAATGATTCTCCCAATCACTAAGAGTCGGCAATTCACCAGGAATACTTAGAAGCTTTCCTGCCAAAAAGTCCTGCAATGAAAAAAACAGTCAGGTCTCTATGCTTAAGAAAGCAAGGCTACATGAATTCTGTTGTAATTAAGGAAAGTAAGTTTCACAATAAAGAACGTCAGGGATACATTATATAGCCTAAGATGACAAGAATATTAAAGATAGATGGGAACCCTGAAGGTATTTTCAGTACAGTCGATATATTTCTTTTTCCGATACGCAAAATACATCGGAACATCAAGAGCATAATCAACGTACTGCTCAAACCTGCAATCAGAGTGTTCAAAAACAAAATAAGTGAAAGAATAAAAAAAGATTAACTAAAACATTGCATGAAATAACATCGAGAAAACTTTGTTTCATTGTTGTTAAAGGCCGTGGAGCCTAATATTAGAAGACATATAAATAACTGTTTTAAGTAATAATGCTTCACGATTCTAAAATGATCTCTTACCCGAAAGAGTCATCGAAAACAAAAGGCAGCATGCCAGTGCGCTCCTTGTCTGTATCAGTCCAAACATAACTGTTTCAAGTTAATGAAAATGGGATAAGACACCTTAATAAAACAAACTTGAGAGGAAACATCTGCATGATAAGATCCATGTACCTTCTCATACTGACAAACCCGCTGGGCTTTCCCTCTATGAAAGGTGAATTTGCAAAAAGAGCTGTCGCTAACTGTTGTTAAGGTAACAATATTATATCATACATCACTGAAAAAGTTCCTTAATAAATATAACATCAAAATATCATGTTACTTACAGGCTGCAAAGCTAGGCCAACACGAAATTTCCTGATCATGTCAGCTTCAGAACTAAAGTCCAGATTGACCTGTAAGAGTTTAAGTTAATATCCACCATGATAGCTGACTAGATGTCAACTCACAAAACATCACACGATTCACCTGTACGGTGCACGTTCTGTACATCTGTTCATGCCCAAGAGAACCAACTTTGGGCATATAGTTATTCATAATCTCGTATCTTTCCTGAGCCACAAAACAAAGTCAGATATAGCATGTAATTGAAAACTTAAGACTCCAACCAATGTAACTGAAAATTGTAATATCAATATGAAATTCAGAATGAGAAAATAAAGTGATATCATTAATACATCTATCACAACTGCTACAATGCTACGTAACAAGAGGCAAAGGTATGGCTGGCGTAAATGGCTGAATCCACGGACCAACCCACCACTCCAACAAGGGGAAAAAAACCAAGAGAAGGATCTTTGTTGAAGTGCAAAATAAACTAGCAATCTTTGTGGACATTCTGTCAACAAAATATTACTATATTTTACGCTAGTATCATCCAAATTCCAGATGTTATTCCTGTCAAACTCAGATGTGACTGACAAAAAGTCGTTGCAATAATATCAAGTGACTGGATAATGAATATATGGGCTGTGAAAATTGACAACTATTTAATCCATGTCTTTTTGTCTTAACAGCTATTTAAGCCTAAAGCCATAAAAGCAAACCAAAATCAAGACAAACAGTGTTGATTATGCTCAACCAGTTCAAAGATTTGACAATTGAGGAGAGAGAAAAAGAACTACCTTTGGCATCAAAGGTATGTCTTTGCGCTCCGCCTTTGGATGGAAACCAATCCCCAAAAATCCGATTCCCATTTCCTCAGTAAAAGTTTTAACCTATAAATAGAAATATATACGAAAATAATTAACAGACCTGAATAAAACATCTTGGTGGCTAGTCAGATTACAAGAAAATCAAACATGGCAAGCTAGTACCAAGATTTAGTCATCGTCTATCATGTCAGAACACACAACATACAAAAGTTCAATTCATTATAACTGTGATGGCGATGCATATTGACTTGTGAAGGGAATATGATTGTTAATTGAAAGAAGAAGAAAAAAAACAGATTCTTTTATTTTATCATATAATCAAAACTAGTACATAAGACTAACTTGATCGAGGTGCGAATTAATTTCAGCACAAGTTTGATGCAGGGTTTCAAGAGGGGCTCCACTAAGTTCGAACTGACCACCTGGCTCCAATGATATGCTTTGGTTTCCCTGGTTCACATAATGTTGGAAAAAATTACACTTTGATTCTCCAACAAAATGTAAATCTCAAACAAAAGTGATAGCTTGTTTTACCTGTTTGAGTCCAATAATGTAATCACCTTCCATTAACTTTTCCCAGTTAAATCTCTCGGCAATGCCATTCAGCAATTTTGCTATTTGTTCATATTTCAAAGGACGCAAGCTTCCAAGCTCAAAACCAAACTTTTCATGTTCAGTACCTATTCTGCAAGAGAACGTAAATAATTAGGAAAAAACCACCATTCCAAGAATTTCATTTATTTGTGACCGCTCAACAACTCTTTCACAACACCATTCCAATATTCCAGTTGTTAGGAAAAAACAGGCTTAGAAAAAAAACTAGAACCGTTGTAACCCTCACTCAACCACCCGTGATCCAAGATCACATTTCAAAACAAATATTTAAATACATTTCAAAGAATATAAGAGAAAAACAAAAGTCAAATATAAAATTAAAGTGTCATTGACTGACTGCATTCTGTAGTGAAAAACTTAAATCTTTATTTATCTAAATTTGGACTGCCTCTTATTTTACAAAACTAACCAAACATGCGGGACTTTTTCAACATTTATATTTTAAGTCAACCCAACAAGAAAAAGAGCAAAAACAAAACTGTCTGCATGTATTGAAATTTCAGCAGAAAACTAACACTAAAGAGAACTGAAGATGATGCACCTATATTGATCCTTGGGTTTACAACCAGAGGCGAGGTAATCGATGAGATGCTGTTTTGTAAGGCGTTCAGTAGCAACCACAGTAATTTCAGAGGCAGGACTAGCAGCAACAGTCAATCTACGGCCACCGGATCTAACAATTCTCCTGTCAAAACAACTTGACAAGAAACACAAACTGTCAGAAACTGAAGTTTTCCGTAGAGTAAAGTCATGCGGTGTTGCATGGTGGCTTAGAGGAGGAACAGATGAGGAAGTGACTGTGAAGATAGTAGACATGGTCATGGTTGGAGGACTAGCAGCAACAAAGTCAATCTACTACGGCCACCGGAAGTAAGTATTCTCCTGTCAAACCAAATTGACCGGGAATAGAAACTAGTAGTATTACATATGAATTGAAAGTTGCAATGGACATTATTATGAATAATTTATATAGTGGCGGAGCTAGAAATTTTAGGTAGTCTAAGAAAAAAATTAAACTCTCTGACAATGTATATACTCTTGTTTTTATCCTTGATTTTATTAATTTTGGCATTGGTTTTATTAATTTTGTCCTTAATTTTATCTAAAAACCGACTATTAAATTGAAAAAAATATAAATTAGAAGTTGAGCCGGAAAGAACCGCCACTGCATGAATGTAGTAAGCCACGTGAATGATTGCAGGCATAGAGACATACAACTGTATACAACTCTAAGTAATTTATTCTTTGTTGTATAAGTACTACAATCTAGTGAATTTTTCTTACTTTCTCTTATGTTTTTGTGCAGTGAAATAAAATAATGGAGCAATGTTTTTTAGTCCTTAACTTTATCTTGTAAGTCTATTTTGTTCCTTTAACTTTTACAATGATCAATTTTCACCGTCTATTTCTGCATGTGTATCTGACGTAGTATAGTTATTACAGTATCATCAAAATTTTGCCTTGTCATGATTGCTTGAAAAGATAGTGCGCCACTAAGCTACAACGCTTCTCGTGCCATATTATCATCATTATTAATTATATTCATACTTTTGCTTAATGAAAATCAATTGCATTTGCTCTGAAGGATCTTAAATTTACTGTAAGCTATCTTGTGACTCCCAGTTTTTATCTTGGAGTGCTAGCATACACCTATTTCATAAAGTGTGGATCTACTAAGTGGCGTGCTCTAAAAAAGATTGCTTTCTCAACAATATTGTTTCCAAAATCAACTTTGTTTCGTCGTGGCAAATTGTTTCTCTTTATTAGGATTGACATACATGCAAGTAATAATCATGATGAATGTAATTATATCCATGCATGAACTAATTTGATAAGATGGTGAGAGTTTTGATCTGCTCCATTTAGCCAGTTTCAATTATACAACGTGACTTGAAAAAAGACAAGTTCAATTTCACGGCGGCGATAAATCTAAGTTCATAGCGGCGACGAGAAATATGAGTTTACGCAATGGAGAGAAAGAAAAGTTTATGGCGGAAGAGAGAATCAAAATTTTACAGCGGTGGAGAGAAGCAAAAGTTCACGACGGCAGAGAGAAGGAATAATAATTGAGGTAAGACGAGGAAGAAGAACAAATATAAGGTCTGAGTTTTTTCAGCGTGGTGTTTGAGGTGAGGAAAAAAAACAATAATTAATTTTGATATTCTCATCATTTTTGCTAAAAAGAACATTACTGTAAACTTCTAATCTGCACCTTTAAAAAAATTAATTGACACATGTCACGCATCTAAACGAATAATTGGATTTTTATAAATTGAGCAGATACGAACTCAAATGGTTAATGTATTGTTGTTGGTGCACATCAAAGATGATAGGAATAATGACAGAATAACGGTTACAAAAGTATGAAATTAATAAGTTTATTTTTATAAATGACATTTATGACTAGTCTATTTATACAAAAGATAAATTGCCACATAGGCCCTAATAAAAATAAAACAAACAATACAAATTAGGAAATACTAAAGTATCCTTCAAACTAAACTTAATAGCTATGCTAACAAATTCAACTTCAGAGCCCCAGAAGTTAAACATACTTCTGGACGCAACCTCAGAAGCTTCTGCTTCTGACTAATAACCTCAAAAGCTTTACTGCTTCTGAACAACTCTGCTTCTAAGTAACAACATCAGAACTTCTGATTCTAACATCATCTTTTGAATATGAATTACTCTTCAACATCATCCCTTAATTCATATTCTGCTAACCAAAATCTACAACACCAATTCCATCCCTCAACCGGATAAGATGTTCAGTATTAACATTCTTCATCAGAACATCTGCAAGTTTCTTCTTGTTGCTACAGTGTGCAACTCCATTCAGAAATACAGATTTCTCCTTGAAAACTCATTTGACGCTGATGGTTTTCTTCTCCCTTGAAAGCTCAGTTAACTTCCAAGTCTTGTTTCCTTCTAAACCCTCAAGTTCTTTTTCAATGGCCTTCAACCACATTTTCTTCTTAAGAACTTCTTCAATACCCGCTTGTTTAGAATCTCCTTTTGATTCTGGAACCGTATCTCCTTCTGTAGTTATCTACGGGCTCTTAGTTGCTTAGCTCACTTTTGAAAAAAATTACTTTCTGTGTTTGTGTAGTTTGAAAAGTATTTTGAAAGACATTTTACTTTGACTTCGTAATGATTCTCGTTGGAATGTATACGAAGTGTTCGGAAATATTTGTTTGGAAAATGTTTAACTTTGTAATGATTCTCGTTGGAATGTATACAAAGTGTTTGAAAAGTTTTTGAAAAGTGTGAGGTGTGAAAAAGTATTTGATTGGAGCAAGCACTAGAGACTTATTTACCTACTCAAAATGGTCGTTTCTTGTTATTTTTCCTTCTCCTTTAGAATAAGGCTATCCATACCATTAGTTGGAAGGTAACTTTATCCGTTGGATGTGAAGGGACAATCGAAGGGTCATCGTATGGTCATTGAAGGCAACATGTAAGGATACCTTAGAAATTTCGTAGGGACGATCATCACTTATTCGTAGGCAACAATCGAGGGACGAGATCATATATTTATAGGCAACATCGAGGGACTATGATCTTTATATCGAAGGGACTATGATGATGTTATTCGTAAGCGTCTTTGCTAATGGTATCCCTACGTTCAAGGGACATGACCATTGTATTCGAAAGGCAACAAGAGAGGATACCCTAAGGGGGTGCAAGTGTGGAAGAGTGTGTTGAATTCAGATATATTAATCTTGAATTAGGGTGATTTAAGATTGATTTTATCTTGCCATACAAACCCTAGTTACCATACAATTAAATAGTTAATATGTACAGAAAAGTAAAGTGTGGAATGTAAAAGTGCGGAAAGTAAATGTCCTACGCTATTACATGGCTTCGGGCCAGTTACATAATATAGGTGCGGATAGTAAATTGCGAGAAAAGTAAATCTACGCTATTACAAAAATAACCTTCCGACCTATACATCGATTTATAGAATGTAAATGCGAAATAAAGTAAATAAATTGGAGAAAAATGTCTTAAGGGTAAGAGAGAACATCTAAACCCTATTTGCAAAGGAAAAAATATTTTTGATATTTTTTGGATTGATTTTGATTAATAAAACCTAATTTCTAAGTTAATTATTAATTAATTATGAAAAATAATTTAAATGTGAAGAAAAATCAAATGTTTTTGTGTCAAAAATTAAATAAAAGTTTTTAAAACCTAAATCTAAAATTAAAACATTTTTTAGGATTTTAGAAAATAGTTTTAAAATTATTTTAAAAGAAATTAAAATAGTTAGAAAATAAAAGAAAAATGGAAAAATGCAAGCAAACAAGTGTTAAAACATAGGTTTGGTCCTAGCAGGGCTTAAACCCACGCCCTTGAAGTCATTGACACAAAACTTTTCCATCTGAGCCAACTGCACATGATATTAGTGTAATGGAAGAAAATATATATATATATATATATATAATATAAATAAAATTTAAAAATCAGAAACGCGCGCGAAGGGGGTCGTCTTCCCCAATTTGAATTTTCCAGAGCCTATACCGACGGTCAATTCGTGGGTAAAACATTTACCTACGGTCGTGTCCATCACTAAAACACCTGCAAAAATCAAAACTCATAAATACAAGTTATAAATTTATTCCAGGGACATAGATCGAATGGAAATCGTCCCCTGAATTCATTGGTGCCCTTAGTTTCGGTCAATTTTTCCTCTAACCTAGTGTCCCCAAATTATGAACTCGGAACCCTAGTCATGGTGAACCTTTGTATCTGCATCTAAACACAAATTAACCTGCCCATGAAGCTTGCAAACATCATTCTAAATAAGAATATACAATTGAAACATGTTTATGATGCATAAATGATCATAATCGAAATTGACAAACAAGAGTGCAAACCGTGACTCTGGAATCGTGTTTCAGGGTGTTTTGATACCTTTTAACAATCTGGAATGCTTCAGAGAGGATCAAGGAATATAGTTTGAGGCTTTATTTGGTCTGAATCGAGCTAGAACCTTGGCTGCAAGTTACTTGAAAGTCATGATTTTTCCAAGCTAGGTTAAGGTTCTTGGCTGCCAATTCTCCTCCTTTGACCATCAGGACTTAATATGCATATATAGTAGAAGGAATTAGGTCAAGAATTACAATCAAATATATGCCAATTATGATGATTGAGATTTAATTTGGAATTGATTCAAAACTTGCTTTTTTGGGATCAATCTTGTTCAATTTCTTGCCAATTAAATATTTTCGAAATTTCCATCTTTCAATGAGTATCTTGGACCTCAAGAATGCTGAATAATAAGCCTTGCATTTATTGATTTGATTTTTGCATTTTATTTTAATTAAAATTGGATTAATTTGAATTAATTCCAAAATAAATAAAATAAAATAAAGGGAGGTGTGCAAATGGAATTACGAGTCATGGATGATCTTAGGAACAAATTTGGATCACAAAAACTTAGGCCCATTTAGAAGAAACTTGATTCTGCTAAGTATTTCTCTTCATGCACTCTTCAAAAATGCCAAACTTGCACAATTTGTATCTTGCTCAATTTTTAAGATTTTGAAATGTTCTTGGTTTTTCTAGAAAGCTCAAGATGTCCTATAAACACTCCTTTTGGTTTCATCTTCATTGAAGTTTCCATGTTCATGTACACTTCTTTGCAAAAAGATGACTTTTTGTTGACTTTTAGAAGGACCTATAATGTCTTGATCCATAACTCTCAAATAAAGCATTTTTGGCCAAAACTTGTGATACATGAAGTTGTAGAGAATTGAATTCTCTTTAAAATGAGGTTTGGTGGAAAAATTTCTGATACATTATGTGAAAGTTATGTCTGGTCAAAGTTATGTTGACTTTTTGTCAAGAAACCCTAATTTGGAAACTTTGACTGTTGATCAAATCTTGAGTTTTCTCGATGAATCATGATCAACCCTTGATCAAATGATGAATGTGACTTCAAAATCTAGATGTTGACCAAAAATGATGAAGTTTGACTGTATGTTGACCATAGTTGACTTTTTGTCCAATACAATTAATTTTCAACCATCTGAGCAATTGACTGAGCAAACTTGAGTTGTGAGGCTTGAAACTTGACATGGTGATACCTAAAGACATATGAGGAGGTATGGTGACCACTTGAGTCATTATAACTCATCTTTGACTTGAAAGAATCAAAACCCTAGTTATGGGTTAATTGCTTAGGAGAGGGTTCATCTGGTCAACCTTTTAGAAGTTCTTGAGTATAGAGATGTGGATTGACTTGGGAAATAGAAGGGGAAATTTTGGGGTATAACACTTGGCCTCTAGAATCTACGTCTTCAGATTTTTCACTTCTCGAAGTATGATCCTCTACAGATTCTTGATCATCATCAAAATCTGGATCAGAATCAGATTCACCATCTCACTGATCTTTAGAGTCACCAGAAGATTCTTCATCTTCAGATTCTAACTCTTCTTCAGAACTTTCAAGTCCTGAATCATCTTCGAAACCTTTAAGTTCTGATTCATCTTCAAAAGCAGAATCTCTTTCAGATTCTGACTCGTCTTCTAATTCTCCTTCAGACTCAGAATCACCTTCGGATTTTGACTTGTCTTCAACTTCAGAGTCATCTTATAACTTTGACTCTTCTTTCGAAACCTCAGATTTTGACTCATCTTCAGAATATTCAATTTCATTTTCTAACTCTGACTCATAAAGAAACACTTCTTCAAAATCAGAATATTCGAATTCATCTTCTACCCCTTCGGAATCAGAAAATGACAATCGCACAGGTGTTACCTCGAAAAATCTCAAGGTATTCAAGTACGTGTATTAAATGAGGGTATTCTCATAAGCTAAGGGTAATCCTTGAATTTCATTTTCTGACTCATCTTCAGAATCTTCAATGTCATTTTCTAACTCTGACTCATAAAGAAACAATTCTTCAAAATCAGAATATTCAGATTCATCTTCTTCCCCTTCAGAATCAGAAAATGACAACCGCACAGGTGTTACCTCGAAAAATCTCAAGGTATTCGAGTACGTGTATTAAATGAGGGTATTATCATAAGCTAAGGGTAATCCTTGAAGATAAAGGCTTTTAAGGAATTGAAGTTTATGGATCAAAGAAATTAATGGTTAAAGAGAATGTGAAGACAAATTATCGAAGTGGAGTCTTGTCGACCAGAAGGGAATAAAAGAGCCAAGGTTAAGATCTGTAGAAATCAGTTTAGCCGACCAGAGTATAAAGAACAAAAGAAATGGTCGACTGGTTTTATCGACCAATGAAGATTCTGGACTTAGAAGAATTTCGTTGTTTTAATCTTACCAAAGGAAATGGGTAGACGTAAGCCAGAAGTAGTTTATTTTCAGAAGCCAAAGCGGGAAGATTTAAATTTCAAAATTACAAAGCGGTTACCAGTGGTTCGTGTGCTGATTGAGCGCCAAATAGGTGGCGACATTTTGTGGAGCAGTTAACTCAAGATTCGAATATTTCTCATAGATCTCATCTAGTCAGTTACGTTGTAAATATTATAAATAGGTAGATTCAGTGTAATTTTCGTGTGTTCACTTGTATACTCAAATCACTTGTCAAAACTTTGTCCATTCCAAGCATTAGGAAGCAAAGAGTTGAGAAGTGCTTGATGTATGTGAATCACCACTTTTATTACAATGCAAATATTTTATCTTTCAATTGTCCCTTTCAAATACTTTACTTGTTTTTTATTTACCTTTGAGCAAACTCTTTACGTTATGTTCTGCTTCACGTAAACAATTCAGTACTCTCTATTGGTCACGAGTCACCAGTCAATTAGTTTATTGAGTCTTACTTCGTATAAAAACCCTTTTGTCTGTCACGAGTTGTCGGTCAGTCGGTCGAATCTTCGTGTGGAAAGCCGTTATACTTGTTCCCTTAATCTTAGAAAACTGTTTCTTTGATAAGAATTTCGACAGAACTAGTATAATTGAAAAATCTTAGCACATGTCTTAAGATCAACTGGTCGATCTTGCGAGTGACCCTTAGTTTTAGGACTTTGGGAGGACCAACGGTTGTTTACAATTTTCCATAATAAACAAATTGGCACACATGGCAGGACCAGTGCTAAGTGTATGTTACTAGATATTCATAAGTGTATGAGACTTAGGAGTGGTAGTTTAACCAAAGAGTATAATAAACCACCAACTAGGAGGCGTACGCCTAGGATGTCTATTCCAACTCCAAATGTAGATGAATTTCGTCGCGTACTTTATGTACTACGGATCCAGTGATTTCTCATGTTGCACCTTTGCCTCCTGTGAATAACACAACTTCCCCAATGTTGACTACAGTCTTTGCGCCCATTCTTCAGGTTCAACCGGTGAGTCCAGGGCCTACAATAACTACGACTGAAATCCCCTATGTGCCTCGTTTTGGCACTGCAAATCCTATTTATGGAATATCGTATTCCATTATGTCAGGATATCAGTCGATGTTGAACGCTGCAGTAGTGTAAGATAATGTTCAAAATTTTAATTCTCCTTTACAAGGGTCTGCACCTGGAGGAAATAGAGGCAACCAAAATAGAGGAATGCCTTCTCAGCCAATAGTACCCCCTCTCACTAACACTTCAGTAGCGGTATTAAGGAAACAAATGGATGATAGTATCCATGATTTGGTTAATATGTTAACTAATCAAATGGGAAATGTATTTAATCCCACAATGAGACTAATAGGCTGTCCGCTGAAACAAATCAACAGGTGATCGCTCAATTAACATGTTTGTGTAACTTTTTGGGTGCTCCCCCAGTGCTTGTTCGACAGGCGCCACCTGTTCCACTACCTGCCCCTGGTCAAGTAGACATATCGGCAATAGAGTTTGAATCTGTCCATTAGGAACAAGTTATAGGGCCTCAAAGGAATGTTGTTGTCGAACAACCTAGACTATTAGTTAATCGACAACAAGAGGTTGATTAAGTTCTTGATCAAATTCGACAAGAGGATTTAGCTATAGAGAATAACCTAACCACTATTGTTGAAAGAATTATGGCTAGGAATGGTATGAATACCACATTACAAAGGCCAACGTATTCTTCCCCTTTGTCTGAATATATTTTACAGACTGAAAACCCTAGAGGCTGGAAAATTCCTAAGTATACCAAATTTGGGGGAGAGCCAGGGGAATCGACAATCGAACATATAGCTAGGTATTTGACTGAATATGAGGATATGGAGAATAATGAAAACTTAAGGGTAAAACATTTTCCCTCATCCCTAACTAAGGTAGCCTTCACATGGTTTACCACTTTGCCTCCAAATTCAATTGACTCGTGGACTAAGTTGGAAAAACATTTCCATGAACAATTTTATGAAGAGCATTCGAAAATCAGTTTGGTCGAATTGTCAAACATTAAGAGAATGTTTGTTGAAACTATAGATGACTAACTAAATAGGTTTAGGTCACTAAAAGCAAGATGCTTTACTCAAGTACCAGAACATGAGCTTGTTCAAATGGCTGTTGGAGGTTTAGATTATTCCATTAGGAAGAAAATAGATCCGACCTTTGTCAAAAGTATGTCACAGTTGGCTGATAGAGTTCGACATCTTGAGCGTCTGCGACTAGAAAAGGTCAGGCATACTAAGGCTAAGGCTAAAAAAGAAAAAGTATCCTATGTAGATTATGATGATACATATCCCATATATGAGGTCGAATATATCTCGCCGACTGAGGCAGAATTCAATGTGGCTGAAATGAAGTCAGGGCCTGCGTATGAGTGAAAATCACTATTTCCTGCCAAAGGGAAAACTACTGTCGAAAACAATTCAAAATTTCCAGCGAAAAATTATACTTTTGAAGTTTCTAAATGCGAAGAAATTTTTGATTTGTTAGTAAAAGATGGTCAAATGTTAGTACCTCCAAATGCTAAATTATCACCATTAGATGCGGTGCTTTAACTGACAAAATTGTTGCTGAAAACTTCCAGAAGTTGCAATTGGAAAAAGGCAAAGCCAAGTAGTATAGTCAAAGGTTCCCTAACCCAAGGGACCCAAGAAGAACTATGGGAAGCTCCCAAAAGAAACCAAGGAGTTACGTTCCTTCAGTTGCTTCTCCCAAAGGTACATGGATTAAGCCTCAGGGGAGAATGGGGGCACCCAATGATGGTGCTATGGCTGGAGATTCTAGCAAAGGGAAGTCGGCTATGACCTACCGATAGGAACTCAAGTTTGAAAGAAAAAGTCACATCTCAGAGAACTACATGGGAAATAATATCCTGAGTCGAACTCAATGGAGACGCTTCCAACATCGAAAGAAGACTGAGAGACAAGTCGTTGCACAGATTGCTGCAAACAAAGCAGACAATCAGAAACAATATAAGGTAAAGGTTAATATTGTTGCTAAGGAGAGAATTAGGGAATTCGTGAATCGACCAGTGGCTAAATGTTCTGAATAGGCTACTGATGATTTTCGTTCCAACTCTGAAGAAAGTTTGGACATCTTAGTCAATGTCGTGTCTATTCTGCCAGCAAAATATGATTGTTTGACTAAAATTGAAGATTTGGAATATGTCGATGCTGAAGAAATGGCTTTGCACAAGCTAACATGTTATTTTGTTGTGAACAATGGTTTTATGGAGAACCAAGATGCCTTTTTTGAAAGGTCGAACATGGCTATGAGAAGCCATCTGAAGCCCCTGTTACGTGGAAGGTGTTGCTATCAACAAAGTGTTGGTAGCTTTTGGCAAAACCGTTAACATTATGCCACATCACATTCTGAAGAAAATCGATAAGTTCAACATCGATGTGAGATCCCACGACGTAGTCTTATCAGACTACAAAGGAAGAACAAGGAACACCATGGGGGTGTCCAAGTATACATTATTGTCGGCTCAGTCACGAGGCCGACTATTTTTATGGTAATCCAAGGAAAGCCAAGTTACAACCTTTTGGTTGGAAGAGAATGGTTATTTGGCATTGGGGTTGTGCCATCTTCAATGCACCAGTATTTGGTGATCCGGAGAGAAGATGACATAGTCGAAAACATCGAAGTCGACCAAGGATACTTCATGGCTAATGTAAACAATGTCGGTAAAAGGAATTTTGACAAGAAGTTAGCTAACATTCCCCGTGCCAACCTGCCGAGGATGTATATGTAAATTTAGATGAAGCATTCGTTTCACTAAAGCTGCATGAAACCCATGGCTTAACATGGGATGTGGAACCTCTTGAGGATCCATACAGTGAAAATTGGCCGATAGGCTGGGGAGACATCAGTGATAATGATGTCTGAGCTAGAAGCTCTGAAGAGGATTTCAGCATATATTGCCAAAAATAAAATAAATTCGGCATTAGAAGCTAAAGAAAATATGGTTGTCGAAGCCAACAAAATTCAAATTCTGAAGGAAGACATTACTTTGGTTGTTGAGCCAAAACCACCAGATAAAAAAGCATAGGTCGAAGAAAACGTCGATAAGCAACGTCTCGACTGCATATATGCCGATGGGCCATTAGGCTTTGAAAAAGATCCAATGGCGCTTGAAAAGATGCAGCCGCAATACCCTCTGGATGACATCAATCTTGGCGAGAAGGGAGATAACATACCAACTTATATCAGTGGCAATATTGACCAAAACTTGAAGTCTGAGGTAATATCTTTATTAAAAGAATTTAAAGATTGTTTTACTTGGGACTATAATGGAATGCCAGGTTTAAGCAGGGATTTGGTCAAATTAAAATTTCCAATAAAAGCTGGAAAGAATCCAATAAAGTAGACGCCAAAACACTTTGCTCCAGTAATAATGTCAAAGATCAAAGAAGAGATAGAAAGACTCCTCAAAAGAAGGTTCATAAGAACTGCAAGGTATGTCGACTGGTTAGCGAACATAGATTTTAGAGATTTAAATGTTGTCACTCCTAAAGATGAGTATGATATGCCTGTGGCAGATAAGTTGGTCGACTCTGCCGCTGGATTTAAATATTTAGGTATGCTTGATGGTTATTCTGGTTATAACCAAATTTTTATTGCAGATGAAGACGTGTTGAAGACGGTGTTCCGTTGCCCGAGGGCACTAGGAACCTACGAATGGGTTTCATCCCATTCAGATTGAAAAATTTTGGAGAAACATATCAAAGGGTAATGAATTCTATGTTCTGTGACTTTATTGAGGATTTCGTGCAAATTTATATTGACGATATTGTAATAAAGTCGAACAGCAAACCGACTCATCTGCAACACCTTCGAAAGTCTTTCAAAAGGATGAGAAAATATGGATTAAAAATGAATCCATGAAAATGTGGTTTTTGTGTGCAGGCAGGTGACTTTCTTGGTTTTGTGGTACATAAAAAGATCATAAAAGTGAATCAAAGCAAGACCAAAGCCATAATGGACGTCAAACCTTCGTCGGCCAAAAAGGAACTTTAGTCTTTGTTGGGCAAAATAAATTTTCTAAGGAGCTTCATATCCAACTTAAGTGGAAAAACTAAAGTATTTTCACCACTACTTATACTGAAGAATGAGGACTTCATCTAGCAAAAGGACCATCAGAAGGCTTTCGACAAAATTAAAGAATATTTAGTGAAGCCTCCAATATTGGCACCTCCTATTAGAAATAGGCCTATGAGGTTGTATATTACAACTTCAGATTCGACTATAGGAAGTATGTTAGTCCAAGAGGATGAAAAAAGTGTCGAGAGACCTGTGTATTACCTCAATCGAATGTTAAATGATGCTGAAACTAGGTATAGTGATATAGAAAAACTATACCTATGTCTGTATTTCTCTTATATTAAACTGAAGCAATATATAAAGTCTGTTGATGTGTATGTATCTTCTCATTTTGATATTATTAAACACATGTTATCCAAACCAATCTAAGTAGTGGTAGACTTCCTTGTCGACCATTCAATGGTTGTTATGCCTCAGAATTATATCGATTTGGTGCCATGGAAATTATACTTCAATGGTTTTAGCCATAAAATTGGAGATGGAATAGGAGGAATTATAATTTCACCTAATGGAATTCCAGCAAGGTTCAAGTATGCAATCGATGGTGTATGTACTAATAATGAAGCAGAATACGAGTCTTTAATAACAGGACTTGAACTGTTGCTAGAATTGGGGGCAAGGAACATCAAAATTATGGGAGATTCTGCATTGGTAATCAAACAAGTATCAAAGGAGTATAGATGTGGTAAAGAAAATTTAATCACGTACTTTGTGATTACCATCAGATTACTCAAACAATTTGAGCAAGTAAACATTCGACACATACCTCGACGATAGAATCAAGAGGCTAATGATTTAGCAAAAGAAGCTTCAGGGTACAAGAAAGACCAAAATGAAGAACCCATTCAGGTAAGAAAGAAAGTTCGAGCAACTTTATTATCTCCTTCAGATTTTTCGATTATAAAGTTAAGGGCTATAATTGCTGAATTTCAACAATTGACAATGGGCAAGAGAATGATTGGCGAAAGCCTTTGGTCAACTATTTGTGTTCCCCTCTAGGTTCGATAGAACGTAAGATCAAATACCATGCCCTCAGTTATCTTTTGATAGAAAATGAATTATTTAAGAAAACTGTTGAAGGAGTATTGCTTAAATGCCTTGGAGAAAGTGAGGCATATGTAGCAGTGTCGAGTGTGCATAGTGGAGCATGTGGAGCACATCAAACTGGACACAAAATGAAATGGCTTTTGGTGCGTTTAGGTGTTTATTGGCCCTCGATGTTAAAAGATTGCATTGAGTTTGCTAAAGGTTGCCAAGAATGCCAAATGCATGGGGGCATACAACATGTTCCTGCAAGTGAATTACATGCAATTGTGAAACATTGGCCATTTAGAGGTTAGGCATTGGATGTGATTGGAGAAATAAAGCCAACATCGTCAAAACAACATAGGTATATTTTAGTCGGCATTGATTATTTTACAAAATGGGTAGAGGTTGTAGCCTTAACAAATGCCGACCAAGAAGTTGTTATTGATTTTATACAAAATCACATCATTTGTCGATTTGGGATGCCAAAGACAATTACAACCGACAAAGGATCAGTGTTTACTGGGCAAAAAATGCAAGAATTTACGCAAGAAGTTGGATTCAAATTGTTAACTTCTACTCCCTACTATACTCAGGAAAATGGCCAAGTCGAAGCTGCTGATAAGGTGATAATTAGCCTAATTAAGAAGCATGTAGGGAAGAAGTCAAGGAATTGGCATAAAACCCTAGATCAAGCCTTATGGGCATGTAAAACTTCTCCCAAGGAAGCAACAGGGACTACTCCATTTTGACTTGCATACGGACATGATGCAATGTTACCAGTGGAGATACAAGTTCAATCAGTTAGAATCCACAGACAACATGAAATACCATCTGAAGATTACTGGAATATGATGGCAACAAACTTGTCGACTTAGATGAAGAAAGTATGTTGGCCCTTGATTCGTTGAAGAGACAAAAAGAAAGAGTTTCCAGAGCTTATAATAAGAAAGTAAAAGATAAGGTATTTGCTATCGATGATTTAGTTTGTAAAGTGATATTACCTATGGACATAAATGATAGAATCTTGGGAAAATAGTCCCCTAATTGGGAAGGACCTTTTTTAAGGTATTACAAGTTTTTTCCAATAATGCTTATGAACTTGAAGAGTTAGCCCCAGATCGACGAATATTGAGGGTGAATGGTAAGTAATTGAAAAGGTATAAACCTATTCTTCAAGAAATTACAATTTCGACAGAATAATTATTTATCGAACGAATGAGCTGGAAAAAAATTAAGCTTGAAACCAGTAAAATGTAAAACATGCATAAACATATATAAAGCAGAAAAGAAAGGCATTATATTAAAAAGTGGATAAAAGTCGTTGTTCAAATTTTACATAGAAGGATCACGAGATAATGGTTACAACGATTAAAAATATTTAAACTTATTCTGGAACGACCGCAGATCCCCACGGAGGCGTACAACATGATTCTCAAAGTTCTCTACTTTATCCTTAAGAACTGCAATCTCTGTTTAGACAGTAGATATTACACTGCTTACGGCCACAACGTCCATGGTGATCTTATTGACATGCACTTGAGCAGGAGTGATAATTTTATTTATCTCCTCCTCTTGCACAATAGCAGTCTCCAGTTCTTCGTTTAAAGCGGCAATTTCTTTATTTAATTCAGCAATGTGGCTGCGTATTTCAGCAGTTCTTTTCTTTTTAGGACTCAGTTCTTGTTGTTTCTGCTTGATCATTTTCATTATCCCAGTGATCTCTTTATTAGCATTTACCACCACCTCCAAATTTTCTTTTACAAAGGCCTCTTTCAACTCGACCTGTTGCTCAATTTCCCTTAGACATTCAACGCTTTCAAGCATAGGGACGAAGAATTTCTCGAATGTTGTCATCATGAGCTTGGCTGATTCAGAAATATCAAGCCCTTTTAGTTGAGTAAGAGCATCTGAAATTTCTTGGCCAAGAGCTGGATCATCATGAAGCATGTGAGGCAACTTGGGATTTAAAGCATGAGTGTGAATTTTATCCGTCAGTTTCTTAACCTTTGTTGCCTCAGAACCTAGCTTGTCATTATGAGCTTGATATTGGTCGGAATCATAGGAAAAAGTGCAAGAACTCACGAAGCTGCGTAGCCTTGCCAATGCTTCTAGAGTGGAAGCATCAATCCCCAATTTTGATGAAGGAGTTGGTGAGTCGACCTTCTTTTTCTCTGAGGGCATTGGTGAGTTGACTTTTATTTTCTCAGCAGAAACTTGAGGTGCACCTTCAGGAGGAGGGAGACTTTGAGACGTGTTGGCATTTTTATTTGCCTCTATATCCTGCAGGAAATCTGAAAGACTAGAGTCAGAGTTAGTCGAACTAGAACCCTTATGTTTGGCAGGACTAGTGACTGAATCAGAGTCACTAAGAGTAGTCGGAATAGTCAGGTCAATAAACTCACCAGCGGCTACGTCGATATTATTGTTGTGATGAGGAGAAGATACCTCTGAGAAGGGTGAATAGTCGGCGACACTTTGTTGTGGGCCAGAAGCTTCATCCTAGAGAAAACAAGAAAAGATGTCAGTCCAACCAATTTAACAAACAAAAAGAAATTGAAATAAAAATCAACAAGTACTTGTGTCGACGGATTAAGATCGATAGGCTCGTCCTTTTCAACAGGAGCAGCAACAGTGTTCCCCAATGGATTTTGAACTTCATCAGTTTTGAGCGCACGAGCCAGAGTGACGATGGTTGTATTTATCATTATAGTATCACCGCCTAAATCTAGGTTAGCTTTAGGATTTTCAGCCAAGATCACTTTACCTCTCCTTCTTGTAACAAGGGGTAGATCGTCGAAATCGTTTGGTTCTTTTATTTGATCAATAGGATTTGATTCGACCTTTACTTCGAGGTTTTGAGCCACATGTGCTTTCTCCTTCTTTTTCTTCTACTTCGCCACTTTGTCTCCAGTACAGGAGTCTTTCTTCATCTTGTGGCTTTTGGATTTATGGGAGTGTTGAGGAGAGTGAACATCAGGTGATGGCTAGGTATCAGAAAAAGATATAAGTCGAAGTAATTGTGTAAGTTGAAAATGAAGAACTTGAGTCGACAAAATAGATACCTCAGTCCTCTCAAAGTTGTGTTGTTTGTCCTTCTTGGACCTTTTGGATTTATCATATGGAGCAGTCAAATCCGTTGAGCGTTTTTTACTCTAGCATGCAAAGAAAATATTAGTTCATTTCAAGTCATAAAAATAGAAATAATAGGAAGTGTAAAAATACACCTACAGATGAGTTAGTCTTCTTGAGCAAAGGGAAAATCAATTCGTCGTCGGACGATGTATGATCAGGAGCAATCTGCAAAAACATTGTTACGTTAGAAATGCCAGATCATAAAAGATAATTGGCAAGAGTTGAAGTCGAGCCTTTGTTGTCGAAGAGCCAACTTTGTTGACAGGATCTTTCGGTGGTGCTACCTGAAGAGGGATAGCTAAAAGAAAAAATGACAAAGTCAAATAAATAGAAAAGTCGAAATAAAAAAGAAATCAAGTTTTCCAAAAGCTATTACCATTTGGCACAACAGCAAGCTCTCTTACATATTGAGGAGCAATATGCAGAAAACTTGGGTAGTCGTGTAACCAATACTTCGTCGGCACCACCTTGTCGGCCTTTTACTTATAAGCATTTTCTACATTCAACCAAGAGCTATACCACCAATCTTGGATAGGTGGGTGAAAAGCCAAGGCCAAAGGCTAGTCGATAAATGAGGAAATTTAATTTTTCCAAAATGAAGTACGTAAAGATATTTGTCTTTCGCGTAACCAGGAATTTTGAGTTGTGGAATCTTATCGGTTACCTTCTCCTTTAACTCTTGGGTCGCGTCATAAATGGTCTGATGAAGGTTATTTGGTAGATACACCACCCTAAAGTATTTCTGGAAAGCTTGGAATTGCTTGATGTTAGTGGCCTTTCATTTTGTCGTCTTCCCCTGAAAATGATCAAACATTGTAGTTAGTTCAGTTATCTTCCTTTTAGAATCACCAATGAAAGTAACAAAATATGACTGCCACCAAGTCTCGAACTCCTTAGTGCAGTAGAATGATGGCTAGTAATGGGTAAAGGTAAGTATAGGCCTTCGTGCCCAGAGATTGTCGACATCTTCTTTTATAACTTCCCAAGGTTGGTCAGATGTGATGTCGACCACTAGCTCGTGGGAGTTAGACAAAGATTTGGGAACAAGTTGATATAGCCCAAATTATCGAGCCACCAAGTTGGGCTGGTAAGTAACCAAGCCTGGATTCAGACCAACAATCATGGAAGACATAAATTAGGGAGTTAGAAAATGTCTCTAGAAAACTAAGGATCTTTTATTGTCCTCATCTGTTACAGGTGGGAAAGACTTAGGGAGCCATTCTGGGCCAGTTGTTCCATCAGAAAATGGGACCATTGAGGGTGTAAAATCGACTCTTGTCAACATGATATTGAAAAGCAGTTTAAAAACGTCGACGTTTGGAAAGCCTTTGTCGATTGGAGTTAATGGAAGAAGAAGATGCCAAACAACGTGAATTTGATTTTGGGGACATGCTATTTTTCTGCTTCTAAAAGGCTTAATTTCTTCGGGAAAAAGTGGCATTCAGCCACAAGTGCAAAAGCCAGAAAGGACCATGTACCAAAACGTTCTTTTTCTTTGGATTGGTTGGGTAGAAATTCTTGATCTGATTATCCACATCACTCAAGGATGCATACAAGGAGGCCAGAATCAGCTGGCCCAAAGCAACATTCTCACCCATATGCAATTGGGTGGCAAGATAAGAAAATTTCTTGGCCACCTGCATTGACCAGGAGCAGAAAATGAAACGGGATAGCCAGATGGTTAAAAATGCTACATGTTCTTCATCAGTTATAGGGTCAAAATCTTGGTCATGATGGTTGATGAAGTTGTTGTATGTTGGATTTTTACTCTCACCAACATCGAACCTTATTGGCATAGGGTCAGCATCCATATGGTTAAAAACTGTTCCAGATGGTTTCAATCCCGTAATGGCAGCAACGTCGAGTAGGGTATGAGTAATTATACCACACTTGGTGTAGAAAGTGTTGGTCGACCCCTCCCAAAAGTGTAAGGCAACCAGCAGCATGCCACTAGAATAGGGATGGCCACAATAGGAAAGCTCCAGCAATGTGTAAATTCCCATTTTTCTCCATTGACCACCTTTGTTGGTTTATAGACGTGTCATCTAAGCACTAAACTTAGGACAGTTCAACGGTGGAGCAGTTCTGAAATTTCTTTCAACATACTAAAGTGTAATAGGGTTTGAGGAAGAGATTATAGGTCTGGTGATAGTGCTAGTGGAGAAAAAAGCTCATTTGTCATCTACATATATTTCAAAAGGCATATCTGCAGGAAGGGGACCTAGGAAAGCTAGGGTTTTCTTTGAGAGAGAAGGGAATGAGTACCTGGGATTGCCATATTTTGGTTTTCTCCTCAACAAATAGAGGCTCTGGTACATATGGTTTAGCGTCGATGAGGCATAACTGAAGGTCCATGGCTAGAGAAGTAGTTGGGTTGCTATAGTTCGCCATTGTAGAAATCTTGAAGAAGTTTGAAGACGATGAACAATGGTGGTGTTTGTGATTTCTGGATTTTCTGATGCGAGAGATTGAAGAAAGTGGAGAGAAAAGAAGAAGAAAAAGTGAAGAATGGGGGTATTTATAGCCTTTGAATGGAAAGAAGAAATCATGGAGAAAATCTATGTGATTTCCTAAGTCCAAGTCGTGTCACGTCGAGGGACACGTGCCACGAGATCAAAGTAGAAGTGGTGGGCCACGTCTCCCATTAAAAGCGCAATGATGGCGAGAATTAAATGTTCACACGTCTCGAAACTGAAAGCATGACACGTTTCCATGATTACGTGACGTCATGGAAAAATTGGAATAGTAACGTCCACTTTTTGAAGGAGTTGGGACGACTTGGTCAAATGGTGGTAAAACTGACACTTCAAAGATGCCATTATCTCATGAGTCAAAATTCGAAATAGAATCTCTGGGGGGCATTTTGTTACCTCGAAAAATTTCAAGGTATTCAAGTATGTGTATTAAATGAGGATATTCTCATAAGCTAAGGGTAATCCTTGAAGATAAAGGCTTTTAAGGAATTGAAGTTCATGGCTCAAAGAAATTAATGGTTAAAGAGAATGTGAAGACAAAATGTCGAAGTGGAGTCTTGTCGACCAGAAGGGATTAAAAGAGCCAAGGTTAAGATCTGTAGAAATCGATTTAGTCGACCAGAGTATAAAAAACAAAAGAAATAGTCAAAGTTGGTTTTGTCGATCAATGAAGATTCTAGACTATTTTGTTGTTTTAATCTTGCCAAAGGAAATGGGTCGACGTAAGCCAGAAGTAGTTTATTTTCATAAGCCAAAGTGGGAAGATTTAAATTTCAAAATCACAAAGCGGTTACCAGTTGTTCATGTGCTGATTGAGCGCCAAATAGGTGGTGACATCTTGTGGAGCAGTTACCTCAAGATTCGAATATTTCCCGTAGATCTCATATAGGCAGTTACGTTGTAAATATTATAAATAGGTAGATTCAATATAATTTTTGTGTGTTCACTTGTATACTCAAATCACTTGCCAAAACTCTGTCCATTCCGAGCGTTAGGAAGCAAAGAGTTGAGAAGTGTTTGATGTACGTGAATCATCATCTTTATTTCAATGCAAATCTTTTATCTTTCAATTCTCTCTTTCAAATACTTTACTTGTTTTTTATTTACCTTTGAGCAAACTCTTTACGTTATGTTCTACTTTGCGTAAACAATTCAATACTCTTTGTCGGTCACGAGTCACCAGTCAGTTAGTTTATTGAGTCTTACTTCGTATAAAAAGTTTGTTGTCAGTCACGAGTTACCTGTCAGTCGGTCGAATCTTCGTGTGGAAAGTCGTTATACTTGTTCCCTTAATCTTAGAAAACTGTTTCTTTGATAAGGATTTCGACATAACTAGTATAATTTCAAAATCTTAGCACATGTCTTAAGATCTACTAGTCGATCTTGCGAGTGACCCTTAGTTTTAGGACTTTGGAAGAACCAGCGGTTGTTTACCATTTTCCACAGTAAACAACAGGTTCTCTTCAGATTCATAAGCCATCAATAGCACAGGTTCATCATCTGAATCACCTCTGGCTATTGTTGCTTCTTCTTTGTTTGACCGAGAATCTTTAGCAAAGTGGTCAAACCTATTACAACAGTAACAATGAATCATTCTCTTGTCATACTTCTCATTTTCCCTCTGATGTTTCTTTTCATCAGAATAGAAGACTTCAGACTTCTGAGACCTACCATGTTTTTTCAGCTTCTGGTCCTTCTTGACAAAAGAAGCTTTCAGAGTCTGCTCAACTTTCCTCTCAGAAGTTCTTTCAGTCAGACGCAACTCATACGCTTCTAGACTACTTTGCAGCTCTTCTATTCTCGTGATTTCCAGATCTTTAGAATGTTCAATTTCTACAACAATGTAATCAAATTGAGGATTCAGAGACCTCAATACCTTCTCTATGATTACTTGTTCAGAAAGAGTTTCTCCACAAGCCTTCACCTCATTAGTGATCAGAATCACTCTCGAGATATACTCCGAAACCTTCTCATTGTTCTTCATGTTGAGATTCTCATATTGCTTTCTTAGAGACTAAAGCTTCACCTTCTTCATCGATGTGTCACCACCGTAACATCTAACCAGTGTGTCACACGCCTCCTTTGATGTCGTCGAATATGCAATCTTCTCAAACACGTTCACATCCACACACCGATGGATGAACAACAACGCCTTCTGATCTTTCTTCCTCTTGTTTCTCCGTGCCTCTCTCTTCTTCTGTTGCATATGCTGCAACCGGAATATACCCATCAGTAATAAGCTCGAGAACATCTTGAGCCCCAAATAACACGCGCATCTGAATCATCCATTTGTTTCAGTTCTTGCCATAAAAAACTGGAAGTTTGGTACTCAAATTACTGTTTTCGTTCATCTTCACCCTTGTATAGTAAACTCGGATCTTCACCAAACACAGTGTTTCCCAATCCCACAAAATCAGGAAAAAAAGTTGTTCAAAGATTTAACACGAACCCAGAAACAAAATCACACAAACACTTACGTTTTCACTCGTGTTTCCCTGTGAATCTAACTGGAGCTCTAGATACCAATTTGTTGGTGCACAAGAATCAAAGATGATAGGAATAATGATAGAGTAATGAGAGAATGACGGCTACAAAAGTATGAAAGAAATAAGGTTGTTGTTATAAATGATATTTATGACTAATTTATTTATACAAAAGATAAATTGCCACATAGGCTCTAATAAAGGTAAACTTAATAACTAAGCAAACAGTACAAATTAGGAAATATTAAAGTACCCTTCAAACTAAATTTAATAGCTACACTAACAAACTCAACTTCAAAGTCCCAGAAGTTAAACATACTTTTGGACGCAACCTTAGGAACTTCTGCATCTGACTAATAACCTCAGAAGTTTTACTGCTTCTGAACAACTCTACTTCTGAATAATAACATCAGAACTTCTGATTCTAACATCAGCTTCTGAATATGAATTACTTTTCAACAATTGCTACATATAACATTTATGTCGCAATTGAGAAATTTTTAAAGCACTTTTTTTCATTTTTTTTATATCCTGTACATAAGGTAAATGCTGGTGTACTAAACTATGGAAGTATAAACCAGAGCTAATGGTGTTCAATTATAATTACAAGATACTATAAATTTTGAGTAAATTATTGTTGATGCATTAAGCTGAAAATATGAAGCACTGAATTGAGTTTAGTTATAACTAGTATTTTAAAGCTATGACCCCTATACATACCATCGTTGGTTACAACTATTATTTGTGCTTTCTCCTGGCTTTATTTCTCTCATGTCCACCCTCTAATTTGGTTGCACAACATTTGCCGTACAAAGTTGTTGATCTAGAAAACTGGCTTCTGACTGAAAACTGGCTTCATGTATTTCATGTAAATAAACAAGTCTTTTTTATTTTATATTTCGCGATTTTAGGATGGAACTCAAGTACAACTCAAGTCCACAAAGTTTCAAGCACATCTTACAGCTGAAAATGGACCAGCCTTTGAAGGGTTAATGACTCATCCTTCAATTTTAGAGTGTTTAACAAGAAATTTGTGGGGCTAAAAAATCAAAGGAGAAGGCAACAAAATTGTAGCCTTTTCAGACTAGCAACAAAGAAACATTTTAGAATGTTTAACAGTATATTTATTGAGGCAAATATATTCATTTCAACTTCTTGTCAATACTTTTGCTTTGCGATTCACTTTATTGATGAGGCAAAATACAGTTTCTTTTGCTGACTGATTCATAGTTTATATAGATATTAACTTATAAGTCATTTGCTGATTATTACTCCACTTAGTATCACGATAAGCTGTATATCCTTTTGTTTGGTTACTTAGCTTCTCTAAATTATCCATGACAACATATCCCCATTGCACATTGCAAAATCAACGCCGTTTGTGTTGCTGCTCATTCTCAGTAATAGCAAACATTGTTTTTGTATGATAAAATTTAAAGTTGAAAATTTATTGTTTTTTAAGTTACTTAAAGGGGGTTTGAAACCCCCCGCAAACGGGCTATTTTTGAGATTAGTTGACGCGGCATGTCACGTAAGCTTCCGATAGTGGTATCTAACGAGAGGGACTAAAAATAGGGACGGAAAATATTGAGAGAACCATTGTTTGAAGAAATTTTTGTAGGAACTAAAATTGAAGAGTGTCATATTTATAGGGAATAAAAACATATTTAACCCTATTATTAACCATAGGTTTACAATACTTCATTTGTTTCAAAATGATTGTCGTTTAAGATTTTTTGCACACAGACTAAAGAATGCAATAATATTGTCATAAGACATTATAGTTGTACAAAATTAACCATATTTATGTATTGGTAGTATAGAGAATAAAAAGTAAATGACACAATTGAAAAACTATCAATCAATACTATATTGAAAAGTGAAAATGATAATCAATTTAAAACAAAATTTATTTGATAAAATAACCGTCATTTGGAAACGGATAGAGTAATAATTACTCTCTCTCTATAACAAATTATAAGCAAATTTAACTTTTTTGTACATTCGACAATTAATGTATGTAGTCCATATACGAATTACGTATATCAAAAAAAATTAAATTTGCTTATAATTATTTACAAATGGAGTATCTCTTAGATTATATTACACGTGAAATAGACTGGATAGAGTTACACTTTACAAGCTTAAACATGACCTACTAAATATTTTAAAGTCGGAGTTTGGCCTTTGATCTTTGGTCTAGCATTTACTTAATTTTATGTTTGAATCTGATATTTTTGAATGTTTGCATAGCCTATTAGCTCACTTAAAAGCTTACACTCTCCAGACACATTTGTAAGCAACAAAAAGTTTTTTAGATTCATTGAATAAATGATGTATCTAATAATTATTTTATACTAGATACATCAATTATTCAATGAATTTAAAAAGCTTTTTGTTACTTATAAATGTGCCCAGAAGGTGTATTTTATTTCAATATTTATAATAAGCAATTCATTTAATGTTTAAATAGACTCACAAATTAAAATATCAACGAGACTAAATGCTTATTTGCATTGACTTATTCAAGTTTATTTATTAACATAAGTTTTGTAATACTATTTTTTTTATAGAACTCATGAAAACAACTTATAAAACTGTTCATAGATATTTTTACTTATTTTCATAAGTTCTTCGAGATAATTAAACTTTTTTAATTTAATTTAAAGTATAAATACAATATAATAATAATATTAAAGTTATTCATATTTTTTTAAATTATTCATATTTATTTAAATAGTCGATTTGATATACCTACAAGATTTTTGGGTTAAATACACAACACCCCTGTAATGTTAGCGAGATTCTGTCAATTAGGCCTTGTTCGCTTTAAAAAGTGACGAATAAGGGAATCGAATCGGAATTCGAATCTCTGCCTCGAAATGATTTACTCTTTTGATTTGTTTTTAAAGATGTCGCGAGCATCAAGCTTTATTATTTCCAAAACAAGAAAAATGAGATGAAAAAGGGAAAAGTCGCAATACCCTCAATAATAATGATATGCGACTAAGCGTGAACTAGACGCAACGCATTGGGAGAGATCCGAGCAAGGGTTTTTATATAAAGGAAAGATGTGGCACCCTATATATATATATATAGTTATCTATAGCCTTATTTATATATATGAATATTTTTGATATGTTTGTGTGTTTTAATTTGCTATTCTATTCTTGGGAAAGTTTCTCCTTTGGATTTTAAGAAAGGTAGGTTATATAGGATCCTAGGTTTTGTTATTATTGTGCTCGCAAAGATCATTGGGATCTTCTGCATACATATCCCTTAATGGGAATCAGAGCATCTGTAGCTCGGATCTAAGGGAGATATGGTTTTGTTTAGTTTGAGGGAGATAGAAGTATGCTCGCCAAGGATGAGACCTTGTGCCTACGTATTCTCAAAGGGAGGTTGAGAAAGTCAGAGCAATCGTAGTTCCCACTTATGCTAGTGGAAGCAAAGGGTGCTATTAAGAGACAAAGACAAATATCATCTTAATGAAAAATGTATCTAATCTATTTCATCACATACATTTTGAAGGGTTGATTGATTGAATCTTTCATCGTAAGTATTAGGTGTTTTGCTTGAGTGTACAAGTGTTACCACTTACGAGTTAAGAAAGATGTTTGAAAGATGATTGAATCTTTAATTGTAAGTATTGGTGTTTTGCTTGAGTGTACAAGTGTTACCACTTACAATTAAAAGATGTTGTTTTGTTTGAAAAGAGTGTGATTTGTATGTGATGTGATAGATGAGATACTTCTTCCACAGAGATGATAAATGTCTAAATCTCAAGGAGAAATTGATTATGGATTAGGGGGATGCTTTTAAGAAGCCTGTGGGTCCTTGTATTGTAAGCCCAAGAGGAGGCATTCCGAGGGTCATCGAGGGTCCTTGTATTGTGAGCCCAACAGAAGGCATTCTGAGGGTCATCGAGGGTCCTTGTATGAAGCTCAAGAGGAAGCTATAGGGTATGGTTGGCTTTGGCTTTAAGAGTGGTTTCACCGGGAAACCATCCTCTTAGGATTCAAAAGTGATTTCACCGGGAAATCATACTCTCAGGGTTCTATCCTAGCGCGGGTGATTCTTTGTATTGGAAGCCCAATAGGAGGCTTTTAAGAGATTTCCAGGTCTCTTTCTTGTTTGATGCCCAAGAGAAGGCTGAACTCAATGAGGGAGTTCTTTTGAACGAAGCCCAAGAGGAGGCTAACTCAGCAGAGGAGTTGTCTTATATGAAGCCTAAGCGGAGGCTAAACTCAACGGGTGAGTTGTCTTATATGAAGCCTAAGAGGAGGCTAACTCAATAAATGAGTTATCTTGTACAAAGCCCAATAGGAGGCTAAAAGGGAACCTAGTTGTTAGGCTAGTTGTTATGTTATAACTGAACAATTATATGAACAAGTGTGTGATGTGTATTCACAGGAGTTTATGAAGGAAATATATAAACAAGTGTATAAAACAAGCAATTAAAGCAAGTGTAACTTGAATATATACAAAAGAGTTTGGGACTTACACCTTAAGGGAGGCCCATTGGTTTAAGAGTAGTTTCACCGGGAATAATGCTCCTCTTAATACCAATGGAATCGGTGTATAAATAAGTGGATGAAAACAAACAAACGAAGTTTGTTTATGCTTGAATATTTACAATTATGATTGAATGTGTACAAGAAAATGAATATGTACACGAAAGGGTGAATATGTACAAGGAAATAAATATGTACATAGGAGGGTTGGGACTTACACCGTGAGGGAGGCCCATGATCAATTAAAAAATTCAAGGAGAAACCTGGTTTGGTTTATCTTTAAATCTAATTGGTCATGGAAAAAAGGTGTGTAAGTTTATTGAAAGGTTTTTTGAAAAGGTTTTGAAAATGATTTTGAAAAGTGAAGGATATTCACAAGAAGTTTTGAAAAAGATTAGGTTTGAAAATTGGAAAGAAAACATTTTTGAAAAGTATTAAAAATACTTAAAATGTCTCATTTTTAACCTAATAAAAATATAATCAAAAAGAAAATATTTTGGATTTTTTGACATAATCATAAAATAGGTATATTAAATGACAAGTATGCAAAAAATCATCTCAAAATGAGAAGTTTTGATTGGTTTTTGAAAATGTTGAAGTTTGTTGAAAAAAACTTGAGAAAATTAGTGATAAAAAAAAAAAGAGTTTTTGGTCCTAAGGAGGTTTGAACCTTGGAATTTTGGCTTAGAAGTGAAGAGTTTTTCCACTAAGCCATATGCTTGACTTGTCATTTAATCACCTTGTTTTGAAGGAGTTTTGAAAAAATGAAGTTTGGAAAAAGGGTTAGAAGTTGGATGCTTCTGATTGGGTCAGAAGCTGGCTGCTTCTGAAGAAGGTTAGAAGCATGTTGCTTCTGGAAGACATTGGAAGCATGTTGCTTCTGGAAGAATGAGAAGCGTGTTGCTTCTGGAGAGTGAGAAGCGTGCTGCTTCTGGGAGGAATAGCCTCAGAAGTAGTTCTGAAGGCAGTGGAAGCTGAAGGCTTCTGGAGGATGAGAAGCATTAGAAGTGCTTTTGAAGGTAGTAGAAGCTTAATGCTTCTGGAGATAGCCGCCGCTCGGGAGAATGAAGCATCGGTACTCGAGGGTGAGCCTTAGAAGCGCTTCTGAAGAAGCAAGCATCAGAAGTTGATAAGCTTTTTATTTTAAAAAAAGGTCCCAGGGGGATTCGAACCCTGGGCCTTGAGGCGAGGCAAAGGACTAAGTGCGTCTTTGCACCCGGCACATCCGGTTATAAAACAACAACCAATAAATTTAAAATAAACAAAGCATTTGAATTTTTCAGAATCAGAAAACGCGCGCATCATGTCATCTTCAACCTCCAGATTTTTCCTCCATGGATTCTTCATTTCTCAATGAAATTACATGATCCAAACATCAAACTTGCTCGGATTTTTATCAGGAACATGATTATGGCAATTAATTTCATTTATTTTAAACTTAGAACTGTTAATTTTCGTATGAACACGAAGAACCCTAATTCTAAGTTTGATTGTGAAATCATGTATGAGCACAATTTTAAGCAATTGATTGAGGATTATTACTCAGTGATAGTGCAGAAAAAAATGGCCAAGCCTTTTTTGAACTGGAAGTTAGAAATCAAAGAGTTCAAAGTTCAAGTTTTATACCTCTTGAAACTGAAATCGGGTTCCTTCGGAGGGGTTCCGTAAGTTTTGATGATTGCTACAGCTTCAGTGATGTTTATGGAAGGTGTTGATGTGCTTACCTTGGTTTAAAATGGTATGGATCGTTCTGACCAAGTCCAGCTATAGTCACTTGAAGTGAGAATCGAATTTGATGATTCTGTGTTTACAGTGATGAAAATATGATTTGGATCACTTCTATATGATGTATTGAAGGTGTTTGAAGTGAAAGTTTGGAAGATGCACGAGGGGATTGAGAGTTTGTAAGTTATGACTCAATATGTGCATACATGAGGTTTGGAAGTGTTTTCTGAGTTTGGATAGTTCTTGGGCTAGCTTGAGGATTCTAACAACTTTCTAATGATGTTTAGAAAGTATTTGAAACCTAAGATTGCTCAGAAATTTCAAAACTTGAAATTTGCAAAATTCTCCTACTTAGAAATTTGAAACTTGAAAATCAAGAAAGAAAGAAGGAAAGCTTGGATTATGATTGCTTTGGGGTGATTTTGAATGAATAAGGGAGCTCTGTTTATAGGCCAAGAATTCTGAATGGTAAGTAGAGGAGATTGGCTTGAAATTGAACAACTTGCCTTCAAGGGCAAGAAAGACATTTTTGCCATAAATGCCCATGGAATATTCCTTTAACCATGGTTAAAATCTCACTTGATCTTATCTCCCTCATAATTACTTCTCATCTGATTTTTATCATCTCTAACCTATCTTAACTTGGTGACAAGGCTTCTAAAAGGAGAAGTTTGTGAAAAATGACTTATAGTTCTTGAAAAATGACTTGTAATTCATGGTTATGGAGCTCTAAGTTTAATTTTCAAAACCTTAGCTACACAAAGTTTTTTTTCAAGTTCTTGGACATTTTAGAAAGCTTGTAACAAGATCTACAACTTTCATGTTTAGGGTTTTTCTTGAATCAAAATGGATCTAGGTGAAAAATAGCCATGAAAGTAAGGAAAAACCATGTTTCTTAACACTTGAAAATTTTTCTAAGTGTTAGAAAAAATTCAAATCTTGACTTTTTGTTGACTTTTTCACATTTCTTGATTTTTTATGATCATGATGGATAATTTGAAATGATTTTATGATTGAAAAAGTTTAGATTTGAAAGAGTTGACCAAAAGTCAAAACCAAAGTTTTGACTTTTTGAACAGATGAATTTTCATCAGATGATTCAGAATTTGTCTGATGAAGAAACATGGATTTTGGAATGTTTTGAACCAAAAAATTAGGTCAAGATGTTGCATTGAAGATGTTAAGATCAATCTCCAAGCAAATAGGTCATTCATTGAGCAGAAAGTCAATGATTCACTATCTTCGATCAAAACCCTAATTGGTCGATTCAAGGTAGATCATGAGAAAAAGTTGGGAATTTGAAGATCAAATGTTGATGATTGATTAAGATAGATCAATTGAGGTGAGTGGAGACTCAAACCCTAATTAATCATATCTTGAACAGATGAAATTTTGATAAAACCCTAACTCTGACTTTAGGAGCACACGCACGATCTATCTTGTTATAAAACTGTTAGTGATGCAATGATACATATGTGAATGATATAAGGTGGTATCTTAGGTCAAAAATTGGGGTATGACAGACCTTTGATTTCCAAAATGAGAATCCACCAAAGATTCTCTCTATTTTGCCAGCGTGGCTTTGCTACTTTGACATCATGTCATTAATCTTTTATTTTCTACTGATTTCATGTGAGAGCATGGCATTTGTTATCAATTTCAATTTATTAGGGATCCAAGGACACAATTTTGTTCCCCTTTCTTCATCCAATATGTCTGTTATGGTTATAAGGCCACAATATTTTCTCCCCTTCTGTAAATAATCATGTTTTGCTTGACCATAAAAAATTCACCCCATAGTGAAAAGTAACTTTAAAATGTTATATATCTTGGGAATAAAAGTTCTAATTACATTAAAGTTCTATGTCGTATACAAATAGTTGGTGAATAAATAGATCAATGTCATACCACAAGTTCATACAGTTCGCACATTGGAAGAGAATAATGGTCGAAATCACTAACCTCAAACATGGAAGCTTCAATGTCGTCGACTCCCTCTTTGTCTGCAAGCGAGACCGTCCACTAATAATTTATCAGCAACTGCAATCACCGTCGTCGTCCTCATTCACCTGAGCTAAATTTGGAAAATTTTGGAAATGGTAACCCTAACTATTACAAGGTTAAATAAATATTAACATGTAGTTTATTAAAACAAAATTAAAATTAATGTCATGGTGTTTAAGTAGCAAGGCCACACAGACAAAATGAGAGAATATTTGTTGCAATTTAGTAATTGAGGGCCTATCTAATAGAATCTGGATATTATGAGGGGGTTAAAAAATATTTTGTAGAGGATTAAAGCAAAATTTGCTAACATTGCAAGGGGTGTTGTGTATTTAACCCAAGATTTTTTAAGACTCGTGGTCTAACCTTTTTAACCAAATAGATTTATATAAAAGCTTAGGTCTTTTTTATTTAAAAGAGCTTGACCTAGTCTGGGTTTGTATAAAATAGACCGTAGACCTCTATTAGTTGGTCTAGTCTATTTCCATCCATATACTATATACAAGTCTGCATGTGGTAATGTAATTTTGTTTTTGTCAAATGTAGTGGAAACTTCATTAAATACACTATGTGGAAAGATTTATGGTCTATTTGATTGAAATAGCGATTGGTTGATAAGCTAATTGATAGTTTATAGCTTATAGTTGATGGCTGATAACTTATAGTTGACATTGATAGGTGATAAGGTAATTAAAGTGTTTGACAAAAATTAGTGGTTCGACTAACTTATAAACGTAAAATGACATAAATTATAAATGATAAGAGTGAATTTTTGTTAAAATAATAAGGATAAAAAAAGGAAGAAAAAATGATAAGCTATAAGCTAAAACTCTATTTAAAATAATGTGTAGAAAATAAGCTATAAGTTAGCAAAATAAGTTATAAACTCATAATGAAAATACTAGAGGAGATAAATAGATCCCCAAACAAAAATTTAGTATTTAAAATTCTCTTTTGAAACTAACACAATAATGGCAAACAGAAGATTAAGCCTAGATTGAACAAGTTGTCTAAAACAAACCGACTATTAGAAACTTGGATATGCATAAACCACATAATGAATCATATATGATGATAAGTCTAAATACAATAATTTATCAATCAATCGTTTTATAATGATCACAATTGTTAACCGATTTCCAATAAAATTATTGAAAAAGATAAAACAAGAAAATTATCGAATACTTGACATGCAATTAATTTTTTTAAATTTTCCCTTTTAACTTTGTTGATATAAAATATCACTTACAATCTAATTGATTATAATGTAATCAACAAAATTATGTTTAACAATGAAAGAATATGCCTCTACTAATCAATTTCACAATCAATAAATTGAATAATTTACTATACAAAGTAAATGAGATATATAAAGAGAGAGAGAGCGCACTAATTTGTTTAGGCAATATGTCAATAGTCTTCGCTATGACTATGCACTAATTTGTTTAGGCAATATGTCAATAGTCTTCGCTATGACTATGCACTTTAGGTTGAAAATTCAACAGTTTATATCTCCAACTACCTAATCGTTTCATTCTCCAATCACATGCACTCTATGCACTTTAGGTTTAAAATTCAACAGTTTATATCTCCAACTACCTAATCGTTTCATTCTCCAATCACATGCACTTTAGTACATTCAAGTTACATTGAACAATAAATAAAACAATGTTGTGAAAATTAATGAATAGAATTTGGTATCCTGGAATTATACAAAATGAAAGTTTGTTCGAGCAACATTTGCATCTACCGCATACCATTAATATCACACCACTACAGTGAAAATTATTAGGCCTTTCAAACTTCCGACATAAATTAATACACTTTGACCTGACCACGATTCCGAACATATAAGCCTCACAAGGCAAAAATTACATCACATATTATTCCCTATATCTAACAGAGGACCCCAAGAGAGATAATCAGTAGTAAAGTCAAGGTTTTACATGCAATTCTACCCAAAAAAGGTGCTTTACACAACTAACCTCTCTCACATAAAGAACCTTAATATTAATAAAGCAATTCTTCAAATACATGATCTACAGATTGCTCCCACTTTCCATGATACAATTCCAAAAGCCTCTCAGCTGGAGTTACACCTGCCACCACAAGAAAACAGATCAAACATTTGACAAAAGCTACCAATGATTCTATAACTTAACTTGCATTCTATAGCAAGATAATGAAAGTGCAAGTATAATAAGATTTTGACAGCTTATGAATATGCACATTTAACTAAACCTTGTTATGAAATGGAATAAGTCCTTCTGACACATGTAAGAATAATCGGGGATGCTTCATTAATAATATAATCTAAAAACCCATTACCTGTTCTAACCACCTCAGCTACCGCATTTAAAAATCCTGATTCCTTAAAGCCTCTTCTTTCCAAGCCATCCTGTAGATACATGCCAATCCATGCTCTTAGCAACATTGATGGTAATCGCAATAACAAAAATAATTACACCTTACCTTTGCCAACTCTAGAACCTCTTCAGCGACATGCTTCAGCAAACCATCTCGAAATGGTGTCCTTAGACCGGTTACAGTGACCTGCCAGAGAGACTCCAGTTGTCAGTGTGTGAGAGAGAAGAAATATATTTTCCCATCAAAGTTTCAAATCATATTAATCAGTCTGAAACTCAAGATGCCAACAAGTAAAAATTGAAATTGTTCCTTGTCATTCTTTAGTAAGCTCTGCAAGTAACTTAAGCTCTAAGACGGGTTCAACGCCATTTTATTTGAGTGTTTATCCCCGGTTACCCTTTTCTAGTACAACAAGATGGGGCTTAGCCCATGCTTCGAGCCCAAATAGATTTTGCATGAAGAGGCATGTTGAAGTTTTAATAAAAAGAAAAATCATATCTGGGGCTGGACCTAGCTTACTTATGCTTCTGGGCTGAATAATACAAATGAAAAATATTGCAAGGATGATACCTTATTCCTTAGCATTTCTCTTTCTTCTAAAGTCCAATCTGCTGTCAAATCCAAAACACGCTGCAAAGAAACCTCATCGTACAATAAACCTACCTGGCACAACCAAGAAAATTACATTGAGCTTATGTTACCAAATTGAAGCAAATCATAGATGAACGTGCAAAAACCGACTAGAATAAAAAATGTTAGTTTCAAAAAATTATTATTTAAAACATTATTCCTTTTGAATATCTTAGAATTTGGGTTTGGCCTAACTCATTCCTACAAAACCGGCTTGTAAGGTGAGGGTTTCCGCCACTTATAAACACAACACAAGCCATATCTCTAAGAAATGTGGGACTAAATCCACCCCTTCAAACCCAACACAATGAAAGTGCAATTAAGGCGGAAATTCCAACAGAATATGATGTGACTTTCTCAAGGACAAAGTGTGACTACACTAAAGATCTCATGCACAAGAAGAAGAAGGTTGCCACTCACCCAAAATGCTGGTAAAGCACACAACCTTCTCCAAGGCCCTCCGTCAGCCCCTCTCATCTCCAAATACCTCTTTAGCCTGACCTGAAAACAGTAATGTTTAAGTTTTATAGAAAAACAACTACAATGGAAAAATCAACAGATGCCATTTAAATTGTGAAACCAATAAAAACAAACCTCGGGAAATATAGTGGTTAAATGATTCTCCCAATCATTAAGAGTCGGTAATTCACCAGGAATACTAGGAAGCCTTCCTGCCAAAAAGTCCTGCAATGAAAAAACCTGTCAGGTCTGTATGCTTAAGAAAGCAAGTCTACATGAATTCTCTGGTAAGAAAAGTAAGTTTCACAATAAAGAACGGCAGGGATACATTATATAGCCTAAGAATGCAAGAATATTAAGGATAGATGGGAACCCTGAAGGTCATTCCAGTACAGTCGACATATTTCTTTTGCCGATATGCAAAATACATTGGAACATCAAGAGCATAATCAACGTACTGCTCAAACCTGAAATCAGAGAGTTGGAAAACAAAATAAGTGGAAAAAGACCAACTAAAACATTGCATGAAATAACATTGACAAAACTTTGTTTCATTGTTGTTAAACGGCAGCCATGGCATGGCAGATTTTTTTACAACTGCCATAACAAATATGTGAAGGAATGCCTGCCATGGAAGTACCATAGCCACTATGGCGTGTTTATATGGCAGAATTTTGGTCTTTAGCCATATTCCACTATCCATCATCAACAGCATTGCTTTCGTTTTTCTAAAAGAGATGCAAGATAATTCATCATGTAAGATGACACAGTACAATAGTAATTTTAACTATTACAGAAAATAACAAAATGCCATTTAAATTTTAACTTCCTATGAATGACTTCCTAAAGAAAGATATTACATAATTTAAAATTTAACATGTGCAAAACAATATATTAAAGGTAAATATTTATTGAAATCCTTCTTCCTATTATTACATATGTAGTTTTTATGAATGCCAAATGTTGATATTTCCCAGCCATTCGGTGTGTATATTTTCCAAGTACATATTATATGAAGGTCCGTTGAATAGGCAAAAAATGAAAGATCTAAGAAAGGCAATGAAGCCTAAAACTAGAAGGCATAAAATAACTGTTAAGTAATAATGCTTAATGATTAAAAAATGATCTCTTACCCGAAAGAGTCGTCAAAAACAAAAGGCAGCATGCCTGTGCGGTCCTTGTCAGTATCAGTCCAAATATGACTGTTTCAAGTTTATGAAAATGGGATAAGGCACCTTAATAAAGCAAAGTTAGAGAGGAAAAAACTGCATGAGAAGCTCCATGTACCTTCTCATACTGACAAACCCATTGGGCTTTCCCTCTGTGAAAGGTGAATTTGCAAAAAGAGCTGTTGCTATCTGTTGTTAAGGTAACGATAATGACATCATACATCACTGAAAATGTCACTTCATAAATAGAACAGAAAAATATCAACGTTTCTTACAGGCTGCAAAGCTAGGCCAGCACGAAATTTCCTGATCATGTCAGCTTCAGAACTAAAGTCCAGATTGACCTGTGAGAGTTTAAGTTAATATCCACCAAGATAACTGAATAAATGTCAGCTTGCATAACTTCACACGGCTCACCTGTACAGTGCATGTCCTGAACATCATGTCAAGCCCAAGAGAACCAACTTTGGGCATGTATCTTTTCATAATCTCATATCTTCCCTGAGCCACAATACAAAGTTAGACATAGTATGTAATTAAATTGAACCACTAAAAGTAAAAGAAAGAAGCACTGTCACTGTTCAGTTACTAAGTGGAATTGAGCCTGCTATCAAAATTTTCAGACATGACTTGTTCCGCAGATTACAAAAGATATTAAAAATTGCAATAGAGCATAGTTTATACAGCAGAAAATGTGATGAATGAATTTTATTGATGATGATGAAAAAAGAGTGATAACTGTAAAATGATAGATTAATGATGGTGGGGGGAGTCAGATGAAGAACACCCAAAATGCAAAAATGATAGATTTGTATTATTGGTGAATGGGTCAAGAGAAAAAGTCCTCTTACAAGGCACCCTTTACAAGAGTGCCTTAAATCTGACAAATTTCTATCACACACCCTTTCCTCACGACTGTCCCTTATTTGATTACTAATTTCCTGGGGTGATACTTTAAGTGCTTGTAATTAAATCACTGGCCTTCTATTCATTTACTCCTTCTAGAATATAACCTAACTTTGTTTTCCCTGCTATTAAGAACTGGCTCGTGCCTAACCCTATCACCAGTAGAAGAGAGACCCCTGAGGTTGTGCTCAAGGTTGAAATACATAAATTGGCCTCAAATGGTAGAAACCTCTTAAACTCTTGAGGGTTTTTCCTGCCTAACAGGTTATCTATCACTTGTTAAGATAGGGAGCAATAAACTCAGATACATCCATATTTATGGTGTAATCATAAGTATGTATACTATTAAGCTTAAGACACCAACCAATGCAACTGAAATTTGTAATTTTAATATGAAAGCCAGAATGAGAAGATAAAGTGACATCATTTATACATCTATCACACAATGTTATGTAACAAGAGGCAAAGGTATGGCTGGCATAAATTGCTGAATCCACCCACCCACCCACCCACTACTCCAACAAGAAAAAAACCCGAGAGAAGGATCTTTGTTCAAATGCAAAATAAACTACCAATCTTTAGACAAATTATGTCGACAAAATATCATATTTTACACTCGTATCATCCTGGTTCAAGATGTCATTCCTGTCAAACTCAGATGTGACTAACAAAAAGTCTATGCAGTAATACCAGGTTAACGAATAGATGGGCTGTGAAATTTGACAACTATTAATCCTTGTGTTTTTTTGTCTTAACAGCTATTTAGTCCTAAAGTTGTGAAATCAAACCAAAATAACTTACAAAAAACAAAGGGGTTTTATGCATTGATAAAATGGTCTACATTTAACTGATCCTGTTAACGTGCTGATTATGCTCAACTAGTTCAAAGATTTGAATAATGGGGAGAGAAAAAACACTACCTTTGGCATCATAGGTATATCTTTGCGCTCCCACTTTGGCTGGAAACCAATCCCCAAAAATCCAATTCCCATTTCTTCAGTAACAGCCTTTACCTGCAAATAGAAATATATACGGAAATTATTAACAGATCTGAATGAAACATTTTGGTCGCAACTCAGATTAGAAAAAATCAAACATGGAGAGCTAGTACCAAATGTTATTCACCATCTATTATGTCAGAGCACAAAGGTTATATTACTATAACTGTGATGACGATGCACATTGACTTGTGTCAAGAATATGATTACTAATTGAAAAGAAGAAAAAAAACAGATTCTTTTATCATATAATTCAAAACTAGTATGCAAGACTAACTTGATAGAGGTGCGAATTAACTTCAGCACAAGTTTGATGCAGGGTTTCAAGAGGGGCTCCACTAAGTTCAAACTGACCCCCTGGCTCCAATGATATGCTTTGCTTCCCCTGGTTCACATAGTTTTTGAAAAAATTACACTTCAATTCTCCAACAGTAACAACGCATAATCAGGAAGTATTTCATAGACTAGACCAAAATGTAAATCTCAAACATAAATGATAGCTTTTGTTGTTTATAAAAAATAATATTAGCTCTTACCTGTTTGAGTCCAATAATGTAATCACCTTCCATTATTTTTTCCCAGTCAAATCTCTCGGCAATGCCATTCAGCAATTCTGCTATTTGCTCATACTTCACAGGACGCAAACTTCCAAGCTCAAAGCCAAACTTTTCATGTTCGGTACCTATTCTGCAAGAGAACATGAATAATTAACTGCATGCAGACAACAAGTTATGATGACAAACATAAGAGACAGTTCAAAATTCAAATTCCATACATCAAAGAAAAGTATTCAGTTGCTACAAATTATGACAAAACTTAATAAAAGACCCCTAGTCAAAAGTAAATACAAAACCTAGGAAAATGTGCCCATTGTCCACTTTTGTCTATATTTGTCTCATTTGAGTTGTTGCTTTAGAAAACAACAAATCATTCTTTCCAAACTTTATCCTAAGCATTGATGAGTGAGACAGAGATGTTTATAATAACTGACAGTAATATGAGGACTACTACAACATTACAATTGATCATTTGAAGCACCGTTATTCTTTTGTTGAAATGAGACTCGCACAAACTGAATATCCCATCAATCTAATCCATAAACTATCACCGCTTCCTCAATTTATTCCACAAACTATAAAAATTTAATTAGTACCAAATTCATGAATTTTCATATTCTTTATGTACAAAACTGAGGTACACATTACCTCTTTATGTACTCAACTGCGTAACAAAATGACATAGATGCTCCCCTAATAATTATACTACTGATAATTAAATCCTATGCAGTTATTTCTGTATATAATAAACACTATAAAATCACTAGCACAAAACCAAACAAGATAAAATATATAGAGTAAATCATAAAGCATGAATCAGAAACCGTAGTTGCAATTGCATACAGAAACAAGCCACAAAATCAGATAGTACATCGTAACTAAAGTAATTCAGTAGCACTCTACATGTATTGAAACTAAAACTAAAGTGATACAGTATATATATTCCAGTAAAAAACAACAACAAGTGTAAATCGAGAGCGAAATACGCACCTCCATTTATCCTTAGGTTTACAACCAGAAGCGAGATAATCGATGAGATCCTGTCTCGTGAGCGGTTCAGTATCAACGACAGCGTCTTCAGTAGGAGGACTAGCAGCAACAATCAATCTACGGCCAGCGGAGCTAACAACTCTCCTGTCAGAACAAATTGACGAGAAAGAGAAACTGTTAGGAATGGAAGTTGTTTTCCGTAGACGGAAGTTATGCGGCGGAGGAGGAGCGGCGGAGGAGGACGCCACTCGGAAGATAGTAGCCATTAGTTACTACAGAAGAAGAATTGAAATCGAAATTGAGAAGAATAATTAGGGTTAAGGAATTGCGTGAATGAGGAGGAAGAGAAAGAGAAAATGATATTTCCTTTCTTTCTTTCTTGTTGGTTTTTTTATTCACTCCCTCAGTTACACACAGAGAACTCAGACACTGTCACCGTTTGCATTGGTTGTTAATGCTATTTATATATATTCGTTATTATTTTTTATTTTTTATTTTTTATTTTATTTTGCAGTGTTGGATTAAAATAAGAGAGCACATTGGAAAAGACTAGTGCGACTGTCACGCATTACATCACATTTCCATTTCAAATTCAGCGATACTCTCAATTTAAAACACTGCTTCATTTCAAAATTTTATTATTGTTATTATTATATTTATATCTGTTGAAATTAAAGTGTCCATTGAATTAAAGGAATCTTAATTGCCCACACTCCTCTTTTTCGTCATGCACTTTCAACCATCCTTTTATAACTTTATTTTTGAATAAAACTATTTTGACAACAAGTAATAGCTTATATACTGTATATCCGTCACCGTAAAACATTTCAAGTTAGTGTTTTCTTTTTCAAAAGAGAAAGTAGGGGTGGATACTGGTTTAGGCCGGTTCGTTTTTGGACCCAAAACCCTAATCTAATCCGACTTTTGGGTGATATAGCCGGGTCCAATTTCGATCAATTTAACAATTGGGTTTTTCAAGTTCGAGTTAAAACGAATTTGAATAATTGAATCGGTTTATTTTGGATTGCATTTGTTGTTGGGCCTAATACTTCAATTCGGCCCAAATAGTAAATTCAAAAGTTTTTTTCTATTTTTTTAGGCAATTTCTTTTTTCATTCTATAATTTTTTCTGAACCATGCGAAATTCCTAAAACATCTCTTAAAATCGGAAATATATTTCCAGGACGCATCAAATTTTAAAAATATGTAGATTGAAATCGGAAATACATTTCTGATTTGTACCCGAACTTACATTTTTGGTAGTATGCTGAACAAATAGCAGAAAAACAGTCTTGAATAATATCAAATCCACAAATTCAAAATACATTATTTCATATCATAAAATAGGTAATACATTAAGGATTGAAACATACATCAAACGTTACACTTCAACGTTCAGGTGAAAATTGCAACATCCTGATAATATCATCTACCGATCTCAAAATAGTCGCATCTAGCTCAATCAAAAAATTTGCTTCAAAACGGGTAAATGTATGCCACATAACCCGTATATCAACGTCGTTATCAGCTCACGGTTGATGAACTCTAGCTTCTCATCTTTGTCAATGGATGGTGAGCGGTACTCGATCTTCACAATTTTGTGATTGTTGCCATAAGATAGCAGGTCCTCCAATATCTCTTGCAGATCTTCAAGAAGGGTGTACTCGGTAAACTTGAATTTTCGTGATGGGTATTGCATGTAAAGTTGACATTTCCAACATGCCATATGATGTTCATTCTTCTGGTTTTTGGTGTTTAGAATGAAACAACATGCCAAGTGAGGTTATTTATAGTAGTTGGAGCAAACATAGACCTTACAAATCATATCATGTGACAGAGTGTAAATCAGAAATGCATTTTTCGATTTCACCATAATATAAACCGGAAATATATTTTCGATAAGTCCCCTAAGACTGAAAACCATAACACAAACAGGAAGAGAACCATAACACATGTATTGAAAGGTGATTTTTTTGTCAAAAGAACAAAATGGCTATATTCAACAGCGTAATACATTGAAAAAATGACATATACAATAAAATTATACCTAAGTACTTAAAGGAACTGAAATAAGTTTCATCGGAAAAAACCATTGGTGCTACCTCTTTTGACTTTTCCCTATTTTTTTCTATTTCAATTTTGTTCAACTTGTCGTAGTCTTACATCCTTTCAATAAATTAGTTCGGCCAGGTCTCATAAAGGATTATGTAATGACTCGCCCACTCCGATGATGTAAGTGGTATTGGGCATCTTGGGTCCAAATATACTTAAACAAAATGCGGTGGATTTGAAACCTATCCAACATAGATGATATAATCATTGAGATTTGATGGTGGAGTAGTGTGAAGTGGGAAAAACATTTCTAAGAAACCATATATTGTAAGATTAATACACACCCTCTCATACGCACTTGCTATAAGATGACCCATTTCAAAGAAGCGCATTCATTTATGCTTTGGTGCATGTCTATTGATGCAAGGTACTAACGTGTCATAAATACCTTCAACTTTTTTATGAATGTCGAGCACCTGTGTGAATAATTCTTTATCGTTCCTCAACTCTCTGATAAGAGTATCGCGAACAAGTTGGTGATCGTCCTCCCATTTACCCAGTAAATTAGAAACAACTCGAAAATCGCAGTTACCATCACATGCGACATCGACGATCCTTTCAATGTAATTATGCATAAAAATTGGCATTTCCTCAATGAATGGTATTTTTGATGGAGTTGGTGTAGGAGGTGGTTTACTGATATTGGCTCCTTAAAACACTTCTAAAATTTCGATGCAGGGGAATCAGGAAATACTTTGACAACGTGTTCAAAATATGAAAGACTCGTCTTTGTTGAATTGTCGTGCGATGTTGGTTTCACCTTCTTAGGTGTTCCTTTAGTTTTTACCGGTTGAGAGTGTGTTTTCAAGTCAATGGTCTCCATAAATGCAATCTTTCTTAGTTTCTCTTTGATGTGGAGTTTGGTGGACTCATCGGCTTTCAAAAAGCTTTCTTGTATCGCTTCCCATTCGGTCAAGATAGAGATACTTAATTTATCATCTTTCATTTTACCGTTATCTTTAAAATAGAGTCTCTCCCAATGATTTGAGACCTCGTTCATCTATATCAAGCAATCAACTTTCATCTTCTTAGATATGACATAAGCACAAGGGAGTCTATATGTTTTCACAATTGTGCAACCATACTTTGAGTTATCATAACCTACATGAGAAGCTCGTTTAGCTTCGTGAAAAAATGTAATTTAAAGCTGATTGAGAGATGTTACCGACCAACTGAGAATATAGTGTGTTGTCTTTGAATATATGTTCCAACACCACGATCCTACATTCAAATGTTATATGTATCTCATTATGTTGTTTTAGTATCATAAGATTCACGTAATCCCATCTCGTAGTGTTGTACCCTAATTTTTACCCCTAAGATCCTTCATCATCTCATCATCACAATGCATTAAGATCACAAACAAGGTTGGGCTCTTATGGTTGTCCTATTCCTAAGTTTGCTCTCAAGGAATCACCAAGCACATTGACTGTGTTCTCCATGCATGATTGATCTTCATTTATTTCATCTGCTAACCTCTAATTAAAATACCAAAAATATTTGCTTTTGTCTTTGTATATTTGTGTTTTGTAGGTATCAGGCCAAAATATCAAGCGAGTGTAAGTTTTTTCAGTGTTTTTTCCCCAAACTTGATATAAAACCAAAATTTCAAAAAAAACAGAGTGCAATCGATTTGCACATATGAGAAATTGATTGCTCACTGATCAATTTCAGCAAGTTTTCAAAAAAATGACTTAGTGAAATCGATTTGCACTAGAGTGCAATCGATTGCACTGCGCAAAATGCTGAAAAATTGGGCAATTTTCAAGTTTGTGGGCTTGGGCTCCAATTTCAATTTTCTTTTAATTTCGAAATTAATTACTAATTGATTCAAATTTGGCTCCAAATTCATTTTCCAAGCCTAATTCCATACCCAAACCAAATTCCAAACCACCACTCATTCCCAAACCAAAACCTAATAAATAGAGGTCTTCTCTCATTCAAATTTCAAGCTTTTGATAGCCAAATTTACCTTGTCAAAATTTCTCTCCGTTGAAGTTCTTGATAGCCAAATACACCTTGTCAAAATTTCTCTCCATTCTCTCATTTTTCCCCAATTCTCCCATTTCACTCAAAGCTTTTTCTTTTTCATAAAGATTAGTAAATTCTTCATTGGAATTTGCTAATTCTTTGAGCTAAACCTCCATCCACACTCCTTTTCTTCTTCAATTCTTTAGATTTATGCTTGTGATTCTGATTTTTGAAGTTGAAGTGAAGCAATTTGAAGTGTTACTCTTGCAAATTTTTCTTAAGATCTACAAGTGGAGAGTGTTGATCTTCATCTTTTACAATGTGATCTCTTGATATTTTTGTGGTTTGATTCATTGAGCAAACTTATTTTTAGTTTCATTGATGTTAATTTCTCAAATAATTGGTGGAATTTTCGTGCTCAATTTAATCAAGACACGCAAGGTGTTTGTGGAAAAGTTTGAATAAGGATTTGACCTTTAGAAATGTGATTTTCTGGTTTTTGAAGTAAGCAATCGATTTTCACTGTAGTGCAATCAATTACACGAGCTTCGTTTTGAAAAAATTGAAAAAAATTATGTTGATGCAATCTATTGCACATAGTGCAGAATGTGATTTTCACTTGTTTTGAATAATTACCCTTCTTCTACTCCATTTGTTTGATGATTGTCTTGGATTGTAGTCTTGAACATCTAATTCCTCTTTAATCTCAATAGACTTTGGGTGCTGATGAGGTTGGAAAAATGTATTGGTGATTCAAATCTACCAAAGGATTAATTATACAAATTGATTCTTGGTGCTTTGAGTTAACAATATATTTTGTGCCTTAATCCACCAAGATGAATGGTTGAAATTAAAGATGGAAGAATTTTTTAGAAGATAATCTAAGTTGATCTATCATTTCCCATCCATCTTCATCTTATCCCTTTTTTTACATGTGTTGACAAATATTAGAAGATGATCTACATATCATTCTTCTCGTTTGCTTTTTCAACACATACATCACCATTGACCGACCTCGTTGTAGGGTGGCTTCTACATAAGTCACTTGGCAATTGTTTAACATAGCTCTACATTGCTTCTTCTTTATCTTATTTTCTTTGTCCCGAATCAGAAAATGATCAATTGGTGGCATGAACTTTAATGTTCAAAAAAGCCCCAAAACATTACTTGAGCTTTGATTTTGCTTCAATACTTGTGATACTTATTGTAGTAGTCGCTATGAGCTTTTAATCAAGATTCTAACAAGTTTTCACTAACTTTGTCCAATTGAAACTCTCAAGCATCTTTGATCAAGTGATGATTGTTCCAAAACCAGTGATATACTTGACAAGTTTCAAGATGGTCACCTTGCTAACCTTACGAACAATTGACTCTTTCGGTGATATACTTGACAAAAAGCAATTGAAACATGTCATGTGGTCGTATTGATTCTATCAAGCTTCTGTCAAGTCTTTATGCACAAGCTTCAAGATGATCACTTTGCTAACGACTAATTACTAACAATCCGATGATATACTTGACAAGTTTCAAGATGGTCATCTTGCTAAGCATTATTAATTGCCTTTTATTTTCCGCTCTGTACTTTCCGTTTTTATTTTTATGCTCTTTACTTTTATGCATTTTATTTTAGTATTTACATTTCATGTCATTTTTTATTTGCTCACTTGAGCATTTATTTTCTATGTCATTTTTTTCTTTGCTCACTTGAGCATTTTATTTTCTTGTTATTTTGAATTTGCTCACTTGAGCATTTTTTTTCTTTTACAAAATACCTAATAATTCAACTTAAACATAAAAAACTTTTGATTAGACTTGGTTACTATCCCTATGCTCGGAGTTTAACTTTCGAACATAGGATTAGTACTTCTACATCAGCTTGGAGATTTTTGTGCCCTTGGTGTTATTCTGTCTTGCTTGGTTATTATTTTTGTATGCAGGTTATTTCGTTATACTCGATTAAGAGTGGATTTCCTCCAAATACAGCAGTTACTCTGTCCGTTTCTTTTCTTGAGACAAGAGTTTATCAGAGGCATTGATTTATCTGAAGCTTTGTTTTTTTTGTCTGGTTATTTGTTGCTTATGTGGTAATCCAAAGGATGGGATATGGTATTGGATCTTCATGTCAAGTACTAGTTTTCTCACCCGGTTAGATCTTTTTTTACTCTTACCTTTTATTTTATGCACTTAGGTTAGACTCTTCATCTCCTCCCATATTCTTTAATTTTCAAAATCTTCCATCTTTTTTTAAGGATTCTTGTTTTCAAAACTAGAACCGCTTTCATAAAAAACTTGGACTTAGGTCCATGCCTTTTTCAAACTTCTTTTCTTAATAAACTTTCAATTCATTTAATAATACTTTGACTTTTCCTTTCTTAAGACTAAAAAACATGTAACCTCATTCAAATTTTTGAGCCCTTTTGTGGCTTTCTTCTTAAAAAACATTTTCTTAAAATCAACCAACACACAACTTTAGCATTTTTTACCCGAACTACATTGGGTTTTAATTTCAACACTGCACATTGTTGGTATGTAGGCCTGGAACTTATTGGAAGTTTTATCAAACCAAAAATAGTAAAAAAAATACTTATTTTCTCCTCCCACCATCCATTTTGTACATATACTCTTTTTTAGCACACATATACAAATTTTCAAAAAGGCTCCTGCGGAGTACCGTAGATGCTTTGGGTGCCTAACACCTTCCCTTTGCATAACAAACCCCCGGTCCCAAATCTTTGATCTTTGTTTTTAGGATTTTATTCACTCTTTTTCCCAGTCATTTGGATAAAATAAAAGCGCGGTGGCGACTATTTTGTTATCTTTTGAGTTAAGTCAATTCAATGGCTTATACTCGCAATTTTTCCCACTACACGTAGTCAAATCATCCTTGTTATTTCCCAGCCAATTATTCAGACATGCATGAGCAGACTCAACTTGGTTTGTTGTTGTATTTATGAGGTGCATAACATGATCGGTCCATGCACAAACAATCTTCTCCTTAACCTGATCCAGTATTATGCTTTCAACATATTTTAATGGATCAGGATATTTCACACAAACATTCCTAAAATGTAAAACAACATCAGTGTATATCTGTTTTGTAGATGAATATGATAACACTTCATGCATCCATGATTTTATCCACAATAACACCAGCCTTGACCAGTTTTCCATCTTCACCTTCAATTTGTTTAGTCCCCACCGCGGGTTTAATCCGACTTTTCACATTTTTAGTAACATGGTACCTATAAAGTAATGCATAAGAAGTGGGAAACTTTGTTGAAACCGAATTCATTAGTGTTGTATCTCATTCGGTAACAATGACTTATGACATATCTTCTTAGTTCTTCAACATTGACCGACAAACCTCTAAAGCGCATGCAAAATTGTCCATTTTTTTCACTCTATAAATGCAAAACCAATCGAAGACATCTTCTTAGTTGACCTAACACCAACATTTTTCAACAACAGAAACCTATACTTGTTGGTCTTATACGTTGAATCGATTGTGAGCGCGGTGGAAAACATATTGAACAATTTAATAAAATAAGGATGAGTCCAATAAATATATGTTACTATTGCCTCATCCTCACATCTTCGGTGCCTACAAATATAATTTTTTCATCTTGAAGTTTCAAGAGGTGTTTCATTTTGGTTCGACCCCCCCTTAGCGCTAATTTGGATAAATAACGCATATTATACACTTGCTTTATATTTGATTTATTCACGGGTCTTTTGCACTTCAAGATTGCAAGTATGTTTTTGGGTGGTACAAAATTCAATGTCATGTCGGAAATATATGAGTTCTCATTCAAAAAGATCTGACATCCAATTGGATGATCGACTAACCTTAGACTTAAATCATGGTTGTGTAAGCCACATATCACATTAAATCTTCATTTATTATTTGTCAAAAGATAACCACACAACTTAAATGGACATTCACGTTTCCTTGAACCATCGTCGTCACATTTTAAATTTTGGGTTCGACGCATATATTTCTCACTTCTTTCGCATGTTAAACTCATAAATGAACATCTTTTACACGTACCATATTAACATATTGGTAGCCTCTGTACGAATTCACTATAGCATGTCTTCATGTAATTCAAACTCTTCTACAATTTCAAAATAATCACAAATATCTATCGTCTTAGTTACGAGAGGAGACACGAAAGGTGAAATAACTTGAGACACATCAGGTTTGAGAATGTTATATGGATGCACCATACCTTATGCAATAAAAATAATCAAACTAATTAACACACAGTTGTTGAAAAATAAAGTACTCCCAGGAACCGGAAATACATTTCTGATATTGTACAACTACTAATCGGAAATATATTTTCGGTTTTAGCGTAACTATAGTAGAATGAAAATCACATTAATGTGAAGAATGAGTATTGAAATGAATAGACTTTACCTGAAATTCTACTTCCTTGAACTCCTTTTTGATATGATGAACCACAAGAATAAAGATTTGGAGTGAAAAAATGGATTGCGAATGAAAGGGTTTTTTCGAAGGTTTATGGAAGGAAAAAGAATGAGGTTGATCATTGTTCAACATCTTGGTTACTACTTACGGCGCTGGAAACGCCTACATTGAGTTCTGGTTATGAGATTCTTACTCATGTAGTTTTCAGAGATATGGCTTTTCCTCTCTGTCTTGAACTTATGTCAGTAACTAATAGCCGACTTCCCGTTGTCTTTATTCATGATGCCACCCCTTAGGGCCTCCTTTTTTCCCTGAGGCTGGATCCAAGTGCCTCTAGGAGATTTTGTTGATGGAATATAACTCCTTGGCCTTGCCTGGGAGTTTCCTACAGTCTTCTTTGAAGTTCCCTCTCTTAGAGTGGGGAAACTTTGATTATAACGTTTACCCTTAGCCTTCACCAACTGCAGCTTATGGAAATTCTCGGCATCTATTTTATCGGTCAAAGCGCCACATCTGGGACACAAGAAAGCTTGAGAACCCTTGTTCCTGCAGCAGTAGAGAAAGTCTAGCAGGTCTTCCTCAGGCCTTGGGTAAACATCATCCAAGTTGACATACGGGTTTTCACCAGTGCCCTCAACCATGTTATCATCAGGAAACTCAGTAATTTCCACCATATGAATGTCGACAGGGTCGACAAATAAGGCGTCTTCTTGCCTAAGAGGGTCACATCAATCTTTATCTTTCTTACAACAAATTTCAACCTATCCTTTTGCAATGACTTCTGCACAAGATCCTTGAAAAGAAAACATTGAGAGATTATGTGACCAAGATAATTATGAAATTTACAAAAACCCTTTTTTCTGTCGTTGTTCTAATGGTGGTAACTTAGCACCTGGAGATACTAAAATTTTACCATCTTTAACTAACAAATCAAAAACTTCTTTACACTTAGTGACATCAAAGGTATAAGTTTTCGCATGAAACTTTGAATTGTTTTCGGCAATATTTTTCCCTTTAGCATGAAATGGTGATTTGCATTCATATGAAGGCCCTGGCTTCATTTCATCCACGTCAACTTCTATCTCTGTTGGTGAGATATAGTCGGCCTCATAAATGGGATTTGTGTCATCATAATCTATGAAGGCTACTTTTTTCTTTCTTAGCCTTAGTATGTCTAGCCTTTTCTAATCTCAGACGCTCAAGATGTCGAACTCTATTAGATAACTGTGACATACTTTTCACAAAGGTCGGATCTATTTTCTTCCTAATGGAATAATCTAAACCCCCAACAACCATTTGAACAAGCTCATGTTCTAGCACTTGAGTAAAACATCTTGCTTTCAATGAACTAAACCTATTCAGATAGTCATCAATGCTTTCAACAAACCTTTTTTTAATGTTTGATATTTCGACCAAACAAATTTTCGAATTCCCCTCACAAAATTGTTCGTGAAAAAGTTTTTCTAACATAGTCCACGAGTCAATTGAATTTGGAGGCAAAATAGTAAACCATGTGAAGGTTGTCTTAGTAAGGGGTGAGGGAAAATAATTTACCCTTAAATTTTTATTATTCGCCATATCCCCCGACTCAGTTAAGTATCTAGCAATGTGTTCTATTGTCGACTCACCAAATTCACCCCCAAATTTTGTATACTTAGGAATTTTCCGTCCTTTAGGGGTTTCAGTCTGTAAGATATACTCAGACAAAGGTGAATAATATGTTGGCCAGTGTGGTATTCATACCATTCCTAGCCATAATTCTTTCGACAGTAGTTAAATTATTTTCTATGGCTAAATCCTCATGTCGAATTTGATCGACAATTTGATCAGCCTCTTATTGTCGATTTACCGATACACTAGGTGGGTCGACTACAAGATTTCTCCGAGGCACTATCACTTGTCCCTGATGGACAATTTCATCCTCGATTGCTGATAACACGAATTTATATAACATATTTGACTTAATTTTCATAGATAATATTACTATTTTTATTTAATTATTCTGTTTTATTTCCATATTATGTTGGTATTTCTTTTGTTTCAGGTATTTGTATTAAATAAAGATAAATTAAGCAAAGAAATAAAATTGAGGAAAAATCGGATTAAAAAGCCAAAGAAATGAAGAAAAAGGGGTGATATAACAAAAAGGAGGAGTTAAGAAGAAAGAAATAATTATAAGACTAAGCCGCCAGGTTCAGGGTGACGTGGACGACCGTAACACGCTAATAGCCTTGTGACTAAACCTCCACGACCTTAACACGGGAAAACATGAAACCTGTTCGTAACGCATTTGTAACGACCGTAATGCGCCTAATATCAGTTACAAAACAAGTGCAGAACGTGGAAAAGCTTCAGCAGAGGAGTCAAAGACTCCTGAAACTTCTCAACCACCCACTCATGCCACGTTCAACCCACGTCTCACACTTCCTTCTTCTGTCCCATGTTCTCCCATGATTCTGGCAGTTTTTTACCCATGATCTCCACTAGCCTTCGTACAACATGAAAACGGGAAGTTACAAATGAAGCCTATAAATACAAGTTCAACCTTCAATGCAAGGGTCGGCGATTTCTTCCTGGACAATCGTTCTTCCGTTTTCGCATTTTTCAGTTTTGTATTTCAGTTTTGTATTTCGTATTTTATTTTCTTTTCAGTTTCTTACTGTTATTTTATTTTTCCTATTTCAGTTTCTTTTCTTATATTTTATTTTTAGTTTAAGCTTTTGTAATTTTCTCACAACAATTTCTACACCGGAAATTGTTGTGTATTTTTCACTGATCTAACCTTACGTTAGATCTAGTGCTTTTTATTTCCTTGTTGCAAAATTTTCTTTTCGATTCAAGAAGTCTCCGAGCAGATCCAACCGACTTGTGGTGGAATGCTCGTTTATTTCGAAGAACAAGATTATTCAAGTATTATTATTTCCAGGTTCTTAATATAATTATTTTATTTTATTTAAGTATTGTTGCTTGGTATTTATTTACTTGATTATGGATATGTTTAAATATATTGAACCTTATTATTTATGCATGTCTGAATTAATAAATATGTCCGGCTAAACCGTTTAGGTATCGGTGTGTAATAGTAGTAAAAGTAGGAATTAAATTGTTTCTAAGCTAAAATATTAATTAACATAATTTCTGGTTATGACTTTTTATAATTAAAATTAATATTTTCGTTACGAAAGTAAGATAAGTAGAATAGGTTAGGATCGAGACCACGAAAGTGTGAGGTTTTAACCGGATAGCTAAAGTTAGGCATTTGATTTAAATACAGTGAAAGCGCTTTAAAACGAATTAGATTTTATTAAGTTTCCAAAGAATATTTTCTAAACACTTATGGGCTAGCGAGAGCAGGCATAGGACTTTAGGAGTATAATCCGAGATAAGACCATGAAAGTGTGAGTTAAGGGTTTTTAAACTGATAATTTCTACAGAACAATTCAGTTAACCATCTTTATACGCTTAGATCCAATTTAATCCGCTTAGGTTCACTACGTTACGTACCGATATCCGTTTTATTTATATTTCTATTTTTCCTTAAACCAAATCCAAAAGAATTATTCGCCTTAGCTGTATACCGTAACTTAGGATAATAATAGATCGATTTATAGTCTCTGTGGGTTCGATATCTTTTTAAAACTACGCGATAGGACTGTGCACTTGCGGTCTCCCGATTTATAGACGATAAAGTCTCGTGATCAATTGCCCCCGTGTATGGTTGAATAGGTGCAGTTAATCGAACAACAGGTGGCGCATGTCAAACAGGCGCTGGGGGAGCACCCAAGAAGTTACACAAACGTGTTAATTGGGCAATCACCTGTCGACATGTTTCAGCGAACTATCTATTAGTCTCAACCGACTCTTGTACTATAGGGTTAAATATATTACCCATTTGATTAGTTAACATATTAACTAACCCATGTTTACTATCATCCATTTGTTGCCTTAACACCACTACTGACGTGTTAGTGATAGGCGGTACTACTGGCTGAGAAGGAAATCCTCTATTTTGGTTGCCTTTATTTCCTCCTGGTACAGATCCTTGTAAAGGAGAATTCAAATTTTGAACATTATTTGACATTACCGTTGTGTTTGATGTCGATTGATATCTTAGCATCATAGAATTAGACAATCCATAAACAGGATATGCAGTGCCAAAATGAGGCATATGAGGTATTTCAGTCGTAGTCATCGTAGGCCTTGGACTCGTCGACGGAGCCTGGGAAATGGGGGCAAAGACTGCAATCGACACTGGGGCATTTGGATTATTTAGAGGGGGCAAAGACTGCAATCGACACTGGGGCATTTGGATTATTTAGAGGGGCAAAGGTGGAACCTGAGAGATTACTAGATCTGTAGTACTTAAAGTTCGTGACGATACTTCGTCTATGTTTGGGGTGGGATTAGTCATCATTGGTGTACGACTCCTAATTGGTAGTTTATTATACTCTTTGGTTAAACTTTCACTCCTAAGTCTCATACACTTGTAATATTTAACAAAAGACACTTAGCATTGGTCCCACTGGGCGTGCCAATTTGTTTACTGTGAAAAATGGTAAACAACCGATGATCCTCCCAAAGCCCTAAAAACTAAGGGTTACTCGCAAGATCGACCAGTTGATCTTAAGACATGTGCTAAAAGTTTGAAAATACACTTGTTATGTCGAAATCCTTACTATGAGAAACAATTTTCTATGAATAAGGGAATAAGTATAAAATAAGTTTTGCACACTATGATTCAACTGATTGACTGGTGGCTCGTAACCGACAGAAGGTGTTCATACGAAATAAACAATAACGTAAAGGAATTGTTCAAGAATCAATAGACCGACTAACTGGTAACTCGTGACCGACATAAGATATTGAATTGTTTACGCGAAGCAGAAAACAACGTAAAGAGATTTCTCATAAGTAAATAGAAAACAAGTAAAGTATTCAAAAAGACAATTGAAAAGTAAAGGATTTGCATTGAAATATAAATGGTGATTCACGTACATCAAACACTTCTGCACTCTTTGCTTCCTTATGCTTGAAATAATCGAGTTTGACAAGTGATTTTAGTACAATTGAACACACAAAATTCTACACTGAACCTTTTTATTTATAGTGATTACAACGTAACTGCCTATACACATTATCTACTAACACGTATCTTAGCCTAAAACAATTGTTCCTCCAGCTTTCGCCACCTATTTGACGCTCAATTAGAACTCAAACTGCTGGTGACTTCAAAATTCAAATCTTCCCGCTTCTGGCTTGCTTCGACGTTATCTATTGGCAAGACTGAATCATCAAAATTCTTCTAAGTCTTGAATTTCCTTTGGTCGACAAGACCAATTTCGACTATATACTCATTCTTCATCCTTTGGTCGACTAGACAAATTTTTAACTATCTTGTCATTTATACCAATTTCTCTCCTTTTGGTCGACAAGGCTAGACTTTGACATTTTGGCTTGATATTCCCATTGAACATTGAATTCTTTAGTTTGACAAAGCCAAACTTCGACCAGGCTTTTAATTTCTTTAAAAACCTTATATCAAAGGATTGCCCTTAGCTATAGGAAACGAATATACCTTCAAGATTTTTTAAGGTAACACCCCATGATTGGAATTTTGAGTTGAAGTGGAATTGCCATCATACTAGAGGTAAAGGTTGTCAAGGCTGCCAAGTTGAAAATTGTACTTACAGAAACGATATACTCCATTTAAAGTAATAGAAATCAGATGATCTTTCTAAGAAAAATTTACTTTGTACCCCTACAATTATACTCGTATTCCTACATACAAAAAATTTGGACCGAAATACCCTTGTATAAATAATTTATATTTTGTAAATTTTTACTTTTTTCTTACTTTTCAAAAAAGCTTTCGAAACACCCAAAAATATATAAATCGAAACACCTTTTCAAAGTCTTCCTGTAAAAAAAAATTACTTATTAATATACTGAAACACCTTGTAAAAGAGTTTTGGTAGTCAACATTTTCAATTTGCATACTAGAACACTTATTTAAAGTGTTCCGGTAGTTTGATTTTTTTAAAAAAAATTAAGACTTTAGACAACGGTTTGTTGCTAAAAGTGATTTTTTCTCAAAAAGTTTCTTTAGGCGACAATTTTTCTTCTCCAGCTCACTTTTAGCAATTTGTTAAAACCGTAGCCTAAACTCTTGAATTTAAAAATAAAATTAAACTACCGAAACACTTTGAATAAGTATTCTGATATGCAACTTTAAAATTTTGATTATCATAACACTTATTCAAATGTTTCAATAGTTTTATTTTATTTTTAAATTCATGACAACACTTTTCTTTCGTGCTAAAAGTGGGTTGTTGTAGAAAACCGTTGTCTCATGACACTTTTGCAATAAAATGCACTTTTAGCAACCCATTAAATCATTGCCTGAAGTCTTGAAATTTTTTTTAAAAAATTAAACCACCAAAACACTTTAAATCTAGTATATTAAAAATTAATTTTTTTTATTAAAAGACTTTGAAAAAGTGTTTCAATTTATATTTATTTTTTTGTGTTTCAAAATTTTTATGAAAAATAAGAAAAAAATAAAAAAAATTAAAATATAAATTATTTTTTTGTGTTTCAAAATTTTTATGAAAAATAAGAAAAAAATAAAAAATTTAAAATATAAATTAATTATATTATTTCGGTCCAAAATATTTGTATGAAGGAATATAAATATAATTATTTATAAGAACACAAAGTAAACTTTTCTCTTTCTAAAAAGAGCTACAAGGGAATTATAAAGTGCAAATGTTATCCAAAATGTGATTTGGAGAGCGGAATTTGACATGAAATTAGCCATGTATTATAACAGACTTAAACTTGAATTGGAAATTAGTCATCTACTATAATAATAGACTTGAGGTTTGATTTGCTTGGTTGTTGTTAGGTTCTCCTAGTTGTTGTTGTTTTTTTGTCTCTTTGTTAGCCTAGATCTTTAGTTCGGCATGTGTAATTTCGTATGTATTTTTGGAATAAAATTATTATCTTTGCTCCCAAAAGAATTATAAAAAAAATCAATTTTTACTAATATTCTATTTCATATGTAACCATTCTAAAATAAATAGTAATTGTGAAATAATTTACTCAATAGAAGTAACCATTCTAAAATAAATATTTTATGTAGTAATTGCGAAATGATTTACTCAACAGAAGTAACCATTCTAAAATAAATACTTAATGTAGTAATTGTGAAATAATTTACTCAAAGACAAACTAGAATTCTCCTTCTGTTAATTTGGCTTTGTTTTTTTAAATAATTTTATAGTGTAATATTATTTTGTATAAAAATATTTACAAAGAAATTTTTTATAAAAATTTCAGATGAAAATTTAGTTTGAATAGTTATTCTTAAAATGATATTATAGATGATTCATCATTTTAACGAAAAAAATTTTGACATCAAAATTTTAAAAAATCACTCAATTTTAAAACTATTTCAAATAATTTTTCATGAAAATCATTTTTAAAAAACATTTTGAAAAAATTGCGATTTTGACTATATTATAATCTTAAATAATGTATGGTTATGTTATACAATGTCAAAACTAGTCTCACAATTTAAATAAAAAAAATATAAAAAACTTTATAATATTTTAAAAAATAATTTTATAAAATTTATTTTTAAAAATAGAAAGAAAAAATTCATTTTTGTAAAGTTTCAGCCCTAAGTTTTTAATTGTACTAATTATTTTTATAGCAAAAAATAAAATGAGTGTATATTATCTGCAGTAAAATTTTAGAAACCACACTACCACCAAAATTGCACAACTATTCTTCCAATCCAACTTTTACTTTATGACACATATACAATTTTTAGGATATTTTTATAATTTACTATTTTACAATTTTTTATTATTTTATATTTTAATCTAACTTTTACATAATAATAGTATATGATTTTTAATTAGGATTTTTTTATATAAGTTTCTGAAAATTTATTTTTTTAATATAAAATAAAACATTATCGATTATTTTTATAAATTATAATAGTTATTTTATCATTTTCATATTATTTTCTGCAAATAATCATTAAAGAGTATTGAAAAATATAATTTATATATACAATAATTGTTTATTAAATTAGAATAATTTTATTTATATCTATTAAATACAAATAAAAATAAATAAAATTTATTAATTAAAATTTATCATAAAAATCATTCACTGAACTAATATATTACAGTAAAATCATTAATAATTTTATAATAAATCAATTATATTTATTTTACTATTCAAGATTAAAGACAATATAAAATTTCAAAATATTAACTAAAAATAATTAATGTTTTTGAAAAACTTAAAAATATTTCATAAAAATATTTATCATTGATTTGAACTTGAATAGTCAAGATAAATAAATATATAGATTGTTATAGATAGTCTGAATAGGAGAAAATTTAGGTACAATTTTGAAGTGGTTCTTATTATTTTTTTATGATAATATGACAAATGTGTTGGTTCTTATTATTTTTTAATGATAATATAATAAATGTGTTTAAATATTTTTTAAAGGGTAAAAATTAAAAAAAAAAAATTATATATATGTCATATTTTCATTGAAAACACTAAAAGTTACACTTGAAATTGTATCTAAGCTTTATCCATCAAATATATGAGATTTAATTTATATTAAATTTTAATAAAAGATATAATTAAAAATCATAATAATCTATCACCTCTTTTAATGGGTGAATATTATGTTAATTGAGTTAAATGAGTAAAAGTTATTAATTTAAGATTAATTAATGTATAAAGTTTAAATTATTAGTCTATGATTCAATTTATGATGTGGTGGGAATAAGAGGGTCATTTTTGTGATCTGCTTGCTTAATAAGTAAAAACCGATTTTGATAAAATGCTTATTTTTTTCATACAAAATTACGTGGTTTTAATAATTTTTTAATAAAATAAAATATAAGTAGATTTAATTTTTTTATAAGGTAGTTGATAACTTATAACTTATAACTGATGATTGATTTGATAAAATTAGCAGTTCAACTAACTTATAAATATAAAATGACATAAAAAAAATATTTAGTATACAATTATTTTATTTTAAATTAAAATAAATTATATAGGATAAAAATGATTTTTTGTTAAAATAATAAGGATAAAAAAGGAAGAAAAAATAATAAACTATAAACAATAAGCTAAAATGCTATTTGAATTAGCAATGAAAAATAAGCTATAAGCTAGCAAAACAAGTTCTAAACTCGTGATAAAAAGAACGTTATCGAACAGGTCTAAAATATCATATGAGCTTATATGTTATAAGCTTAAAAATGTGTCTTACCAAACATATTCTTAGTTCGAAACATATTTAGAACAACTTTCTCATATTGAAATTAAATTTATTAGACATTGCAGGTATTTTGTTATTCAATTTATGTTGTAATTTGAGTTTGTTCAAAATTTATATAATTTGTATTTGAACTATTTTATCGTGTATGATGATTATGTTTTAAATTTAAGTTTAAACAATGAATTTGTGTAATTATGATCTTTTAAAAAATTTGTAGATTTTGTGATTTTTTTTGTACACTGAATTATCTGATTCGATCGATTTAATAACTATATAATTTTGTTATAGAGTTTAATTTATTCAATTGAGTTATTTAATTTAATTTAATTTAGTCATCCGGTTCGACTAATGATTCAATGATTCGGCCAACGAACCGGTGACCCAAAATTCACACTGATTTGATGGTTGATCCATAAAAGATTATTTTTGGCACAATACGTTTTTGCATTTTTTTTCAAATACCAAAATTAACCTTTTCCACAATTTTAAAATTACATAATTAAAGATATCAATTGATTGAAAAAAATACCTAAAATAAACTTATATCACAAAAAACCTAATTGTTTTTTATATCATAATAGTAAAAATGAAATCACAGTTAATATTTCATATTTCAAATTTATCACATTGTTATTTAGAAAAAAGAGTCACTAACAAAAGTTTTGGCATGCCATATTTCAATTCTATCACATTGTTATTCACTTATTAAAAAAAATCACTAATAACTTTTTCGACATGTTTAGTTTATATTTAGAACAAATATTTTCAACAATCATTTATCTAAATTTTGTATTTCTTTTAAATTTGCTCATTCTAAAAGTGATATATATTTTCTATACGTCTAAATCACTTTAAAATACTGGTATTATTAGTTTGAACATTTTATTTTAAATTCAAGCGTAAATCTAATCATAGGCTAAATTCAAATGCTTATTATCATTTTTTTTAAAGATTAAAATAAATACTTACAGTATATTAATTATAATATATGATAAAAATCATACTCGACTCAAATGCTAAATGATTAGTTTTTTATAATATTAAAAACATAAAAAACAATCATATTATACTTTAACTTTTTACATGTAAAAATCATACTGGAGTCACATGCTAAATTTAATTTTTTAAAAATAAGTAAATTACTAAACCAGGTGACAAACATTTTATTAATAATTAATTAATTACTCATAATATTCTTTGTAATATTTAATTTTAACTATAATTAAAAAATAAATTTGTTTAATCAATTAACTAAAGTATTTTTTAAAATATTAGTTAAATCAATTAAATAAATAATAACAATCCCGTGCGAAAGAGCGGGTATTTGCTAGTTTTTATATATTTTATAACTTATTTGCATAAATTATTTTAAAGAATTTCTATAAAAAGATTTTTAAAAAATTATGAAATATATCCTAAAGTGTTTTGATTAGATCTTCTAAACATTATAATAACACTTATTTGACTAAATAAACTCAAATAAACAACCTAAAGTTCCTACATGTCGTTTTCACTTTTATCTTAAGAAAGCTTATACAATGAATCCTAATGTATGAATTGAACACTTGCAAAGTAACAGTCAACAAAGTAACACTGAATAATGATTATTGGTATTACTATTCCATGAAACATCCACGATGCTTCTCAATTGATTCCCAAAGCATAACAACTAAATTTAGCAACATAGAAGTGGATATAATATTGGTATCTTCTATTTTACCTTATGGATGAAAACGCAAGCAAATCAAATCTGAAATTCCAATGCATGTATGAACAAAATATACAGTAGAGTAGTAAGTAGTAACATCATTGTTCAATACAGACCACTTTTGACAATTTTTTTCATTATTCTATTTAGTGTTACCATATACACATGTAACTAATCTATAACTAATATCATCAAGAATCAGATGAAGTTCAATCAACTGTACATTTATACGATTTACCAGAAACTGTCATCATCAGATGATGTATCATCATCTTCTTCCAACTCCATCTGAGGCTGTGGTGACCCAAATTCAGATGTTTCAATGTCTGCCAATTTCTTCAAATCAACCACTGAAAGCTCATCCAGACGCCTCACAACCAAGTCTGCAGCCCGAAGCTCATACACAGGATGCTTGCTAGCAACAGCAACACACTTCATCTGTGCATCATGTGCTGCCTCTACTGTTAGATTTGAGTTTCCAAACACAATGCACCTTTCAGGTATGAAGTTCAAAAGCTGTGCTGCATACGCAAACATCTCTGGATCAGGCTTTCCCCTGTGAACATCATCGGCAGCAACAATAACATTGAAGTTTCCTACAATACCAATTTCCCCCATTGCAGACTCGATGACTTTTCTAGGCCGTGTAGATACCAAAGCCATCGGTATCTTATAATGCATCAAAACACCGACAAACTCTTTCGACCCAGGCATGAAACTATATATCCCACCTTGCAAAGCTTGGTAGATTTCTTCCTTTCTATTCGCCATTCTTCTCAGCTCAGTCCGGTCCCTAGACCAACACAACACTTCCGAAATCGCCTGTTCACTCTTCATACCTTCAATTCTCTTGATCACAAAAGCCATCGGGGACGGTTTTCCTTCCTCTTGCGCAAGCGCAAGCCAAGCTTGCTTCTCTAAATCCGGATTATCTTCAATAAGAACCCCCTCCCACTCAAATATAGCCCCCAACCAACCACATCCCATCCTCTCTTGCCTAAGCAACGGGTTTCTCAACGAAGGCTTATCCGCTCGATTCTCCGGTGGCCATGATTCCCGTCTTCGATCAAACCCACCATCAATCTTACTATTCCCTTTCTTCGGCAATCTATCCTCCCTGTAAGCATAAGCTTCCCTTGTAAGCTCCACCGCAAGAGCCTTAATCGACGAAGCGAACAAGAACCCATCTCTATCTCGCTTCATCAAAGGCAGTGAAACAACAACCTTTCCACCAAGAAACTCAGCCGGTGGAAATAACCTGCAAGTATTGAAAGATTTCCTCTTTCCATTCACATCCTTAATCAAATTCCCACCACAAACCGGACGGTAACCGAGAATCAAAGTTGCAGCAATTGAATCAACCATTTTAACAACAACAAATATACCTCAAACTCAAACCCTAACCCTAACGAAACTGAATCAAAATTCAAAATCCAAAACCAAAAAATCAAATTTTGATGACAATACAAGAGACCCTTCAAGGGTCACAGTGAATTCCACAAAAGGAAAAACCAATTAAACGAAAATCCCAATACCGAATTCGAACCGCGATTCCTGTCCAGAAACTATATTCTTGAAAACGACACCATCTGGAAGCAAAACGACAACGACAACAACCACAAAAAATAATTAATAATTAAAAAAAATGAAAAATGCAAAGAAATTAGTGATGGAAAGTGATGAAGAAAAAGTAACCTGAAAGTGAAAGAGGATCAGAGAGTTGAAGAGAAGAATCGATTCTCTGTTTTCTTTAATGGAAAAGCTTTTTTTAATACGTTTCTTTGTTTATTATTATTATTAGTTTGATTTTATTTATTTTTTGAAGGCAGAAAAAAAGTGTGGTTTAAAAAAGATGATGGAAAAAGAAGACGGGGAGAACAAACATACGCAACGTGTAACTGTACACGATGGGCAAGTGTAAGGTGATCTTCTTTTCACTCTTTGGTCACTGCTGGTTATTTTATCATGCTATTTTTTTCTTACTTCATTTATGTCTTAATTATATTGCAAAATATTATAGTTTTATGTAATTTTCTTGACTTTACATGACTTACCAATTGTTTGAGTGTTTCTTCAATGATTTTGAATTGAATTCTAGTTTTGATAATGGTAGTTTTTTTGGTTCGACAAAGATTAAGTATGATGTGAAAGATTTGAATGAACGAAATGAGCAATAGACATCCTCCAATGGTGAAGGATTATTTGTTAAAGGAAAATTCTCGAAGAATGATAATGAGTTTCAGGAGAATAAGGGTAAAGTTTCACCTAATTCTTACGATGGTGAAGCTCCATCTATTAGGTGTTACCACTGTAAGAAGGAAGGTCATACCAGAAAAGTGTGTCATGATAGGTCAATTATTTATAACAATGGCAATGAAAACATAACCATTGTGCAAAATAATTTTGAATCATCTTATGCTCTTGTGTTTTCGAGCACATATTCTAGCAAGGAATAGATTGTGGATTCATGTTGCCCTTTGCACATGACTCCAAACAAAAATGTGTTTGAGAAATTATGTGATCAAGATGGTGGATCAATGTTGTTGGGAAACAACAAAGCCTACGTGATTGCAGGTATTGGATATGTGAGATTGAAGCTCTATGATGAGGCAATAAGGTTATTGACTAGTGTGAGGTATGTACCCGATCTTAAGAGAAATTTGATTTCTCTCAGTGAATTTAGAAAGAAATGATATGTGTTTAGTGGAGAGCAAGGTATTCCGAGAGTTATGAAGAGGTCGAAGGACGTCTTGGGGTAAAAAAAAAGCAAGGCTTGTATACCCTTAAGACTGAGGTTATAAGTGGATCAATAGATTTTGCCTTTATGAAACCAGTGTTGAAGACAAATCTATGGCACACGAGATTGGGTCATTTTAGTGAAAGAGGTCTTATCGAAACTAGGGAAACAAAATATGCTTGGTGGAGACAAATTTGAAAAACTGAAGTCTTATGAACCCCGTGTACTTGGAAAATCTTGCAGAGTGAAGTTCACTAAAGGCAAACAAAGAACACTTGGATCCCTTAATTACATTCATGCTAATATTTGGGGGTCTGCAAGGTGTCCTTCAATTTCACGTGCAAGGTATTTTATATCCATAGTTGATGATTATTCCATAAAGTTATGGATATTTATCCAGAACACTAAGGATGAAACTTTTAAGAATTTTAAAAGTTGGAAGACTTTAGTTGAAAATCAGACTGACAAGAAGATCAAGAGGTTGAGAATCGATAATGGCCTTGAGTTCTCAAGGAAGCTTTCAACAGTTATTGTTATGTGTCTGTTGTTGTAAGGCACAAGACTACCCCATGTTCTCCTTAGAAAAATGGCATCGCTGAGAGGTTCAATCGAACAATCTTGGAAAGGGTTAGATGCATATTGGTTAGTGTTGGATTGAAGAAAATGTTTTAGGCTGAGGCTGTTGTGGCTACAACATACCTGATAAATAGGTGTCCCTCGACTGCCTTAGGGATGAACACATCAGAAGAAGTTTGGTCGAGTCATCCACCACTATATCTCAATAAACTTAAAGTATTTGGCGATGTCAAATATGCCCACATTAGGAAATACAAGGTCGAACATAGAGCTATGATATGCATATTCGTGGGGTATCCTGAAGGAGTCAAAGTTATAGGGCCTAGAGCCAGGTCATATGAGGTGTATCGTGTGTCAAGATGTAGTTTTCAATGAACATGAAATGACTTTCAAAAAAAAGATGAAGTTGATTGAAGTTCGAAGATCTCTGAAGAAGAGCTGGAACATGAAGAGTCCCATGTCCGGGTGAAGCATGTTAATGTTGAGTTTCATAATCCAGACAAAGTCGAGGAAAAAGTATAAAATGCTGAAGATACTGAGGAAATTGTTGATGACTACCTTCTGGAAAGATACAGATTGAAGAGAGTTATTAAGCCACATTTGAGACTTGGTTATGCATATCTCATAGTTTATGTCTTAATCTCAATAAGTGAAGTCTAGATGAAGAACCTAGAGAGTATAAGGAAGTTATGAGGAGTCAAGACTAGACTAAATGGCTGAAGGCAATGAATGATGAGTTGATTTTTTTTATGATAACCATGCTTGGGAGCTGATCGAGAAACCTGAAGAGGCCAAGTTAGTCAGTTGTAAGTGGATTTTCAAACTTAAGAAAGGAATTTAATGAGTGATATCAAATAAATACAGGGCAAGATTGGTCTCTAGGGGATTCACCCAAAAAGAAGGAGTTGACTTCAATGATGTGTTCTCTCCTATTGCGATACACAAGTCCATTTGAATGTTAGTTGCTATGGTAGGAAAGTTCAACCTATAACTGGAACAAATGGATGTGAAGAATGATTTCTTGTATGGTGACCTAGTTGAAACAATCCCCTGAAGGTTAGAAAAACACAAGAGTGAGGGTTGAATTGTATTTACTTTTTTTGTTTTTTCTTATTAAAATCTAATATCATATTCTGATTGTAATGTTTAAAATATGATCTATAGTCTGATGGATAGCAGTGGAATAATATTGAGCATAAGTAAAGAATAGAGGAATACAACACATAAGCGATTTATCTTGGTTCCTTCTATAAATCATGAGTAGTCTAGTCCCTTTGCACTTCCAATAGATTTTCATTATAATCGAATCTGATTATAATTTGCTCAAGCACCCAACTAAGAGATTTTTAATGCCCAAAACAATCAAGCACCACAATTTGAGAAGATATTCACAAATGATTTAAACAAGAAATACCAATTAAAATAAGTTTATATAAAATTTTGTATTCTACATAAAGATTCTACTTGGAATATGTTAAGTTCTTTAACTTGTCTTTATTTTGATATCTTCTTATCATTTTTCTTTTTTTTATTTCATGAGAGTTATTTCAAAAAGATAAGACATCAAAGCATCATGAGTTTTGTTGATTTTATAGAACCTTTTGACTTGTATTTTTATCATGTGTTATTCTTCTATGTTTGTATTTAAAAATTTCTATGTTTTTCTTTCTTTATCTTTATATTTTATAATATTTTTTCAATTTAGTTTATTTCTGGTTTAATTTGATTTTCGTATTTTCTTTTCAGCTTTAGCAGCTTTCGCAGAAACATTCATAATTGGAGGTACAAGAATCAGAATGAGGCGTTTGAACATGCGTTGGAAAGCTAAGGGAAATACCTATAACTTTTTAGTTGTGGCCAGAAGCTGATTCAGACTGTATAAAGGTTGAATAATTCGTTGAAGTTGCAGCATCAGAAACAATAAGTTTTAGGCAGATTTTTTTTAATGGTTCCCAGTTGGGTCTTGACCCGAATTCTCTTATGTGCACGTATACTTAGGCAGTCACGCACCGTTCATTGTCACTTTTCATTATCCCGAAAAATTACATTTGATGTTACGATAAACCTTGCTTGTACGCTTGACTGGAGAACTAATCATCCAAAATTGATCTATTGTAATCCCGTTTTGACGCTTTGAGGTTTTTAATTTATGAATTCAATTCTATTTTATGAAATTGCATTTGCTTAATCTGTTATTTCATGGAATGTCTTGATTAAATTCGTATGATTGTATTCATAATCTTTAATCATTGTTTACGTTGCTTAGTCGTTAAATCCCGCTCTATATTGTGTTTGCTTAATTCATGATTGTATTAATCCGTTTGCTTAATTCAGAATAAGAATTCAATCTATTTATATCTATTGCGCTTGTCAATTGGTATTGAAATCGAATAGAGATCGAAGCCGCTTGGAGAATTGGTAAGGTAAAAACCAATGATTAGCAGGAACCCGAAAATATTAGATCGACTTATTTTTATAATCACTTGTTTTAATCACTTATTTGTTCCGTTCTTTAAAAATTGATCCTAAAGTAAACACCCCATAATCGTTTATGTTGGTTAATAACAATACAATACGATACTCGAGTCACTGTCTCTAAACTACATTTTTCAAAAACACTCGTTTTTTGATCTGCGTGCGACAGCGGATCACCTTGGGAAAATCAATTTGTGTTCGAGAGTGAAGAATGTATACATGATATATTATTACCGTCCTCTTTCTTTGTTTTTTAATGATAACATGATAAGAAATTAGACGAAACATCTTATTTTCTTGTTTCATTTGAATACTGTTGTTAAGTTTATTGGACATTTTCTTCGTTTATTGATTATTTTTTATTTCAGTAGAAATACATATTGCTTTTGGGACAGGTTAATAGTGACCTTTGGCGGGTAAAGCAGCGATTAGGGGTTCATTTGAGCTCACCAACCACCATGGGAAACGTGTAACTAGGATGTATTTTGGATCTAATCACTGTCCCCCTGGTTTTTTCCAGAGCAACTACAGAAGTTAGCAGCTTCAGTGGATAAAATAGGTAAGTGTTTGTCAGTGACATGTTTATTTATCAATAATTGAGTATCACAATGAAATATTAGCTTTAATTCTCATTACATCAATCAATGAACTCGTGAAACTAAAATAATGTGATTCCTAAAATAGTTAAATCACTTGTTGCTGGATAAGAATAATGTTGATTATGAGTTATAGTTTAGCCCATGTTTAGATAAAGAATTTAATTAAACTCTTATAGTATAAGTGATTTTATCATATATATGTTGATGTATAAGCTATAAAATAAAGTAAAACAATTTCTCGTAAGTTATAAACTATTATGGAGAGTTTATGGAAATGACATAAGTTGTTTTCATAAAAGTTTTCAAAGACTCTCACAGGTTTTTTTACTAGTAGCTAAGCTCAAATAAGTCATCCAAACATGCCCTTAAAGACCAAGTGAGAAATTAAAATGCAGCATTTTAGAACTTAATATAATATTGTTATGTTGTAATATGGTACAAATGGTAATTATATCCATGTCTCTTTTGGTTCCTTACATAGGAGAAATTTGGAATTCAAAGTGTGCCAAATCTTATCTCTGTTGATCCTGAGAGGGATACTTTTGAAGAAATGGTTGAATATTTCCAAGGTAATTATGTCATTCTCCTTGAATGGAGGTGGATATCAGAATGTTTAAGTTCGTCAATGATTTATGTATTAGTGAACGGTAGCCCCACTAAGGAATTCAAGGCCGGCAGGGGATTGCGTCAAGGGGATCCATTGTCCCCGTTTCTGTTTCTTATCGTAGCAGAAGGATTTAACTCTGTGATGAATAGATCTGCTGAACTAGGGGAATTCTCTGGATACAAATTCGAAAAAGGTGAAGAAAGATTCTCCCATCTCCAATATGCCGACGACACAATTATCTTCGGAGAAAAGAGCTGGCGGAATATTAGATGTATAAAGGCAAATCTGATTCTGTTTGAGATGATATCGGGATTAAAGGTAAATTTTCAAAAAAGCTACATGTTTGGTGTGAACATATGTAAATGTTGGGTTGGCGAAGCAGCGAAAATTCTAAACTGCAAGGTCGGAGATATTCCCTTCACATACTTAGGAATACCTATTGGGGACAATCATAGAACCAAGAAAGTGTGACATTTGGTAGTAGAAGCTGTTAGAAATAGATTATTAAAATGGAAGCACAAAAATTTATCTTTTGGTGGAAGAATGGTGTTGATTAAGTCTGTCTTGTCGGCATTACCGGTCTATTTCCTGTCATTCTTCAAAGCTCCCGCAGGTATTGTCGCTAAACTCGAATCTCTTTGTAATCATTTCTTAGGGGGGAAGTGAGGACAAGAGAAAAATTATTTGGATTAAATGGGATAAAATTTGTAGGCCTATAGAAGAGGGAGGGTTAGATATTAAGAGTTTGAGAGATTTTAATCTAGCATTATCGGGTAAGTGGGTGTGGAAAATTAAGAATGAAAGACATGGTCTGGTCTGTGGTATAGAGCTTTGGTAGCTAGATACAGAGAAGCCGAGGTCTCAAACGGGCTTTGTGATTCACATAGCTCACTGTGGTGGAAAGATTTGTGTGGATTAGGAATAGGGGAGGCAGTAAATTAGGAATCGTATTCGGTGAAAGATAGATATTAGGAGTTAAGAGAGGAGAATAGGATTGAAAATCACAAAGACTGGAAGGAGCTATGGCTAAAAACAGCTCCATTAAAAGTTTCATGTCTTGTTTGGAGATTACTACACAATAAAATCCCAACTAAAGAGAATTTAGTCATTAGAGGTGCCTTAGGACAGGAACCTAGCATGTGCAGTGGTGGATGCGAAATCGTAGAATCACTATCACACATATTCTTCGAGTGTCCTAATTTTGCAGGTATTTGGAGTCAAGTTCTATGTTGGTTAGGTGTACAATCAACCATGCCAATAGACGGATGGGAGCATCTCACTCAGTTTTGCTCAATCTATGGAGATTCGAGGAGCACAATCCAAAAAGTCAAAGCGATTTGGTTTGCTTGCGTTTGGAACATATGGAATGTAAGGAATGCGGTTATCTTTAAAAATGCAGCAACGTCAATGGAACAACGGCTGGAAGAGATACAAAGAACATCCTGGCTATGGTTGAGTAATAAATGCAAAACTCTGAGATGTTATTCGCACTTGTGGTATCAACATTCTGGTACAGTCATCAAATTATTGTGAATTGTTTGGATCGATTGATGACTGGCTGCTTGGTATTTCATATCAGAGTCGGTGAAAGTATTTGTTATGTAATATATCAGGTCGAGATAGTAAATTCTGTATGCTGTCTTATACCAGAATGTCCAAAATTGTGTGGTTGTTCAGAGCAGTTTGTAGGGCACCATGCTACATCAGTCCGACGCGTAATTAAGGGGTTTTCTCTGTTGATCTGAAGGCGGAGGTCGGGAGTGGCGGAGGTTTTGTGCATTCTAAGGATTCTGCCATCTGTCATGAGGAGTACAAGTTGTAGAGGAGATGGTTTTGAATCAAGGGTTGGTAGGCGTTTCAGTGTAAAGAGGAATCGTCAAGTTTGGACTGCAGTAAGGATGGCTTAAGGTTCTGTCTGTCACATTTTTATCGCCCAGACAATTTGATTTTGGAGGCAGGATTAGCATGAACAAAAGCTGTATACTATACTGCATAAATAGAACTTCATAAATTTGGGCGCAGGAAGGTTAGGGGCTTTTGTTTATAGTTTTGAGGCTTTGCAAGCTAAACAGTATAAGTGGTTGAGGTGTTTTGTACTGGTATCCTTGCAAGTAGCAGTTGGGCATCAATGGAATACTGTCCTTATATTAATATGTAATTTGGTTTTTCTTGGCACGGCTTGTGCTAAGCAGTAATATATTTTGCCTTTTCCAAAAAAAAAACTCATGTTAGGCATTTGATGCAGAATTATAATTGGAATACTTTTATTTTTAAGAATTTCATCCAAAGTTGATTGGACCAACTCGTAGCACAGATGAGAAAAAGTATTGCTCGTGCATATTGGATCTCTCCTTGTAGTTATTGTCATCTCAATGTTTTTAGTTGACAAGTTAGGTAGACGAAAATTCTTTCTATGAAGTTATTAGAAATTTTATAGCTACAATTATTTCTGGTTAGTTTTTATTTTGATGTATTGTTTAGTTAAGGTATGTTTGATCTTGAGAAATGTCTCGGTCTTTAGTTATTGAATTTGGGAGAACACATCTTTTTCAATATATTCTGAAGGTACTAGTTAACATTTAATAATTGTTTTTTTTCAAAATTAACATAAACCTCCTAATTTGTTTTAATTAAATGTAATATAAATAATGACAGTTTGAAACCGCCGCAACAAGAATAGAAAAAAGAATTCCAACGAAGGTTTCTAACTGTTGTTACTTTCAAATTACAATTGCTTTTTACCCATTGATAACGACGGTTGGGGTGACGGTTTTAGCAACCGTCACTTACATCGACACATTGTTTTCTCTTCTGCATTTCATATTTTATGAGATTATATTTTCTTTTCTTTTTTATTTTTATAATATGATTAATTTTAAAACAACTAATATAATTAACGGATGCCATGATCAATCAACCAAGGACATTGTGAAATTTTTTATCATTTGAACCATAATAGTTGCACTATTTATAGAAGTTAATGTGAAGAAACTTAAGCAGATCCACACCAATTCCTCTACATCACAAAAACCTAAAGACTTCACTCTCGTCCCAGACAACCACAACACTCTTATGGAAAATTCTATGGTGAAGTCATTAAAGTGACTGCATCGATGAAGTCATGGGTCAGACCAATCAGAAATAAGCCCTAACCAAACCCTAATTTAATGACTGCCACATAGGATTATATTGTATATACCACTTACTATTTACTTTATATTTATTAATATTGCAACTAATTCCCTATCATATAAAAAATGACAAAACTAATTATTTGAAAATCAATTATTATAATTTTAATTGTTAAATTGAAATCCATCAAAATTCAAAAAATTATTGAACTTCATCGTTCTCAACCTCAACTACTTCATACAACAAAAGCCATTGATTTCAACCTCAACTACCAACTCAACCTCAACTCAAGCTCAACTCTTTTGTTTGTGATTGTGTTCGTCCCCCGTCGTGATTCGTCCCGCCGTCGTAAGTCGTCCTCAGTTTCAAAGAGTATTCGTAGTTTGAAAGAGTTATTGCAACTTTGCGAAACTGGGCGGAGTTTGTGCGGAGTTCATACACCACCAAGAACCGCAGTTTTCTTGTTTTCGTATTGAGAACATAGTTGCTAGGGTAAACACGAAAAATGCTTGAACAAAATTGCTTTAATAATTGTCGCGCTCAACATCATTTAATTCAATTTGGGAATTAGGGTTTATGTTCGAACTTGTTTTCTATATATGGATATTTCGATTTGGGAAATAGGGAATATGCATGAATTTGTTTTCTGTATATGTTTTCAATTTTAATGATTTCGATTTTGTTGATTAAAATTTGTTTTTCATTCAGGTGTGCGATGGAATATTCAGATGATGAATTTGAGGTGGATTCCAATGAAGTTTATTGCAGTGATGGTAATACTTGTTCTGATATTGAACTGTATGATGCTGAGGGTGACAGTTATCAAAGCTCAGATGATGACGTTGTCAATGCTGATAATGACATTGTCGATGCTGATAATGACGATGAAGATGATTTGATTGAGGAGGATGAAGTTGTAGGTGATAACGTGGTAAGAATTAATTCCATGACTTCTGAAGAAATGTGTGCTATGCAATTCGGTTCAATTGATTAAGCTTATGATTTTTATTATAAGTATGGAAAATGCAATGGTTTTGCCATTAGGAAAAATGATATTAGTAGGGAGGGCCTGAAGGTGATAAAATAATAGTAATGAGGCAGTTTGTATGCAACAAGCAAGGTTCAAGAGAGAATAAACACTTAAGTAGGTTAGATAGGAAAAGAGATCACAAATATTTGACCCGTACTAATTTCCTAGCTAGGCTTCGTGTGCACTACAAACCCAAAAATGGTATATATGAAGTGACATTATTTGAGGAGGGTCAAAACCATGAATTAACCCCATCTAGGTTTGTGCACTTACACCCCGTCTATCGTCAAATTTCTGAAGCGGATAAAGCTCAGATTGATGGTCTTCAGTCACATGGAATTAGAACTTGTCATATATTGGGGTACATGGTTGCTCAAAAGGGTGGATACGCTAGTGTTGGGTTTACAAAGAAAGATCTGTACAATTATTTTGATAAAAAAATACGTGTTATTGTTAAAGATGGTGACGTTTCTGCATCTTTAAATTATCTAATTGTAAAGTCATCTATTGATCCCATGTTATATGCAAAATATGTTGTCAATGGTGATGGACGACTGAGGTCTCTTTTTTGGGCTGATGGGAGCAGTAGATCCCACTATTTTTGTTTTCGTGATGTGGTTGCGTATGACACAACTTACAAGAAGAACAAATACAACTACCCATTGGTTATATTTTCAGGGTGTAACCACCACTCACAGACAATTATCTTTGGTGTTGCATTGGTATCAAATGAAACAACAGAGACCTATAAGTGGTTGTTGAGTTGTTTTTTAGAGTGCATGGATGGTAGATACCCACAAGCGGTGGTAACAGATGGAGATGGGGCTATGAGAGAGGCTATAAAATAGATTTTTCCCAATGCGACCCATCGGTTATGTGCGTGGCATTTGAATAAGAATGCAGGTGAAAATGTAAAGAACTCAGGATTTTTGGAAGGTTTTAAAAAAACCATGTACTCAATTTTTCAAAGGAAGAATTTGAAGATTTTTGGTTAGAGCTTATTAAAGAAAATACACTTGAAGAAAATCCATGGGTAACCAAGACGTGTGAGAACAAGTCACTGTGGGCAACTACATACCTACGTGACAAGTTTTTTGGACGTATAAGAACTATATCCCAATGTGAAGCAGTTAATGAAATAATCAAGAGTTATGTAAGGAAGAAAGGTTGCATCTTTGAATTTATGCAGAATTTTGAGGAGGCTCTTAGACACTACAAAAACAATGAACTGATTGCTGATTTTAAATCGAAGTTTTCAGAACCGGTGTTGACAATTGAGTTGCGTTTGATTGAGAGAGATGCCGCTAAAATGTATACAACTGAGATTTTCAAGGAAGTTAAAGAAGAAATTATGAAGGTTGTTGCGTTGATCGTCAAGGACTGAAAAATTCGTGGTGATGTGATTATGTACGTTCTCACCAAATATTGTCATGCAGACTACGAAAGACATGTTCTTTATGATGGTACAACATTTCAATGTTCATGTAGGTTATTTGATTCTCGTGGGCTTCCATGTTCTCATATTTTTTATGCCATGAAAGAACAACATGTTGAACAAATTCCCATGAGTATGGTTTTGACGCGTTGGACAAAGGATGCCAAATGTGAATATTAGAACATGGATGATAATGGTATGATTGATTCAAATTCCATTGAGGTTGCTCGTTTTAGTGCATATTGTTCAGTTTTTACTACTTTTTGCAAAGAAGCTTCAAAAAAGAATGGTGTTTATCGGGAAATAATGGATGACATCATGAAGTTACAAAAAAAAATTTGTAGTACTGACGATCAAATTGGGACACAAAGGTTAGTTGTAGGTGATCCAATAACGGTTAAGAGTAAAGGTTCTTCGAAGAAAAAAAAGAATGACACAAAAGCTATCATGCACTGTTCAAAATGCAATAGTACAACTCATAATGCAAGGAATTGTTTGGTAGATTCGATAACTTGTGATATGATTGTTATAGTTAATGACTTGTTTATTATTAAACATGATAGGTGTGTTTGTATAATTTGCAAAGTAAAGAAAACGCGACATGTGAGGAAAATGTTGTGTTGGAGTTCGTGTTGTTAACAGGTTATTTAAGCCAAATTCCGAAGGTATTATATGTTTTTTTGATTATATTGTGTAATTAACTGTATTCAATAACATTATTGATATTTGTTAACAGAAAAAGAAAAACAGAGGCTGTCATGGTGAAAGAAGTGTGCAAAAGTAATGTTTTATTCCACCAAAGTACTGTGGCACTAATGCGACAATGAAAACAAATATGGATATTACAAGCACAGGCAGACAAATCCCTCCAATGTATGGAATTCAACCTTTGATGTATTCAACCTAAGGCAATTGATAAAATCTGTTAATCATGATTGAATATGTTAGTGTGTGTAATTTGAGACAGAAAGCCAATGTTGTAGTGTTTAGGAATCCAAATCAGCATGTCTGTAGTGTTTTTGCAGCATCTTTATTTCCAGTAATTGTATTTCTGCTTCAAACCGAAACTGAACAATGTTATATGATACAATGCTGCAATTATATTTCCAGCATCTTTATTTCCAGAAATGTATGTGCCATTCTGCTATGCTTCTCTAAGTCCACCAGACAATTGTTGAATCTGAAATGTTTCTCAGCCTTTACATTTTGACTTTTACAAGTAACAAATAAAAGTGTTGTCTTATTAAGTTGTACATTGTTTATTGGTGTATGTCTCATTAAAGTTCTTTCTCGGCCATTATATTTTAGACTAAGTCTTACATTGTTTATTGGTGTATGTCTCATTAAGATACGTTTATGCTGCATCAAATCAATCCATTTTGTGGTTAATTTGTTTTGGCAAAAATATACAAGGTGTACATTGCTTGGTGGTGTATCTGTATCAGTTGAATATCAGTTACAAAAAAGTCAGTAATGTTGGTGTATCAGTTGAACATTTCTTGTTTACTGGTCTGTCGTTGGTGTATCATTGGTGCATAAGTTATGACATATCAGTGAAGTTCTGATCATTAAAAACATTTCTTGCACACAGTTCTGATCATTAAAAAAATTAAGCTGAGATGAATGCAACATTTCTTGTATTACCAATTCAACAAACATAGATAGTACAACAAACTTATCAGTATAAACATCTAAAACATCTTACAATAACTAATGACAATAATCCAGGAAAAAAATAACAAGGTCTTAAACATCTTGGATGTGTTTCTTTCTTTTTATAGTTTCATCTTCATCTTTTCTCCTTTCTTGCATTGAAATTATTTAACTATGGTAGTCAATTCCTTCAAAATCTCTGAGCAGTTGCAACCACAACATATCTTCGCACTGTGTGTATTTGCATCGTTCGAATCTGCTACCAAATTTTTGGTTTTATGTCCTATTTTACAAACATATGGAGGTTGACCATCAATCTCATCGTCCCATATGAACAACTTACAACCTGCCACTGCCTATAAATGACAACAAAGACAATATAAGAAATTATTTAAAATAAGAAATCGTGACAAAAAAATGAAATCAAACTCACCCTCCAATTTGCACATTTCCAATACCTCCTTTTAGGGTTATCATTTGAACTGGAGATGAACAACCTCATCGGTTTATTGCAACCACATTCTGGTATTTGAAGCGACATGAAGTTCGAAATAGATGTCGAAGACATGATTGAACATAAGTATATGGCGAAGACATGATGCAAAAAATTGAGGATTAAGGGTTTTAAATAGATGATACAATAGGCTTTTGTAGGCGTGCAAAATATGAATTGGAATGCGGTGGGATTTTTTAGGGAGAGGATTCCCTCCAAAGAAAAATTTCAGTTTTCACTTTGATTTTAGTGAGTGAGATTGAACGAAACATGAAGCGGTAGTAGAAGATGAAATAACAGGAAAGATTTGGTTTCAATTTGGTGCAGCATATGCGTGACATGTTGTAGTTAACAGTCGTCCGATATAAATCAATGGTTAGAATTTATGGGTGAAAGATTAATCACAACCCTCCATAATAAATACACGACCGTGATTTAAAACAGGAAAATCACATTAGAGTATAAATCATCGTTACCAAACTATAATAACCTTTCTTCAAAACTTATACTCAAGTCTCCTTCAGCATCATAATCTGGTAATTCCCATAATTTCCTTCTCATTCGATGTTGTCGATGAGGCACCAACGCTTAATAGGTTACACAGTCCACATCACAAGCACTTAGCTTCACGCGAAGGTTAAGCATTCTCCAACTCAAGAATTACTTCTTTATTCCCGCATCAAGAATACAAATTTCGATTTACGGAATCTCAACACACTCTGTGCATCTAACTTGAATCATCATTCTCATACTGATCGATCCCAACTGTCGAATATACCAATTTCACAACTAACATCTTTACCTTCTTTGACACTGTCCAGAAAATCACCGTTAATTTTCAACATCTCTAACACAACACTCTGCGGTGACACTTCGCAACTAATCTCATATAAAATTTCAACAATGTCGCTCTACACCGCTTTGGTGACAGAACAACTCCAATTCTCCCTTTTCACACGTCACTACCTTGTCATCAAAACATGACTTTAGTTTCCTCTTAAAGGCATATTCCTTTAAAAGGTCATATTCATCATAAGTTGCATCTCTGTACGCTTCCTGACCCTGCATTGCAACCCAAAACCTTATAACCGCTTGAACAACTCTTACAATTGCATACAAGGATCTCACGACAGGTTTTCAACAATATGACACTCTGTTGCTTTCCAAACGTCAACAACTTACGCAAGGCTACTCAAACCGACAACTTCACAGTCCATCGGCCGCGCCGAAACATCCAACTTTCTAAATTCCATCTCCTAGAATTTATTCTTGTTACTTAATAATCATCTTCAGAACATCAGGGATTTACACCCTACTTGCATGTCAACAACCGCTACATTGCTCCACATTCTTGAGAAGTAAACATCAACAATGTTTGATCCTCCTTATTCCAGAAGCTCCAACTTGATTAACAACAAGTCTTTGATCCATGTCACCTCGGGAATAACATAACTTAAATAATACTTGCATTGTCGCCATCAGCAACATACCAACATCCTACGACTGAAATATATTTGAGAAGCAACGCTTCTCCCCCACTTAGCTTCAAACTAACTCCTACAAACAATCAACTAGAAAGCAAACAAGTATCGATAGTGTTCCACACACTTATCACGTACAAAGGAATAAACAACATTAGACAACAGTGGCCGGACAGACCGACCTACTCTGATACCAACTTGTAACACCCTAATTCTACCCCGATAATTATTAAGAAAATCAGAGTTATAAAATTTCTCAACAAACAATTTGGAGTATTACAATTCAACTTTCAACAACTTTATGTTATCATAGATACATAACACATAAACTCGGATAAATCGAAACAACATGAATTTAGCTTTATTAATACTAAGCAGCGGAACTACATTAATCAACTTGGATGAGATAACATCTTTTTAACTTAAAACCATTTTAAAATCAACAAATATTTTTTCATTTATCAACATAGTTATTCAACAACAAAACTAAAACAGCTAAACAACTAGCGTTCATCCCCCGAGTGTTACGTATCAGAGCGACTACCTGACTCGAATTGACAACAACTAAATCTTCGTTCTTCTAATACCTGCATGTTACCCACGTAGAGGCAACATCACAACAAAAGGGGTGAGATATAAACCAATATAAGCAGGTGAATGATAAACAATATATTAGATCAGAATCAACAAATTTCACCACTTCATAACAACAACTATATAACAACCAACAAACCACTTAGTAACAACAACACACCACTTATTAAATCAACGTAACAACTTAATCAACACAACTTAATGACAACAACAACTTATAACAACAACAACTTACAACAATAGCAACTTATAGCAACAACAACAACAACTTATAACAGCAACAACAACAACTCACAACAATAACAACTTATAGCAACAACACCTTATAACAACAACACAACGACAATCAATAAACAATGAATAATAACAACAAATTTAACACGCGACTCAATATTCGACTCAACTATGCAAATGCATGTGGTACCATTTGTAGCAAAATTCCCAACTTAAACATATGTCAGTTTATCGAGACATTAACAAGGCATAAGCCTTCAACGTGGTGCCATCAAGGCCAAGGCATAAGCCTTCAACTTTCAATGTGGTGCCATCAAGGCCAACTTAATCATGCAATGTATGCCATGCGACCTCAACTTCAACAACAAATACACAACAATGCAACAACAACTTAAAATATGCATCAACGACATCAACATAGACCAACACTAGTCATTCGACCTACAACTCAAACATGTCCATAAATTGGGACGGTTCAACTTAATCAACATTGACCATAGGCCTACAACTTCATTAACATATCAACAACTTTTTATTAACAACAACAATTCAAGCAAACAACTACAACAAATACTACACAACTTAACAGCTACGAATCTACGTCTAAAACATTTTATTTACCATCGCTATTTGATTACTAAGCTTTACCTACTAATTCATTTAATTCATTCAACTACTTAATTTTCTATTACTAAACCATCGACTATCTTTAATCTACTCGACACAGTTCCAATACCCCGACCAACCAACAATAACCACAACCATCCACTTATTATTCCCACGAAGTTAAACTAATTTCAGTTAAACGAATTTACCGGTTAAAGTACTAAATTTACTATTCAGCGCCATTTTCATCGACCGCTATTATCACTACCAAATCTCACTGTTTCCATTTATATATTTTACTGACGCTAGTCCTAAAAAACTACCAAGTTATACCTCTGTTAATAACCACACTGCACCATTATTCTTACTACTACTTAACATAATTGTCTCTGCTAAAATTACCAAAACTACTACATAGAACTAATACACCACTACGCTACTCTGTTATTATTTTCCTGCTACTGCCAAATTTTTCAACCGCTAAACTTGCATTACTAACATCAACTAATTATTACACCAATCAGTCTCGTGGAATTCCTCCAATTTCATCTTACTAATAGCTCTGCTATTTTTATATCAACACAACCTAGGCATGACAAATAAACTCGCCCCTGCCCTGAAATTAGCGGGGGAAACCCGGTTTAATCGGGGGCAGGTGCGGCTGTGGGGAAAACCTATTTTTTATTTACGGGTGCGGATGCGGGGGCGGGTGATGGTAATATCCGCCCCGCATCCGCCCCACACCCGCCAACTAAATTTAATTAATTTTATTTATTTTTAATAGTTTTATTACTCATTTACACTTTTTAATACTTTTTAATGTTATAATATTATGTTTATTAGAATTATTATTTATTTTTTTGAAAATAAAATTTAAATAAAACTATCAAACTTGAAAAATACTTTTAAAATAATTAATTATTTAGTTTAATTATTTATTTTTAACTTTATTGAAAAAAAATAAAAAATTTATTCGGGCGGGTGCGGAGAAACCCGTTTCTTGTTGGGGGTGGGGACGGATGAACAAATTTTAGCCCCGAATGGGTTTGGGGGCGGGTGCGGGTCTGAGTCTAGATGGCGGGTGCGGGTCTGGGTGTGCTTAAACCCGCCCCGTTGCCATCCCTAACACAACCAGATTAATTACTGATATATATAATAACCAAGCCTACATAATTAATTGATCTCTACTTATGCACTACTTTGTGATTTAACTAGGACCAATTAATAAACTTGCTACTGCCAATACTAATTTAATTAAATATAATTAAACTATTATATACTACTTAAATTAAATAGGACTAACTCTGCTATAGGTACAAGTATATATACTATCCTTAATTAATTAATTAATACATAGACTTATAATTCCCTCTTCCATCATAATTAATACATAGACTTATAATTCCCTCTTCCACCATAGTGACATATACTTTACCTTAGAATGTAATGTGACTGTTTATACTGGCTTAAGGAATCAATTTGACATATGAATGCATATATCACCACTTACTCTATATACCTAAATAAAAGAAACATGTGGCTACAGGAGACTCAATATTATTATATCTATCCAATTCCTATATACCAAGTGGCTATATCCATAAAGTGACGATACAGTACGCAAAACACACAAACTAAAATTCACAAAAGCACTGTGACAGTCGTCACACATTGCATGTCGGTCGACAAGCTATTCTTCACCATCATCATCATTATGTGCCAAACAACACATGTCTTACATGCCCTCCCTGCCGTTCGGCAGGGCCTCCAACGGAGAAACACCAATTTTCCCTTAAACCCAATTTTTCTCCAATTACAGGTTCTGTTATCAGCATCAGTCCAATTCTTCTTTGCACAACAAGCCATCACAATATTGTTTCACAAATATTCATTATCAATAATTAATCACTACTCATATTCAAAATTAATATGGCAACGTAGATCAACACAACAATCCAACTTCAAAAAATCAATACAACACCTAAATACAATCAATTTCCATGAAAAAATTCACATACCTTAACCCACATACAATTTATTATAAACCCGGTTATAGAGATTAAACCCCACCGTTACCTTGAATTGAAGGTCTCTCTATAATTTCCGATCGAATTCCGACTTGGCTCTTCGGTATGCAATTCGTCTTCCGACGTTAAATTTCCTAAAAGCTTGTTCCTGTTCCTCTTTTTCTCACGTACACCTTTTTTTTCTCTCTTCACAAGCCCTTTCCCTTGCAACTGCTACGAGCAAAACCTAACACCCTTTTGTTTTGCTGATAACACTAACACTCTTATTTTTCACTTAATCCATATAATAATATAATTCTCCACACTGTCTTATTGGGCAAATTAACAACACCCTCAACATTGCTATTTACCACACAACAACCAAACCAACTTAATTAAATAAATAGTCCAATGTAATAATATTATTTCTAATATTGTTTCTCTGGTTAAATCGACTATTACTCAACTATCAACCTAACCGTTCAACAAACATATCAATCCAATAATGTCTCTTATAATAATTCCGATAATTCCTGATTTCGGCAATTCCAATAAATAATTCCTTATATAATTTAATTAAATAATTAATTAAGTTCGGTGCGTTAATTTAAATTCGGGGCGTTACATATGTGACATTGATGTTGCTGAATTGTAGACTATATTTGCTGAAGTTTACTTTCTCTTATATTATTTATGATTGATTATGATTACTCACCATTTCTGTTTAAATGTTGCATCCACGTGGATAACACACAAATACTCATGAGTAGATTATAAGAAGTAATTGGAATCTAGCGGCTATAGTTCATTTCAGTTTATGCATTTTTATGTAGTGGATATTCTGCTCTAATCATGTAACATTGAGTTGGGGTTGACGCATGCTTTCCTTAGTTGAATTATGCCATTTATTTTTGAAGTATTTTATGATTAATGTCGAGATTCTTCTAAGATGTTGATGTTAATTGTTAAATTACTCATTTTTATGTTAGAGTTTAAATACTTAAGGTGAATGATTGAGTTTTTTACAATGGTGAATATGCTCCATTGTTTCTAAAATTAATTTTTATGATGCATTCATCTCATTAAATATCATATTGGAAATATAATAAACTTTTACGTAACCTGTAACACCCCAATTCTACCCAAAGTTCAATATGCAAAAATCAGAGTAATTTTAAATTTTCATAAATTAAATACTGAGGCGTTACACCATCAAAAACAACTCACTTTAAAACAGTATACTTTAAGGTATAAATTTCGGATACATAGCATCGCAGGAAAACATAAATTGATTCATAGAAATCAAAACATCTCCGTTATTAAACTCCCTCATCAAAATCATATTTTTATAAATTATGGTTCTTATTCACAAAGGGAATAATAATAAAACAACAACAACAAAACGACATAAATAATTCCCCCCGAGTGCTATGTATCAGAGCGACACCGACTCGACTAACAGCAGCTATAGACTCCGTCTTCAAAACCTGCACGTTACCAATATATAGGTAACGACGAAACAAGTAAAGGGTGAGATACTCCAAAACATATAATTAAGGCATGATAAAATATATATACATATATAGTTTCGGAATTATAAAGAGTATGGATTAATAAGTGTAATTCCACACATAAACATAATCCACTTACTTAACTCGCCATCCTAATGTGTATAATCTACACTATATCACCATAACCTCATCGGCATAAAACGTCGCAACAACACATAACCCTCCGTCAACACGAAATCGTCACGAGCCAATACATCGCTAATTAACACAGTAGTCTTACACAACTACATCAACCAACAATATTAAATAATGCTAGTAATATAAGCAACATAACAAATCATCACAAATTGGCTAAAAGCCTCATCTTCGCTTTTGGCATAAAGCCTCATCTTCGCTTTTGGCATAAAGCCCATCATCACAACATCATCACATCATATATCATCGCAATTCAATATCATCCATCAATCAATAAAACCCAACGCCAAACAACTCAAACATAAACATAACCGACTCCATGAGACACGACTATGTTATGCATGTGGTACCCATCGCTTTGTCCGTAATTAGGGACATTTGGCATAAAGCCGATCTTCGCTCGGCATAAATGCCATCATCGCTTGGCATAAAAGCCCTCTTCGCTTATGCAATGTATGTGACTCGACAATAAAACAACACAACACAACAACATCATCATCGCTCATCCAAATTGGCATAAAGCCCACATCGCCATAATTTATCCAAAACAAGATAAATATATCATCGCATCCTAATTGCATTATGCAAACATCATCAATAAACTCATCAAAAGTCATGCATTCACAAATCGGAAGCATTTATTAACAACATCAATTTAATCATCACATTGCAAATCAATAGTATTCATTAATAAATACACTGTCGCAAAACTTATGTTTATTAACGTTGCATCGTTATCAATTAATTCACTAAATTCCGGAAACGGGAAAATAGTTACACACCTATAATCGTCACGAAAGTCATTCCTAACAACCGGTATTAATCATAATCATCGACGTCGAAATCGGATTGTCCATACGTACCTTAAATCTACTAAAACACCGTCCGATTCAATTTTACCGAAAATTAGCCTATTTCGGGTCGTCTCGTAAAAACTCGTAATTTCCAAAAACTAACCTCACCACTACGTTCTACACGTCAAACTTAGCTAGCACGTCAATTTTCGTTGAATTCGGAGCAACTTGCTCCGTCGTCGAATTTACCGAAATCGGAAAATCAGAACATAATCGGGTCCTAAATTTAATTGGCTAACTCGTGTCCTAATTATATTTTATTGGTATGAAATGTTACTAGTGGAATTGGAATATTTGCAACAAACAGCAACACCTTCACAAAATTATGCAGAACCATTTATGACAGAAACAGAAAAATTTCTTGCATACAGAAAACCATTTCACAAAAATTTCGAGTCACCCCTCCTCACATAAGGGACGGACGTCCCAATTTAGCATTGCAGCTGGAGGCGAGAGCCTCAATGGGAGGGACGGTCCCCTCCAAGCTCCTTCCATAATTTTCGTTTTCCCATTCTTATTCACCCTGTATTTTTACTGTATATCTTCTTTTTCTTATTTTCATATACTAGTTTTTCCATTCTAATTGTATATCTTCTTTTTCTTATTTTTATTTACTAGTTTTTCCATTCTAATTGTATATCTTCTTTTTCTAATTTTTTATTTACTAGTTTTTCCATTCTAATTGTATATCTTCTTCATTTCAAACCTTCCATTTTTGTTACTTCTAATTATGCAAGCTAGCACCAAAACACTCACACTCTATATTTCTAACTCAAATTTTCCAAATCCTTTCAACCATCATACAACCAAAAATCAAAAATCAACCTATTAAGATTTCCCCAAATCTAACATATATCATCAAAACCCTAACAAAAATGAATGGAAAATCAAACTATCAAACACCCAACCCAAAACCCCAACACCAATTTTCATCACAAATCCACAATATAAGTACCAAAACCCTAACTATAAGAAGTGGAGAATCAAACCCCTTACCTCTAGCTTGGAGATGATCCATGGTGATGCCACCAAGCCCAACCTCAAGCTTCCTCTCATGCTCAAGATCCCCCTTATCTTCTCCTCTTTGTTCTTTTTCTCCCAAAACCCTTTCTTTTCCTCTCTAGTTTCTATTTTTGATTTTGTGTTCACAATCGAAGGAAAAGGAGAAGAAAAAGGTTTTATAACTTGTTTTCTTACTAGTTTCCAAATTCTCATGTTTGGTTTTTGGTAACTTGGAATGGAAGGAAAATGAAGAGAAAATGATTCTTATAATGGTATTTTCCTTACTAGTAAACCAAGGGTGAAAAACCCAATTCTAACAAAATGCTTCCCACACCCCTTTCTAATTATATCATTAATATAATTAATTCAATCAATTAAAATAATTATGGGGAATTAAAATATCGGATCCGAATAATATTTTACCGGACCGAACGGAACGTCGCCTGATAAATTAATAGATATATTAATTAATATAATTATTCTCGTCGCAAGACAAATATCGATCGGTAATTCGAAATTGTTAATATAATATGTCATTTATAAAAACGGGCGTTACATAACCTATGTATGGAGCAGGAGTAAATGTGACATTTTATGAAGTGTGACACCCTTGTTGGTGAATATTTATTTAAAATAAATTGTTATTTCGCCGGGTTTTAGAAAGATGTTACATTAGAGATCACAAATATACATTTGAGTGAATATTTATACTAGCTAGAGGTGCAACTTCTTGGAAGAGGAAGAAATAAACGTGTATTACTATTTCGACCATGGGATTAGAGTCTGCGGCTCTTGCTTCCGCGACTCTTGGTTGAGGGACATTCTAGTTGAAGTTCTATTGGTTAATATTTCAAAAGTGTTGATATGTTGTGATAGCCAAGCCGCTCTAGCTAGAGCATTCGATAAAATGTATAATGAAAGTCTAGGCACATAGGTCTTATACATTCTTTTATGAGAAAATTGATTAAGAATGAAATAATCTCACTCACATATATGTGAACAAGCTATAATTTAGTTTATCCATTTACTAAGTCACTGACCAAAGATTTAGTAAAGACTATCTCGAGAGGAATGAGATTGAAACTCTTGAGTAAAAGTTCCAACAACGTTGGCAACTCAATCTAACGTTAATAGAACATTAACCTCAAAATTCAACGGATAATAAAAAGCCATTGATTTCGATGTTTGTGCAACACTATGTGATAATGCTGACTATTTCTTATTGAGGATTGATATTTTCAAACTCTTAATAAAGTTTAATACCGAGACTATGTATCTCAATAAACATAAATACAATATGAATTTCACCTATGTTAATTTCGAGATGGTGTCGTCTCAAAATGAGAGTTAGAGTTTCTTTTACGAAAAAGTTATTAAATAGGAAAAATACATGGGCATAAATAATACTAGGCGAGAGACGTGGGCGAATAACCATTAAGGAATGTGTAAGGAAACACCATCATAATCATAAGGATAACATTTTCAAAACATTACTACCTAAAAGTCTGATTTGACTATGTGTTGTACTTAATAAGATTAAGTTCAAATCAAAAGATACTTAACTCTATTAACATTATTTATTTTCCTTTTTTTGAATTTGGTCTTGTCATTATTATAACATGTGAGAATTATTGTAATTAATAGCAATAAATATCCACGAGTGTGTTCGAAAATGAAAAGAAAACGTGTAAATGAATAATAAATGCATGAGAAATAGTTCCACATAAAAAGTTTCACTCATTTTGAAATCCTTTATAAAGAGTTATTTTCACCAACTCAACAAAAGAGTTAAAGAGGATAACGCACCACATGGACAAGTGTGGCTGTCTCAAACCTTATGTCACTTATCTCCTTCATACACCCATCATCGGTGGCCAAAACAACGACACCGACTTTAGGTCTGAGAGCGTGAGCGTAGTAGAGGCGCTAGTGACGACTTGTTGGCGACACCTGAACACGACACATCATAACATTACACAGCGGCACCAATGACACTCCATTGTTTTCACGATTCAAACATGAATCCGTTTAACTTAGAAGTATTATGTAACCATACTGATATTTTAAAATGACTTTGATGATTTGATATATTGATTGTTTGATATTGGAAGATTGTGTAAAATTCGTTACATAGTTCATTAATTTTTGCAATGTAATGGAACTCAAAGCTTGTTTCACAGGCTGTACTCGTACTCATCGACTTCGCTGACTCTATACCAAGTCATGAGCGATAGCAAAGCGAAGCCAAGCCGCCAACCAAGCAATGCGTCATCCCTATCCCTTCCCGATGAAGCTTTCTTTGATTTTAATTAACGAGGGATGACGGGAAGACACATGAAAGAAAAAAGAAATCCATTATTTAGACATGAGCTATATAGTACATTGACCTCTCGCAGACTTGAAAGTCAAATTTTTGGCTATTGATAAAAACTATGTAAATTCCAAATAAGGGAGGAATGTGACCTGGATCAGTCAATCAAACCAATAATGATAACCAATTACTTAAACCTCGATTAAAGACATAAAAAAAGATAGTCGGTCAAAATCACATATTGATGATAAATAATAAAATTAAAACATTAAAAAATATTAAGTGAAAGTGAATCATCTTCGAAGTGAGATTCACAATATATATATATATATATATATATATATATATATATAGACACACGATTGTTAATTAATTAAATTATATAAATTACAGCTACATAACATACTAAATTTGTGAGAAATATATAATTGTTACCATAATTAGTGAGATTAAAGCGGCGTGCTATTAAAGTTCAAAAACCCAAAATACAAAATTGTAATAGCGCCATTCTCTCTGTCGAAACAAAAATGGTTACTCGACGCTTCACTCAACCACCAACCAGCGACGACGAAGACGACGATTCACCTCCTTCAAAACCACACTCCACTTCAACAAACTTCGCCGACGATAACGCTTCCAACCACCGCAAAAGGAAGGTGCTGAACCTGCAAGACGAAAATGACGACGACGAAGAAGAAGCCTCAAATGTGAACGAGAAAAAGACCAAGTTGAATGACGATGATGAAGATGAAGATGATTCGCCATTGGACGATGCTAAACCTGTTGGTGGACCGGTTAGGGTTTCCGGAAAAGGAAGTCACAGAAAGAGTTATTTTCATTCGTTTGAATTCGACGATAACATATACTCACTCGTATGATTCTCTTACTTCCTTCATTGCTACTGATTTAGAATTAGTACAATGCATGCTTTTTTTCTTCCAATTGAATGCTTAGTGCATGTTAACTTGTGATTATGAGGTTTTGGTTAGGGCATTGTTTATGAGGATGATGATGGGTGGTTTGGGAATTTTGGTCTATTATGGAAAAATGTGTGCTTTTTGTGTGTGTGTGAAGTGGGTTGTATTGTTTCTGCAGGAGGATCCTGTGCTTCTTGTGCCTGAGGGTAAAGACCAAAAACCATATGTGGCGATTATCAAGGTTAGTTCCTTGCTCTGTAGCACTGACACCTTTGAACATCTTTGAAAAGGCGTGTGTCGAAACCGACACTGACGCTTGTGATTATGTTTAATTTATTTATGTTTCATATTATTACCATTGTTGATGTGTTAGTGTCGGTGTCATGTTTCTGGTGTTCATGCTTCATAGGTTCTTTGTCAAATAATTATGCATGTTTTTTTGAAGATATGTTGGGTGATTCATAGGTTCCTTGTCAAATTATTATGCATGTTGTTTTGAAGATATGTTGGGTGCTTCATAGGTTTCTTGTCAGATAGTTATGCATGTTGTTTTGAAGATATGTTGGGTTTGGAAAATAATTAATAACTAATCAGTTCTGCTAGAAAAGTACATGGAGTACAAATAATATATTCCCTTGGTTGATGATTGATGCACTTTTTTATGTGAGTAGTTTTTTTAGACTATAGTTTTGATACACCTTTCCGTTTTCTGATTTTTGAAGATGTTTTTTTCTGTCAGGAGATTACACAATCCCTAGATGGCAGCTTGAAGATCACAGGGCAGTGGTTTTACCGGCCAGATGAGGCGGCCAAAAAGGGAGGAGGTAACTGGCAATCTAGTGACACCAGAGAGCTGTTTTATAGTTTCCACCGGGATGAGGTTCCGGCGGAATCCGTTATGCATAGGTGTGTGGTGCATTTCGTTCCCATACACAAACAGCTTCCAAATCGTAAGGAGTATCCTGGGTTTATTGTGCAAAAGGTTTATGACACAGTAGAACAGAAGTTGTGGAAGCTTACAGATAAAGACTATGAGGACAGTAAGCAAGAAGAAATTGATGAGCTTGTTCAGAAAACTCTTCAATGTTTGGGTGAGCTACCTGACATCGTGACTGATGAAGCTCCTGCTGATCAGGAAGATTTGATTAGAGATGAAAGAACCTTCAAGAAAAGGAGTATTTCACCTCTTGATGTTTCAAGAGAGGACGGAACATCTCGAAGGAGAGTCCAACCTCCGAAACCTGAAACACCAAGGACTAGCTTAGCTAAAGCTAACACCTCAGAGCATTATCGTATATTAATGAATTTTAATGCATTAACAGGCGATACCAATCGTGACACAGGTTTGGTGAAGTTGCTCAAAAGTGTTCAGTACTTGTTTGATACTGATGACATCAGAAAGAAAAAAGACAAATGCAGTGACAGTTCTGATGCAATCAACAAAACTTTAGAAATAAAAAATGAGTGTATAGACAAAGTTCTGAAGGTACTTCTTAAAGTACCCGATTGTGGTTGTGATCTCTTGCGTGGGTTTATTTTTATTCTCATAATCTTTTGTTTGTTTCCTTTCTCTTGAGGACTAATGATTCAGCATTTACCTTTTTCAATGAATCTACAGAATTCCAAGTCTTTTATCTGGCCAGATGATGCTGTTCGAGCTGTAGTTGCTCTAGAGAGTGCTTCACATGAAGCATTTCCAACAGATCAGAAGTACAGCCAAAAACTACGACAATTAGAATTTAATCTCAAGGTTGGGAGTTACTTTTAATATGGATTGTTAACCTTAAATTTTTATAAGCAATCTCCTTGAACTTAGGAGATACAATAGCACCTGTAGCTACATTTTATTTTGGACAAGTCCTGCAGGACTTTCTTGTACGTGTAGTTGAATAGATGTTTTATTATACTATTACTTGTTAAAAATCAATGACTAGAAGATTAGATGTCTAATAAAATGGTGTCAATCTTAGCTGGGCTATGTATAGGTCACGTGACTAATGATGAGTTATTGATTTATTTGCTATAGTTATATTAAAATACATTTGTGCTTGTTTGTGTTGTAAACTTTTTCTTTTAGCTTCCATTCCAATATGATTCTCTGAATGGTACGGTCAACTTGCAGTGACTGATTTTTGTGTTCAGTAACGAGTTCAAGCAATGTGTTAGTTATTTTTCCTAGATCCACATCATCTATGGTGGTTATTCATAGTTGTTAGATGAATAATAGCTTTTTGGTAAAACCAGAATTAAGGTTTTAAGGGTGTGATTCTTGTAGCCTTTTTCAGGTTGATGGAATGCTTATAATTTTTTCCCTGACCTTATTTTGCAGAGCAATGCATTTCTGTTATGCCGTCTATTAAATGGAGAGCTTGAACCTTCAAAAATATTGAATATGACACCTACTGAATTGAAGGTATTTAATGAATGCTGTCTTTTCAGCCTTTTTTTTTTTTCATTTGAAACTTTGAAGTTCTTGTTTTTATAAATCAAACTTTGAAGTTCTTATCTCATATGATGTTTTTTTGTTGTTAGTTTTACGCTATTAATTTCTAATTTGATAGTTTCATGTAAATATTTTGTTCTGTCAATACAATTGGTTCAACCTTTATAATTAATTTTCAACTTATCTGATCTATTTATCACATTTCAAATGCTAGTAGAATAAAAGAATATATGCTTTTGCTTGAATTTTGTTGACAGCATTGAATCTATGATTATTGGTTACGCTATACGTTCTATGAAAAAGTTGGTAGTATCATGTCAAAATGTTCCAACCTTTTCTTGAAGGTGGGTCTAAAAACTTGTTTAACCTCTAATTAGAACAGATCACAGTGAAAGATCTAAAAACTCTTATGCTCTTTAGCAATGGTGGCCACCCTGCACGGGCCTTCTATGTGATCAGTTGATGATCAAATAGTACTAAAAAATGTGTTTATTTTCTGTGATGATGTGTTGAAGGTGGATTTTAATTGTTAAAAGCGCTGGACTTAGTTAAAGAGTAGTTGGTACATTTTAAATGATATTTGTTGGATAAGTTTTTCAAAATGTACTCTTAGAAGACTGCTTGTGCTTTTGAAAGAGGATCAATTTCAGAATGTACTGATAAATGTTGGATAAATTTCCAAGTTCTTACCAGTAACTTTGAAAAGATTAATCTGGTTCTTGATTCTGTTTTATTGACTGAATATTTGAACTCCAGGAGGGTTTGACTGCTGATGAAACATCCAAGGATGAACCTGACGAGCCTCAACACATGCAGGTCCTTTTTTGCTCCACCCCAACAATCGTATGTTATCTATTAAGTTGTGTGATGTTTATCTACTGACCGTTAGCTTTTCCAATGGCAATTCAGATGACGGATACTCGCTGCACACGATGCTCAGAGCAGAAGGTGGCCGTTATGGATATTATCCGTGCAGGACATGCCGACCGATATATGGTTTGCACCTAAACATTTTACTGATATCTAAACTTTGAGATTCATCTCCTGCATTTTTTATGACTTTGGTTTGATCGCTGCTCTGCTTGTTCAGCTGGAATGTATCGAATGTGGTCATTCCTGGTCTGCCTCTCACGATGCGGTGTCCATGCTGACATTAGATGCACCAGAACCCAAAAGAAATGTAGGCACAGCCCCATGGGCCACTGCGAAATTTGAAAAGAAGCTGTTGAGTCCCCGTGAAAATGACAAGTCGAGCAACGACATCTTTATGCCGCCTGTATCGGAAGCTCATAAATCATTTGGCAAGTCCAGGAAAGATGAAAACACGGAAGCTTCAAAGCGTGGGGACTAGGATAAATATTCTGTCTTTTAGGATAGGAGTACACGTATAACTTTTTGTTTGATATGAATATGATGATAGTAGTATTAGCAAAATGTTGTTGTCTTCTAATAGATGTTAACTTGACGAGAATATATACTTAACGTATAATGATACTGTGACATATATACTAACTTCCCTCAAAGTTTGGTATGGGGTGTGATGTTGAAGTTTTTCAGTTTTTTTTGTTTTGTTGTGAAGTATGAAAAAAAAATCAAGAAATAAATTTGAGTTGAAGATTCCCTGAGTATGAGGCAAAGCCATAGTCGTTGGTTGATTTTGTGTGTCGTCCCATGCTGTCCCTCCATAATCCATTCAACATGCAAATTTAATATTGTTGTCTTGAGTTTGACGCTTTGACCAAAAAAATCATTATTGTTTCATCATTTCATTGCCTTCACCAAATCACCATAGGCAAATTTACAACTTACTGCTACTCTCTCGAATTATCAGAAAAAGCACTTCAATTTGACTTGGTCAAGCTATCTCATGGATAAAGGCATAGTTGTCAACATTATTTGAGATCTGATTCTTAACTCGACAAAACTGATCATGGTGTTTAAATATCTTGTTACTATAAACATTAAAAATACAAATTAAATGTAGGATTCTGTTCCGAATAGGTTAATATATCATTTGTCCAAAGAAAAGTTATTATGTCATATCTGGCCTTCCCAAAACCATATAATAACTAGGGGTGTGAAAAAAAACCAAAAACTATAAATCAAATTAGTATCCATTTTAGTCCAAATTTTAAAACTCAGCCCAATATTACATTTTAGCACCGGTGGCCCATTAATAAAAAACCAAAAAAATCCAATAATCAAATTCCAATTTGGATCTGTAATTAATTATTGGATTTGCAACCATCCTCTTCATCCTCTTCTGTCTCTCGCTTTCCATTCACTCTCCGTTACAAACCCTTTCCCTTCCTCGCCGTAACAGCAACTCACCATTTCCTTCCATTCAGCCACAAACCCCCTTTCATCTTTCCGTCGTAACTCCCGCGGCAGCTTCAGCTACTTCCAGAACAACAGCGACATCCCGCGGCAGCTTCAGCTTCGACCTATTTCGGTAATCTTAATTCTTACTTGCTTGCCTTATGTTTGTTCATGTTAATCAACTGTAATTTCTGAGTTGTAGAGGGTGATTGATAAATAATGTTATGCTGTTTGCTACAATCATCTTCATGGATTAGTTGCTTCTGATTCTGATTTTTGCAAACAATAAGCTGGTTTGGCTTTGTGTTTACTATTGCTTAGTTTAGAATGTTCAAGTATGTTTTGTTGTGTGACAGTGAGATTATGGTTTGGTTTTGGATTTTAGTATTGGAAATGGATGGTTGGATTAGATTTTGTGTGTGTTGGATAAGGTAGTAAGGGCAATAATCACTTTTCAATGACACTCAAAGGAGGTGAGCAATGCTTTATTGGGTCTTAACCTGTCACTCCAACTGCAACACTACCAGGGCCTTCTTGCCAACAAGCTATATCTCATATTTTTGTGGTTGATTTCGTGAACAATGTCGCAGTTGAACTAAGTTGGTGGAAACTTTCCATCCGTGAATGTTACGCAACAAGAAGTTGGTGGATCGTTCTACACTGTAAGGGAGATTGTACGGGAAGTAATTCAAGAAAATAGGGTCTTGGGTCCTGCTAAATTCAACTTGGAGGAATTCGGCACTGATCAATTTTTGGAACAAAATCCGTTGGGTTCAATTGCAACTGCCCATCAACCTTTTCTCGGTGCAGCTTCAATTGAAGATCATCCTGAACATAAGAAAGTTTCCGGCACGAATGAGAAAGTGCTTTTTGTTTCAGACAATGGACATGTCATGAATGTTGACCATGTAGATGTGACCAACAAGGAAACTGTTGAAGCCACCGATGTTTCTGAGGATCCCGTGGTTGTCAATGGGCATGTCATAAATGGTAGCCAGATAGATGTGACAAGCAATGAATCTGTTGAAGCAACTGTTGTTTCTGATACGTGTTTTACTGGTGCTGAGCTTGAAATTGTTGACAAAGAGCAGAGTGTCGATTCTAGCAAAGTAGATGTGACAGGCAAGGAATCTATTGAAGCTGTGGTTGTTTCTGCTGTGGATGTTAATGATTATTGATAACCATGTGCTTCCCTGCTTCCTACCTATTTATAATCTGATCTACAATTCTATCACTTAGTTCTGGACATACATTTTTTTACTTGCTTTATGACCATGGTTCATGTACATATGAGACTTGTTCTAAATTGTGTTAAATGATTAGCAGACTATTGGAAAAGTGATTATTGTCCATGTTAATGTCTCAATTATGAAGTTTGTTATTTCTGTATTATTTTTCAAGCAGATTTTTAGATAACTTTGATAGCTTCATATATGTGGTTGCTTGTATTTTTCAATGAAGGGAGTTGATAACTTTGAAATTGGTTTTTAAAAAAAAATTAAAAATTGATTTTTAGAAAAACTGGTTTTTGTGAGAAACCGGTTCAAAACCGAACCGATCCACATATAAACCGGTTTTAAAAATATAAACTGGTTTTAATGAAGTAGTTTATAAATCCAAACCAAACCATATATATGGTTCAATTTGGTTTGGTTATTGATCCATGCACACCCCTAATTCTGAATCAATCTCATAACACATTAGGTATTAAGTCATCAGTTTTTAGGGTAAGTTTTATTACCTTTTATGATTAATTTTCAATTCTTTCTGTGTGCTACTGATGGTGATTCTAATGTTTTGTAGACTTGTAACGAGCGAAGAAGAAGAAGAAGGTGAGAGTGGTGAATTGTAAGAATACTTGAGGATGGTGAGAAAAATGTTAATTTTGAATCAATTTGGTGTAGTTGTATAGATTGTTAACTTGTTTTGACATTTGTTTCTATTTGGTTTCAGTCTGCACTTTTCAATTTCCATTCATTTCTTACTGTTATACTTTTGGGAATATGTGCTTGCACTTACTTCAAGATGCAATTTCCAGCCATCCTTGAACAGAGAACTGGGTATACACTATTTCTCTTTATATCTATTTTCATGTATAATATCCGAGGCTTTGTTTGGATTGATGGAATTGGATGGATTAGAGTGGTATGGTATAGAATGGAGTGACATTCCATTGTTTGGGTCATTTAAAATCGGATGGAGCGAAGCAGAATGTAGTGGTATGGATTCCATTCCATTCCATCACTTACCACCATATTTCTTCCTCTCCTATTTGGGTGGAATGAAAAAATTTGCCTTGTTTCGTCCTAAAATTTCCAAATGATGGAGTGGGTTCTTCATTCCATTCCGCTACATTCCACTCCACTATGCTTCATTCCATAAGAAATACTCATATGGCTTAAAAGCCTATGTTTACATTAAACCATTGTTGTCAAATAGTAGAAGCTATTATTAGTGATGCTATAGGGTAGCAGAATTTTAACAAACCTCTAGTGTTCTGGAATATGTGATTTAGTACAAAATGTTGTCAAATGACAGCTATAGCAATGTAGTGTTGCAAAATTTGAACCAAAACAATATTTTCTGCAACCAGATATTGACAAGTTTTTTAAAGCTGGATTAAAGATAGTGGAGTCTTATCATGTAATTTTAATCCCTAGAATCTATCTCCATTATATTTTTATGTTCTCTCGAAATTAAGGATTTTAATCATCCATGCAAAGGGAAAGGGAAAGAGAATCATTGTTTAACCCTCCATTCCTTTCCTCCTGTTTCTTTTTGTAAGTGTTTGGAAATTTGGACATTTGAATTTAATATGGTCAATTAATCGTGAGGTCTATTGGATATACTTTGCACTAGTGTTTATACTCCCCATAACAAATTTTTAGAACTTGATGAACAAACATGATGACATGCATGTTTTCTTGACAGATTTCGTGGTTTCTTCTGGAAGGCGGCAAGAGTAGGTAGATGTCTCTTATTTGATTTGCTACTGCATCAATTATAATTTGTATGTCTATTTTTAAATGCGTTTATACTCCCCATAACAAATCTATTTTTATTCAAACCATGAAAAAGATATTGGAGTTGAAAGGAGGCATAGTTTTGGGCCAGGTTACCCTGAAGTTTTATTTTTCTTGTTGCCTTTTATTCATGTGATTGATGCCTTAATGACTTATGAATATGGTTTTTTAAGTTAACTTGGGTCAAACAACATAGTTTTATTCCTGTTTTTATGGCCTACACACCCCTATTGGCAATTAGGATGTATTATTGTTTATGCAAACAGTACAGGATAGATTATGGTCATATCTTAATTTTTTTGATATACTAAATCATGATTATATATTATTTTCACTCTCAACCTTTTCTGTAGTTATGCTTCATACTTATGTGCCACTTTTATAAACCCTTTAGTTATTTTGGAACATTCATCCTCTAGTAAGTATGTTCTATATCTTTGCAAGATTCAAAATGTTATGTTACAGTGACATCCATAAGGTTGTTCTGTGACATCAGTTATTAGTTTTCTAGCTCTGCCTTGTAGTTCTTAAATTTTATTGTCTCACCTAAGAGTCCTGCATCTCAGTATTTGTCGTGGGAAACAAAATAGTATATTTCATGAGGTGTAGAACTTGTTGGAGATATTATCTTGACCCTGCTTAAATGGTTGCTTACACAGGTGAGCGTTTAAGTCCGTGGGTAGCTATGGGTTGTTTTATGATGGGTGTTTCAATAATCTTCTTCTAAGCTCTGTCTCCGTCTACTCAATAGTAAGTTGTCTCTTTCCTTTATATAATTATAGTAGTAAAAAAACTTACGTGAAGAAACAAATGTTCTGATAAGTTGAACCTTTTTAATTTGTCTGTGATATGTGAACGAACAGACAGATGTGTACCCAAAAAAATTGAAATGAACATTTATTTCAAATCTGATATTTGACTTTGAAACCCAAACAAATTTCCGACAGATGCAATTTGTTAAAGAAATTGAATTGGGTATCTGAAACATTTTTGGTCAGATCATTAAGCATGTATATATTGATTGTGACTTTCCCTGCCATCTGTAATTAGCCAACCTTCTGATATTAAGATCCACATGATTATAGTCATCACTAACAATATAGAAATTTGATCTTTGCAGGGGGCATCCATTCTATTGCTCTACTTCAGTTTTGTATGCTACATGGTCTGCTGATCTACAATACAATAGTTTGTACCTAAAATTATTTAATTACATCCCCATGAACTCTTTTGTTTAGCCTTTTTCAGTATAGTAGCTTGAATCCGATTAACCGATTTTTCTTCGGATAGATATATGGAACTTTTTCAGACAAAGCAATGGTATATGTGGAATGTGCTTGCTTCTTTCCTTAGAAACTAGGTGGATTTTTCCCCCCGGTTCATCCCAGTTCTCCTTATATTTTTAATTTTGGTAGTTTAAGCATTTTAATTTAGTGTTTAAGAAACTGAAAGATATGATTGACATCTTTCTTCTTCTAACTCTGGATTTGTAGAACATCAGATACATAAATATGGAAACAGCTTTACTATTTTGACACTGCATTTGTACACTACAATGTATAAGTACTCTTTACTTGTATTAAAATAATCACTTAAATATTCATCCTCAAAATTTGGGTTGGGGCTAACTCATCTCTAAAAAATTAGACAGGGATTGCTCCCACCCACTTAGCCATATCTCTTAACAATGTGTGACTAATGAATGGTCTGTTTGTTTCTACAGTAGGAGTAGTAAAAAAATCACTTTAGATGTATTTCCACGGTGAGCTCTCCCTTACGCTGTGATTTATAGCTTTCCATACACACGCCAAGTGTTGGATGATTTTTCCTGTCTCCCTTATCATTTTTTGATATTCCAAAAATACCCCTGAAGTTATTTACTCAAAATTTTAACTTTTTGGAAGAAAAAAAGTACTGTTACCAAAAACCAAATTTACGGTACCTTTTTGTGGCATACCTTTTTGTGGTGCATACCGGTCAGTCTTTGTATTTTACAAAATTCTTGATATCTATTTATCGAATATTTTCAAATTTTTGGTGCAATCTACTAGAAATTTAAAAAATCTGGTATATTTTAGGAAATTTTTTATCCGTACCCGATATATTCTAAATTTTCGATTTAAAAGCAATATCAGAAATTTTATATTTCTGGTATATTTTATTCAAATATAAATTTATACGTTTAAAAAATAATAAAAATTAAGTCTCAATATTATCGGAAATTTGAAATTTTCGGTATATAAAAAAATATCGGAAATTTTAAATATCCATCTTTTTTTTATGGAAACCATACCGGAAATTTTAAATATCCGGTATTTTTTCGGTATCGAACTTTTGGAATTTCTAGTACGAAACATCTGACACTATAAAAATGATAAATTTCACAAAATTTTCATTTTCGGTATTCCGTATGAAATTTTCGGAATGTACCGAAAATCGTAGTTTTCTGAGGATATTTTTGTAAAAATACCATATTTAGGGGTGCCAAGTCTAACTATGGGGGAAACAGGAATAATTCTCTAAGTGTTGGATGTTACAATGAAGTCAAGTCAAGTTAAATGCAACATTGTGTGGAACATTAAGATATTGGTTTGGAAGTGGTTCTTTTTTGGCGAAATTACATATTTCAGTGCAATCTATACGAGTTTAGTAAAGATCCTTTATTTTTCATTTAGAGATTTTTTTAGTTTGTATACATCAGGATTGCATACATCGCTTTCATTAGCCAATGAAGTAGTACTCGCGTCTATCGAAATGAAATCCCTCGCAATCACGTTCTCTGGCTCAGTATCTTTACTCCCAAGTTCTTTTTCGTTACAATATTCATTTGAATTTTTATCACGCGCCTGCAAAACTCTCTGAAATAAAGAATGAACATAATCTCGGCTTCCATAAGAAGATTTAAGTATCAACATGTTCTGTGCTACCGTAGGGAAACCCAATTTCTCCTGCAAAACTTGTGAACGGAAGCGGGTAGTAGCGCCTGGATTAACAGAATAATAATACTTAGTTGTATTTGAAGTAACCACACCATTTCTTTTCTCTTGAACACAACTGATAATTTTATCTTTCCGGAATTTCACATTCTCCTTGGGAGTAAAAAGCGGCCGAATTGCGGAAATGAGCTGAGGTGTTGTGAGTATCTCCGGCGACTTCAGTTGAGAAGTATTACAGCATTGCTTATTCTCATTATTCGAAAGAGACGGCGAACAATCTACCCGAGAAATATCAACCTGAGAGGAAATCGACCAATACTTGACTGAATGTTGATCATTTTTAGGCGATTTATCACATCCACACATCTTCTACAATATTATTTGAAAATGTCTGGACAAAGTAATCCTGAAATAAAAGAGATTAGGTTTTCATTTTGAATTGCAAAATTGAAATTGAAAAAAAAAAAAAAAATTAACGTAAAATATCTTTTGAAGATACCCTACGGTTCCACATAACCTCCTCGCAGTTTCAGTGAACTGTGAACATTCAAACTTCTCTTTGTTAATTTCAATGAGTTCTCAGAAATCCCTTTTAACAATTTTCACCAAAGGGGCATCATTTCCTTCAAATCAGCACCAACCCCAACATGAACTTGCTCGTAAAATCACTCGCATCCTCGTCAATTCAACTAACTCCAACACTCAACTTCAATCCATGATTCCCTGCATCACCCCCCATGTTACTTACCGTGTTCTCTCTGACCCTACTCTCCAACCTCATTCCTGTTTATCCTTTTTCCACTTCCTCAAAACCCATCATTCCAACCATTCACTCAAACCTGATCTCAAGGCCCATTTGATTCTCTTTTCCAGACTCTTAAAAGCTCGCAAATTCGCCACCATGAAGACTATTCTAGGATAAGATGGTCAATTTTCACGTCTAGGCTCTAGGTTAGAAACACTTCTCTTTTTGCTATATATGAGCTATGCTTATGAACTTAAATTTATATAAGTATTTCAAGTGATTTAAGATTTCTGGAGATATATCTGTCAATAGGGTATCATATACGTGCCGTATACCGACTGTTTGCCATTTTAAAAAAATCTAGGCTTCTGGTGAGCTAGATGGAATCATATGAAAGCTAAAACTGTTAATTACTTTTCAAAAAGAATACTTCTGGTGAGCTAGATCACTGATATTGTTCAGACTATGGCTTGACAACAAGCCCATCATGAACTTATTTTAAATTGATAGATCAAATTCTAAGAGCTAATCAAGTATTACTGGTCAAAAGATATTGCCGACAGCATAAACATGAAGATATAGTACGCTCTCAAAAGTGTTAACGTTAAGAAACTTTAAAAATCATGTCAGGATTAGTTATATCAAACTTCAGTTACATTCAATGTAAACATGAAGGATTGAATGCCAACAAATAATGACCTTATCAAGTGATACTATGCAACTAAATACAAAAAAAGAGAAGGTTTGTATATTACCGAGACCAGAATATTTGCACCTCTTCCTAGTTTCCAAGCTCTAATTTGGTGTTGAAGATCAACTTTCCCCTCGACCCAGGTTTTCTTGCGCTTGAGCTTCAAGGACAAAATCTTCATTCTCTAACACCCTTACCCACCCTTTTCTTTACCTCCATCTTGTGTGCATTGACTAACATAAATTTGACCCTAGGGAAGTGCCAGAAGTGTCTACCTCTACTTCAGATCCTCATATTCATTTTGTTTTAGACCAGCATGAATGAGAGGTTTGTGAAGACTACCAACAAGTGCGGCAAAAACTCTATCATCGGATATTAGGCCCATTTTCATCATCTCATCGTAGAACTCAAATGCTTCATCTGCTCTCCCCTCCTTGGATAAACCTGAAATAATTGATGTATACGTTGCAACATTTCCAGTTATCCCCTTTAACCTCATCTCACTGAAAATTTTAAGTGCCTCGTCTACCCTGCCAACAATACATTCCCCGTGTATTAGGGATGTGTATGTATGCACGTCTGGCAATAACCCCTTGTTTATCATTTCAGATTTTGTCGTATGTGCTAGCTTCACTTTTTCTTTCTTGCAATACGCATCAATCAAAGTGTTATATGTAACAATATTAGGCACTTCTCCCCTTTTCTCCATATCCCTAAAGAACCTCTCGGCTTCAGCAAGGTTTCCTTCCTTGCAATATATCTCGATAAACATAGTGAAAGTCACAACATTTGGTTCCACTCCTTTCTCTACCATTGAATTTAAAGTACACTTAGCTTCGCCATACCTATGCAATTTACATAGCCCATTTGCAAGAATGTTGAATGTAAACACATCAGCCTTGAATCCTTTCCTTTCCATGATTGCTTGCAGCCTCAAAGCTTCATCCATCATTCCTCTTTTGCAATAGCCATCTATCATCGTGTTAAATATTATTATATTCAGGTCAATTCCCTTATTCTGCATCTCTTCCAACAACATTTCTGCAGCCTCCATTTGACCTGCCTTGCTGACACCACCAATCAACGCACCATAAGTATGTGCATTAGGAGCAACGTCTCTCTGAGTCATGTCATCAAACAACGCAAAAGCCCTTTTCATATTTCCCAACCTACAATTCCAACTTATCATCGACGAATAAACATAAACATCAATTTCTATTTTTCTTTCACGCATTTCCTCGAATATCTTCTCCGCTTCCCCAATATCACCAGAACTAGAATACCACTGAATCAAAATACTATAAGTCGCCACACTAAAAACAACCCCTTCCTTCTCCATCAACCTCAATATCTCATCAACTCCCTCTCGATCCTTTCTTCCAACATACGCATTCAACAACGTATTATAAGTAAACACGGTCGGTTTCACAACGCTTTTACTCACCATCTCATCCATCAACTCCTTAGCTTTCTCAACCTCTCCTCTCCTACACAACACATCAATCACAAGTGTCAAAGACTGAACCCTAATTTCAATTCCATTCGACTCAAGCATCCGTTGGAAGAATCTAAGACACAACTCAACCTCACCACATCTCTTCAAAGCAAGCAAAAGCACAAAACAAGACCTCTCCTCTATCTCCAACCCCTTCTCCTCCACATAATCAAAAACGATGATCGCCTCTCGGAACATCCTATTATCAGAACAAACCCTAAACAACATATCACAAAGCTTCTCAACATATCTTAAGTTATTCTGCTGCAGTCTTTATGCTCAAGATTGGAAATTTATCATTCTGCATTGAAGCTGTTTGTTCGGTCGGTTTCGGTCACCGATGGGTTTAATATTTTCATCCGAACCGAACCGTAATAGTCCACTAAAAACCGAACCAGTCATCCGTTAAACCCGTTAGTCCGAAGTGACCCGAACCGAAAAATATAATTGGCTTCTGACCGGTCGGATTTTTCCGGTTCGGTGATTCTTGTCCAGCCCTTCATAGAGAAAGTTGAATTTTTCCGGTTCGGTGATTCTTGTCCAGCCCTTCATAGAGAAAGTTGAATTTTTCCGGTTCGGTGATTCTTGTCCAGCCCTTCATAGAGAAAGTTGAATTTTTCCGGTTCGGTGATTCTTGTCCAGCCCTTCATAGAGAAAGTTGAAGCCGCAACCCTTCATAGAGAAAGTTGAAGCCGCAAGGGAAACAATTCGTCGTTCGGGATTTCAGGTAATTTCTTCCATTTTTCTTTTACTCCTTCGCTTTATTATTACAATTTTGTTCGCTACTTGATCTCATTTTATTTATAGATCTATTCTGAATCAATCTCATAACACATTAGGTATTAAGAATCTTATACTTTTATCGCTCATCAATTTTCAATTCTTTCTGTGTGCTACTGACGGTGATTCTAATGTATGTTTTGTAGACTTGTAACGAGCGAAGAAGAAGAAGAAGGTGAGAGTGGTGAATTGTAAGAATACTTGAGGATGGTGAGAAAAATGTTAATTTTGAATCAATTTGGTGTAGTTGTATAGATTGTTAACTTGTTTTGACATTTGTTTCTATTTGGTTTCAGTCTGCACTTTTCAATTTCCATTCATTTCTTACTGTTATACTTTTGGGAATATGTGCTTGCACTTACTTCAAGATGCAATTTCCAGCCATCCTTGAACAGAGAACTGGGTATACACTATTTCTCTTTATATCTATTTTCATGTATAATATCCCAGGCTTTGTTTGGAATTCATTTGCAATTTTACGACCCTTGTCAAGTAAATGTTTACTCGAGGTTTCACTTAGAACAGCATACTCTTTGAACATGATCCACGCATCTTCTTTAGATAAGAGATCTAGTTGGATTGTCTTATTGCACCCTAATTTATTGCACACTGACTTATTGCGCGTGGTTACAATAATCCTACAACCTTTGTGATTGTCACTGCATGGAATTCCTATTTCATTAAAATCGACATTGTCCCACACGTCATCTAATATTAGAAGAATCTTGTCACCATTGGTTAATCTGTTCCATAATTTTCCGGGTCGATTTGAATCATTACAATCATCAAATTTCAATCCCAAAGACCCGGCAATATCATCTCGAATCTTTTGTATATTGGGAGAAAATGACACTGTCGTATAAATGACATGAGTAAATTGTTTTGATTGCTTAAGATCCTTACCCACTTTCTTGACCAATGTAGTTTTTCCTGTGCCCCCCATTCCATACAACCCAATTATATAATTGTTGTCATCTTTGAGTTCAACCAAAAGCTTTGTGTATTGAGATTCTCTGCTTTTAAGATGCACATAGTGTTGGTTCGTATATCGTTCAATACTGGGAAGATAAGCAGGGAGTCCAATTGTAAGTTCCTTTCCTGTTACCATCAAAATTTTAATTCGCTCCTTCTTTTTTGCCAATAATCTTCCTCTACTATATCTCCATATGCAATGAGGACAAAATTCAAAAAAACATTTTTGTCTTTTTTTGGTATCTTCTTTAATGAGCTCATCAACTTCAGCTTTCCAGCCAAGAGCATCAGGTAGAACATCTTCCCCTCTTCTTTTTGCCTCTTCAACGCGCTCCTCAAAAGTTTCCCTTTCTATTTCCAGTCTAGCTTTTTCTTCTTCGAAATCCTTAGCAATGCATGTGAAGCAACATACATAACTTGATTCTACAATCCCCCCATTTATTAATTTCTCCACATATGGCTTCGCCAAGTCAACCAAGAAACTCGCCATCTGAGAAAGTAACATAAGAATAACATTCATGAGACTATTTTCAACCTTATGTTATTCACACAAAACAAGGTGGTTTCTATAAAATATCATACAAACACATAAAACTCTCTACGTTTAATTATTAACTTGTTTTAGACATGTCCGATTGTTAATTAATTTTTATTTATTTTAATTTGTATTGAATTTTAACTATGTTAATAAAGAAGTAGTATCTCATTTTTTTAAATAAAAGATTCTAAAATTATTTCAGAGAAACTAAGTAAATAAATGTATCAAAATATTTTTTCTTCAATTTTTTTTAATTAAGAAATTATTGTTATATGAAAAATGTAGAGATGGAATATATTGACATTGAAAGAGTGTGACATTCTCTAATATAATTCTAAGTCAATTAAGAGTAATTTAATTCTGAAAAGTTGTGGAATATACACTTTAACATTAAAATAAAAGTAATTTTCTTAAAGCTTTTGTTGCTATGATTTCAAGAAAACAAAAATTATTTTAAAGGGTGTGGATTCGAACATTTTTTATTTTATTTTTGAAGTTATAAAAAATATATTTATTTGGAATAATTATTGTCTTGGTATGGTATAGAATGGAGTGACATTCCATTGTTTGGATCATTTAAAATCGGATGGAGCGAAGCAGAATGGAGTGGTATGGATTCCATTCCATTCCATCACTTACCACCATATTTCTTCCTCTCCTATTTGGGTGGAATGAAAAAATTTGCCTTGTTTCGTCCTAAAATTTCCAAATGATGGAGTGGGTTCTTCATTCCACTCCACTACATTCCACTCCACTATGCTTCATTCCATAAGAAATACTCATATGGTTTAAGCCTATGTTTACATTAAACCATTGTTGTCAAATAGTAGAAGCTATTATTAGTGATGCTATAGGGTAGCAGAATTTTAACAAACCTCTAGTGTTCTGGAATATGTGATTTAGTACAAAATGTTGTCAAATGACAGCTATAGCAATGTAGTGTTGCAAAATTTGAACCAAAACAATATTTTCTCGCAAAAGATATTGACAAGTTTTTAAAGTGGATTAAAGATAGTGGAGTCTTATCATGTAATTTTAATCCCTAGAATCTATCTCCATTATATTTTTATGTTCTCTCGAAATTAAGGATTTTAATCATCCATGCAAAGGGAAAGGAAAGAGAATCATTGTTTAACCCTCCATTCCTTTCCTCGCCCTTCCTGTTTCTTTTGTAAGTGTTTGGAAATTTGGACATTTGAATTTAATATGGTCAATTAATCGTGAGGTCTATTGGATATACTTTGCACTAGTGTTTATACTCCCCATAACAAATTTTTAGAACTTGATGAACAAACATGATGACATGCATGTTTTCTTGATGATTTCGTGGTTTCTTCCGGAAGGCAAGAGTAGGTAGATGTCTCTTATTTGATTTGCTACTGCATCAATTATAATTTGTATGTCTATTTTTATATGCGTTTATACTCCCCATAACAAATCTATTTTTATTCAAACCATGAAAAAGATATTGGAGTTGAAAGGAGGCATAGTTTTGGGCCAGGTTACCCTGAAGTTTTATTTTTCTTGTTGCCTTTTATTCATGTGATTGATGCCTTAATGACTTATGAATATGGTTTTTTAAGTTAACTTGGGTCAAACAACATAGTTTTATTCCTGTTTTTATGGCCTACACACCCCTATTGGCAATTAGGATGTATTATTGTTTATGCAAACAGTACAGGATAGATTATGGTCATATCTTAATTTTTTTGATATACTAAATCATGATTATATATTATTTTCACTCTCAACCTTTTCTGTAGTTATGCTTCATACTTATGTGCCACTTTTATAAACCCTTTAGTTATTTTGGAACATTCATCCTCTAGTAAGTATGTTCTATATCTTTGCAAGATTCAAAATGTTATGTTACAGTGACATCCATAAGGTTGTTCTGTGACATCAGTTATTAGTTTTCTAGCTCTGCCTTGTAGTTCTTAAATTTTATTGTCTCACCTAAGAGTCCTGCATCTCAGTATTTGTCGTGGGAAACAAAATAGTATATTTCATGAGGTGTAGAACTTGTTGGAGATATTATCTTGACCCTGCTTAAATGGTTGCTTACACAGGTGAGCGTTTAAGTCCGTGGGTAGCTATGGGTTGTTTTATGATGGGTGTTTCAATAATCTTCTTCTAAGCTCTGTCTCCGTCTACTCAATAGTAAGTTGTCTCTTTCCTTTATATAATTATAGTAGTAAAAAAACTTACGTGAAGAAACAAATGTTCTGATAAGTTGAACCTTTTTAATTTGTCTGTGATATGTGAACGAACAGACAGATGTGTACCCAAAAAAATTGAAATGAACATTTATTTCAAATCTGATATTTGACTTTGAAACCCAAACAAATTTCCGACAGATGCAATTTGTTAAAGAAATTGAATTGGGTATCTGAAACATTTTTGGTCAGATCATTAAGCATGTATATATTGATTGTGACTTTCCCTGCCATCTGTAATTAGCCAACCTTCTGATATTAAGATCCACATGATTATAGTCATCACTAACAATATAGAAATTTGATCTTTGCAGGGGGCATCCATTCTATTGCTCTACTTCAGTTTTGTATGCTACATGGTCTGCTGATCTACAATACAATAGTTTGTACCTAAAATTATTTAATTACATCCCCATGAACTCTTTTGTTTAGCCTTTTTCAGTATAGTAGCTTGAATCCGATTAACCGATTTTTCTTCGGATAGATATATGGAACTTTTTCAGACAAAGCAATGGTATATGTGGAATGTGCTTGCTTCTTTCCTTAGAAACTAGGTGGATTTTTTCCCCCGGTTCATCCCAGTTCTCCTCATATTTTTAATTTTGGTAGTTTAAGCATTTTAATTTAGTGTTTAAGAAACTGAAAGATATGATTGACATCTTTCTTCTTCTAACTCTGGATTTGTAGAACATCAGATACATAAATATGGAAACAGCTTTACTATTTTGACACTGCATTTGTACGCTACAATGTATAAGTATTCTTTACTTGTATTAAAATAATCACTTAAATATTCATCCTCAAAATTTGGGTTGGGGCTAACTCATCTCTAAAAAATTAGACAGGGATTGCTCCCACCCACTTAGCCATATCTCTTAACAATGTGTGACTAATGAGTGGTCTGTTTGTTTCTACAGTAGGAGTAGTAAAAAAATCACTTTAGATGTATTTCCACGGTGAGCTCTCCCTTACGCTGTGATTTATAGCTTTCCATACACACGCCAAGTGTTGGATGATTTTTCCTGTCACCCCCTATTTATTTTTTTTACCTGCCACCTTCTCATTTTTTGATATTCCAAAAATACCCTTGAAGTTATTTACTCAAAATTTTAACTCTTTTGGAAGAAAAAAAGTAGTGTTACCAAAAACCAAATTTACGGTACCTTTTTGTGGCGCATACCGGTCATTCTTTATATTTTACAAAATTCTTGATATCTATTTATCGAATATTTTCAAATTTTCGGTGCAATCTACTAGAAATTTAAAAAATCTGGTATATTTTAGGAAAATTTTTATCCGTACCCGATATATTCTAAATTTCCGATATAAAAGCAATACCAGAAATTTTATATTTCTGGTATATTTTATTCAAATATAAATTTCCAAATAGCCACGGAAACAACACTCATGGATCAACTCAACCGATAGGCCAAAATGGTGTCCCTAGAAGAAAACTATTGTGCTAACTATATTTCCAAATCAAGATACATGAAAATATATAACTCAATGCAAATATGAGGCAAGAGAGCTACAGATTTTCTTAGGCAAGTTTACATTAAATTTCCATTTTCTGTTGTTTCTGTGTCCTCTGCCATCATAATCTCCATATTCCGTGCATCTCGCTTTAGAACACTGCCAAGTCTTGCTATGGCATCCATCTGCTGGTGTAAAACCTGTTATCAAAGTAGAGAGAGCATCATTAGTTCTTCGAATTGATTACGTGCAGTATTATGTCGTACAAATGATTGATTTAAAAACATCGCAAAGGCGCAAACAGAATTTGAGGAATAAACCTCTCAGATTGTTACTTGGTACCATCTTACCTCTTGCAAATCAGTCAGACTCTGTTCATGAATTTTTGTTGAGCCTGGAAGATAAGCGGAGTTACCAAATTCATTGCTATTAGCCTTGACTCGGGATAGACCGAGTAGATTTTGTACCCTTCGAGATAATTCTGCTCCAGATCCTTTCAACTTAAAAGATATTTTCATGTTAGTTCCATTCAATCAACAAAATAAGCAGAAGCTACAAAAAGTGTACCTGTCTAGTTATTGTGGCTAATTTCTCGGCGAGTTCAGCTTCCCCTTTGGTTAAGGGAATACGGCAGCCTTTTCCCTCCAACGCTTCCACTATTCTCATCACCTTCAATCATGGCATATGATTAGACATAACAGAGGTATGAGTTAAAAGAAAATCCAATGCTATAATCAAACTAGCTTGGTGTTACAATTCATCAATGCAACTTTTTGGATTCTGACCAATAAACTAATAAATTGAAATGTTATCGGGGATTGGAGAGAGAATGGATGATGAGGGCAGAACTAGACAAAAAAAGAATATATGCTTTTGCTTGAATTTTGTTGACAGCATTGAATCTATGATTATTGGTTACGCTATACGTTCTATGAAAAAGTTGGTAGTATCATGTCAAAATGTTCCAACCTTTTCTTGAAGGTGGGTCTAAAAACTTGTTTAACCTCTAATTAGAACAGATCACAGTGAAAGATCTAAAAACTCTTATGCTCTTTAGCAATGGTGGCCACCCTGCACGGGCCTTCTATGTGATCAGTTGATGATCAAATAGTACTAAAAAATGTGTTTATTTTCTGTGATGATGTGTTGAAGGTGGATTTTAATTGTTAAAAGCGCTGGACTTAGTTAAAGAGTAGTTGGTACATTTTAAATGATATTTGTTGGATAAGTTTTTCAAAATGTACTCTTAGAAGACTGCTTGTGCTTTTGAAAGAGGATCAATTTCAGAATGTACTGATAAATGTTGGATAAATTTCCAAGTTCTTACCAGTAACTTTGAAAAGATTAATCTGGTTCTTGATTCTGTTTTATTGACTGAATATTTGAACTCCAGGAGGGTTTGACTGCTGATGAAACATCCAAGGATGAACCTGACGAGCCTCAACACATGCAGGTCCTTTTTTGCTCCACCCCAACAATCGTATGTTATCTATTAAGTTGTGTGATGTTTATCTACTGACTGTTAGCTTTTCCAATGGCAATTCAGATGACGGATACTCGCTGCACACGATGCTCAGAGCAGAAGGTGGCCGTTATGGATATTATCCGTGCAGGACATGCCGACCGATATATGGTTTGCACCTAAACATTTTACTGATATCTAAACTTTGAGATTCATCTCCTGCATTTTTATGACTTTGGTTTGATCGCTGCTCTGCTTGTTCAGCTGGAATGTATCGAATGTGGTCATTCCTGGTCTGCCTCTCACGATGCGGTGTCCATGCTGACATTAGATGCACCAGAACCCAAAAGAAATGTAGGCACAGCCCCATGGGCCACTGCGAAATTTGAAAAGAAGCTGTTGAGTCCCCGTGAAAATGACAAGTCGAGCAACGACATCTTTATGCCGCCTGTATCGGAAGCTCATAAATCATTTGGCAAGTCCAGGAAAGATGAAAACACGGAAGCTTCAAAGCGTGGGGACTAGGATAAATATTCTGTCTTTTAGGATAGGAGTACACGTATAACTTTTTGTTTGATATGAATATGATGATAGTAGTATTAGCAAAATGTTGTTGTCTTCTAATAGATGTTAACTTGACGAGAATATATACTTAACGTATAATGTTACTGTGACATATATACTAACTTCCCTCAAAGTTTGGTATGGGGTGTGATGTTGAAGTTTTTCAGTTTTTTTTGTTTTGTTGTGAAGTATGAGAAAAAAAATCAAGAAATAAATTTGAGTTGAAGATTCCCTGAGTATGAGGCAAAGCCATAGTCGTTGGTTGATTTTGTGTGTCGTCCCATGCTGTCCCTCCATAATCCATTCAACATGCAAATTTAATATTGTTGTCTTGAGTTTGACGCTTTGACCAAAAAATCATTATTGTTTCATCATTTCATTGCCTTCACCAAATCACCATAGGCAAATTTACAACTTACTGCTACTCTCTCGAATTATCAGAAAAAGCACTTCAATTTGACTTGGTCAAGCTATCTCATGGATAAGGGCATAGTTGTCAATGGACCTAAGAAACATTATTTGAGATCTGATTCTTAACTCGACAAAACTGATCATGGTGTTTAAATATCTTGTTACTATAAACATTAAAAATACAAATTAAATGTAGGATTCTGTTCCGAATAGGTTAATATATCATTTGTCCAAAGAAAAGTTATTATGTCATATCTGGCCTTCCCAAAACCATATAATAACATCATTATTTGTTTCCCCAAAACAACTTTCTTTTACTCAAAACACAAACAATTTAGCTTGTCTTTTTATGGTCCCATAACATAACTGAAATTCCACAATTACCCATCTATTTCTCCCCTAATACAAGGTGCTAGTTGTCTTTTCACAAAGGGCACTCTCTCTTTTCTTTCTTGGGTTGCTCATTTACTTTGCTTAGATCGCTGCTCTCATGCTGACTAGTACTGAATATGATAAGACCCAAATTTAATAAAATAATATAAAATATATTTTTTATATTTTTATAAAAAAATAAAAATAAAAAGTAAATAAAAAACCCAACATGATTATGATTATGATGGTGTTGGAAGAACATGGCATGACTATGTAGGGACATCTTGTGCAAAACTTGTTGTCTCTTCTTTCACTTGTTCACTTTGTTACCATTCTCTCTCTCTCTCTCTTAGTTTCTGTTTCTAACATCACTTTCTGGTACCACTTATTGCTTCTTCTATAGTGGTGATTGAACTCAACTTGCTTTTTTGTTTACTCTCTTTTTTCTAGCTTATTCTGGATTCTGATTTTGAGTCTTACTATACACATAACACATGACTCTTTTCTCAAATGGGTTGGTTTCTTAAGTTATTCTGCTGCAGTCTTTATGCTCAAGATTGGAAATTTATCATTCTGCATTGAAGCTGTTTGTTGAAAGTTCTCTTCAAGATCTACACTCCAGTATGTGCTTTTGCTTTTTCTCTGCATTCTCCATTGTTTTGGTTTGGTATCTAAATCATAGTACACTTTATTATAAACAACTCATTGATGACACTTTACTCAAATCACATTCACATCTGGGGATTATACAGATCATACAATATTCTCTCATGTATAATTTTTTAGGGTACTAGTGGGTCTCCCTTTACAATAATAGTTTGCTTCAAAGGTTATAATTGCCATTTCAGAATGAAATGTTTTAGGTGAATTTAGATGATTGTCTACAAAGCAAGTATCATTGTTCTGCAATGCAGATCACATGTGCCAGCGGCGTGTCACGCCTTCAATATGAAGTGTTTGTGCTACATTGTTTATTACTTGTAGCCATCGTTTTGTATAGGTTCTGTTAGAGAGTAACCGAAGTTTTGCCACAAACTAATTTATGTGCGTTTTTGTTGTTGTTGCATGTAAAGGTGGTGGAGGTCTTTTGGTTCATCAATGGGGAAAGAGGAGTTGGAGTTGGAGATGGATCTCAATGGCAAATCTTCAGAAGGTTTGAGTCCTAATACTGTTCTTCCACCTCAGCAATATAGTGTGAATGTTAAGAAGAGATCTAAAAAAGGGAAATCCTCTGGGAAAAATGAAGTTTTTACCATGAAGGAGGACTTTGCGGAGATTAAATTCGCCCGTTTCCGAAGTTCTTCGTGTAAGAGTCGTCTCTCTAGAATACCTCATGGATTGGAAGGTGATAATGTAGAAGAAACAAGGAGGGTTTCCATGTATCAGAGTTCCGAGGAAGTAAGAGACATAAAGAAAATGGGGGGAAGAAAAAAGTTAGAATTTTCAAGGAGTGAGATCTCTTTCTCAAGTAGCATTGTTGATTCTTTATGTGGTTCAGATGATGATGATTCCAATCATAGACCTTCTGATACATCTCAGTATTCAAACTTTGGTTCCAGATCCTCAGTTTGCCAGGAGCCGGACAATTCAAATGATTTTATCGAGATTTGCATGGATTCAAATTTTAAGAATAAAAAGTCTAATGCAGTAGAAGGTAGAGGTTCCGTAAATTTAAAGTCCAGAACTGATAAAGTTGTTGATTCTATAGTGAATGGTAATTTTCTTCTTGAAAAGGACAGAGTTCACTCATTGCATAAGTCACTCTCTGCTAAAGTGGAAGCCTCTAATTTGATACCTCCTTTGGAAAATGATTACTTATCAAAAGTGCGATTCAATTCCGTCAAGAAAAGGATGAATAATTTCAAAAAGTCGAAGTCTTTGAGAAGTCCATTGAGTCATATCTCGGAAACTAATGATGAGGTAAAGTCAAACGAGACATCAGAGACTATAAGCAACAGGACTCATCAGAAATATTTGCTGAATGACTTATCAAACACCGGAAAGCATTCTGATATTATTTCTGAGTTTATCAACAGAGAAATCAAGTATTCGGGTATAGCATCTTCGCCGGTTCATCTGCATGGTAATCTCAAGTTGGAAAGCAAACACGGAATGCCTTTCTTTGAGTTCAAGGTGAAGTGTCCTGAAGATGTTTTTGTGGCCAAGACATGGAGAATAGGTAATGGTTTCAATTTTGTATATACCTTTCACTCCATTGATAGTAATAGAAAGAAGAGCAATGCCACCGAGTTGGAGTCTCACGATTTTGACAAAGATTCCTCAATAATAGCAAAGATGCTAGTTTCCAGTAATTTAGGTTCAGAAATAAAAGACAGAGTATCTGACAACTCTATGGTGACGGAATTTGTGTTATATGATCTTTCACACTCAAGACATAGTGTTTCGTCCGAAAAAAAGTCTTTATGTGAACAAAATGCGTTTAAAACTCGAAAAGCTTCCCGTGTCGAACCGAAAGATGAAACTGTTGGGATGGTTTTTGAAGAGAACATAGCAATCAGAAACAAACTTCAAGACAAACCCCTATCAGGCAAAATTGAATCTGCCGATTCAAATTATTTTCCCTTGTTGCCTACTGAATCCTATTCGAACCTCGAAATTGCTGCGATTGTCTTGGAAATTCCATTTTCTAAGAGAGAAAGCTTGAAGTACAAGAGAGGTGATAGATTATGCGATAAAGAATATTCCAACATAAGCAATCTCTGTGCAGTAGTTGATCAGAGTAGAAAGAGTCTTGTTGACAGAAAATTCCAGGAACAGTTGAAGGTGGTAATACCAACAGGCTACCATGGTTTGCCAAATGCTGAATGCCGGGGTCCCTCATCGTTACTTGATCGGTTGAGACATGGAGGTGGTTGTGACTGTGGTGGTTGGGATATGGCTTGTCCCCTTGTAATTTTAGGCAATCCTAGTCTTCAATTTGCTGAAGATCACTCACTTATAGAGGAATATCAACCACTGGAACTTTTTGTTCAGGTACAACTTGAATTTAACAGCAAATGTTTCTTGAAGGGACTTGCTAGATGAAACACTATAGTATTGTTAATTTTGAGTTAATTAGGAGACACATACATCTTACTACACTTTTGCATCATGATTTCAAAATGGCTACATATTTCTTATGGAGCTATTCATTACACTAAAGTATATTAACTGATTCGTGCGATTCATAACGGTAATACGAATTGAGTTGATTCAACATGAACCATATGATTCAGTCATTTGTGATTCATTGTATGACAGTAATTATTGGCTTAGTTATGAGATTGTTATTGTTTTTTTACCGATATACTTATCTGAACTTTTGGTGCACAGGGAGCAAAAGACAGTAGTCCTACTTTCAGCATGAAAATGGTTGAAGAGGGGAATTATGCTATTGACTTTCATGCACAGTTATCCACATTACAAGCGTTCTCCATTTGCATTGCCATTTTGCATGGAACTTCTCCATTCAGCGGTGCAAGGAACGAGAAAAACCAGCAGCTAACTCAATGCAGTTCGTTGAAAATGCTTCTCGAGGAGGATGTAGAGTGTTTTTTCAAATCGATCACATCCGAGAAGAAGACTATGTGCAAAACTCCAAAAGGAGTTCCTAGATCCTATGTGCTGAACCCGCCTTTTTCTCCTATTGCACGCGTATAAAGTTTTTACTAGGATAGCATGTCAATCATTATTAGTTAGAGGTTTCAAAAATATTCTTTGTAACAAGTTCTTGTAGACATAAACTCAAAATTGTTCATATTGTAATGTGGGATAGAATCAAGAATGGGGAGATGAAGAGAGCATAGCAGTCTTTCCTCTCTTCCTGTTTGTATCTATTGAAAATAAAATAATGCTCGGAAATGATCATGAGGGTAAATGGATTGGGAGTATTATCATATATGATTTTACATTAGATAAATTTTTATGAACCTCCAAGATATATACATCCAAGATGTAAGGAGTATGCTGTTACTTTTGTTGTGGGATCTTTTTACTACTATTATTTTATTTTCTCATTGTTTCTTAATTGCATCAATATTAAGAGTGATTACAAATTGATCGAATTGACTTTTAATAAACATAAAATATGAACAATTAGTTTCAGGTATGAATTGATTTTAGATAGTTTAGTACTAAACCCAATAAATTTGATTAATACAGGTTGAATAATTATTTTTGATTTTTAAATAAAAAAATATTTCTTAAATGACATTGGTTTTTTGGCAATTTCTTTTTTCATTAGTGTGTTTTCTCACAAACTCCTGATGAAAATCTAAAAATGACACTATAGTTTGAAGTAGTGTACCGTGAATTCTTTTTATTAAATTTCACTAAGTTCCAAAACTTAAAACTATTTCATCTTCAACTCAACCCTTATTGATATTGACATTCCGATTAAGGTTCCAAGCATGCCGTGTCTAAATGTAGCGTTTTAGATAGTCAGCTTCAATCTTATGGTCGAAAATGACCATTTCGTTTGGGACACAATCCAAGTCAATTTATCACATGATTATAGGATCATCTTTAATCCTACACATTTGTCTTATGTCGAAAATATGAGGTAACAACCATGCTTAATTCAAACCAAAACAGAAAAATTGTAATTTTTTTTTACAAGAACAGACAAATTCGGAGATGCATCTCTAAAATAGATACCAGGCGAATTCAGAGATGCATCTCCAGACTCAACATATATTTTTTAGCTCAATAGCAAGATTAATGCACGCAATGAAGGATGAAATGAGTGAATTTTACCTTAAATTACAATTTTTACTCCCATGGAGTCGAAAAAATGATTGAGAATGAATGTTTTTTTTAAGGGTTTTGGATTATGAAGGTTGAATGAAATATTGGAGTGATGGTTTATATTTTTATATTTTTATGACGTATGACACGCTTGTGCGAATAAGAAAAACAGACTTCGTAAATATAAGTTCAATGTTTTAGCTTGTATTGTGCAACAATTATATTGAGAATATGAAATCCTAGGATTAAAATTATTCAGATAAAATAGACGGAGTAACAAGATGGCAATTGTAAAATTTTAATATGGTATACAACAATACATAAATTCCTCAAGAAATTCAAATTTCTTTAGAAGAATAACAAAATCTTGTTACATACATATACAGATACAGGACTTGCAATGCAAATACATCATTGCAACTCAAGGAAGCATGATTTCTCCAATGGTTGATTGCTACATATCTTTTGCCCCTGCATTGTATATGTTCTTGATATACATACATCAAATATACAGTTTATGAACATGCTTCCAGCTTGTTGCACCGATAAACTTTACCCCCAAGCACTATCTACTCAATAATACAAGCTATCGAGACTTGGTGGTGATGCCGCTGCTGGCATTCTTGTTGTCGCGATGAATTTATAAACCAGTAGGAAGTGGTGATTCCAGAGAAAATACACTTTTGAAAAATTCATATGAAGCAAAGAACAATGATCCTTGAGACATGTACATAATCAACCTCGGTGTCAACCCCCTGAAGACATAAATATAAGTTACATCCATAACCAAATGTCATCGGCAAATTGTATCTGAACAAAACTCCCTAAGACATTATTTATAGTGACTGTTGTTTTTGTTTTCAAATATTTTCTTCAGATATATATGATAATGGTTAGACTCAGAAAATAATACCTGTATAAGCCATTCAAACCTTCTGTATTGCTAATTTTGTAAAGGGCATGAAACACGCTACCATATTGATTTCTTGATCCCGGAATCTGCAGTGCACTCACTTTCATCAGAAGCATAAAGTAAGAATAGAAAAATATAACTCAACAAAAGAATAATGTGTTATAATTGTTTTTTAAATATAATATTAAAATAACGATCATTCAAATTGAAAAATGATAACACGAAAATTCGTTGCATATTTAGTTTGATTTTTAACATAAATCGTTTCTTTATTATATTTTATTTCGGTATTATGCGGGTATTATTTAATGTTTTCAGGTATTTAATTAAATGCAAGCTTACATGATACAAAGAGTAAAAAAAGGGAGCAATGAAGTAAAAAAGCCACAATATATAAAGACACCAAAAGCCCAAGGAGCCCATTACGTAAAGCCAAATGGATGGCCCCCACAAGGAGTGTGACGACCGTCACACCCCCTCTCTCTCCATGCACCGATCGGCACGGGCCCAAAGTGGGAATCCACTTCCTTGTGACGTGCGTCGCAACTACCCTTGGTTACGTGCCCTACTTTTTCTCCTTTGTGACGAGTGGCACGCCTAGATTTTCTCCACCTTTGAAGCCACTCAGCAAGGCAGTTACGAAGCGAGTTTTTCTCCTGGCAGTTACAAGGCATTATTATAAATAGTGAGCTTGATATTTTGCAGAGGGGTCGGAGAATTTTCCATAGTCTTAAGCAATCAACTTTTCAGCAATTCCTTGCATTCAAATTCTGCAATTCCTTGCGTTAGATCTTAGTTTTTATTTCCTTGTTTAGTTGCTTTAATCAATTATTTCGAAGAACAAATCCAGCCAGCTTGTGGTGGAGTGTTCCAGTACTTGAAGTTTTCCCTGTTTCCAGCATTCTTTTGATTATTTCAGGTATATTTCCCACCGAGCATTCAGAAGCCTAGCTTGAGAACGCAGTTTACCAGGAAATAATTTCAACCTAGAATTGAATAAGAGTGAAATAAAATATAATAAAGAAACGATTTATGTTAAAAATCAAACTAAATATGCAACGTATTTTCGTGTTATCAAAAAACAATTAAGGTTAACAAGATAATAGGATATCAAACATCATACTTTGATAAGAAGTCTCAGAAACTGTGTTACTGTTAATAGGTTGCTTCCTCTCTATTCACAAACAGTAAGAAAATTATATAATTGAAGGATTTATTAAACACAAACCTGCGTCTGTAATCTTGTCTTGATGACATCAAACGGAGTTGTGAATAAAGCAGCAGTAGATCCAGCTAATCCTCCACACACTAACTACATAAATTGATAAAATTGTCTGATTTTACATTCACTGCGGTGAGAGAAAAAATGGTAGTTTAAAAACAGCAACAAAAAAAAGCACTCACAGTCTGAAATGTGTGGGATTGAATACTAGAAGAAGGCATCAGTTGCTTCAGGCTTTCATATGTGTAAAACTACAATGGAAAATGGATCACAAACAAAACATTGGTTTCTGAATAACTTGGGAAAGCAATCACAAAAGAATATATGGAGTAATATGAACAGAGTGGGATTGGGATGAAAAAAACATTAACAATCACAAGAGGCTTCTACACTCGTATTTAGACATGAAAATTTTCAGGGTCAAAGTTGGCGACCAATATGGAAATTAGTAAATCTCTGGCATGAGTGATTAGGCATACACTACCAATTCCTCATTCATGCAAGCCTCCCCCTCGTACTTTTGTGACAGAAAACCGACTGGTGTAAATCTACTTCATAGGAACATGCATTAAATATTGAAAACAGCTACTAACCTTGATCATTGAATGTGGTATATTTCGGCACAATACAGCTTTCCAACCTGCATATAGTGAGGAAAGACCACCATTTTTGATAATTCCAATCAACGCATCCCTGCATAGCGGTATATATATTAAGATGCATGGCAAAGTAAAATTAATACAACTATACCGGTCTAGCATGGTAAAACAACAAAGTTGGGAACCATGAGCTTACACATACATAATAGGTTCTTCAACTTGATGTGAATATCTAAGACTACCAAATTTCTATATAAAAAATTTACAAAAACTTCATAAAGAGAGAACACAAATTACAATAATGGAATACAGTTCATGACAGACACATAAATCCAGGATATGCTTAAAACAAGTAGTTTATGTCATGACAAGTACAGATGATGCAAAGAGCCACACATACCAGCAGTTGCGATAATGAGATCCAATTTGCATCTGCTGCTTTATTCGCTCACTAGGAGTAAAGATGAAAGATGTAGCAATGCTAGCACAACCACCTCCCACACAATGGGCAGAAGAATAATACTCCTGCACAAAAAGATGGTTGAAATCTCATTACGCTAATAAGAATCTGGTAAGATCTAACTAATCCTAGATATGTAAATCTAACGGTACCATGTTGACAGTGACAATTAACTGGCAGCTTCTCTCAAATAGATGATTAGCAAGGATAACTGACATGGAATGACTCCAGTTACAAATCAAATACGGAGAAAGACAAACTACCTTTGGCAGATAAGGAGGCAAAGCTGCTTTAACTGATTCATAAGTGAAAGTATAAACTGCAGAAATTGGAGCTGAACATGCAATGTTTGTAGCAATTCCACGATATAGTCCAGGAAAACCTGAAATCAATCCACAAACCCGATGTAGAAGCTATCTAGTTGAAGATTGAATTAAAAGGAAAAGTAATTATACGAAACAAGATAAATAAGATACACAAATATCTAGCAAGAATGTGATTTCTCTTAAAAAAAACAAACCTCTATCAGAAACAATTGATTTGCCAATGTGAAAGATGGACCTCTGATCTGCACGACACGATTGAATGACTGTCTTGATTGTGTCAACAGGATGTAGACAACAGCTGACACATACTCCAGCCATCGCCCCAGAAAAAGCATGTTCTCGCTTGGCCAGTGAATGGGAAGCCTGCTTATGATTCGCAGAGAAGATCTGAACCTTACATTCATTATCACTTATATCTGATAAATGTCTTGTTTGGATTTCCTTTAATTCATTATTATCATCAATCTTATATTGACACTGCACAGAAGCACTGTTAGAGGTACCTAAAGAGTTGTTAATATGATAATCTGCATAGATACTAGACGTTAGGGTCTGACAAGCACCAACTTCCATCTGATTAACCGGCACATCTTGAAGAAAATAGTCTGCACAAAGTGAATTAACTTGTTTTGTGTTCGGAACTGCATCATTAGATAATGATGAAGCTTCATGAATCCGTACATCAGGATTGCATACATCGCTTTCATTAGCCAATGAAGTAGTACTCGCGTCTATCGAAATGAAATCCCTCGCAATCACGTTCTCCGGCTCAGTATCTTTACTCCCAAGTTCTTTTTCGTTACAATATTCATTTGAATTTTTATCACGCCCCTGCAAAACTCTCTGAAATAAAGAATGAACATAATCTCGGCTTCCATAAGAAGATTTAAGTATCAACATGTTCTGTGCTACCGTAGGGAAATCCAATTTCTCCTGCAAAACTTGTGAATGGAAGCGGGTAGTAGCGCCTGGATTAACAGAATAATAATACTTAGTTGTATTTGAAGTAACCACACCATTTCTTTTCTCTTGAACACAACTGATAATTTTATCTTTCCGGAATTTCACATTCTCCTTGGGGAGTAAAAAAGAAAGCGGCCGACGAATTGCGGAAATGAGCTGAGGTGTTGTGAGTATCTCCGGCGACTTCAGTTGAGAAGTATTACAGCATTGCTTATTCTCATTATTCGAAAGAGACGGCGAACAATCTACACGAGAAATATCAACCTGAGAGGATATCGACCAATACTTGACTGAATGTTGATCATTTTTAGGCGATTTATCACATCCACACATCTACAATATTATTTGAAAATGTCTGGACAAAGTAATCCTGAAATAAAAGAGATTAAGTTTTCATTTTGAATTGCAAAATTGAAATTGAAAATAAAAAACAAATTACAGCAAACCATCCACTGTTTTACTAATTAATGAATGAAGTAGACATATCACTAATGATATCTTGTGATAACAAGAATTTCTATGGAAACTATCCATTGTTTGGTACATTTGTATCATATAAAATCCCTAAAGCCCTCCTCCATTTCAGCCACCCAGTTTGAATTTGATGGTTTACTTCCCCTTCTATTTCTCCATCATTTTGTATTACGGATCCAAAATATTTAAACCGCGTGTGACTTGTAGGATAAGATGGTTAATTTTCACGTCTAGGCTCTAGGTTAGAAACACTTCTCTTTTTGCTATATATGAGCTATGCTTATGAACTTAAATTTATATAAGTATTTCAAGTGATTTAAGATTTCTGGAGATATATCTGTCAATAGGGTATCATATACGTGCCGTATACCGACTGTTTGCCATTTAAAAAAAATCTAGGCTTCTGGTGAGCTAGATGGAATCATATGAAAGCTAAAACTGTTAATTACTTTTCAAAAAGAATACTTCTGGTGAGCTAGATCGCTGATATTGTTCAGACTATGGCTTGACAACAAGCCCATCATGAACTTATTTTAAATTGATAGATCAAATTCTAAGAGCTAATCAAGTATTACTGGTCAAAAGATATTGCCGACAGCATAAACATGAAGATATAGTACGCTCTCAAAAGTGTTAACGTTAAGAAACTTTAAAAATCATGTCAGGATTACAGTTATATCAAACTTCAGTTACATTCAATGTAAACATGAAGGATCGAATGCCAACAAATAATGACCTTATCAAGTGATACTATGCAACTAAATACAAAAAAAGAGAAGGTCTGTATATTACCGAGACCAGAATATTTGCACCTCTTCCTAGTTTCCAAGCTCTAATTTGGTGTTGAAGATCAACTTTCCCCTCGACCCAGGTTTTCTTGCGCTTGAGCTTCAAGGACAAAATCTTCATTCTCTAACACCCTTACCCACCCTTTTCTTTACCTCCATCTTGTGTGCATTGACTAACATAAATTTGACCCTAGGGAAGTGCCAGAAGTGTCTACCTCTACTTCAGATCCTCATATTCATTTTGTTTTAGACCAGCATGAATGAGAGGTTTGTGAAGACTACCAACAAGTGCGGCAAAAACTCTATCATCGGATATTAGGCCCATTTTCATCATCTCATCGTAGAACTCAAATGCTTCATCTGCTCTCCCCTCCTTGGATAAACCTGAAATAATTGATGTATACGTTGCGACATTTCCAGTTATCCCCTTTAACCTCATCTCACTGAAAATTTTAAGTGCCTCGTCTACCCTGCCAACAATACATTCCCCGTGTATTAGGGATGTGTATGTATGCACGTCTGGCAATAACCCCTTGTTTATCATTTCAGATTTTGTCGTATGTGCTAGCTTCACTTTTTCTTTCTTGCAATACGCATCAATCAAAGTGTTATATGTAACAATATTAGGCACTTCTCCCCTTTTCTCCATATCCCTAAAGAACCTCTCGGCTTCAGCAAGGTTTCCTTCCTTGCAATATATCTCGATAAACATAGTGAAAGTCACAACATTTGGTTCCACTCCTTTCTCTACCATTGAATTTAAAGTACACTTAGCTTCGTCATACCTATGCAATTTACATAGCCCATTTGCAAGAATGTTGAATGTAAACACATCAGCCTTGAATCCTTTCCTTTCCATGATTGCTTGCAGCCTCAAAGCTTCATCCATCATTCCTCTTTTGCAATAGCCATCTATCATCGTGTTAAATATTATTATATTCAGGTCAATTCCCTTATTCTGCATCTCTTCCAACAACATTTCTGCAGCCTCCATTTGACCTGCCTTGCTGACACCACCAATCAACGCACCATAAGTATGTGCATTAGGAGCAACGTCTCTCTGAGTCATGTCATCAAACAACTCAAAAGCCCTTTTCATATTTCCCAACCTACAATTCCAACTTATCATCGACGAATAAACATAAACATCAATTTCTATTTTTCTTTCACGCATTTCCTCAAATATCTTCTCTGCTTCCCCAATATCACCAGAACTAGAATACCACTGAATCAAAATACTATAAGTCGCCACACTAAAAACAACCCCTTCCTTCTCCATCAACCTCAATATCTCATCAACTCCCTCTCGATCCTTTCTTCCAACATACGCATTCAACAACGTATTATAAGTAAACACGGTCGGTTTCACAACGCTTTTACTCACCATCTCATCCATCAACTCCTTAGCTTTCTCAACCTCTCCTCTCCTACACAACACATCAATCACAAGTGTCAAAGACTGAACCCTAATTTCAATTCCATTCGACTCAAGCATCCGTTGGAAGAATCTAAGACACAACTCAACCTCACCACATCTCTTCAAAGCAAGCAAAAGCACAAAACAAGACCTCTCCTCTATCTCCAACCCCTTCTCCTCCACATAATCAAAAACGATGATCGCCTCTCGGAACATCCTATTATCAGAACAAACCCTAAACAACATATCACAAAGCTTCTCAACAAAATGTGGCTCAAATTCATCAACCAATTCAACAATACCCAAAACGGGGGAACCAAATTCGGAATCAGTAAGTACAGAGTTCACAATAGTCTTCATGGTGGCAAATTTGCGAGCTTTTAAGAGTCTGGAAAAGAGAATCAAATGGGCCTTGAGATCAGGTTTGAGTGAATGGTTGGAATGATGGGTTTTGAGGAAGTGGAAAAAGGATAAACAGGAATGAGGTTGGAGAGTAGGGTCAGAGAGAACACGGTAAGTAACATGGGGGGTGATGCAGGGAATCATGGATTGAAGTTGAGTGTTGGAGTTAGTTGAATTGACGAGGATGCGAGTGATTTCTGAGCAAGTTCATGTTGGGGTTGGTGCTGATTTGAAGGAAATGATGCCCCTTTGGTGAAAATTGTTAAAAGGGATTTCTGAGAACTCATTGAAATTAACAAAGAGAAGTTTGAATGTTCACAGTTCACTGAAACTACGAGGAGGTTATGTGGAACCGTAGGGTATCTTCAAAAGATATAAGAAAGCGGCCGACGAATTGCGGAAATGAGCTGAGGTGTTGAGTTGAAGAGAATCTCTGAAAATCATGTTGAAAAGGGAAAACATCAAGAGGGTTTATTTAACTGAATAAACCTATACAAATCATGAAAAGCGGAAAAAAATAGAGAATTGAAAAAGTGTCTGAGCCCGGGTAAGAACCGGGGACCTCTAGTGTGAGAGACTAGCGTGATAACCGACTACACCACCCAGAAAGAACAACGGTAAACTCTACCTGTGAAATGCTAGCCTTTTTACACAAGAGAAAGAAAAAAACACTTAAACAACCTGCTTCTATTTTGATTTAGTTCATCAAGTTCTAACACAATAACATACTGCATGAATCGGTTGCATTCCCAATTAAAACAAGCAATGCATTCTTTCCTTCCTCTCCCCCTCCAAAACCCATTATATAAAATCATTCAATATTGGATTATCAAAGAAAAAAACACCCAAAATTAAAATTAAAAAAATTGATTTGGTTTTATCTGATATTTCCTCAAAATAAAAAATTCAGCATGTCCTAACTAACAACACAGTTACATTAAGTTAGCTCCTATCAAAATTGAGTTGGGATCAATGAATAGCGAAAAATGAACACAGCAATGTGAATAACCAAAATCAAAAATAAAGGTAGGTAGTGAGTATGAGTTGAAATTACCGTTTGGGAAGCGTGGAAGGTGAAGAAAAAGAAGCATGGATTTTGAAAGCTGATCTAGCGATTAAACAATTAAGATAAGAAATTGTGCATGTGAGAATGAAAAATTGGGGGAGAAATGAGAATTAGGGTTTGGGTGAGTCACGGCGAGGTATGAATGGCTGTCCACTTGGCAGTGGGAGTCAGATTTTATTTTTGCAAAATGGGATGGGAGTAACAATAACAAACCCTTTTGTTTATCTGGGAGCAATGTACTTTCTATCCCTTGATTTGATTTCAGATAACAATCATAATCCAGCTGGAGTAAATTAATTTACACAGATTAATTAATGACCATCATACATCTTATTAAGTAATATTCAAAATTTTAAATTATTTAAATAATGTGGTATAAAGATATGTTTTTATTGGATGGTTATACTTTGTTTACATGGCATTACATATCTATTAAACTCTCAATTTTATATTTCATGACTCATTATTTATTTAATAAATATTTATTTTAAGTTCTTCAAATCAACTTTAGTTATTCACATTGATTGTTTTTATTAAATTCTGTCCTAAATCATTAACTTAGATAGACGTAACATTTTAGCTAGTATTTTTTTAGTTGACATGAAATTATATTAATTGATTTGAAATAGTTATTTCATTAAACATTAATAAAGAATTAAAAAATAATAAACAATGAAATGGTGTATTCCTTAGAACTTGAAACACTGCAAGTCTTAATTATCTTTTCATTTTTACTTCTAAAACATAAGTCCTCTCTCTTCAGTTTTATTGTCTATGGCCAAGGGACGAAACTTATTAAGAATTCGTTATCACTACTTATATAACCTTGTTTTTTAAACTTCACTAAGCATGACTAAATTTCCTTTTCTATATAGCCAGAAAGAGGGTATTTTGAACCTAGAGAAATACAAAATATATATATATATATATATATATATATATATATATATATATATATATATATATATATATATATATATATATATATATATAATTTGATTTTTTAAATTATGTTAAACCATATTTGAGTTTTAATTTAACTCAAAAACCAAAAACATTTAAACCTTATTTTTATTTTGATTGGAAGATTCAAACAAACCTTCTTATTAAAAAAAATATTTAAATCTCGTGAGTTATGATGTTGATTTTGATAAAATTTGATCTTTTTATTTCATTCATTATGAAAAGAAATTTTTTTTACAATTATTGTTTCAAGATGAAAGTTTTACTTTTTATCAAAGAAAACATTGTTCCCAAAACCTTGTTATCTTCAATCGTGGATGTCACCATAGGATCCTGGTCCAACTTGGAGAAAGAGTTTTTAAAAGTTTGACCCTACATGTTCAACCCACTGAAAAGAACTTCTGCTCCAGATTCCTCAAACATGTTTTCTGTTGAAAGTAATTTCTTGTGTTAAAAAGATTGATTTGATTTATTTATGAATGTGAAAATTGTTTGTTATACACAGATTTGTTTTAGATTTAGATAGATTTAATTTAAATCCTAAATAAAATAGATTTGATTTAGATCCAAAATAGATATTTAGGCTTTTATAGTTTTGGGCATTAGTTAACCTAAATCTATAAATAAAGGGAGTAACCCCTAATTTTTTAATAAAGTCATTCACAATATTTTGCAGTTGCAAAGTGAGTTACTCTGCAGAAAATCATTGTTCTTCTTTCTTTTTCTTTCATTGTCATTGTTATTGTGTGGTGATAACAATCTTGTTCATCAAGATTAGTAGAAATGTATCATAGGTTTTGGTGGATTTCCAACATCTGGTATCAAGAGCTCTAGTTAAACGATCAAGGGAAGAGGAAGAAAATCAATGGTGATGAATTCCGCTAACGGAAATTTTCTAGCAAGTCTCCCAATTCCTAAAGGAGATAACTATGAGAATTGGTGCAAACAAATTAAGGTTATATTTTATTTTCAATATCTTTGGGATCTTGTAAAATATGGAGTAGAACCACTTGATGAAAGAGCTTCAGAAGCGGAAGAAGCAAAATACAAAGAATTGAAGAAGAAGAATTATAAAGCTCTATTTATAATTCATCAATGTGTCAGCCCAAATAATTTCGAAAAGGTTAGTGATGTAGAATATGCAAAAGAAGCTTGGGAGATTCTCAAGAAATCGTTTGGAGGCGCTGAGAAGGTGAAAGAGGAGAGATTAAAAAATCACAAAAGAACATACAAATTGCTTTAGATGGAAGATAACGAAAGCATATATGATTTCTTCACTAGGGTTACAAGACTAGTGAATTAAATCAAGACTTGTGGAGAGACGTTAACAACAAGAGTTGTTGTTTCTAAGATCTTGAGATCTTTGGTTCCGAAGTTCGACCATGTGGTAGTTGTCATAGAATAGTCGAAGGACATGTCAACCTTGTCGAAGGAAAAACTTCAAGGGATGCTTGAATCTCATGAACAAAGATTGGTTGAAAGAGCTGCAGGCAAATCGAAGAGTGACGTGGCTCTGTAGGCTCAATCAACAAAAGACAAGAAAGGCAAAGGAAAGTGTTTTGACAATAAAGGTAAAGGTGACTACAACAATTCGAATGGTAGAGGAAACAAACACGAAGAAAATGTGTCGAATCAGAGAAGACCATACCAAGGCAACTAAAGAGGTGGTGTTGCAAATAGAGGAAGAGGTGGTGGTCGAAAGCCTGACAAAAGTCACATTCAATGTTATAATTGTCGGAAGTATGGTCACTATTTGAGTAATTGTCCATAGAAGAGAAAGAATCAAGAAAGTGATGCAAAGTTTGCAAAGTATGAAGAAGAAGAGATGTTGCTTATGATAACAACAGGAGATAAAGAAAAATTCAAGGATCAATGGTACTTGGATTCAGGATACTCATCACACATGTCTGGAAGGAAATATTTGTTTGTCAATCTAGAATCCTCAATGAAAAACATAGTGAAATTTGCAAATGACAATACTCTAGCAGTTTAAGATATTGGATATGTTATGATTATGAGGAAAGATGGCAAAAGGTCAGTAATTTCCTATGCGTTGTACATTCCAGGCATGAAGAGCAACTTGCTCAGCTTAAGACAGCTGGTCGAAAATAATTACAAAGTGACTGTCGAAGACAAGATGATGAGAGTCGTCGACGCAAATGGAAGATTAATCTTGAAGGCCCCTATGTCCCAGAATAGAACCTTCAAGGTCGAACTTAATGTGACGGAGCACCAGTGCCTTTCGACTGCAGCTAGCAGAGACGAATGGATATGGCACAATCGACTAGGTCCTATCAACTTCATAGACATCCAAGATTTAAAGAGGAAAAATATGGTTTCAGGATTGCCATAAATTGACATTTCAAACAAAGTGTGTGAAGAATGTATGCAAGCGAAGCAACACAAGAATAACTTCAATAAGGATGCAAGAAGCAAGTAGAAGGATATTTTTTAAAGTCATATACTCTGATGTATGTGGACCAATCTAGGTGGATTCGTATGGAGGTAATAAGTACTTTGTCACATTCATAGATGATTTTAGTCAAAAACTATGGACTTGCCTGATCAAGAAAAAAAGTGAAGTGATCGAGGTATCTACCAAGTTTAAATCTATGGTCGAAAGGCAAAGTGGTCGAAAGGCAAAGTGGTCGAAAGCTCAAAGTTTTGAGAATTGATTGTGGTGGAGAGTATGTATCTAAAGATTTCAACAAATTATGTGAAAAAGAAGGGATTGTGCACGAGGTGGTGCCACCCTACACTCCACAGCAGAATGGGACTATAGAAAGGAAGAATCGAACTATCACGAATATGGTTCAAAGTATGTTGAAAGGTAAGAATTTACCTAAAGAGTTTTGGAGTGAAGTTGTGTCTACTAGAACTTCTATTTTCAACAGATGTCCTATAAAGAAGCTAGAAGGAATTATTCTAGAAAAATCTTTGTATGGTATGAAGCCTAGCTTGAGTCGTCTAAAGGTATTTGGACCTATCGATCACATCCGAGAAGAAGACTATGTGCAAAACTCCAAAAGGAGTTCCTAGATCCTATGTGCTGAACCCGCCTTTTTCTCCTATTGCACGCGTATAAAGTTTTTACTAGGATAGCATGTCAATCATTATTAGTTAGAGGTTTCAAAAATATTCTTTGTAACAAGTTCTTGTAGACAGAAACTCAAAATTGTTCATATTGTAATGTGGGATAGAATCAAGAATGGGGAGATGAAGAGAGGAAGAGAGCATAGCAGTCTTTCCTCTCTTTCTGTTTGTATCTATTGAAAATAAAATAATGTTGTGAAATGATCATGAGGGTAAATGGATTGAGAGTATTATCATATATGATTTTACATTAGATAAATTTTTATGAACCTCCAAGATGTAAGGAGTATGCTGTTACTTTTGTTGTGGGATCTTTTTACTACTATTATTTTATTTTCTCATTGTTTCTTAATTGCATCAATATTAAGAATGATTACAAATTGATCGAATTGACTTTTAATAAACATAAAATATGAACAATTAGTTTCAGGTATGAATTGATTTTAGATAGTTTACTACTAAACCCAATAAATTTGATTAATACAGGTTGAATAACTATTTTTGATTTTTAAATAAATAAATATTTCTTAAATGACATTGGTTTTTTGGCAATTTCTTTTTTTATTAGTGTGTTTTCTCACAAACTCCTGATGAAAATCTAATAATGACACTATAGTTTGGAGATGTATATGCGAGTGTACCGTGAATTATTTTTATTAAATTTCACTAAGTTCCAAAACTTAAAACTATTTCATCTTCAACTCAACCCTTATTGATATTCACATTCCGATTAAGGTTCCAAGCATGCCTTGTCTAAATGTAGCTTTTTAGATAGTCAGTTTCAATCTTATGGTCGAAATTGACCATTTCGTTTGGAACACAATCCAAGTCAATTTATCACGTGATTATAGGATCATCTTTAATCCTACACATTTGTCTTATGTCGAAAATATGAGGTAACAACCATACTTAATTCAAACCAAAACAGAAAAATTGTAATTTTTTTTTACAAGAACACACAAATTCGGAGATGCATCTCTAAAACAGATACCAGACAAATTCAGAGATGCATCTCTAGACTCAACATATAGTTTTTAGCTCATGAGCAAGATTAATGCACGCAATGAAGGATGAAATGGGTGAATTTTACCTTAAATTACAATTTTTAATCCCTTTAATGTGATAAAACACAATAATGATGATTTGGAGTCGAAAAAATGATTGAGAATGAAAGTTTTTTTTTAAGGGTTTTGGATTATGGAGGATGAATGAAGTATTGGAGTGATGGTTTATATTTTTATATTTTTATGACGTATGACACGCTTGTGCGGATAAGAAAAACAGACTTCGTAAATATAAGTTCAATGTTTTAGCTTGTATTGTGCAATATATTGAGAATATGAAATCCTAGGATTAAAATTATTCAGATAAAATAGACGGAGTGACAAGATGGCAATTGTAAAATTTTAATATGGTATACAACAATACATAAATTCCTCAAAAGAAATTCAAATTTCTTTAGAAGAATAACAAAACCTTGTTACATACATATACAGATACAGGACTTGCAATGCAAATACATCATTGTCAACTCAAGGAAGCATGATTTCTCCAATGGTTGATTGCTACATATCTTTTGCCCCTGCATTGTATATGTTCTTGATATACATACATCAAATATACAGTTTATGAACATGCTTCCAGCTTGCTGCACCGATAAACTTTACTCCCAAGCACTATCTACTCAATAATACAAGCTATCGAGACTTGGTGGTGATGCCGCTGCTGGCATTCTTGTTGTGACGATGAATTTATAAACCAGTAGGAAGTGGTGATTCCAGAGAAAATACACTTTTGAAAAATTCATATGAAGCAAAGAACAATGATCCTTGAGACATGTACATAATCAACCTCGGTGTCAACCCCCTGAAGACATAAATATAAGTTACATCCATAACCAAATGTCATCAGCAAATTGTATCTGAACAAAACTCCCTAAGACATTATTTATAGTGACTGTTGTTTTTGTTTTCAAATATTTTCTTCAGATATATATGATAATGGTTAGACTCAGAAAATAATACCTGTATAAGCCATTCAAACCTTCTGTATTGCTAATTTTGTAAAGGGCATGAAACACGCTACCATATTGATTTCTTGATCCCGGAATCTGCAGTGCACTCACTTTCATCAGAAGCATAAAGTAAGAATAGAAAAATATAACTCAACAAAAGAAAAATGTGTTATAATTGTTTTTTAAATATAATATTAAAATAACGATCATTCAAATTGAAAAATGATAACACGAAAATTCGTTGCATATTTAGTTTGATTTTTAACATAAATCGTTTCTTTATTATATTTTATTTCACTCTTATTCAATTCTAGGTTGAAATTATTTCCTGGTAAACTGCGTTCTCAAGCTAGGCTTCTGAATGCTCGGTGGGAAATATACCTGAAATAATCAAAAGAATGCTGGAAACAGGGAAAACTTCAAGTACTGGAACACTCCACCACAAGCTGGCTGGATTTGTTCTTCGAAATAATTGATTAAAGCAACTAAACAAGGAAATAAAAACTAAGATCTAACGCAAGGAATTGCAGAATTTGAATGCAAGGAATTGCTGAAAAGTTGATTGCTTAAGACTATGGAAAATTCTCCGACCCCTCTGCAAAATATCAAGCTCACTATTTATAATAATGCCTTGTAACTGCCAGGAGAAAAACTCGCTTCGTAACTGCCTTGCTGAGTGGCTTCAAAGGTGGAGAAAATCTAGGCGTGCCACTCGTCACAAAGGAGAAAAAGTAGGGCACGTAACCAAGGGTAGTTGCGACGCACGTCACAAGGAAGTGGATTCCCACTTTGGGCCCGTGCCGATCGGTGCATGGAGAGAGAGGGGGTGTGACGGTCGTCACACTCCTTGTGGGGGCCATCCATTTGGCTTTACGTAATGGGCTCCTTGGGCTTTTGGTGTCTTTATATATTGTGGCTTTTTTACTTCATTGCTCCCTTTTTTTACTCTTTGTATCATGTAAGCTTGCATTTAATTAAATACCTGAAAACATTAAATAATACCCGCATAATACCGAAATAAAATATAATAAAGAAACGATTTATGTTAAAAATCAAACTAAATATGCAACGTATTTTCGTGTTATCAAAAAAAAATTAAGGTTAACAAGATAATAGGATATCAAACATCATACTTTGATAAGAAGTCTCAGAAACTGTGTTACTGTTAATAGGTTGCTTCCTCTCTATTCACAAACAGTAAGAAAATTATATAATTGAAGGATTTATTAAACACAAACCTGCGTCTGTAATCTTGTCTTGATGACATCAAACGGAGTTGTGAATAAAGCAGCAGTAGATCCAGCTAATCCTCCACACACTAACTACATAAATTGATAAAATTGTCTGATTTTACATTCACTGCGGTGAGAGAAAAAATGGTAGTTTAAAAACAGCAACAAAAAAAAGCACTCACAGTCTGAAATGTGTGGGATTGAATACTAGAAGAAGGCATCAGTTGCTTCAGGCTTTCATATGTGTAAAACTACAATGGAAAATGGATCACAAACAAAACATTGGTTTCTGAATAACTTGGGAAAGCAATCACAAAAGAATATATGGAGTAATATGAACAGAGTGGGATTGGGATGAAAAAAACATTAACAATCACAAGAGGCTTCTACACTCGTATTTAGACATGAAAATTTTCAGGGTCAAAGTTGGCGACCAATATGGAAATTAGTAAATCTCTGGCATGAGTGATTAGGCATACACTACCAATTCCTCATTCATGCAAGCCTCCCCCTCGTACTTTTGTGACAGAAAACCGACTGGTGTAAATCTACTTCATAGGAACATGCATTAAATATTGAAAACAGCTACTAACCTTGATCATTGAATGTGGTATATTTCGGCACAATACAGCTTTCCAACCTGCATATAGCGAGGAAAGACCACCATTTTTGATAATTCCAATCAACGCATCCCTGCATAGCGGTATATATATTAAGATGCATGGCAAAGTAAAATTAATACAACTATACCGGTCTAGCATGGTAAAACAACAAAGTTGGGAACCATGAGCTTACACATACATAATAGGTTCTTCAACTTGATGTGAATATCTAAGACTACCAAATTTCTATATAAAAAAAATTTACAAAAACTTCATAAAGAGAGAACACAAATTACAATAATGGAATACAGTTCATGACAGACACATAAATCCAGGATATGCTTAAAACAAGTAGTTTATGTCATGACAAGTACAGATGATTCAAAGAGCCACACATACCAGCAGTTGCGATAATGAGATCCAATTTGCATCTGCTGCTTTATTCGCTCACTAGGAGTAAAGATGAAAGATGTAGCAATGCTAGCACAACCACCTCCCACACAATGGGCAGAAGAATAATACTCCTGCACAAAAAGATGGTTGAAATCTCATTACGCTAATAAGAATCTGGTAAGATCTAACTAATCCTAGATATGTAAATCTAACGGTACCATGTTGACAGTGACAATTAACTTGCAGCTTCTCTCAAATAGATGATTAGCAAGGATAACTGACATGGAATGACTCCAGTTACAAATCAAATACGGAGAAAGACAAACTACCTTTGGCAGATAAGGAAGCAAAGCTGCTTTAACTGATTCATAAGTGAAAGTATAAACTGCAGAAATTGGAGCTGAACATGCAATGTTTGTAGCAATTCCACGATATAGTCCAGGAAAACCTGAAATCAATCCACAAACCCGATGTAGAAGCTATCTAGTTGAAGATTGAATTAAAAGGAAAAGTAATCTATACGAAACAAGATAAATAAGATACACAAATATCTAGCAAGAATGTGATTTCTCTTAAAAAAAAACAAACCTCTATCAGAAACAATTGATTTGCCAATGTGAAAGATGGACCTCTGATCTGCACGACACGATTGAATGACTGTCTTGATTGTGTCAACAGGATGTAGACAACAGCTGACACATACTCCAGCCATCGCCCCAGAAAAAGCATGTTCTCGCTTGGCCAGTGAATGGGAAGCCTGCTTATGATTCGCAGAGAAGATCTGAACCTTACATTCATTATCACTTATATCTGATAAATGTCTTGTTTGGATTTCCTTTAATTCATTATTATCATCAATCTTATATTGACACTGCACAGAAGCACTGTTAGAGGTACCTAAAGAGTTGTTAATATGATAATCTGCATAGATACTAGACGTTAGGGCCTGACAAGCACCAACTTCCATCTGATTAACCGGCACATCTTGAAGAAAATAGTCTGCACAAAGTGAATTAACTTGTTTTGTGTTTGGAACTGCATCATTAGATAATGATGAAGCTTCATGAATCCGTACATCAGGATTGCATACATCGCTTTCATTAGCCAATGAAGTAGTACTCGCGTCTATCGAAATGAAATCCCTCGCAATCACGTTCTCTGGCTCAGTATCTTTACTCCCAAGTTCTTTTTCGTTACAATATTCATTTGAATTTTTATCACGCGCCTGCAAAACTCTCTGAAATAAAGAATGAACATAATCTCGGCTTCCATAAGAAGATTTAAGTATCAACATGTTCTGTGCTACCGTAGGGAAACCCAATTTCTCCTGCAAAACTTGTGAACGGAAGCGGGTAGTAGCGCCTGGATTAACAGAATAATAATACTTAGTTGTATTTGAAGTAACCACACCATTTCTTTTCTCTTGAACACAACTGATAATTTTATCTTTCCGGAATTTCACATTCTCCTTGGGGAGTAAAAAAGAAAGCGGCCGACGAATTGCGGAAATGAGCTGAGGTGTTGTGAGTATCTCCGGCGACTTCAGTTGAGAAGTATTACAGCATTGCTTATTCTCATTATTCGAAAGAGACGGCGAACAATCTACCCGAGAAATACCAACCTGAGAGGATATCACTCCATCTTGAATCGACCAATACTTGACGGAATGTTGATCATTTTTAGGCGATTTATCACATCCACACATCTTCTGGACAAAGTAATCCTGAAAATAAAAGAGATTACAGTTTTCATTTTGAATTGCAAAATTGAAATTGAAAATAAAAAACACATTATAAATCTAGCATATGCATGATGATGAACAAGAAAATGGAGAATACTAACCGGTAGAGCAGTTTTCTGCAGAGTTGAAGAGAATCTCTGAAAATCATGTTGAAAAGGGAAAACATCAAGAGGGTTTATTTAACTGAATAAACCTATACAAATGATGAAAAGCGGAAAAAAAGAGAGAATTGAAAAAATGTCTGAGCCCGGGTTCGAACCGGGGACCTCTAGTGTGTGAGACTAGCGTGATAACCGACTACACCACCCAGACAACTTATGAAGAATTTGCTATTAGTGCTTATATAACCTTCTTTTTTAAACTTCACTAAGCATGATTAAATTTCCTTTTCAATATAGCCAGAAAGAGGGTATTTTGAACCTAGAGAAATACAATATATATATATATATATAAAAAATTAACATTATTGTTTCAAGATGAAAGTTCTACCTTTTATCGAAGAAAACATTATTCCTAAAACCTTGTTATCTTCAATCGTGGGTGTCACCATAGGATCCTGGCCCAATTTAGAGAAAGAGTTTTTAAAAGTTTGACCCTACATGTTCAACCCAATGATAAGAATTTCTGCTCCAAATTCCTTAAACATATTTTTTTGGTTTTATTTGCGAACCAAATTAACCTCGAATACCCCATTGTTATTTACTTAATCATCACATAGTTACATAGTTACCTTGTTAAAGTTCTTAATTCATGTGAAGACAAATTTTATTTATTACTTCAAGGAGACTAATATATTTGCTAGAATTATCACCAACATATTTTGAATATTATGATACATTTGGTTAATCTATTTCCTGATTAAGTGTGCACAAAACACAGGTAAAAAAAAACAAATTTTGTTGTCACATAAGACAAGATGCGTTAAGCACATCACATTTCTTCTTCAATCTTTGGATTTAGATCCTCTCATGTCATTTCTCTTATGTTTCCTCCTCTCATGTCATTTCTCTCATGTTTTCATCCAGCTCTATTATCAACCATTGGATCTATTATTTTCTCTCTCACATGTATTATTAATTTTTGGTTAGTATGATAATCCACCATTAAATTGGAAAAGGAGAGAGGGCCGAATGAAAATATTATTATTTTCTCTCTCCTCTGTATTATTAACTTTTGTTAGTGTGATAATCCACCATTAAATTGGAAAAGGAGAGAGAGCCAAATGAAAATAGCAGCAGATGATCTAAATCCTCAATCTTTTGTTCTTTCCTCAACACTATATAAGAACATTTTCCTCCAGCAGGAACAATATGCTTGTAGAAGCAAAACATTTTCCTCCAGCAGCAACAATATGCTTGTAGAAGCAAACACAACACACTCAATATGCGGGGACGATAAAAAGGATCACTTTGTGGTGAAATTCCATGGAGAAGAGTACAACTGAACAAACATTGAATTCTTTTTTTATGTTTATATGAATGTTATACGTTCAAGAATAGATAACAACAGAAAATAAAGAAAATAAAAGCACAATTGGAGGTTACTAAATTACCATTGATATAATATATTTTACTAGTAATAGATAATGGGTAGTACAACAGTTAGAAATGGTAGAGTAGAATAGAGGATGGAATGATTGGAGAAAGTTCCACCTAGAAAAAATTCTGATTTGAAAAAAATATGATTACGTGGCATATAATTTGGTGAGATGCCAATAATGTGACTGCGTTTCAGTTTTAATAAATTCTAATTCTAATAGACAAGAGCATAAAGCTTACATACAAACCAGTTACAAAGCTAGAGTTTGCAATTGCTTCATTCAATGACACATTGAAGCTGAAATCAGCTATAACTCTTGAGCCTTGAGTACAGTATAATATCTTAATTAGCACCTAACGTGAATAAAAAGTTCCTATAAGTTATCTCTACAAACACTCTACAACATCCATGTGGTATCCTAACTATTGCCATCGTTTAGAGGACCTTGCCGAAGCTGCAGAAGAGCTACCAACTGTCGGTTTTTTAATACCTGCATTTGAGAAAAGAAATGAGAAGCAGAACAGCCAAGGGAGATTGGATAATGTGGAGACATAAGAAAACAGAATAAAAGGGGTGAATGTGAATATGATATACGTACTTGACGAAACCTTTGAAGTGCTTTGGTTCAACGATAGCCTAGAAATTTTTGTTGGCAGTTTTGGTTGGATTTGCGGAGCTTTGGGAATTCTTGATGGCAAATTGGACCTGTATTCCATGAAAAATACATAGATATCAGGTCTGATTTCAAAGATGACTTGGTAGAAACTCTGCACAAATAACTAGAGTTTGACATGAAAAAGCATGGTATGCTTAGAATAATAGAATGGCCTTGAAAAGTTTATTTAAAAAGAGATAACTCACTTTTCTGCACTCTGAGATGGAAGTTTGTTGGATATCATATCCTTAGCTGGTGGAGTTTCAGCTGCCATATCAAGGTCAGGGAAAAGAGTGTACTCCACAATACTGCTGATTGAACCATCAGTTTCTGTTCCCATTGAAAGACCACCGTCAGATATGTCACTTAATCTCTCCTCCGAATCATCTTCTCCGAATCTTAAGAGTTCAATGTCCTCATTGAAATTTTGATCAGCGTCTTCTCGAGCTAATTTCAACCGAAGGGAACTGGGCTTGTTCCTAAAATCATCTATTGATTGATGAGAACCGGCTTCCGAATGCTTATCACTGTACTCTGAGCCGTTATCCATGTCAGAAGCTATTTTTTCATTGACCCCCAGGCTCCTTGTGCCGGAAAGTCTCGTGCTGTTGCGGGGAGTCCCTATGGAATGTCTCCTTGGGGATGATGGCAGGTGTCTTGGTGAGATCATTCCAAGTTTTGCACCATTATGATTAGACTTGAGCAACTGCAACCGCTCAATCTCTTCATCCTTCCTTGCCATAGCGTCCTTGAGCGATGTCATCTGCAAGAACATACAAGTCAGTATGCACTAGGAAATGATACTACATCAATACCAGTTAAACCAGCTGTTTTCATTTTACAAGTATCATGCATAACTAGGCCACACAAAAACCCAGCTAGCGACAAGAAGATAACAACACAATTTGTTTCCACCACGTGAAGTTAACAACATCGCCGTAATGAAGATAACAACATCGCCGTAATGAAGATAACAACATCGCCATAATGTCTTGTAATGAATTATATCTATTGGACTATCCTCTGTTGCCCATTTTATCTAACCCTCCTAACCAATGCTTATATATTATGGATGGGTCTTCTCCACACAAGCTCAAACCACTTGAGACAAGATTCTAGTCTTTTCTACAATAAGAGCCACCTCTACTTTTTCTCTCATGGACACATTAATCATATTGGCTTTTTCTAGTTCTATTTCCCCAGCAGAACTTCCTGATCTGAACAATCTAACAAAGCGCAACTGGATTTAATTTTCCAATTCAGCACTTCATGATGACCCATATGTGCAGATACATTATCTATTTAGAATACAATCAAAAATAAAAATAACCTGTTCCATTAGTTCTCTCACATCCCGTCCCTCTTTGTTGCTTCGAGCCGCGCCTAACTCAACACCAGATACTCTTTCAGCAAACTTCAAAGTGCTTATGGTTTCAGAGTATGAAGCAACATCCGGATTAAGCTGTACAAACATAAGGGTTTTTGCTTGACCGCCTGTAAAATATGAGTAATCAAGCTATTAAAACTCAGTAAAGCTACTAAAATCAAAACAAAAACTAATGAAACCAAATATAATAAAATGGCAAGTTGATTTCAATAAAAGCAACAAGTACCTAACGAACTCTGAAGGAGTTGAGTCAATTTGCTATTTCTATATGGCACATGTTGGCTCTTTTGAGACAGAGCATTTATTACATCTCCAAGTGCAGATAATGATTTGTTTATATGCTGAGCCTCCTTAAGCCTATCTCCGGTTGCTTCAGAACGATCCACTCTTTCACTTCCCGCAAGATCTACAAGATGCAGACATCCACGCAACAGAGTGTTGGTCTTCACTTCCGTTCCTCGAACATGAATTGAGAGAACACTATCATATGATCATAAAATAAAATGAGTGTTGTGTCTCCATAATTAGAAAGTTGAAATATAGAAAAATCTAAAAGAGTGTAAATGTAACCTGTGTGATCTACTACTTCTTTCGTTTAGGGCAGTAGCACTAGTAGCCCGATTCATCAACCCGGTGTTCATCAACTCAAGGACATCTTTCATAGACTTCACAGAATGCATACTCGCATCAGGAACAGCCAACCCATTTGGTTGGGTAGTATTCCAAATCCCAAGTGTGTGCAAGTCAAGGAAACAAAACTTAATATATTTTACTTTTAAACAAAGTAAATGAATGGTACAAACCGCTGCATCAAAATAAATGGATAGCAAAAAAGTAGGCATCAATCAATCGCCAATGTTATATGCCAAGTCTTTGATTAGTTTATATGCATAGTTGTATGACAATACATAACTGAATAAGAATGAAAACTTGAGTATGAATGAATAGTTGCAGAATTTATAATAAAAAGGATTGTGGGGTCTGGGAATAAAAATGGAAAAGGATATCTCTTCTGAGGACCATTGCTTGATAGTAAATCACGAACTTGTTCATTATAAATCTCAACCATTTGAACTCCAATTTCGTAAACAATTGAATTTTCCCTACTCTGGGAGATATGGAAAAGATCATGAAGTGCTCTATAGTTGACTCCCCAATCTGATTTTGATGATAGGTTAGGTCCACTCTAGAAGAAAAACAATTGTTAAGTAAACATTTTAAACCACATATCCGCTCGTGAAATAAACAAAATATTAAGCATGCAAAATGTTACCATGGTATAAGTCTTTCCTGAGCCAGTTTGACCATAAGCAAATATACAAACATTGAACCCATCAAGAACAGAACGAATTAGCGGTCGAGTGTCCAAGAATACTTCCTCTACAAAGAAAATTTTGATTCATAAGTTGAACATTACTATTTATAACATCTATGAAATAAGAATACTAATAATAATACGCATACAACAAAGAAAAGAAAAAAATGCAGCACCTTGACGCGCTTCTGGGCCAAAAACTTTATTAAATTTAAAAGGCTTGCGGCTTTCTTTTCCTTGTTTAAGAGGATTGCTAATAATTAGTTCTCCGTTTTCACCAATAAACTCAACCGTTGTATGTTTCTGACTTTGCCCGGAAAGAAATGGTCTAACTCGACAATATACCCTGATATTTCCTATTCATTAATGGTTCAGAACAAAAGGAAATAATAAATCAGGTTAGCAAGCAAGAAAAGGGCTCACATTTAACCTTAACATTGAATAATACGTACCTTTCAAATCTTGAACTTCATTATATAATTTCCTATTTTCTGTTAGAAGAACATGATAATTATCAGCAGCCTCGGCTAGACCTTTGAGCTTGATTCCTACATAAGAAATTACTGTTAGTACATCACATTCATCATAAATAAACAATGGTTGTTAAATCACGAGAATTTCAACTTTGTAACGCACCGAAGTACTTGTATTCCTCTGAGTAGCTTCTTTTTGTTTTTATCACTTCATCTTTGACAGATTTCATGACAGCTTTCAGTTCCTATAAATAATCAAACTAGATAGTAAATAGCATAACGTAAAAATTACCAACCATGCAAACAGCATAACAAAGAAACAAACCTTGAAAGCTCCAAATTGTTGATTTAAAAAACTTTGATAGGTATGCTCTTTATTCTTCCAATTCAAATATCTGGATTCCGAAAATAACTCCAGTTCCTTCACTTGCTTTCTCGCATCAGCAAGATGAAATTTAAGTTCTTGTATCCTTTTCTCATATTCAGCTTTAGCTTCAGAAGCTTGCAATTCTAACTGCAAAACATGTTCTTCATGTGATCTTTTTGCCATTTCCAAATCTTGTTTCAATGCAGCAATTTCAATATCACTGCGAACTTTGTCTTTCTTTAATTGGGAAAAATCCTGCTCTTCAAGTTTCTTCTTTTCCTCAAATTTAGTTTGTTCGAGCTGCAAAGAAAACTAAAGATACAAATGATTGTAGCAAGTTAGTTAACAGTAATCACACTGAAACTAAAGATTTGTAATTTTTAAAATCTAAATATACACTAAATATAAATCAACCATTTTGAAAAGAAAAAAAAAGTAGACAATGTTAAAAAGGAACGCCTTTTTAACAGACAAGCATCTCATTTTTTTATCAAGGTAATAATAACTCATAATATTTTAATTTGTATAACCAGATTACATAAAACTAGTTTTATGCCAATACATACTTTTTTACTGCATAAGACCCATGCAATACAAGTGACTTCCTATCTTGTTAAATTATTTAATCACAGTATTTATTAGTTATTCACTTAATTCAAGGTCATTACATAAAGATGCAACACAAATAAACCATGACAATGACAATGAAAATAAGAATATATTTACCAGCACTAAGGATTTAAATTTGATAATCTCATCCATTATCTTAAACTCAAAGATGGAAATTAAGATAGGTTTGTACCTTCAATTTCTGAACCCAACCTGTCACAAGCTGTAGAAAGTGAAGAAAACTTTTTAAATTTAAATAAGTAGACCATAATAGTATAAAAAAGTAACACATGCATCCAGATGCATAAACAAAGAAAATACCTCATTCTCTGCAGTTGTCCCTACCGCCAAGGTTTCAACCGCATTTAGTTTTGTTTGATACTTTCCCTCACGAGCCTTGAAAATATTGTTTTGCTTCAGGAATGCAACACGTTAAATTAGTCATTATTCAATAGAACTTATTAAACAAATAATTTTTGGCAAAAAAAAGGTATAAAGAATGACGAACTAACATTTTTCATGCTTTCTGCTTGATTTGAAAACCGTAACTCAATTACTTGCAGAATCTTTCTCAACAAGCAAGCTGCACGCTGAGCCTAGAAACATATAAATAAATGGGTAATTGAACAACTGCACAGTGGCTCAATCAATTTTCATTGTGCTAGACAAAGTAAAGTAGTAACAGTGGTTATTTATTTATTGCAAAAGCATTTAGCCCACTTACTTGAGGTATATCTCCGTTCTTCCTTTCAAAGATATCACTTAGGATCCTATTTAGTATGTTAAAAAGAAATCGAGATGAGATACTCTGCAGAAAAAGATGTAACTAATATATTAGGGTTATAAATGAGCTAATGGAAATAACTCAAATGCATATACATATAAAAGTCACAAGAATTATCTAATGACAAGAGACGGAACAAAAGGAACGTGGATAGAGACAAACAGGTTAAGAATATTAGTACTTACGTCCAAATTGTTTGATTTCAATAGTTCATTAAGTTTGGCATCTGAAAGATCTACATGTAGTCCTTGTTTCAACTGCAACAGTTCATTAGACTTGAACCCAATATGATCAATGGAAGCAATTCCATCTGGATAGAGAGAAAAAAAGGTACAACATAATAAATAGCATAAAAATGTTTAATCAGCAACTACAGCTGACCCTTATCATATTAGGCAGGATCGAGATCCACTGATCATGTAAATGAATGTAAATCATGGTATTTTACAATGGAGCATATTGATATACCTGATACAACAGAGTCATCAATAGCATGTTGGAAATTTGAAGCATCCTTGAGGCAACTATCAGTTTCGGTTAGGGATGTTAGGTCTGGCTGGTCCCATCTCTTTCTAGGATAACTTTGGACATTTTCGCGTGCAGTATTATATACAAAGTGAGCTTTCAGATTCTCAAGGCACTGCAACACAGGCACCATCGATCCCTACAAAATTAAATAATTAGTACAAAACTAAAATAGTGCGGTAAAAAAAATGGAATCCCAGAGTCATGTTTGGACAGAGCCATTCGGTTTCTATCATTATTCACAGTACACCCGGCCTTAGCTCGTATAAAGCTGAGTACTAATCCAAAAACAACAACAATCAAGTCTTATCCCACTAAGTGGGGTCAGCTACATGGATCAATTTTTCGCCATAATATTCTATCCAAAACTATGCTTTTAACCAAAACGTTAATCTCGCAATCTTTCTTAATAGCTTCTTTTATAGTCTTTCTAGATCTTCCTCTTCCTCTAGTTGTTTGACTACTCTACATCTGATCTACTCTTCTTACCACAAAATCTACATGTCTTCTCTCTACACAAACCACCTAATTCTATTAATCCAGGTCAATAATACTAATCCAACTGAAGTAAATATTAACCTCACAATAATAAACTAACTACCTCAATCCTTCATTGTGTGGCAAAAGGTGAAACTAACCATCTATTTCCAACTTACAGACAAACCGGGTATATTCATCTAGCCAACCCTTCAATCAAGGACAACCACAACCAATTACAAAAGACAACCAAAGACTTAACTCATCATGTTTTCAAACCAATTACAAAAGACAACCAAAGACAAAACTCATGATGTTTTCAAATTGCAACGTACATAAGGAACTTCTTATACCTGCTCCAGGTCCGACAATTCAAATCCTGGCAATCCCAATTCATCCAAGGCCACCAAAAACCTTTCAACATCCATCGGCTCATTCAAAGAACAACTTCCCTGAATTTAAAAACACATTCCTTAGAAAAAATAGGCCAAAAACAATAAAATAACTCCAACTTAATTTTAGCTCAATTACAAAACAGTGAATGTTAATGTAATACATAATTTACATATAACACAATGCAAGATATCCATTCCCACTACCTGGAGTGAACCAGGAACCAGCTTGTCCAAAATGCTACATAATACCAATCCATCACTCAAGCATACCCTCAATTCCTCTTCCGAAGTTTCCAAAGGCAGATTAAAGTCAGGAAGCTCGGCATTTATCCACTTAATCAAAGACACGAGCCGGCCACCTGCAAGTCCGGCAGCAACTTTTCCACCTCCCTCCGGTTCCCACTGCATGCTCCTTCCTCAGAATCTGCAATTCCGGTAAAACAAATGAAAAAAATAAATTAAAATTAAATTCCAAATTACATCTACATTATAACATAGAACCTCACCAAAATAATAATTAATAAATTAATAAATAATTAATAAGAATGAAAAAAAAAACAACAATAAACAGAAAAAAAGAAAAGAAAAAGAACGGTGAGGAGCAGATCGGAGCGAACCTGTGCGAGAGGAGCAATGTAGGAAGAAGGTGAAGGAGGAGAATGCAAACCTTGAAACGAAGAGAAAAATCAGAAGCGACGAAACAAGAAAACGTTGGAATTGCAACGGAAATGGATGAAATCGGTTACGGATCGAAAAGAATTGTAGAGAAAATTAGGTGAGAGAATCAAGATTGAGAGAGAGAGAGTGTGAGAGAGTTGGTGCTGAATGTTGAAGAAAATGGAAGGAAGAAAAAAGGTGAAGTTTGAGCAATGGGTGTTTGTTTTGTTTTGAAAAATGAGAAAGCGTGAGGGTAGTGCCAGGAATTTTGGAAAATTGGTAAAGCCTGGGGGTCGAATTGGATTACAAGCTAAATTAGGAAATTTGAATCTTAACCTCGTTGTTAATTCAAATTTAATTTACTTTAAATACTAACATTCGCTTTCATTTAAAATTTAAGATTTCTTTTTTTTTAAATTGAAACAAAACTGATGTATTTATTTACTTGTCTTTTTTCTTTTCTTTTGATGGAGACTTCTTTGTCTTTGGTCTCTCTTTTTTTTTGCTGGTTTAAAGATTGGGAGTATATATTAAAAGAATAGCAATAGTAATAAATGTATATTTGTTTAGTTTTGTTTATTTATGATGATTTTGAAATTAGTCATTTCTTGTTTAATGTTCCCGCCGGCCTCTTTCTTGATTCTTCATTTGGAAAAAATTGTCCTATACTACCCTTTTATGGCGAGAATAAGTCATCATATATTCAACACTTATTTATTTATCCTTTTGTTCATAAATTATAAATTTCAAGCTTTAGAAATAAATGAAATTACTTTTTCCACCTAGCTATGCATATCTTTATTATTATATTAGAACACACTTAAATTACGTTTATATTTGTCCAAAAATAATTATCTGAAAATATTGATAACACGAAAATATACTGTATATTTAGCTTAATTGTAACATAAATCATATCGTTATTTTATTATAATTATGTTTTATTTTGGTATTTTGTAGTGTTTTCAGGTATTTAAATAAATACAAGGCTTATATGGTGCAAAGAGTAAAAAGGAGGAGAAATGAAGTAAGGGCCCTAAAATATAAAGAGAAATAAAGAAGTCCGAGAAGAAGCCAAAAGCGTGGGGCCCACCACAAGAGTGTGACGAACGTCACACCCCCTCTCACCAAGTTGTGTCGATCGGTAGGGGTGTTCAAAATCAAACCAATCCAATAAAAAACCGCAAATCAAACCAAAACCGCAAAAAATCGCATTTGATTCGGATTAGTTTGGGTCATCTTTTAACAAAACCCCATGGTTCGGTTCGGTTTGCGGTTTGTATTTTGCAAACCGAACCAAACCGAATCAAACCGCATTATGGTACAACCTAAATTTTACTTAACTCTCATTTAACTCAAACCTAAACTTATTATATATTAGTCTTATGATTACAAACAATTTTCTCATCCTTACACTTATGGTTTTAGTTTCAGTTTTCTTAAATTTCTCATAGCATTATCGCCCCATCTTCACAACTTACATCTTGACTCTTCTTCTCTTATCTCTACTCTCATATTCTTTCTTTTTCACCTTCTCATTTTTATGCATATGTTCCCTCTTTCAATTTCGTTTTATCCCACATATTTATCTATAATATCTTCTCTTTTATGTTCTTTCTTTTTCATCTTCACTAATCTCTCATCTCATCTATTTTTTTGTTTTACTATAATATTTTTGATATTATTTTATGCTATTATTTTATGTTTATTATTTCACTTTTGTTTAATCTAATTTTTACATATTAAATGAAAGTTATTGTCCAAATATGATGAGTTTTATTGTTATTTGATAGTGTATGAATGACAAAATACAAAGTTATGTTGTCATCTATATGTGTATTTATGGCTCAACAAAATATTTGTAAAAAACTGAACAATTCGCACCGAACCAAACCGCATTGGTTTGGTTTGATTTGTTTTTTTTCTAAGTCATCATATATTCAACACTTATTTATTTATCCTTTTGTTCATAAATTATAAATTTCAAGCTTAGAAATAAATGAAATTACTTTTTCCACCTTAAAAGATATGCATATCTTTATGATTACATTAAAACACACTTAAAATTACATTTATATTTTGTCCAAAAATAATTATCTGAAAATATTGATAACACTAAAATATATTGCATATTTAGCTTGATTGTAACATAAATCATGTCGTTATTTTATTATAATTATGTTTTATTTTGGTATTATGCTGGTATTTTGTAGTGTTTTCAAGTATTCGAACAAATACAAGGCTTACATGGTGCAAAGAGTAAAAAGGAAGAGAAATGAAGTAAAGGCTTACATGGTGCAAAGAGTAAAAAGGAGGAGAAATGAAGTAATGGCCCTAAAATATAAAGAGAAATGAAGAAGCTCAAGAAGAAGCCAAAGCACGGGGTCCACCACAAGAGTGTGATGAACGTCACACCCCTCCTCACCAAGTTGTGTCGATCGGCATGCATCACATGGCCCTGACTTTAAACTTGTGACGAACGTCACATGGGCAAAGGAAATATTTTCTCCTTGTTGGGAACGACATGGAAGGAATTGTTACGCTCCTATATTTTCTCAGTCAGCGAGATTCACAAACGTGGCCAATATTTTCTCAACTGCCAGTTACAAACGTTGGATATAAATAGGAAGAACCATAACACGGGCAGGGTTGCACAAACCTCCATTGTTTTGTTCAAAGCTTTTGTTCTTAGTGTTTAGGCAGTTGTTTTCCTCTACCAAACAACAATAGTTTTTCACACCAAAAAACTATTGCATCATTGGATTATTATTTCAAGACTTTCAGAATTATTTAGTTGTTCGTTTTCTTTTCTTTTTCGGCATTATTTATTTTCAAGATATTTATTTTTCGCAAGCTAATCCTGCCAACATACTGTGGAGGATAGCACTTAAAGTTTATTCCAGTTTTCAATTTTTCACTTATTCCAGGTTTCCTTAATCGCATTAATATTTATTATATATTATTTGAATGAAAATCATGAGTATATTATTATATGTTGTGTTATTATTTGTTGTTTATTATTCTGCTCCGGTAATAAATACTATGTCTAGCTAAACCGTTTAGTATGTAAATTGATCAAACTAAAGGGATCCGAAATAAATTGGCCAAATTATATTTTATCAAAAATTATTTTTTCTGGTTTTAGTTTCCAATTATATTTTAAAAGAGTTTGTTACGGGAGTAAAAACGGACCAAGGTTAAGAATCAATAGAACGGGAGCTTGAGGTTTTTTCTGGATAGTGGATACTAGACATTATTTTAAATACAACATGAGCGTTTTAAAACTGATTAGATTATATTTGTTTTCAAAAAGTATTTTTAAATTCGACGGGACAGCGAGAGTGTACGTTAGGGTCTAATAGCATAAACTGAATCAACAAAACGGGAGTTTGAGATAAGTGATTTTAAATGAATATTATCTACTGAAAAAGGAATTTCTATTATTTAGAAAAATGGTCATTGAACCTTCGGATCACCTAGGTTAGACAAATTACATACCGATATCCGCCTAATTAATATTTCAATTAGATTTAAGTTTTAATTCTCTTAGTTTTCTCCCAAAATCCAAATACCTCATTAGCTTTAGCTTTACACATTAGGTTTAGATAGCGATAGGTCGATTTATAGTCCTTGTGGATTCGATATCTTTAAAAATACGCAATATGACTGTGCACTTGCAGTCAGTATAATCCATAGACTCTTAAAGTCTCGATCAAATATAGGTAAAAATATATCATATTCCTTTAAATTATTTGTTTATAATAAGTTGGTTCTTTAAGTTTTTTTAATAAATTAGTCATTCAAGTTATCAAATGTGTACACTTATATCTTTTAACAAAGAAAATATGTTAATTATGGATACAATTAATTTAAGTGATGTGAAAATGATGAAGTGTAACTAAAAATACAACAATTAATATTTTTAAATATTTAAAATGTAAGAAAAAAGATGTAGAAATCAACCTAAAGAACTAAGTTGTTACAAAAAAACTATAAGACCAACCTATTATAAAAAAAAAAAAAGTTTTACCTAAAATATATCCCCAAAATTTAGAGATACACTTTCTTAAAGGGTTGTCACCCTACATTAATATTTGTCAACTTTATATTAATAAACATATACCTAAATAATCTTTTGATCATGTAATTTGGTCAATTTTTTATTTTAGTCCATGTTAATTTAATATACCCCAAACTTCATCATATCAAGAAGGGGATTGAAGAGACACTTAATAAAATGTGGATGATTCCATTGATGATTTTTAATAGACAGGTTGAAAGAGCTTTTAGATATGATTAGTCAAAGAGGATATGTCGAAGTCCTATGTGCAACGACGTTTAGGACTAAAAAAAATTCAAAGAATCTTGAAAAGGTCATTTTCGATGATGTCGTGGGGTGCAAAATGTGGCTAAATAACTACATTTTGGCCTTATCTACATAAGAAGGATGTGTGGAAGCAAGTTAAAGAGAAAACACATACAAACGAGGATGTGTTAATTCTTGGAGAAAGGATCATTCATTACAATTGTTTTGTTTTTCCATGTAAATAGGGATTCTTGTTGTTAGATTCCAATGTGTTGAAATTACTACAAGACTCAAAATACTCAAAGTATCCGAGCGAAGTGAGAAAAGAGTTTGATCGAGTGTAATGTATGTATGCAAAAACCATTATTAATACAAAGCCTTTACATTAAATTACTTTTATGCATTTATTTTCAGTTCTTCGACCACTGTCGAAACCTTTTTCATTTCCTGCATTTGTACTTTATGTTCTATGATCATCTAGTCGATCTTGCAAGTAACTTTTTGGAAGACTGTCGCTTGTTTACTAAATTTTATGGTAAACAAATTGGCATGCCCAGTGGAACCCTTCATGCAAGAGTTTTTCACTTTTCTTCAAAAATTTACATGTTCTTCGTTCATGAAACTTCTCAAAATTGTGAGTGTGCATGAGATATAGGAGTGGTAGGATAAGAAAAGAAAACATTAGGAGATCAATTAGGAGATACATTAGAAAAATGGTTAATCCCATAAATAACAACAATAATTGAGAATAACCTTCAAATACTACAGGGGGAGGCACAATCACTGTGAATTTGACTAAGCCATTTACTTCCATCACTAGGACAACGACCATACCATCTACTATGTAAAGTGGGTTGATATTCTCCCCCCCAACAACAATACAGAATCACATTGTGATTCCTAGACCAACTGTGGCTAATGATTTTGGGCTTTACATGCCAACTTTAAAAATTCCCATGAATGGTCGAGAACAAACTCATGGCAATGCCAACTTCGATGATGGTGGGCTTGTATGTGAATGCATCATCATTCAATGATAATGCGGCGACTGCAGATTTGCCATTATATGGATTGATATTAACCTTTATGAATGGTATTTTCTTCCTAATCAATGCATACTTTCACCATGAGTTATGTGAATGTGTTAAGGCAACAAATGTACGAAAGTAACCATGAGATGGTTAATTTTCTTACCCGACAAATGGGTACTATATTTAACCCTTTGATCTAAAGAATGACTCAAAGTAATCAACAACTAACGACTCAAATTGACGACTTCTTTGGCGCCCTTAAGCGCAATTTTAGCCAATTATACAACCTCAATCGATTAGACCTGTCCAAAATTAGGGAATAATCTTTAAGGAAATTGTTAACCAGGGCCACCAATATGTGCCTCGTCTAGTTAAATAGCTAGGACATAGGGAAGTCAAACACTCACCAATTATTTTAGTGAATTGAAACCAAGACGCAGATGATCTGGCAGGAGAAAATAATCTTTCAATCATAGTCAAAAGGATAATGGAGCGCAATGGTTTTAATGTAGGCATGCAAAGGCTAAAATACGTATCACCACTGTCAGAATATGTTTTGAATACAAAACTCCCAATGGGATAGAAAGTTCCTAAGTTCACCAATTTTGGTGGTGATGTTAATGATTACACTGTCAACCATATCGCTCGATATTTGACTGAAGCGTGAGATATTGTAAACAACGAGAATTTGATGATGACATATTTTCCTAGTTCTCTTACAAAAAATGATTTTACATTGCTTACCATACATTCCATTAGTTATCGGGCTCATTGAGAGAGATTATTCCATGAACAATTCTATATGGGGCAATCCAAGATTAGCATGAAAGAATTAGCTAGTATAAAATGAAAATTCACTGAGTCAGTCAATGATTACCCAAATAAGTTCTGATTATTGAAAACAATGTGTTTTACCCAAGTTCCTGAACATGAATTAGTCAAGATGGCTGATAGAGGATTAAACTACTCCATTAGAAATAAATTATATACCCAATACCTAGGGAATATGGCCCAATTAGTAGACAGAGTTCGACAAGTCGAACGCCTAAAGGCCAAAATGGCTAGGATAAACAAAAATAAGAAGGAAATAATGGCTTATGTCGACATAGATGATGATGACCTAGGGTCAAATGTCAAACATAATTATATCGAGGTAAATATGGTTAGTTTGGTTGAGTTGAAGCCATAACCCCCATATGTGTGTAAACTTCCCACACTTGCGAATGGGAAGAATACCATCGAAATTGAAAAAGTGACAAGTTCCCTAAGAAAAACTATACTTTAGATATGACCAAATGAGATGAAATCTTTGATTTGTTGGTTGCATATGGCCAAATATTAGTGCCACATGGCATAAAAGTGTCGCCATTCAAACAAATAAATAAACGAGGTTTTCGTAAATATCATAATTTTGGGGCATAAAACTTCAAAATGTTTTATTTCCAAGTATCTTGTTCAAAATGCTCTAAAAGATGGAATATTGAAGTTACTTTAGAAGACTAAGGCTGCCATGAAGATTAATTCTAATCCGCTTCAGGTTGAGGAAACTCACTATGTTGAACTAGTGGAAATCAATATGGTTGAAATCATTGAGGATTTCGACATGAAGGTTAGAGAGGTTGGTGAGAGCAGCGAGAATAAGATGAATATTGTCTATCCCGAAGTTGATGATGGTCTAGTCGACTTTCTTTATCGATGCAAGGCGAGGGAATCAGAGGTGATGTTGTACACAAGATTTAGATCATTCTTCAACAAGAAAACTGCTAAGGAAGTGAAAAATGCTCAACAAGCACAACACAAATAAAACAATGGGACAACATACATCAATTCTATTTCGACAAGAAGGAAATTACCCAAAAGAAATAGCAGTTCTCGACTCAACTAAGGAACAAACTGAACACTTATGTCCCGACTTCTAATTCTCCCCAAGGGAAGTGGGTTCTGCCAACTGGAAAAGAAGGACCTAATAACTAGAAATGGATCAGCTTTGAAATGGGGAGAGGTTCCTCACTAACCTATCGTGAGAAATTCAAAGTGTTAGAGAAGCGTTCTTATGGGCCCGAAAATTACAAAGGAAAGAACCCAATGTCAAGGACCTAGTGGAGGAGATTCCAAAGAAAAAAGAAAGTTTAAAAAGATATGACTGAATTGAGTAGCAATAAACCATATCAAACACAAGTTAGTTATAACATCCAAAATTTTAATAGTTATTTATTAATTATTAATTATTTATTTTATTATACGATAATTAATTAATAGTGTGAATTAGTAAATAATTGGATTATTTTAATATGTGTGTTATTTGAATAATTGGGTTTTATGAGTAGAAATAAGGTTTATTAGTGTTGGACCTAATTATAATGAATAGAAGTAATAAGGTGTTATTTTCTAAGCCCGACTAGAGTTTACTAGTTAGTAAGGATTGAGAGGAAATAGAAATTAGAATTGTCATTTGGATAAAAGAAGAGAAAGAGGAAAAGAAGAGAAGAGGAAAAGAGAAGGGAAGAGGAGAAAACCCTAAAGGAAGAATATTCAAGAGGTAAGGGGGAGAATCTTCATTATTATTCATTTGTATGTTATTAGGTAGTGATTAGTAACATGCTATAGGATTGGGTATATCAATTTCTAAGTTTTTGTTCACTCAAATTGAATTGGGAATTTGAGGATTTTGATGAGAAAAACTAGATTTGATGATATAAATAGGTTCTAATTGTTGTATACATGTTAGATGATGTTTAATTGGTGATAAATTAGCATTAGAATCTGTTTTGAAAGTGATTTTCGTGGCTAGTGCAAAGCTGTCTCGCTGCAGATTTTCTACAGAAAAGTGAGGCTGCTGAGAGGTCGGGGTGGCGCTGAGCGCGCTTCACTGTGTGCAGAAAAATGTTTTCCTTGTTTATGCATGAATGGTTTAGGGGATTTCTTGCTTATGATTTATCATTAATTTACATGAATTCTTATAATTGTTTTGATGAGTTTTAGATTAATTTTGGATACAATTTCAATGAATTCAAGTAACATGAAACTAGTACATGTATGTTGTGTTTTGGTGAATTGTTGAGAATAACATGTGTTGGTTTGTATGATATATGTTATTTGTGATGTGTGATGATAGTAAATTCTATGTGTATTGTTTGTTGATGATGAAACATGATGTTTGTGCAAAAGAGGTGATAATTCAAAGTGTTTAATTGTGGTGATATGCTTGAATAATTAAGGTTGGTGAATAATCTTAATTGCGTATGTTGTGGATTAAATTGCACATGCATTCATGGGGAGTTGGAACTCCGGTATTGGTGGCTTTGTTGAAACATTGCCTATGAGGATCAAAAAATGAAGCAGATGCGGGGTAAGGAAATAACATTGGTAAAAGTAGCTTGGGGAGGACCAGTAGGTGGTAATGTTACCTGGGAGCTGGAGAGTCAGATGAAGGACTGTTATCCAAAATTGTTCATTTAAGGTATATTTCCGAGGACGAAAACTCTTTTAGCAGGGGAGAGTTGTAACACCCCATATCTTCAATTGTTAATAATTCAGAATTTTAAATTATTAATTTAATTAAAATTGGATTTTTGGGAATTATTGGAATTATTGAAAATTAAGGAAAAGAAAAGAAAGTGAGCTTATGTTGTGGTTAGTATAATGAGTATGTAAGTAAGTAAATATTACTAACTCTATTTTATTATTTTTATTAATAAAAATAAAGAGTTGGAAATAAAAAGAAATTGGAAACAAAAGTGAGAAGAGAAAGAAAGTACAAGGAGAAGTAGAGCAAAGGAGAAGAGGATTCAAGAACTCGAGAACTTGGATAAGGTAAGGGGTGACTTCTCTAGTTATTATGCATTATAGGTTTTGAGATAATAGGATGGATTGAGTAGATTAGGAATCCCAATTTAGGATATTAAGGTTTAAGAATTTTAGACCCTAAATGCATAAATTGATGGAATTGATGCAATTTGATGTTATAATGTTGTTATATGATGTTGTGTCATGTTAGAATTGCAATATAATGATGTTTTTGGAGTTTTTTTTGGTGTTGTAATTGATTGGTATCGAATTTGATGAATTGGAAAATGTTGAATGTTGTCAAAATGTTGTTTTTCTCACACCTCGTGGAAACATTACCCTGGGAACCAATTACCACTGTTGTTTTTGAAAATTTTTGGCGATTACCCAGTGGTAATTACCCTAAATGTTTTAATATACGGTTACCCTCCCTGGTACCAAGCTTTGGAAAAATAAATTTCGTAAGTCCATTTTAATCGTCGTTTTGGACATCATGACTTAAATAAAATATTCTATTTTATAAAATAAAGAAAACAACACTAGCTCAATTCTATTTTAAAAATTCTCGATTTTCCTAAATTATGCTTGGTTTATACATTGTTTGCATACTTTGGCGTATATGTAATGATGTGTTTGTTGTGGTGTTGCTATGAATGCATAATCTTGCTGGATTATGTATGTTGGTGATAACATTACGGGCTGAAATGTAATTGCTTGTGTAGGTTGTATGCAATTGGACATGATTTATGATAAAATGTTGTTATCATAATTGGTGTTGATATTGCATGCTTTAAAGATGTGCATGCATACATATCATTATTGTGAGTAGATAATTACCATTGTGTGTAATTAGTTAGTTGGCCAATAACCGTGTCCGTTCCGATCCGGTTGGAATTGGAGCGGAACAACACCCAATGGAACAATATAGTGAACATAATTCACAATTGGTACCACATGCATAGAGTTGTGTTGCATTGCATTATTGTATGTGTTATAACATGATTGGAAGAATTCCAATGTTATAATATGATTGTTACGTGTTATCGCGAATTACTGACTTATGTATTATTTTGGTGATGAAATGATAAATATGAATATGTTGAAATGGGTGAAGTAATTGCTTATGATATTCTGATTATTTATGAATTTATAATGTATAATAATTATGATGTAGTCTCACCCTTACTGTTGATCATTTTCAGATTGAAGTTAGTAGCTTAGGTGCTTTGGTGAGGATAGCTTGTAGAGCTAAACTAATATGTTTTGTCGAGTCTGGTGTCATGCTCTGATTTGTAACACTGGGGAATGCTTATTTGCTTAGAGTTATTATTAAACTCTTGTTTTGATTTAATGATTTAATTAAATATCAATTTGGTAGAATTAAGTCTGTGACCTTATTGTTGATGTTTTGAATTATCCAAGAGTTATGAATATTTTGCGCTGTGTTGAACATGTTTATTTCAATTATTTAATTGGTTTATGTTCCTCAGATAAGCATGACATGCATAAATTTTATTTTAATGAATTGTATCATCTTTGGTAATATGCTACTCTGAAATAAATATTTTATATTTTGAAGGGTGTTACAATATGTTACAATATGTGTCGTAATTGTGCAGTAAATGCGATATCCGCTTTTAGTATAGCGACGAGGATTGCTTATAAGTGTGTATTCGTACTACAAATTAATTAATTGTTGTTTTCATCAGAAAGTTTCCAGGGAGGTGGCATTTTCCTTTTTTCCAATATTAGTCTTCTTCTCTTTCTAGATGCAGTTGCAATATTGGTTGAGAAAGGTTGTACTGGTGTTGCGGAATGTGTGCCTTTATCGGAAGTATGTTGTTGTGTTTTGATAGCCACACGTGCATCTCTTTTGCACTTCAAAATAAGTCTCCTCCTATGTCTAGCGATGGAATATTTAGTGGCAGTAGACCAAGTAATTTCCTGTATATTGACAGCCAGAACAACATCTCTCTTCCCCTTCAAAATAAGTCTCCTCCTATGTCTAGCAATAGAATATTGTCTAACAATTGTCTAACAATGTTATCACGACAATTTGATACCATATCTCAAACATATATTAGGTATTAGAGGAACTGATGCATACATAAGTTTGATTAGGAGAACTGTAAATAAATAGGACAAAACAGAATACAATGTAACATTAATCAATCAATGAATATAAAAGGTATGAATTTAAAAGTAGTGGGCATAGTTGGGCAGTTATAAACTCAATAGACAGGCAATTATGACAACATATTGCATAGTTGGTTGGAACGAATGAAGAAACTGTATAACTCTACAAACTGCATTAATAATTGAACATCAATGTGGTTTATGACTATTACAGTGAAGATCAGAGATCACATAAATATGCTGGATCACATTAAGGACAAGATTGATGAATGTTATATTGTTCTTAATACCACTTTATATGTTTCATAATCCAAGTATAAACAATTATGGTTTCACCATAAAATAATTCTATAATGAATAAGTCAACGGAGAATCATATGAATAGTCATATGTATAATGCAACAATGAAAGTAATATATTTTGTTGAAGTGTTACCGAAAGTAGATGAATTGTTGAAACAAATAGTACATCAATTTGTCCTCAGGAAAAACTCAGTAATCAATGTTTAAAAACGAATTATGAAGGTGAATTAACAAATGAGCGACTGTTTTGGAAGATTGTTTAAATATAAGTATGGACTTATGCTGGTTTCAGTGTAGTTAGTTTCATCAGTAAGCGAAGTCGTCAAAACTGGTTCGTATGTCTTTTGTTTTGAAACTTTAAGTGATGCAATGCCTGATCATGATTTAATTATCATGTACTTTCATGCAACTACCAAACACAGATTCAGTTCGGATGATTTGACATAAACATGGACACAACACGGATATAATGTTATAAATAAATAGTAAAAAAAAAAAGGTATAAGATCTGGATCAATGTAAACAAAAGTGCATTTCATCAAAGTAACATGAGCATGATTACATCAATCTTAACAAAGAAAACAACACACAACTAAAACTTCACACACTGAAGTAAACACACTATAAAGCCATAAATGCCAAGTTAAATACAACTGGGAACATTAAAGAAAACTTAAACAACTAAAACACATAAGCGACTGTAGAAATCACTAATCATTCTTTTCCACTTTGATAACTTTCTTCAGCTTGTTTGACGAAAGTTCTCCATCACAAAAGCCTTCTGATGTTGTTGATTCACTTGATGCACCTGGAAACTGTCTTTTACCAAATGAAATAAAACATAATCAGTAACACATCAATATCACTTAGACATGTAATTACCTGGAGTGTGTCCGATGTAATTGAGCATAGAGGTACATGTTCCTTTAGACATTAATTAAATTTAATTTAATTATAATCAAAATAATTTTTTTAGATCATAATCATGAAAATGATAAAATAAGAAAGACACAGTTAAATTACCTCAATCATATCCAATTGATCACTGAGTTGTTTGATTAAAGGATCATTTTTAAAGAGCATAACGACGGAGCAATTCTTCCATCGCAACTGCCACTTGACCTTGAAAGCCATTTTCACATCTAACATATGGTTCAGCGCCAATGGAAATTCCAATGGAACATGGATTCCAGTCTGATTAAGAGCACAATACAATGAATATTATCACATGGAGAAATTGTGTATGTTTTAGAGACAATAATGAAAAAAATAACAAGCACCTGGATCATGGTATGACGCAACTGAGATACAAATAATCCCAAAAGAAGCTCACACTCACTGTTCCAAAACAAAAAGTTACACGTACTCCCTGCATGAGAAACTTGAATCTCAATCTTGTACATACATTATTAGTAAAAATTAGTCACGTAAATGGATGAAATAATATTCATACAATTGCAAAAACTCATATAAGATGACAACTTGTGTCACCTAAATATTTCTTCCTTAGTCAAATGCCCGACCTCGCACTTAAACTGGGGTCTGTCACCACGCGCCATGCAGAAGCAAGCCTGGCAGGCACGATAATACTAACCATACGGAGTAGCAACCAGTATTTTCGTTTCACCAACAGTTGCACAAAAAGTAATCTATCAAAATATAATTGGAGATTTAAATACAATAAGCACGTAAATATTATGACATATAAAAAACGATAATAATCGTCGAACATACAAATCCAAGTTTGAGGATATCAACATTAAGCATAATAACAGCCTTAGAAAGCAACTTATGTGTAGGTGTGAGCTGGTAATTATCAGAGCTTTGAGATGAAAGATGGGAATTAGAGCCTAGCTGCCAAGAGAGAGTAATCATGGATTCCTTGGGCATGCTGCACAAATCAATGATTCGTAAAACTCTCATATAACATACCAATCATGGCATACTATTTTCTAATTACAGTAACTTTACCTTTCCATAAACTGTTTGGTTGATAGTAATTATGTGTCAAAGCGAAGAATGGTAACATTATAAGTGTTTGTCACATACAACAGAAACTTGCCTAAATTATTACAATAAGATATAAGCATCATTTAGATAAAACAACTTATAACATGAAATCATGACATGAAAACATAATCAACAAACTAACACTGTTCCTTGACTTTTGCATATCGAAGCATGACGTAAATAGGCGCCAAATCATCACTCCTTTCCTGGTTGAACTTCATAAATTGTTCAGCATATGATTCCCAAAGAGTACAATTGATTGTATCATTGCTGCATAAAAAATACATAATAGGTAATTTTAAAAAACCATTGGAACATATATGTCATTAATTAGAGGAGCTTCAAAATAAATATACGAACCTCTGGTCCCTTAACACCATATTAAGCTGCCGCTTCTTTGCACCTGATGTAGACTGTGAATAACCAATACTCTCAACCATACCAATGATGTCTTCAAAAACAAAAGTCAGGGAATAGGAATAAGTTCAAAAGAGCACATGTAAAAAATACAGTAATAAAAATATCAGAGAGAATACTATACCTATAAGCACATCTTTGTTAAAGTTACCAGCGATTATATTAGAAAATTTCGTGAAACACCAATGCCTTTGCAGGTATTTCAATCTTGTTATCATCCCCACCAGATGTTCCAACCGTAAATTTCACCATAAACTTATGCGATGAAGGTCTGAAAGCCAAAACATTAGGTTAAACCTTAAAATTTGATACAATATAGTTATGGTCCAATGTCAATTTATCATCAAATTGAGAAGCATGTGTTGTTGGGTCAACAACATGTATGTCCTCACCCTGTGCAACACAGATACATGGAAAACGTTAATCAACATCCAACAAAATAACCAACAAAAAACACGATAATAATAAGAGAATTCCACTTCATTGTCAACCAAAATCATCTCAAAATGCTCACTGTTGTTAGAGAAAACCTTCCATTTGTGATGAACCCGAACATAGAACTTCCACAATTCCTTGTTGTCGTCGATGTCGCAGATTTTTTCCACAGGTCTGACCATAATGTCAACTCTGTTGAGTCAAGCAGCGAAAAATTGGACAGTTGAGATACCAGGAGAAGCCAAAATGCGAAAGATGCATGGTTTGGGAGGGTTATAAATAATACATCTAGTGATTGAGAGTGAAGCGGTTGAAGAAAAACATTCATGGTCTTCTGTAGTCGATTCATAGAAGGGATGGTGGAAGGGTGAAAATTACAATAGCCATGCACACGTAACATGTTTCTAGTAAGTGTCATCAGAATTAAGGATTGATCAATGATAATGATGTGACACAATTTTTGAGCAATTCTCAATTTCTAGAATCCCAAATGGTAATAGCTCAGTTGTCGGGTGAAAAATGTTCTATTTTCTTATATGATAGATTTAAATTTGAATTAGTGGAGTTGAATATGATTTTTCATACTTTAATTTTTGTAGATAAATAATACAGAAATAATTTTTTATAAATAAATTAAACAAATTTTGTTTATAATTTGTTAAGATCAGGAAATCTGGGAAATCGAAATTGTTATTGCTTGTGGGAACAATTTAACAAAGAAAGTGAAAATGGGAGATACAGTGAAAGAAACCAATCCATCAGAGAATTCCAACCCCAATCCGAATCCCAATCCGGAATCAGAATCAGAAACCCTAACACTAAATGGTACCTCCTTCAACACCAACAATCCGAGAGAAATATTGAAAGCAATTGAAGTTGTAGAACGAGATTCCCTCGCCATTGCTCAGAGTTTCACTTCCGTCTTCGAAGCACTCCGATTGTCCCTCTCTCAATCCACCGATGCCTCAATCCATCACATTCAATGCTTCTCCGACGCCGCCGGTCATCTTCAAGAATCCGGTACCAATTTCCCTTTTTTTTTCTCTCAAATTTTATGCGCAGAAAAATGATAATAATAATAATAATCATGATTTGTTTGTGGTTTGTTTCAGTGCTTGATGCAGCAACTAAGGGGAATCGATATATAAATTCGTGTCTAAAGTAAGTTTTTTATATGTTTTTTTTCTTCTGAATTTTCTGAGAAAGTTGAATGGAATTGATAAAGTTTGATGTTAAATGGTGCAGGTTGAATGAGGAAATGAAGAGCGTTGATAGTCTAGCATCACAATTGTATCCAATCACTTTGTTCTTTGCTAATTGTTAGTTTAATTTGTTTTTACTGTTTTTGTTTATGCTGCTTGAAAAGTTATACATTGATCTCACTTACAAGTTACAACAATGTTCTTCCATTTTTGAGCTAGTATTTTGTCAGGTTTGTTGTTTGTTATCATGTGTATTGTATAATCTTGCAGAGATGAGATGTTGAGTTGGATGTGTGGTAAACTAGACGAGATAAGAGTGGAAACGGAAATATTCAGTGTTGGGTAACAGTTATATATTAGAAAATATGGTGGTAAGGTGATTTGGGCATGTAGAGAGAAGACATGTAGAATATGTAGTAAAGAGAGTAAATCAGATGAAGGTTAGTCAAACCGCTAGAGGTAGAGGAAGACTTAGAAAAATTATAAGAGAACCTTTTTAAAAAAATCCCGAGATACAAGAATTTGATAGAAGTGTGGTTTTTTATAGAAAATTATGACTTAATTTGATCTATGTAGTCGTCCCTACTTTGTGGAAAAAGGCTTGGTTATTGTTTTCTATTCTGCTGATTAGTTGATTAGGAACAATTTGGTGTTTTACATTTTCCTTCTTTGATCTAAGTTTTCAATTGAAATCCTTAATAATTAGAAGAAAAATCTTGAGAAGGCATGCAGATGTTCTGGACTCAGCTGTTAACAAGCTTCTTCATGTCTCTTGACACCTGGGAATGAGATTCAGTCCTGTACAAGGTTTCTTTCTATTATATCCCATAGCAATCTTTTAGAGGAAGAATTTGAAAAATGTATGTATATATATATTTGTCATTTCATATATTGTGCTGGGTTAGTGATGTGTTAACAGAGCAACATTATTTGGACAAGATAAGGGTAGAGAACACAGGTGTAGTTTAATTATGTTTTCAGTAAACTTGTGATTTAAATACTGAGGTGATTATTTCCCAAGTTACTATTGTTATTACTTATTAGTTATTACTGGATTTTTCCTAGCAGATTGTATGAATTGGTTGAAGTTTCAGATGGTGATTTATGAGTTATTTGCCCAAATCATGATCGCTCCTCATAGCCATAGGTGCTGTTAGCGGTAATTTAGATACCAATCACCTGGGAACAAAATTATTTGTTCAACACATCTGATGCGTTATTTTGTTCTGAAACGAGCGTTGTGAATATAATGGTAAATGGTTGTCGATAAGGTGTAACTGCATATTGTTGAAGAAAGTGTAGGGATCATCTACCGCCTGCAGCACCGTGCTTTGGCTGTAAAGTATCAGAATCCATAGAGAAAGCACATACACATCATGCTGAAAAAGATGGGAATTGCATTCCCTGATAAAGTCAGGCAGGTGATTTACCAACCATATAATGAGTTACCCAATTTATATTTAATAGTTTGGATTAGCTTCCTCCGGGAAATTCTGGTCCAAAAAGATGGGGTGAGATAACAAAGTTAAAAAAGGAAAAAGTAAAGTGAAGCCAAAAGAAAAAAAAGATAGGTAAATCTGACACTGAAATGTAAAAGACATCTTGACCAACTTGTCCTGGATGTTTTTGTTTATTTTTTCCACTTGCAAATATGAAAATGATATCTTCAAATCCAGGCTGGTGGACATATACATGGAGTAAATGGGAAGCATAGTTGGCTGCTGATGCACTTCTGAGGGTCTGATTAGAAAAAGATAATTTTTTTTTTTGCGAGGCATGCTGTGCAATCGCAACTAAATCTATTTATTTTGTCGTTTAGAGTTTGTTAGGTGTGCTAGATGAGAGACACAAGATATTTATACCAAATCCTATCTCAATTCAATTTTTGATGAAACAATAATATAAGAAAGTTAATCCTAAAATTTATCATAATTTAATTTTTGATGAAACAATAATATAAGTTAAGTTAATCCTAAAATTTTTCATATCGTGTTTTGGCAGGATAGTATAAGAAAAACAATTTATTAATTTATTTCTATAAAATATAATTTTTTAACTTTTCATAATATAAAAAATTAAAACCTAATAATTTAGAATATTTAAAAATAAAATAATTATTAAAATTTGATAAATATGAATACCAATTTTATTTTAGTTAAATTACAGTTTTGACCCTCCTATTTTGGCTAACTCACAAAATCAATTAACTTTTTAAATAATTTTGGTCCTTTATTTTTTGTCCAAAAATTTTATGTACTATTTTTTAGATACTTGAATTAACTTTCCATAAGAGAGATTAATTATTCATTGCTTCTTACAGTGATTTATTCCTTCAATCGTCTTTTGCGATTGTCTTCTTCATCTTCTTTATCTCTCGACTTGTTCATTCACCTTTTTAGTACATCAAAATATACTCTCTATGTTCTTTCTTGTTCAGAAAGTATGTCACTTCAGACATTAACACAAAAATTTAAAAATAAAAAAAACAAAATTTATAAATTGATCAAAATAGAGGAATCAAAATTATAATATAATTATTTATTTATTTTATCAAATTAAATATATTTTCTTGAGGATAATATATATATAGAGAGAGAGAGAGAGAGAGAGAGAGAGAGAGAGAGAGAGAGAGAGAGAGAGAGAGAGAGAGAGAGAGAGAGAGAGAGAGAGAGAGAGAGAGAGAGAGAGAGAGAGAGAGAGAGAGAGAGAGAGAGAGAGAGAGAGAGAGAGAGAGAGAGAGAGAGAGAGAGAGAGAGAGAGAGAGAGAGAGAGAGAGAGAGAGAGAGAGAGAGAGAGAGAGAGAGAGCACTTTAATAAAAGTTAATATAAATTTAATAAATTATAAATTTTTATTTAAATATTATTTTTTAAATTTATCTAATATAAAGTTATTAAAAATAGTCTAAATTAGATAGATCTCATTTATTTGATGGTAAAAAAAAATTGTATTAATAAAAAAGAAGATAAGATACTATATTTTATAAAAACTTGGTAAAAATATTAAAAGTCCTCAATTTATTTATGTTTTTATAAATTACATTTTTAAAAAACAAAATTATTATAGTCGTGTAAATATGTTAACTGAAAATAAAAAATATTTTATTTTTTTAATCATTTGTTATGCTCATTAAAAACCAATAGGTAAAGATATGTAATGCTCATTTATTTTTTCTTTATTTTTAAATCTTTAATTATTTAATTTATTCTAGACTTTCTTTTTATTTTTGATATTATACTACTGTATTAATTAACTAAATACATTATTAGTAAGGAGTAACCAACAAAATTGTAAAACAACCATACCACCAAATTGCAAAACAGTTTATATGATATACTGTTTTTTTGAAAAATGAGGGCCTAGGCGGTGGCCTTGTTTACTCAGTTGTATTAATAAGCTTCTTTTTTTTTATAAAAAAAATTATGTTAGATTATTATGTTTTTTTAATTAATTTATAAATTTTAAAATAATTTATAAAATAATTTTGAAATATGTAGTTGTTTTTACTAGGGATAACTTGTTAGAATTCATTGACACATGTAAATTTAAAAAATATATATCAAATCTCCCGTTAAAAAATTAATCAAACTGTCATATTAAATAAAAAACTATATATATATATATATATATATATATATATATATATATATATATATATATATATATATATATATATATATATATATATATATATATATATATATATATATATATATATATATATATATATATATATATATATATATATATATATATATATATATATATATATATATATAACCTATTCTTTTTCCTAATAATTAGGCTATTTATACCACCGTTTGATCCAGTATTATTAGCAGTTGAGATTTCCTCTAAGTTTTTTATATTTACACCTAATGAATGTCAATGAAACATGCATATCCCGTATAAATCAATGGTGTGATATTTTATCTACATCATGTCATTATTTAGCTTTATATTTTATCAGGTCTTTTATCGTTTCACGCAGATCTTTGTATTATGTAGGGGTGTCCAAATTAATCGGTTATAAGAATTATTCATATCCATATCTAAATTTGGTTATGCAAAACCGGTTAATTACTAATATGGTTTTCACCGAATCCATATTTTGGATATTTTATTAATATGGTTTTAACCACATCTATATTTTGGACATCCACATCCAAAATAAAAACTAAATTAACATATTTTTTAAAAATATATTTTTTTCGAAAATGTAAAAAAAAATTGAATTTCGTCGAAAATACGAAAAAACTAAGTTTTGTCGGAAATACGAAAAAATCTAGTTTTGTTCGAAAATAGAAAAATCGAGTTTTCTCAAAAAAATTGAGTTTTGTCGAAAATAAGAAAAATGGAATTTTATCGAAAAATAGAAAAATTGAATTTCCTCAAAAAAAAAAAAAAATCGAGTTAGGTCGGATAAACAAGAAAATTGATTTTTTCAAAAATACGAAAAAATCGAGTTTTGTCAGAAAATCGAAAAAATCGGGTTTTTTCGGGAATACAAAAAAATTGAGTTTTATCGGAAAATTGAAATATCGAGTTTTCTAATAAAATCGAAAAAAAATCGAGTTTGTCGGAAATACGAAAAATCGAGTTTTATCAGAAAATCGAAAAGTCGAGTTTTCTCAAAAAATTGAAAAAATCGAGTTTGGTCAAAAATCAAGAAAATCGATTTTTTTTCGAAAATACGAAAAAATCGAGTTTTGTCGGAAATTCGAAAAAAATGAATTTTGTCAGAAATACGAAAAAATCGAGTTTTCTCAAAAAGTAAAAAAAATTCGAGTTGGTCGGAAATACAAAAAATCGAGTTTTATCCGAAAATTGAAAAGTCCAGTTTTCTCAAAAAATCGAAAAAATCGAGTTTGGTTGGAAAATCAAGAAAATCGATTTTTTTTCCGAAAATACGAAAAAATTGAGTTTTGTCAGAAAATCAAAAAAATCGAGTTTTGACGGAAAATCAAAAAAATTGAGTTTTGTCGGAAATACAAAAAACGAGTTATGTCGGAAAATGGAAAAACGTAGTTTTGTAGAAAAATTGAGTTTCCCCGAAAAATCAAAAAAATTATGTTTTGTTGGAAATACGGAAAAATTGAGTTTTGTTTTGTCTGAAAAATCGAAAAGTCGAGTTTTGTTGAAAAATCGAAAAAATTGAGTTTTGTCGGAAAATAAAAAATGTTGAGTTTTTTCGAAAATACGAAAGTTCGAGTTTTGTCAGAAATATAAAAATATTGAGTTTTGTCGGAAATACGAAAAATATTGAGTTTTGCCGGAAATACGAAAAAAATTGAGTTTTGTCGGGAAATTAAAAAATTGATTTTTCTCGAAAATACAAAGATTCGATTATTTTCGAAAATAACAAAAAATTGTTTTTTTTCCAGAAATACAAAAAGTCGAGTTTTTTCAAAATTGTGAAATTTTTTTTTTTCGAAAATACGAAAAATTCAAATTTTTTGTATTTTTGGAAAAATAAAAATTTAAAACTAACATTAAAAAAATTTAAAGTCGATATAAATTTTTTTTTTTTGAAATCGGTAGTATAAATTAAAAATTAATTATAAATTTTAAAATATGAAATTTATAAGCGGTTACAAAAATTGGATATGGATAAACCGGTTTTATAATCGATTATGTAAAAATATGACCATTTATATAGATTGGTTATGATAACCGGTTATAGAAAATGACTATAAATTGGATATGGATTGGTTATGTCAAAAATCCGTCCATGAGCATCCCTAGTATTATGTAATACTAGGGGTGTTCAAAACTAAACCAACCCAATAAAAAACTACAAACCAAATCAAATCAAAATCGCAAAAAATCGCATTTTGTTCGGATTAGTGTGAGTCATCTTTTAACAGAACCGCATGGTTCGGTTTGAGGTTTGTATTTTGCAAACCGAAGCAAACCGAATCAAACCGCATTATGGTACAACCGAAATTTTACTTAACTCTCATCTAACTCAAACCTAAACTTATTATATATTAGTCTTATGATTACAAACAATTTTCTCATCCTTACATTTATGATTTCAGTTTCAGTCTTCTTAAATCTCTCATAGCATTATCGCCTCATCTTCACCACTTACATCTTGCCTTTTCTTATCTAATTTCTACTCTCTTGTATTCTTTCTTTTTCATTTTCTCATTTTTATGCAAATGTTCCCGCTTTCAATTTCGTTTTATCACACATATTTATCTCTAATCACTTCTCTTTTATGTTCTTTCTTTTTCATCTTCACTAATCTCTCATCTCATCTATTTATTTGTTTTATTATAATATTTTTGATATTATTTTATGATATTATTTTATGTTTTTTATTTCACTTTTGTTAAATCTCATTTTTACATATTAAATGGAAATTTATTGTCCAAATATGATGAGTTTTGTTGTTATTTGATAGTGTATGGATGATAAAATACAAAGTTATGTTGTCATCTATATGTGTATGTATGGCTCAAGAACATATTTGTAAAAAATCGAACAAACCGCATCGAACCAAACCGCATTGATTCGGTTTGGTTTGGTTTGTTTCTAAAAGTCAACCGAACCAAATCAAACCGCACGACTTTTTCTCTCGCGGTTCAGATGATTTTTTGCGTCAAAATCGCCCAAACCGCACCGCAAACACCCATATGTAATACTACTCCTCTTTTCTAAGAGTGAACATGCTTTAATGATTAACCCAAAATCTAAGAAAAAAATAGTACTATGGATGGTGGGCGGTTTGATTCAGACGCGAAATCAAAATATGTAAAGAAAGTTATTGCCAATAGACTCAAATAGTATGAACACAATTATCTCGCCCTTCCAATCCAGTTTTGTTCCTGGTCGAAGTATTCAAGAAAATATCATTGTGGCTCAGGAGGTTGTCCACACTATGAATAAGTGCAGAGGTAAGAAAGGTTATTTTGCCATTAAAGTCGATTTGTCTAAGGCGTATGACAAGCTTAGCTGGTATTTCATTTGGAAGACTCTTGAAGAAATTAATCTCCCCGAGCCCATCATTAACATAATTATGCATGGTGTTGGAAGCATAGAAACCAACATAAAATGAAATGACACAAATTCTGAATTTTTTCGTCTAGGTAGAGGAATTCGCCATGGCGATCCCATTTCTCCCTACCTATTTGTGATGTGCATTGATAAACTTTCTCACCTTATATCAAAAGTCATCTATGAAGGCAGTTGAAAGGCTATTAAAGTTGGAAGAACAGCCCCGTGGTCTCTCATCTAATGTTTGCAGATGATTTGCTCCTGTTTAGAGAAGCGAATAATAAGAAAATCAATTGTGTCATAAACATTCTAAACAAGTTCTGTGATATATCTGGGCAGCAAGTCAGTCATGAGAAGACACGTATCTATTTCTCCAAGAATGTCAGCAACAACCAGAGGAGAGCCATCATTAATCATTCTCGATTCTTGGAGACAAATACGTTAGGTAAATACCTAGGGGTGTCGTTGACAAGTAAAGCTCCTAAGCAAGCGGATTATCAGTATATCATTGACCAAGTTAGCGCTAAGTTGGCAAAATGGAAAGGTCAGCAATTAGCATTTGTTGGTCGAGTTACGCTTGCAAAAAGTGTTATTGAAGTTATGCCTTTATATCCTATGATGACAACAAAGATTCCTAAAATATGCCTGAAGCAGATTCATAAAATCCAACGAAGATTTATTTGGGGAGAGACGGATACTAGTAGGAAGTTTCATGCCGTCAACTGGAACATTGTGACGCGGGCAAAATGAGATGGAGGCCTAGGGTTGAGAAGATTAGATGTGATGAACCAGGCTTGCTTGCTTAAAATGGCTTGGAATCTTCAAGAGAATACTGGAGAATTCTAGAGTGAAGTGCTGTGCGGGAAATATGATAAAGGCAATAATAGGGTGCATCCTATTTTGAAGGGACATGATTCCAGCTTTTGGAAATTCCTTGTGCGGCATTGGGGAAGTATGGACGACGCAACTTCGTGGAAGATCGGAAATGGTAACTCTGTTAGTGCTTGGGAAGATAAGTGGATTAATCAAAACATTAGGATTATTGATCTTGGCGTTAATATCCCTAGTAATATCCAACATGCCAATGTTGTGGATTTATGCACAAATGATAATGGATGGAGATGGGATTTTCTTACTGATTGGCTTCCGGAGGATATGGTTAGGCGTATTAAGAGTATACCTCCGCCGAGATCTGATGTTGGATCAGATGTGCGTAGTGGCATAGGTGATGGGCAAAGCTTTTCTGTTAGCAGTATGTATAGTCTGCTTGTTAAAGATGAGAATGTGTAGACAGACCCAACCTGGAAGACAATCTGGAAAATTCATGTGCCGGAAAGGGTGCGGAAGTTTGTTTGTCTCCTTTAACACAATGGTCTTCTTACTAATTTTAAAAAATCTCGTATGGGATTGGGTAGTGCCATAGATGTGGAGATATAGAGGAGGACACTTTTCATGTGATGCGAGATTTTCCCACTGCTGCAGCCTTAAGGGGGCAGTCAATTTCTACTAACCAAAGAGTGTTATTTTTTGCAGGTAACCTTAAAGAGTGGATCCATATCAACTTGACAAAACAACTAGGAATGAATAAGGATATTGATTGGATATCTTTCTGGGCTACTGTTGTTTATTACATCTGGAGCTGGCATAATAAAGAGACTCATGATGATAATTTCAATAGACCTAGGTGCATGCAAACTTGTATTTTGGAGTACCTTCAGCACTACAAAGAAGCTAGAGGGTTATCTAGAATTGTTTCCAACATGGGCATGGAAGAAAGAATAGTCAAGTGTAATTTTCCTCCTCAAGATTGGATTAAAATAAATGTTGATGGTGCCATGGATAGAGAAGGTAATGCTGGATGTGGTGGTATTATCAGAGGCTCTGAGGGCGAGTGGATTGGGGGTTCAAAGAATATTGGCATTTGTTCCGCTTACATGGCGAAAGTGTGGGCGGTTTATGAAGGATTGTTATTGATAGCAAGTATAGGGTTTAGGAAGATCATTCTTGAGACGGACTCGAAGCAGGTTTATAAAGACATTATCACTAGTTCCACCAAGGTAAGTCTTGGCCAGACTCTGATTCAAAAGATCAGGCAGATGGGTCAAAATAATATTAAGGTGGTTTATGACAACATTTTCAGGGAGACAAATCTTTGTGCGGATATGCTTGCAAAGAATGGTATCAAGCAGAACCAAAAGTTTTGTAATTTTCAAGATTGCCCTTTTCCTTGAAAGTTTTGTCTGATAATGATTTAGCAGGTGTTAATGTCGCCCGTTTGTGCTCTTTGTAATTTTTTTTCCGGAGCTTCGGTCCTCCATTTATCCAAAAAAAAAAAGAAAGAAAGTTAATTGTGGATTCATTTGGACGGACTCAATTTAAAAAAAGAGTAATGCTATTTTTAAATTCAATTATTACATTAATGTTTATACTCAACATTGTTTATTACATTTATATGATAAAAAATATTCTTTTAAATAAAAAATATATTTATAAACAGTGATATAAATGATAACATGCACATAAAGAGCGTTAAAGTTAGTTAATAAAATATAAAAAAATAATTAATGAAATAATTAAAAAAATATAAATATATTTATAAATAGTAAAATATTATTATAATAATAAATAATTTTATTTTTTAAATTTTTTAATAAAATTATTTAGATTAAAAAATATAGATAAAAAATTATATCATTAATAAATTCATATTTTTATTAATCAAATTTATTTTACTACTAAAATCTATTTTTAATATGTTAATTAATTTTATAATACAATAATCTGCATTTTGCACTTATAAATTAATTTTATATTTTATTAATCAACTTTATTAATTAATTTTATAAATAGTAACATGCATTTATTATTTATTTAATAAATTTAATTTTTTTTTTTGTTTATAAATATATTCAGAATTGTTTTACGGCTGTTCACACATAAAACTATATTGTACTATTATTACAATTTAACTTTATAGTTGCACTCGTTTATCAAAAAAAAAAAAAAACTTCTCATATACAAAATAAGAAAAATGTTGTCCAAAATATTTCATTTCAATGTATTATTTAATGAGCAAAATGTTTGGATGCTCTATCTTTCTTTTTTAATATCTTATTTCAATATAAAATTTTATACATCGTGTATTATCTAATGGATAAAGATGCTTATATTGTTGGAACACACAAACAAAATTATCTTGGTGAGTGAATTAGTTAACGAAGTTTTGAGTATTTATTGGTGAGTGGCATTACTAAACATATTATAATAGGGAGAATTTATAACGTGTCACAACTCAACACAAAATAAAACAAATATACAATTAACTAATTGTCAAGACAATACAGAAAAGTCCAAAATTGCGCTAGAAACCAGTTTTTCCTACTGACCGAGAGCCATTTATGGAAACCAAAACACAAGACCAAAATCGATTTCCCCAAATATGAAAACCGATTTCTTCTTCGAAACACCGGATTCAGAATTGCATAAAATGACTTTTCCAAATAAGATGTTTCTAAAATAACTTCCAGAAGCTTCCAGTTGGCATTTGACTTATATGTAACATCCAATACACCATGTTAAGTCAAGTGCTCAACATTCCTCATGCTTAAACTCCTCACAAGCCTCTTGAACACTTCATTTGTCACCGTCTTCATTAACAAATCTGCAAGTTAGTCCTCGCTTAGACAATAAGCTAGCTTCAACTGTCCTGTACATACTAGTTTCTTCAAGTAATGGAACCTCATCTCTATATGTTTGCTCATCCCATGTGCTATAAGATTCCTAGCAAGGTTAATAGCCGAGATGTTGTCAACAAAGAGCGTAATAAATTTTACATCATTGTTGTCCAGCTCCTTAAGCAGACTCATTAGCCACACAACATGACACACACACACATCGATGAAGCAATATACTCGACCTCATAAGAAGAGAGTGTCACCACAGGTTCCTTTTAGCACCAAGAGATTGGAGCTCTGCCGAATAGAAAAACATAACCAACTGTAGACTTTAGATCATCTTTATCTCCGCACCAATTAGAATATGTGTAACCGAGTAACTCGCAAATGCTGCTTGTATCGACTGCGGGAAAGAGAATTCTGCAGCCAAGAGTACCTTTGATGTAACGAAGGATCCTCTTAACTACTTCCAAATGAGAAACCTTTGTTCTCTCCATGAATCTACTTGCAATACCGACACTAAATGCCAAATCTGACCGCGTATTGCACAAGTAACGTAACGATCCAATCAACCTTCTATATTGAGTTGGATCCACACCAACCTCATATTCACTCTTGGACAACTGCAACCTTGCATCAGCTAGTGTATTGGCAATATTGCAATGCTCCATATCACACCTCTTCAATATTTCAAGAGCATACTTTCTTTGATGCATGAGCAGTCCCAATTTTGACTTGTGGAAATCTATGCCAAGAAAGTAAGTCATGGAGCCAAGGTCAGTCATCTCAAATTCTTCCATAAACTCACCTTTAAACTTGGAAATTAACTCTTCATTGTTTCCTGTAATCAATAGGCCGTCAACATACAAGTAAAGTATAACCACACCTTTGCTTGCGCCCGTTTTCCCATAAACACCACGTTTGAATACACACTTCTTGAAGCCAACTTCAATAATAAAAGTTTCTATATGTTTGTTCCAAGCTCTAGGAGCCTGATTCAAACCATGTAGTGTCTTCTTTAACTTGTAGACTCTTCCCTCTTGATTCTTCACCACAAAACCAGGGAGATGCTCTACATAGACTTCCTCCTCAAGTGGACCATTCAAAAATGCGGATTTTACACTCATTTGATACATCAGACAATTTTTGCTATTGGAAATACCAACAACCAACTGTATCGTCTCTAATCTAGCCACCAGAGCAAATACCTCATCATAGTCTATACCTTCTCCTTGCAAAAATCCTTTTGCCACTAGTCGATCCTTATGCTTGACAACTTCGCATTTAGGATTTGCCTTCACTTTATAAACCCATTTTACTCCTATTGTCTTCTTTCGATCCGATAAATCAACCATCTCCCAAGTACTATTTTTCTCAATAGATTCCAACTCTTCTTTCATCGCACACACCCACTTTGAGTTACTTAATGCCTTCTCCGTGCTCACCGGCTCAAATTCAGTCATAAGCGCAAAGTATATAAGATCACCATCATTGTTGATCTCATTATCATGAAATACTTCACAATCTTGGAGCCTCTGAGGTAGACCTCTACGTCTTGTTGGCCGTCTACTGGATTCACCATTCTCAAATTCAATCGAATTCGAAACTGGTTATGCAACTTGTTGACTTTCTGTATTTTCTGCATTTTCTGATTGAAATCAGTTTCTAGGATCAGGAGAACCGATTTGTGTTTCCAGAAATTCCATTCCAAGGCTTTAGTATGCAAAAAACTCGTGAGGGAAATCAGTTTCTTTATGCTGGAAAAAAAAACTTAAAATTTTTATTTTGAAACAAAAATTTAAAAATTCCGAAAAGAAAAAGTCAAAATATATATTTTTTTTTAAAAAAGAAAATTGGAAGATTTTTTTTTGAAATAAAAAACTGAAAAACACTATTATTTTTGAGAAAAAAATTAAAAATTCCGAAAAAAAGTTAAAATAATTTTTTTTGTGAAAAAAAATAAAAAATACTTTTCTTTTTCGAAAAAAACAAGAAATTTTATTTTAAAAAATTTAAATTTTAAAAAAAAAGTCAGACTAAATTTTTTAAGAAAAAAAAATTTCCCCTAAAAGAAATTGAAACAAAATTTTAAAAAAATAAAAAAAACTTATTTCCCAAAAAAAAAAAAAACTGAAAAATCAGTTTTTTTAATGGATAGATATTCATCCATTAAAATGTTGTTAATGGATAAATTGGTTGGATTTTATTTTTAATTGATGGATTGAATATATTTAAGAAAGTTTTAGTGGATTGTTAATGGATTCATATTTTATTTTGATCCATTTATTAACAATCCAATCCATCCATTTTGCACCCCTATTAGTATTTGATATTCCACCGTATAGGTAATTTTCTTGTTTTTATTTTATTAAATTTTTTTATAACTGTTTTTGTTTTCTTATGTTTTTTCTTTACACCAGTCAACCTCAAAAAAATAAAATAAATTAAACATAATTAAATTTATAAGAGCAATCACAACAAAAAAATTAGACTAAAATAAATAAATGATGTTCATTCATTCAAATTAATAAAAATTAATAGAATACATTATTGCAATATAAATTTAAAACCGCTAAAAATAAAATGGATGAATTTGCAAATAAATTTACTGCATTTTAAGTTAATGATATAAAACGACAAATTACATAAACCTATAAATATGATTGTATTGAAATATCTAAAATATTTATGTGTCTGAATTTATAGTGTTAATGTCACCAAAGTCATTGATTAAATCTGTATTATATCGAAACTAATATTTCAATTGAAACAAATGAATACTACACAAAAATGGAAAAATAAAATACAACGCATAAAGATGAGAAAATAAAATACAAAGCATAAAGATGAAAAATCAAAATACGTAGAAAGATAGGAAATCAAAACAAATAACTACGCACCTAAATGACAAAATTATAAAAAGAACACATGAAAATTATTTACTACTTCCGCTCCTAAATATAAGATTCCATTGAAAAAATTGCAGAAATTAAAAAAATTGATTAAAATATTAAATTTATTGACTATTTTATATATTTTTACAAATTTATTCTTAAGAAAGAGAAATAGTTAATATGTATGTAAGTGTTTATTAAAGATTACAGAAAAAGATGTAAAATAATTATAAAATAAGTTTAGAAAAAAAAATCATTAATACACTTTAAAATTGAAAAGAATCTTATAAAAAAGAAAAAGAAAAAAAACGTAAATAGATCTTATAATTAGAGGCTGAGATATCATACAATAGAAAAAAGCAAGATGAGTACTTTGGCAAGTTTGCCACTTGTCAAATTCTCATGCATTCTTTTATTTGTAAATTTTCTATAAATGGAAACTTTCTTTTATTTAATTATTATTAATTTTATTTTAATTTTTGATATCATTACACAAATTCTGTAATGTCACGCTTACACAGCAATTGAGATTTTTAAGAAAAATGAACCGTCCACATTATTTTTCTTCCCATTAACTTTTGTATTGTTCCAGTGCAAAAATGAAGCATTAATTTCCTTCCCATTAATTTCTTTATGATCATTATTACAAAGTAAAAATGTTAACTGACATATTTTGAATACTCATATTTTGAAGAATTAAAAATGCATTTAATAAATATAAAACTATAATATAAATTCTGTAAATTTACTTTCTCTATATAATTAATAATTATAATAATTATAAAAAGAAAAAATAGAATTAAGTTTGAGATTCATTAAGAATTATTTCAGTTTATTTACAGATTAATTAATACCAATATCTATAGCCAACATAAATGATTTTTACTATTTTATTCTAAAATATAAATGATACACAATTAATTTGATCATATAAATATTTTGTTGTACCAAAAACAAAATTCACTGGTAAAGTTATTTTATATTTCTATTTTTTCATTCTTATTATTTTTTTAAAACAAATAAAGTTATCTAAATTAAATGTATAATTATAGTTAATTTTATAAAAGGCATTTTTACCTAACATAAGAAACAAGAAATATAATTTTTTTTATTATAATTAGTTCACACAAAATTTTAACAAAATATAGAAAATACCTTATAATAATTATATATGCTAATTTTTTTAAACATAGAATCACACAATAAATTTTGAATACTTATTAATTATTTAATTATAGTTAATTTTATAAAAGGCATTTTTACCTAACATAAGAAACAAGAAATATAATTTTTTTTATTATAATTAGTTCACACAAAATTTTAACAAAATATAGAAAATACCTTATAATAATTATATATATATAGAAAATATTTATTTTAATCCAATGTACTAAGAATGATATCCCTTCGATAAACAAATATTTTATACTTAATTAAATGATACTTATTTTTAGACGGATGAAATATAAGATATTATGATATATGATATAAGAAAAAATAAAATTCAGTTGAAATAATATTTTTTTATGATAAAATATTAACCTTTATATTATAAAATTGATACAAATAGTTTTGACCTCAATCTTTCATTTAGGAAATTAATCTTTTTTTAGTTAAAATAGTTTTGACCTCAATCTCATATTTTTGCATTATAATTTGATGAATTTATTATTTTTTAATGATATATAAGATATATATTTTATTTTAAAAAAAAATTCAATTTTTTATGTCTAATAACATATATACTTTAATTGTAAATACTTATAAAATATTTTTTATTCTACAAATTTTTTAACCCGTACACAAATTTTTCCACACACACCTTTGTTTTTTTCCATTAAATTGCATTGAATTTACAATTGACGGCAAAACCTCCTTTCATGCGTTCTTTTCGTTTCCCATTCTTTGCCCTTAAATTGCATTGACGGCACAATTTCCACACGCCTCCATCTATTCATGTTCTTCTTCCCTTTCTGCATATTTCCCAATTCTAAGTTTGTTCTTTTTGCTTATTCTACATATATAAATATGACTTATATCATCTCCAAATCCTCATTCTCTTTGAACCGTTTCAATTTTCCAATATTTTACAATGGCTGCCACAAGATACGATTTTGTTTCTGAAATCACACCAGCAAAAGAATCATGGAACGTTGTTGTTCGAGTTATTCGATTGTGGTTTGTGCCAGACATGAATTGTAAACAAAAACATTATGCGATGGAGATGGTTTTAATCGATGAGAAGGTTGTTGTTGTTGTTTGATTTGTAATTTTTTTTATTTGCATATTATTATATATCATTTTATTCTGATATTTGTTTGTTATTGTTTATAGGCTTTCAAGATACAAGCATCTGTTCGTAAGGCTCTGCTGTCTCGATTTGAGAATAAGATTCGTGACGGTATTGTTTATAATTTTCAATATTTTGGGGTTGCCGCTAATACTGGAGGGTATAAGACCACGGAACATTAATTTAAGTTGAATTTGCAGAGTTCTACTGTGGTTACAGAAATTGGTGATGATCCCATAACAGTAACCCCTTACTCATTTGTGTCCTTCCCAGAGATTGTTGGGAAAATTGATATGGACTACTTGATTGGTAAAGCTTTTATTTAATTCAAAACAAATATTCTATTTGTTTTTTATTGTCTTCAATTTTCGTTATTATTCAATTATATCATCATCTAATTTGTTTAATCTATGTAATAGATGTTGTGGCCACTATTTTCTCATTCTCACACGTTTCAGTTAGACATATGTGTCACTATTTGTGGAAATTATTTTTTATAAAGGATTTAATATTTTATTTTATTTATTTTTTAATATACTTAATATCTCTGTTGATATTAATATGAAAAAAAAAAATATATTTATAATAAATAATCATTTTATATTTAAATAAAACAAATATATCTATATTAATAGTAAATACTATATTTTAAAAAATATATATATTTTACTATAAATTTATTTTGTGATTTATAATTTTTTATAAAATTATAATTTCTTCTAAAAATTATTATTTAATAATTATAATTTCGATAAAATATTGTATTAAAAAATGAAACTAATAAGACAAAAAATATTATTATATTATTATATTATTTTAATTTTAATTTTTAATTAAATTATCTCTATTTTATTATTTTAATTAGATATTCGAAATATAATTATTTTATATGTAATAGACATAATTATTTAAACTAATACAAATTAAAGCCGTGCATCGCACGGGTATACACACTAGTTTAACTAATGGAGAAATAAATAAAAAACTTAAAAGGATGAATCAAAATCAGTCATAATCATAAATCACCTCTAAAAATATAAAAAACGTCATGACGATTAGTATTAAAAAAATGATTTGCAATACATACCAATCACCAAACTTAAAGCAGTAGCGACATAATTTTAACAATTTTATATGGGCATTAGGTGACCGAAGCATCAATTGCCATGCATACTAGGTAACCATTATTACAATTATTTGAATGAATTTATTGCTAATTTATTGATCACACCAACAACAACTAAATTATTTACTTCTTCGTCCTAAGATATTCATAATTATGAGTATAGTTAATACTCGTTACGTAATGTTTTTCTTTATACTCTCTCCGACTCATATTATTTGTCAGAATAAGTTATTCTACACAGATTAAAAAATAATAATAAATAAAAAAAATGATAAATTTACCATTTATCAAATTATTTTATTTAACTATTGGTTTATTTAAATTAATATTAATATCAAGTGGAAAAACAATAAATTAAGAGTATTTATTAAAAGGTACAATTGGAAGGTTAAATATAAAATTGCATTAGTAATGTAAAATGACAAGTATTTTAATACAATTTCCCTCCGAATGTGACACTTATTTTTAGACAGAGGAAGTATTTGATAATTAATGTAATTAGTTCATATCAGATATAAAGTAGTGGTGGAGCTAAGTCCAATATTATGAGAGGGTTATAAATATACATAATAATTTGATCAATACATAAATAAAAGGCAAACAGACAACAAATTGCATCACTACTATTTTTTAGATCATAAAATCAATCATCAACCAGTTACAAACTATAATTTTAAATTATAGTATGCAATTGTAATTGCGGTCATAATATGAATAGTGTCATATTCTCCGCAACCGCATAAAGCATAGTAAATTAAAGGGTTAAATATCTTTTATCCCCCCTGCAAAAGTAGCGAGATTTGGTTTATCCCCCTTTTAAAATTATTTTTTATCTTCGCCCCTTAAAAAAGAAAGATTCCAAAATGAAAAACCTTCTAGAACCACATTCCCTTGGACTTGAATACGTGGCCAAAATCTGATTGGTGACTTGACAATGGTTGCCATGCTGGTTGGACGCTAGTTATAATTAGGGAATTAGGGATTCATATACCTCACGAAGTATTTTCCCTAAAATCTAGGGTTTTCTCTATTCGTGCCCACTCTGCAAATTACTGTGCTTTCTCTTCAAAATCATCTTTCCCTATTGTCGTCCTCATCTTGTTCCCCCAATTTCTTCATTGTAACCATAATTGCGTTCAAATGGATACGATCAAGAGCATGGGAAGCTGCAATTCGTACGAGAAATCAAAGGTTCCTAACTGCGGATGTTTTCGTCCGATGAAGATGTGGGTTGCTAACACCGTAAAAAATCGTAATCGGAAATTCTGGAAGTGTAGTAATGCAGGGGTAAGTTCTTGAGTATTTGAGTTTTGTTAAATATGTTTACTATTTTCTGGGGTTAATTTTTACTCTCCTTGCAGATGGACAATAGCTGTGAGCTATTTATTTGGAATGATGAAATCAGAAATTCATAAAGTTTCTGCAAACAGTGTGTTTTGGCAATGGTGAAGTATGATTTGATAGAAAGAAAAATGAAAAAAAATCAAAGTTGAAGCAAGCTGGGTTGAAGAGGAAAATATTCCAATTGAATATGGCATTGTTGATGTCTTGGATTATATTTGCAGTATTGTACAGTTATATGTAATTTCATGTGTATTGTATCGTTGTAATGAATTTGCATTCTGATGTGTTTGTTTAAAAAGGCAATATGATGTTTGTGTAATTTCAAGTTTGAATGAATAAATGTGTTGCATTTTTCTTACAACTTTGTCTTATGAATTGTAATATCAGAGGAAACCATAATGATATAATAACAGCCGAGACATAATTATTATCAGATGAAATCACAGCCTAACCATAATGAAGGCACAAGTAGTAATGAAGGCCAAAGTAATTAAGTATTGCATTAAGGCATAAGTATTACATTAAGGCATAAGTATTTCAAAAGCCAAAGCCAAATTCAGTACATCTTAATAAAATACATAACTAGTAGGTTAACAAATGATCCAACAAAATACAAAACTTATAAGCAATACATCACTTAATTCTACTTCTTAGATTTCTTCTTTGCACGCTTAGAACCACCACCATTCTCTTCATCTGTCAAAGACATAGGATGCTCTGGGTTTGAACCTGGCCATGTGATTAGTTTTTTAAACTAGATCAGTTTTTGTCTTTCACTGCATCTCCTTCTTATAATTGGCTTGGAAGATGTCACTTTTTTCTTGCCCTTTCTCCGTGCTTTACCAAGCATTAGGATCTGCCAGCATCAGCTCATTCATCTTTTGAAGTCAACCTTGATAGTATGTAGAGTTTACATCCCCATCATTAGATCTCTAATCAAAGCTCCTCCTCCAAACTTGTTTTTGAAATTTGCATAGAGATGCCTTAAGCACAACTTATGCTCTATCCTTTCAAACATCTCCTCAAACACAAATACCAGACCCTAAAACATTTCATATTATCAAAGAAAAGTAAGATATGTACACCACATCTGTCACATATAACTTAGAGTGAATTTTAATGAAAACTAACTTAAAGACAATAACACATACCTTTTGTTGGTAAGATATAAACACAAATCTTTTATCCTGGCCCACATCTGTCATCAGTAACTCAAGAAACCACCTCCAGCTTTCTTCGGTTTCAGTCTCAACCACCCCAAAAGCCAAAGGAAAATACTGATCATTTGGGTCCCTATCCACAATAACTAGTAATTGACCCCCATACTTTATTTTTAAATGGCGGTCATCAACTCCAACAAAAGGTCTACAACCATTTACGAAACCCTTTTTACATCCATCAAATCAAAAATAAAATGAACCAAATCTTGGTAGGATAGTTGGGTTTGGTCTTTCTACAATGATAGATATGGTAAGGTTAACTCTATGTATTTCTGCAACATATCTCCTTAAGATTGCATACTGCCTGTCTACATCTCCTTCAAGCATCTTATTGGATATGAGTTTAGCCTTCCATGCCCTAGCTACAGTGATTCCCACAGAATAATTTTGCCTCAGATCTTGTATAATATTAGTGATTCTGACATTTTGTGAAGTTTGCATCTTCTTCAACACAACCTTAGCCACCCACCTTGAATTTGTATATTTGTTGTCTAAAACCCTAGCACATGTATGTTTGTCTACTATGGTTTTTAAAGCAAAAGTGCGCTTATGACCCACTTTAGAGCACAACATTAAAAACCCACAATTGGCCCTGCATACTACCTTTACCCTATCACTCTCATTTTTTATAAAAGTAATTTCCCTCCCATTTAATACTGACCACTCACGTATGACATATCTAAATTCATCTAGGGAGTTGAATTGTATACCCCACTGAAATTTAAAGTCCTTTTTTAAATGATCTTTTCTAAAATTTTCAAACTTTGGCACTTTGCCTTTCTCACTATCAGATAAATCTGGGTCAGAGGTATCCAGCTCATCAGTAACATATTCATCATCCTCACAACTTTTCTGTTTGGATCCACTCATAAACTCACCAACTGTAGGCTCTCATTAATTGGGGACACTTTCATCAATCCCTTCAAAACCATCTAGAATAGCAGTGTCCCTTCTACTACATCTTCATCACATCCTTCCATCTCAACAATATCATTGACACACCTAGGACTACTAACCGATGCTCCCATATCAGCAACATCATGCTCTATGAAAATTTCCCCGTCTACTAGGGTCGCACAACTATATGCAAAATCATAACAGTCATCATCCTTTCTAATCTGAAAAAAATGTTCATCTATTTGACGATTTAAGGTCCAAATTCTATATGTTCCTTCCCTGTAACCCCAACTGATCACCAACCTATGGATACTAACCATTGTAAACTGATCCAAACGGAGTTCTGAAACTAAGGAAGATACACCCCCTTTGTAAATTGTATCTCCATTGTTCAACAGTACAAACTCACCACCATATTGGAATACAACATTGAACACATCATTACTCTGAAATTATAGTAGAGAAACATTAAAAACCTAATTTTCACCGCATTCTTGACTAAAGGAACGAAAACGTAGATACACTAACTTTTTCAGCATCCACGAATTGTCCTTCTTCATCGTGCTTCTCTGGTTGCTTCGCTTGCTTCGATTGTGACGGTTCTTTCTTCGTTTGCCTCGCTAGCTTCGACGTTGACGGTTGCTTTGCTTGCTTCGACGATGATGGTTGTTTCTTCTTCTTCGTTGCACGCTTCTTCTTCCCCATTTTCAATTTTGAAACTATGACTGATAGTGAACCCTAGATTTTCAAGGGGGAAATCAGTATATGAACTATGTTATAACTAGTGTCCAGCCAGCATGACAACCATTGCCAAGTCACCAAACAGATTTTGGCCACGTATTCAAGTCCAAGGGAATCTGGCTCTATAAGGTTGTTCATTTTGGAATCTTTCTTTTTTAAGGGGCGAAGAGATTTTTTTTTTAAAAAAAGTGGGTAAACCAAATCTCGCTACTTTTGCAGGGGATAAAAGATATTTAACTCTAAATTAAAACCATGCGTTTTGCCACCATTAAAAATCACATTAATAATTTTTAAAATATTTTCATCGAAACATAAACTTTCAAAATTCTATAATGCAATTTATTTTATATGTAATAAAAGAATTTAATAGTACTTTTAAACAATATCTCAATCAAAATCCACTTTGCAAGGGTCACAATATCTCAATCAAAATCCACTTTGCAAGGGTCAGAATGTGCAACATATCAATCCAATGATCATAACCACAACACTCACAACCACATTCCAAATCACAAAATAGTTTTATTTTATATAAAATAATATATACTTTGCTGTATTAATATATATTTGAATTTGATGCATTTTTACTAAAAAGATTAGAGTGGTATACACTTTTGAGTTTAAGCCGAAATTTTTACTAAAAATAGTAAACATAATAAATTGGTCAGGGTGAGAGATTTGATCTGTTGAGCTCAAGCTGCAAAATTAGAATTTTAACCGCAATACCATTTGATTAATTATTTGATATTTGGCAAATACTATATATAAATATAAAATATCTATAAAATTTTAAAAACTGGACCAGACCGCCCAGTCAGATAAGTCGAATCAGGAATCGGTCGGGTACCTCTGATTCAATTGTTGGATCGAAGATGTCGTTGAACCGACAAAAACTGATGAAAATCAAGAAAATCAAAAAAATCGACGGTTTTTTAAAATCGGTGGTTCAAATGTATGTTTTAATTTTTAAATTTTTTTTTTAATTTTTTTAAATTTTTTTTTTTAATTTTACTCAAAATTTTTAAGTTTTTATAAAAATCTACGGTTTAATTTTTTTAACATTTTGATTTTATTAAAATATTATATTTAAAAAATTAAATTAATTAATTATATTATTGAAAGATAAAATATTGCAGATCTGATTGATTTTGTTACAGATAATTTTGACATTGAAAAAGGATATCTCAATATTCAAATAATCTTTACTCCTTGAAACTAAATAATAAACAATGAAATTATTTTGTTATAAATTATTCAATTATAATATGTTGCAATTATAATTTATAATTTAATATTATTTTATTATATATGGTATCTATTTTTAAAATTTAAATTTAAATTATCAAATTATAAATTTATTTATGATATGATATTTTTAAAATATTAAAATTAAAATTAAAATTATTAAATTATTAAATTGTGAATTTATTTATGATATGATATTTTAAAAAAAAACTAAATTTTAGTTATATTTTGTAAAGATTGAGTCATCCGGTTCAACAAGTTTTATACCTATATAATTTTGTTATAAAGACCGATTAATCTAATTTAGTCATACGGTTCGACCAGTGACCTAGTGGTTTGATCAATAAACTAGTGAACTAATACCTTCACCAATTTAATCTCCGATTTAATTTTTAAAACACTGGATGACTATAACCTCTCTCTGTCCAACTTCAAATTTACTTATAAATATACATAACTATGAGTAAGATTAATATGTGTTTTAAATATGTCCTTAGAACAGATAATAAGAGTTAATAAAGAAATTTTTATCTTATAAATTTATTAAATTTATTACAATTATACAATTATTTTTTAAGACAATTTTTCTAATTATAAATTATTTAAGATGTGTCTTAAATACATATGTTAACATTATTTTTGATCTATTTAAAATATGAGTATTTTAAGCAGAAGTAAGTGATAAAAAAACTCAAATTAAAAAAGTCCCTATACTTCAACTCTCAGTTTATACTATGAAAATACATTAAAATTTTAAAAAAAATGCTACGTTGACACCACTTTTACATTTACACGATATACACTGTTCACAAATATTATTTTGATTTTTTAATATATTTTTCTCTAAAATTATTTTGATTAATACAGTTCAAAGTTTGATTAATATATACTCTGACAAAAAAATTAATATATATACCATACAGATTTTGATTAATATTATGTATAAAGTTAGTTAATACAATTTATAATTTGGTTAATGAATTCTCAAATATAAAAAATATTAAATAGTAAAATAAAATTGGTTAATGGAGTTTAAAAATTGGTTAATTAATTTATAAATTAGTATCTGAGTATGGTTAATAATATGCATTTTATTGGTTAACGAAGAAGTAAAATTGATTAATAAATTATAAATAAAATAATTGATTAAAAAACTTACATTTTTGTGATTAATACAATTGTCAAGTTGGTCAATAACACAACCTTATATTTTTGTTATAAAATAAATTTTAAAAACAAATATATATTTTATAAAAAAATATTTTTTAAAAATAATATTATTTTATTAAGAAAAACATTGTTCTATATGGTGTACTATTTATTAATCATTGTCATATTATAATCAATTTCTTTCTGAAAAACATTGTACATTGTTTTCCATGTTGCCGTCCTGGAAGTGGTTGTCACGTTTTTTTTTTTTTTTTTCGAAATTGGTAGCAATCTGAACATCAAAAGAAAATCAACACTGCACTCATATATATATATATATATATATATATATATATATATATATATATATACACACACCAACCATCTTATCTTAGAATATAGCATTATTGCTAAATTTCAGTCATCCTTTCCAAGTCAACATTTAAATCTACACCACACTTTACAGCCATTAATACTTTTCTTAGTTCAGAATCAGTTACGTAGCAAATAATCACTTATTTGAGCAACACCAATAGTCTGTTTCTGCAACACACCTTGAACATTTTTCAAACAAGAAAACACAAGAGGGTTTTTTCTTTTAATGAATCTAGATATTGTAAAGATAATTATATAGCTTGTGTTGTATCTATTGTATAATGGTGCTGCAAAACATGAAGGAGCAACTTGCTTTGGCTGTTAGAAGTATCCAATGGAGCTATGTAATCTTTTGGTCTGAATCTGTTAACCGACCAGGGTAAGATATAAACTGTTTTATTCATAGTAGTTCTTTCAAAATCTGAAATTTAGTGTTAAATTTTCTGCTACTTTACTTGTTGCTTTAAGGATTGTTGCTAAGAAGCTATTATATTCAAAATCGATTTTGAACCCGTTTCTATTGATTTATTTGAGTTTGTCGCATTTCTGAAACTATTTGACATAGCCGTCTCAAGTTTTTAGAGACCATATCTAGAATAGTCGTTGTTTAATTATGACAAAACAAATCGAGGTCTTATTTAACTGAGGTTTGGTTGTGAACATTTTGAGGCCTTAGTCATTGTTTTGTTGTGACAAACTTTGGATCACGCGCGATAGCTTGCCTTGCACATACTCAAATACGGCTCTCTGCTATTAGAATAGACTAGTTAATAGCTTATGTATAAGCACTTATGAGACGAGTTATTTATCCGAACGAGGCTTTTTTAATGACGATTTGCAGGGTGTTGAGTTGGGGGGAAGGATATTACAACGGAGATATTAAGACAAGGAAAACAAGTCAAGGAGTGGAACTTAGTTCCGACGAAATTGGCTTACAGAGGAGTGAGCAATTGAGAGAGCTGTTTGGGACTCTGAAACCTGTAGAAACAAGTCCTCCAACAAAAAGGCCTTCTGTAGCACTGTCCCCAGAAGATCTCTCAGATACTGAGTGGTATTATTTGGTTTGCATGTCCTTTGTATTCAACATTGGCCAAGGGTAAATTAATCTCATTCATCTTTTCCCCTTTGAAAAGTGTGTTTAGTCTTAATTATCCTCAAATTTGTGTGTGCGCGCGCGTATGTTTTTAGGTTACCAGGAAGAACTCTAGCAAATGGCCAACCAATTTGGCTGATCAATGCTTATTCTACTGATTGCAAAGTGTTTAGCCGTGCTCTCCTCGCAAAGGTAGGTTTCTTGACCATGATTGTTCTTTCTTCTGATTTTGAAATGATATGACACAAAATTGCTCGTTAGCACTGACATGTCTGAAAAAAGGTGTGTCTATGTCTGTGATAGCAAAAGTGAAAAACTGATCTTGTTTCTTTTGTTTTATTTCATAAACACACTTGTAACATTTGTTTTCTCTCATGTTCAGAGTGCATCTATTCAGACAGTGCTGTGTTTTCCTTTTATGAACGGGGTTATTGAGCTAGGCACAACTGATCTGGTAAGTTTTTTCTGTTCTTCCATTCGTTTTTTAACATTAATGCTAATATTCTGTTATTTCCCCCTCGAATTCTTTGAATCATGTTGCTGAATTCTTCTCCCCTTTGTGTGAAGGTAATGGAAGATCTCAGTCTCATTCAACAGGTCAAAACTTCTTTATCGAATATTCTAACTGTCGATGAGCCTATTAACATTCGAGCTACATTGAATCCAAGAAATAACGAAGACGTTGCTTGTGAGGCAGCATTTGATCATAATGACTATAATGTTGGATATGACATAATGAATAGAACAACCTCTCCTAATGGTAGTTCAAATGCATTACAAACCAATCAACTACCTGATGAAACATTAATGGTCGAAAGCTGGCACATAATAGAAGATGATTTGAGCAATTGTGTCCATAACTCCATGAATTCAAGTGACTGCATATCACAAACTATTGCTTCTGCTCCTAAGGGTAGAGGAGAAGATTGCAACAATGGCCAAAAAATGAGCTTAGTGGATCCCTTAAGTGAGGATTGGCACTATCAGAAAATTCTTGCAGCGCTTTTGAAAAGCAATGACCAGTTAACAATGGGGATGCATTTTCAAAACTTTCATCAGGAATCAAGCTTTTGTGCTTGGAACAAAGGTGGGCCATTGGATTGTCATAGGCCAAGACAAGGAACTTCGCAAAAGTTATTGAAGAAGATCTTGTTTGAAGTTCCGCGGATGCATATGGATGGTTTGGTTGAATCTCAAGAAGAGAATGACTATAGAGAGGGAACGAGACTCGAGACGGATGAAGGTATGAACCATGTTTTGTCTGAAAGAAGGAGAAGAGCAAAACTAAATGAAAGGTTTTTAACCCTTAGATCAATGGTCCCTTCAAATAGTAAGGTAATAGTTTATTTAAATTGTAGTCATTAATCGTCTCATATGAAGCACTGACACAAACGCAAACGCCATACTGACAATGACAGTAACACACCGACACAAATAATATAATCACATGACTCAGACATAAGACACGCCTTCAATATGAAATGACGTGACATTGACAGTGATACACCGACACTAATAATAATCACTTGACTAATTTAGTACATCATTCCTGCAGGATGACAAAGTTTCTATACTAGATGATGCAATTGAATACCTTCGAAAGCTCGAGAAAAGGATAAAAGATATGCAAGGTCAAAGAGAACCAACAGATATAGAGTCTAGAAGCAAAAGAACACATCATGATATAATGGAGAGGACTTCTGATTATTATTATAACAACAAAGCAAACAATGGCAAGAAACCAATGGTGAAAAAGAGGAAAATCTGCGACATAGACGAGACAAGGAGAGTGATTTACTCAGATGCTTTGAAAGGAAGTTCTAATAGTGATGTTACTGTCAAAATGAGCGACAATGGAGTCGTTATTGAAATGAAGTGTCCTTGTAGATCAGGAAGAATATTGGAAATTATGGAAGCAGTTAACAATTTCAACTTAGATTTTAATTCAGTTCAATCAACAGAAGCTGATGGGAATCTTCATCTGATCATTAAATCTAAGGTAAGATCTAGGTTGTTTAATATGATGAATCACTGCATAAATATTATAACCTTATGTTTAAAGTTTGGCATCTTTTATTTTCAGTATACAGGATCAAGTAATGCAACAGCAAAAAGGATTAAACAAGTCCTGCATAAAGTGGCTTCAAAGTTTTGATGAAAAATATGATGTTCAATTTAATTCCTGCTGCCACTGCCGTGTCACACAAGATTCTTTTTTGGAAGACTTGTTGTGTTATACGGAAAATGTTAGTCTTTGGACAAAAATAACTCATGGTGATGTAACATAGAGAGTTGTAAAAGGGTAGGTAGGTTTAGTTGACATTATAGTGAATCAAAGTAACCAATGATTTCACATGAGCCTAAAAGTCTCATTTTGTTTATACTTTCACTACTTTGCTGGCTTTTTTTTGACGTTATCAAATACCAGGTCGGGCCATTAGATTACTAAGTCCTAACTCGCTCTCAAGAGATATTATTAGTTTATGGTCAAAGTAATTTAATTTAATACTACATACTTAAAATAAGACAAATTCACCTACCATCCACTAAGCTTGAGTTTGTGTAAAAAATTAGGGCATTTTAATCCCACAAAACTTTCAAAGGAAAAATAAAAGAGGGGACAAACATAGTCGAAAGTCCGTATTTAAAATCTTGCACCTCACCAAAAATTTAGGATTAAAAATTTTCAAGTTAGCAAAAACTAACGAAAAATGAAAAAGGGCAAATATATTAAAAGGTGTGAGACTAAAACTTTGTCCGAAAATGCAGAAAAAATAATAATGAGAAATTTCTTATTGCATCCTTAGTGGTTTTCACTCACTTAGGTGAAAAACTAAAAATGTCTCTCAAATACCGAGATGCACTTCCGGACACATCAAAAGTCTACACTACACCACTTAGTAAGTGAATCACCCGCATTTTACTATAAATTAGTATGGAGATGCATCTCCGTAAGAAAATCCTGAAGTATACCTTCAAACGGTTTTAAGTGATATCAATGCGTCAAATTTTCCTCCTTCCTCATTTCCACCATTTTTTTAAGAGGATTTTTTTTCCACCCTATGTTTTTCTAGCCCACCATGCAAAATTTCCTAAATGACCTTTAAAACCAGAAATATGTTTTCAGTTCGTATCATGTTAGTAATAAAATATATGAAAAAGTTGGGTGCAAATCAGAAATATACATACGGTTACAACCATAAATACATTTTCGATTGCATCCCAAACACACACAATTATGACCTTATAATCCAATCTCCAGGCAAGACAGGGTCGACCTTGGGTCAGGGCAACCAGGTCCTTGGTCCAGGACCTCAAAAAATCGAGGACCTCAAAATCGACAAAAAAGTAAAAAAAAATAAAATAAAAAATAAAAAATATATAAAAGCATTTGCAAAATAATAACAAAATGACTTAATGACTTAGCGGAAACATATTGGTCCATCCGCTTATATGGATGTGCGTGTGTTCAAGTAAAAAAAAAAATTTAATTCAAAATTATTAAACATGCAACTTAGTATTTAATTATTAATATAGTAGCAATATTAATATTTAAATTAAAATATTAATATACGTAAAACTATAGCATTCTCAAATTTTAATTTTTTTTAATAATATCTATAAATTATATTTAAAGATTCATCACTAATAAAATTATTTATTATTAAATTTTATTTTATAACAATAAATTAAAGTTTAAAAAATTTAATATTATTTTTGTGTAAGTGGATCTTCAACAACTATTTTTGTGTAATACTCTCTAACTCAATATATTGATTTGATTGATTAAATCGATGTCAATATAAAATTCACATATCCTTCTTAAATATGTTTTCACATTTTCACGTATTATCTCTCTTTTAACACTTCATCGCATAACCTTTGTCTCCCACATACTCACCACGACACTGCACCGCCGTCATCTCTGATGACAACCACAACCATTGTCATTACCTTTGATTCTGACATAGTGACATTCTCCTCTCTCTTCGAAACAAAAGAGAAAAACAAAAATAAAAAAGTTAAAGGTTGCTAAATTTTTAATTAGGATTCAATTTTTGTTATTTGCCCAGGGCCTCCAAAACGTCAGGACCGACCCCGAGGCAAGGCAATATATGAACCAAATTTGCCATTACGGTATAACCCGAAAATATATTTTTGATTTTTGTTGCAACTTAAAGGCGCACTGCCTCTTCCCATCCCTCATTTCAGAAACTTTGTTTAAAGCACAAAAACAAAACACACCACACACAACACACCGTTGTTACAAAATCAAAGCATTTGCAAAAAGCTCTTCACAAATTGAGTAGCATCAGTTAAATCAAGTCTCCAATCACATTCAATCAAGGAAAATCAACAATTGTTTGTTGTTTATTTATGTTTTAGAGTTTATGTAATTTCTACTTAAATTAGTGATTTAGGTTTGAAATTGTGATTTTATAGTGTGTTTTCAATATTAGGAATCATTAGAAATGTCTTGGTAATGTCATTTTCATGATCAATGAGGTTTTTTTTGAGGTCATTTGAGGGGTTTGGTTCTCCATTGATGGACCTCTGCAATCGCAGGTAAAATCGGAAATATATTTCCGGTTTTTATTTTAATGTTGAACAAAATTGGGAATACATTTCGGTTTTAGTCTGTTTCTTTTTTCCCCTTATTTTTGAACATAATTCATTTTGTTAATGTTTGTTTTGTAATTCTACAGAAGTAATGGTTGATAGACCATCTAGGTTAAGACTCGACAGACTTGTACAACATGCTTATGTTCGAAGGGAAATGAGTCAGGCATCGTAGGTTCCTTCTGCACTTGGACAAGTTGTGTCGGATGCACGTATTATAGGTTATGCCTTCAATGCTCTTGTTTCTACTATGACTGCATCGTCCTTCCACAGCAGGTGGAATTATCCAATTCATTCATCTCCGCCGTTGTCCTTCCGTAGACGTACTTCCTCCATGGTATTTGAGGCAGGAGAAGCATCTGGTTCCTAGCCGACACCAGAGGTCACACAACCGACACCTCAAACACAAACATCTCATGCACTTAAGGCAACGCCCCAAACATCTTAGGCTTTTGAGCAGGCACCTGAGGCGACACCCCAAACATCTCAGGCACCTCAGGCGATACCTCAAGTGCCTCAGAGTTTTGGAGGAGGACCGTTTGATTTATCTATGTTGCCTATGTACCCAAACCATGTTTCTAGACATATATGAGACAGAGAGGTATAAATTTTGACTCGGTTATTCTCTTTATTTTATTATTGAACTTTTGTTGAATGAATTTTGTTAAACCATGTATGCATGAACATGATCCGCTAAAGGTCATTAATCATGGGCAGAAGATCAGTAAACTTGTGCCCTATCATGAGCTATAGTTTGATGAGTTGTTGATGCTTACAGGGTTGAAAGATTTGATGAAGTGTGGTTATAACATTGTTAATCATGGTATGATTAACACTTTTGTTGAGAGATGACACCATGAGACATCGTCATTCCATCTACCACATGGTGAGATGACGATCACACTAGACGACGTTGTGTCTCTTCTGCACCTTCCAATTAGAGGTACATTTTTAGACCATACCTGGTGCTCCAGGAAACCCATCGAATCCAGCTCATCAAGAGATTCTAGATGAGTAGCAGGCACATGGTGATCGTGACACTGATGTGTTGCCTAGGTATCGTCGTATCATAGAGATCGTGCATGCGGGTATTGATGGAGGTTTGTTTCCTGATGTATCTGATGTTAGAGGTATTTTGGATGCCATCATGTCAGAGGCTTAGGGGGCTCGGCAGTATAGGAGGCAATAGAGGAATGTCTGGAGGGTGAACGGACGACTCAGAGTCCGTCATACCCAATAGTCTTTGATGTTGTATATGTATTTTAGTTATCATTTTTTTTGTATTATATTTGGATAATATTTTCGGTTACCCCTATATTGACTACATTCACATTCTGTACTATTTACTATATATATATATATATATATATATATATATATATATATATATATATATATATATGTGTGTGTGTGTGTGTGTGTGTGTGTGTGTGTGTGTGTATTTGGACTACATGTCTTTGTATTATGTTTTATTGTATACGTCTTTGAATTCAATGTGAAACAACATACAAACCGACCCATCTGCCATCATAAAACTTTCTAGTATTGTCTGCCCATAAACCGGAAATGTATTTCCGATTTGTTCCACAAATGTATTTTCGATTTTTAGATAAACTTTAATAGAAAATGATGTGCACCGAAAATATATTTCCGATTTTCCGGGAGATTTTAGGAAATGCATAAGGTTTTTCTTTTCACTATAGGGGGAAATAAAAATTCACTTTTTAACTTTTCTCAAAATTTCTATTGAATTGGGCCTAATCCAAAAGCTTTCTCAATCTCTACTCCAGTTCATTCAATCTAACAACTTCAACTTTTCACATTTGATCGTTTTTCATTTCCTTTATTTTTTTTATTTGTGATGCATGCATCAATAAATAGGTCACTTAATATGCATTAGGTTGTAGTTATACTCATAATACATAGTTTATTGAGGTATGTATTGACATTTGTATGTGTTTCAAGTTTTAAGAAAGTGCACTTCCGTATTTTATCTTAATTTGATTTTTCTAAGTTATGAATGTGCACTTCCGCATTTTGCATGAATTTGATTTTCTAGAGATACAGAAGTACATCTTCGTATTTTCTCTGCATTATTTAATTTTTCATTACTCCTATCTAGGTTTGAGTTCTTTAATTATGATAGGATTTTTCTAGTTTAATTATAGACAAAATCATTGACAACCAAGATAGATTAAAGCCCGATAGAATATTTTAGCAAGCATTTGTTCACAAAGAGAGTGAGAGATAAACCTCACCTCATGATCATCAGTTGGTGTCAGTTTATTTGTTGTAGAAGCAACCATTTCTAGAGTTCGGGCGTCTTCAACTTCGTCTTTCCTGAGGCACGTGTCACCTATTGGTGCCCCTAAAGTCCATTTTGATCATTGTGTCGTTGATGTTATCGTTCATGACGTCGTTTATGATATTTTTTGAGGAGGCCCATTTGACACTTCTCTAATGCCTTTATATGAAAATCATGATGCTTTAAGCATGTGAGATAGAGAGGTAAAATAAATTTGCATTTATTCTTTGAAATATATGTGCTATAATAATTTGAACTTTCTGATGATGATGTATTTTTTACAGTACTGTGATGCTTTAAAATGCATCAACCATGTTAGGAAGACTGCAAAGATGTAACAACTTGAAGATAAATGGTTTCATGATATCATAAAACTATCTGAGCTACAAGATTTATGCATCACTGATTATACTATTATTAAGCATGGTATACTGACAACTTTTTTGGAGATATGATACTCATAGATGTCTTATTTTTACATTTTGATTGATGTGATGTCCCTCACACTAGATGATGTGGCATCCCTATTACATATTGGTGACCTATTTGGGAGTTGGATTAGGTAATGCACAAAAGGAGATGGATGACACCAAAGTGTGTCATGCTAGATTTGCATCATTAACAAATATTATCATGCTTTTATAATTAATTCCATTTTTAACCTGTATTATTGTTCACCATATCACAATAGAAAATACAACTCATATTTGTGATAAAGTTATCATAATAAAACTAATTGTATCATATTCATAATATCACATAATTGTATCATATTCAATGTATCAGAACAAACATCCTACAATTTATCAGAACAAACAACCTACAGTTTACACATTACATAACATCACATAATTGTAACTTGGTATGTTGGTTTCTTGTCTCTTGGTGTCTTGACTCTAAAGATCTATGATTTCAAATAATTATACTTTTTAGTAAAAATACTTAGAAACTATAACATACAATTAATATATTATGAATAAAGAATAAATTATGTACTTGTTATATTCCCATATGCCTTCTTCATGATCGATTCAAATAACATGCACAACATATTCATCAACTTCATCATATGAGGTAGGAACTTGTGTTGTGTAAGAAGGTGCGGACGGAATATTAAGACTTTCATCACTAAGAGGAAAGTATTTTCCTTGGAGAATGATTGACCATTTCCCTGATATGTCTGATGGATCGGTAACATAGAAAACATGTTTTGCTTGAGAAGCCATGATGAATGGTTCAGTCATAAGAGATGTCTTGCCAAGGTCGACCCGGATGAATCCTAATCCATCAATGTGTACACCATTACTATTATTGAGAGCCCACCTGTATTTAAATAAAGCCACTTTGAAAATAACATAATCAATCTCCCAAATGCCATCAATGACACCATAAAACGCGATAGTTGCCAATACAAGATTCTTTATCTTTCGAACTAGAGAAATACATCGATTTGGATTCAACTGTAACCCCACTATTTCGCATTATACTACGATCATATTTGATTTTGTATAAAAGGTATAATGACCAATTTCGTATGCATTCCAACTAATGACACAAAATGTTAGCTCATACGACAACCATTTAAGTATCTTGTATGCACTACGATAATTAGAATCACTTTTATTAAACCAATCTATGAATCTCTTGTTGTGCTCTATCAACAACAACTCGTCACTCATTCAGGGATTTTTCCCCTCAAAAGTATTTTGTGAGTATCTATGAAAGTTTAAACTTCATATATATTACTCAATATGTAGAAATGTGCTTGGATAAATAAATCTGATCCATTGACTTAATATTTAGACCTTGAATACCTCTTCTGCTTGTGTCATCATGATCAGACTTTGGAATTCCTAAAGAATCTGCGTCCGACAAATAGTTTGTACAAAACTCAACAACTTCTTCTGTGATGTACCTTTCAACAATTGAAGCTTTCAATCGGTGATGACTCTTCATATAACCTTTAAATATCTTCATATATCGCTCTATTGGATATATCTACCTTAAATAAACTGGACCACAAATTCTGATTTCTCTGACTAGATGAATAAGTAAGTGAACCATAATGTCAATCAACGATGGAGGAAAATACATCTCCAATTGACACAAGATTGTGGCATCCTTATCTTCTAATTCATCTATATTTAACTATCAATATATTTAATTTATATATGAATCAGATAATTACTTATAATAATAATGTCAATGTCGAGAAGATGTATTGTTCTTGGCTTTGCGTCAATATAACAATATGAATAAAAGGAAGAAAAGAAACACACGTGAAAAGGACACACTTGTGAAGTGGATGATCTGGTCGTGAAAAAGGGCTAGTCTTCAAATATATTACTTCAAAAATCATGTCTGTCCAAAACAGCTAAAGTAGCAATACCGACACCTCAAACTCTTAGATTTTGAGCAATGACCACCCTTTCAAATGCTATGCGTTGAGTCATTCATATAATTAGTGTTGATTCATTGGTGCCATTTAATTTTGATTTTAGGCTAATATGGAGAAATTATATTTTAATTATTAATATATTATTATTTAATTCCGATGGATGTGATGAATGTGTGGTTACCTATTAATATTTTTTGTTTTATTTATTAAATATTAAATATTATTTTATATTAAATAAATTATTTTTAAATAATTTAAATAATTAATTATATTTCATATTCATCTTCTTCATCAAACATTTATTTTATTCATCTTCTTTATTTTAAAACATTCATCTTCTTCATTGTTTAATTTTAAATTTTATTAAATAACATAAAAAGTAAAAAGTTACATATTTCAAACTCATCTATTTGAATACTAAAAGAAGAAAAAAACACGTGTCTTCAAATATGAAAAAAATTATCAAATTCAGATTTCAAATTCAATATCATTATCTAAATTTGATGTCTTCAAATCTATAAAAAAAAACCTTAAATCCATTAAAAGAAATCGAAACAAAATCGTTAAATCACAAAAAATCTCAAAACCAAATATTACAAGAATAAACCTTGAAAAAACTAAAGAGTCATGGTAAAATTTAAAGAAAAAATTACAGAGTTCTCACCAATTACGGTTTTGAAAAAATCTATTTTCAAAAATAAATATGATATACGTTGAAGATAATAAAACAACACAATCAGAAGCGTTTCGGCCATGAGAATTTCATTTGTATATTTTTTATAGACAAAATGGATGATGAGCTGATAATGTAAAAAAAATTATACTGTTAATTAATTACGATTATGAATCAGAATAAATTTTATTGTAATTTTAAAAAAATTATATAACATGATAAAACATTATGTTTTTATTGGATGATACTGTAAAATATTTATGTAAAATATTTATATATTCACAGTACATCTCCTATACTCTTCTATATAGCGAAGTTTTAACTAATCTTATAACAGATATTAATAAATTTAAGGAAAAAAATGAGGTTAGATCCAAAAAAATCTATATTTATATTTAATTGAAATAAAATATCATCATTTCAAAATTAAAATTTTCTATCTGAAATTAGAAGAATAAAAAAACAGCAAATACTTTGAAATTGAAAAAAATATATTTAGTTTTTTGAAATATTACTGATTTTAAATTGAAAAAAAACTGTTAAATTACCAATATTACAAATTAAAAATTAAAAAATGCATGCATGTTTGTTCGAAAGATTTAAGAAAAAAAAGATTAAAATTTTTTTTCTCTAAATATTTCAAACTTTGTTTTAAGTCTCTAAATTTTTTTTACGATGAATGATTCTTTAAAGAATTTAATTTTAATTTTTAATCCCTCATGCAATTTAGCGATGATTTTTACAACTTAATGACGATTTTAGCGATAGTTTTTACAACTTAGCAACAGTAATAGTGTTGGTTTTTACAACTTAACAACGATTTTTATTTAACGACGGAAATAGAAATAATTTTAACTAAGATTTTGTCATGAATATAATGATCAAGAATTAAAATTCAAATTTTTAGGACGGTCATTCTTTGAAGAAAAATTTTAAACGACCTAAAAACAAAATTTAAAATATTTAGAGGAAAAAAAAATACTTAATCCAATTTTTTTTATTTATTAAATTACCGAAAATTGAAATTACAAAATGCTTGTAGTATGTTGGATCTGTATGCATACAGATCTAAAAGTTCAATTCTATAAACATCATATTTCAAAATTTTATAATGGAATATTTCTCAAAAGTATACTACTTTTTTATTTGATTTTGAAATAATTGAATGAAGAGAAGAAAAATAATGTATATTTGCAGATCTAAAAAATTCACAATTTAACTTTGAAATTTTTAAAACTTTAATTATGATAATGCTAAACAGTCTGTAGTAATTAATCATTCTCACTTTAATAATTTAATTATAATAGTTAAAAAGAAATTAAATTATTCTATAATGATCTGAGTAATCTGTTATTACATAAAATAAAAAAAATCAGATTAAAACCCACGTGATTCATTCATAAAATTTTGCATGTTTTTTTTAAAATTTAAATAAAAGTTTCAACACCATTTCATACTCACATGCAGTAGCTATACTAAAATGACAAATTTGAAAAGTACAGATTTATGGTCCATCATTGGATCTACGTAGTTTACGATGCATGTGATATGATCATCTTATATGTGGACAAATATAACAGCAAGTTTCTGTCTTTATTCAGAAAGATCTATCAACGATAAAAAAAATTATAAAGATAGTTGTCTAATTTTTCATAGTAAATGTCACAAGGTGGTTTTTCCTCTTTCTCACAATAGATGTCTTTGTTGAAATTTTTACATTTTTTAAAATAATGATTAATTATGTTAGTTTCAATGATAAAATAAATCTCATTTACTAAAATAATCTTATTAATAATAGATAATGGAATAGTTATATGAATTAAAATACAATAAATAAATGTAAGTTAGTGAAAATAAATAATAAATATGACATTGAAATTCTAAAAAGACAAATAATTTGAGACAAATAAAAATAAGAAAAAAAACATCTATTGTGAGACGGAGGAAGTAATTTGTATGGACCAGTTTGACATACAATTACCAATTACATATCATTAAGTCATTTTAAAATTATATATTATAAATTTCATGGAAAAAAGGAAATATCTCAATAAATGAAAAATTTGTATTAAAATAAATCACATTTTTATTTTTAAAATATTAAAATCACATGGTAAATGTAATAATTTTGATTGATTATATAATTTTATATATATATATATATATATATATATATATATATATATATATATATATATATATGTATGTATGTATGTTCTTCATTGCTTCAAGTCAATGGCTAGGTCTTGATCCATTATTATTGATATTGTTTTTTTTTCATTCATTGCTTCAAGCCAAGTTTCAAACAACCATGTAAAAGATATCTCTGATTCATCTTGTAATAATGCACAATCAAATAAAATTGATTTGAGGTGATGGTTTACCCTAGTAAATGGGGCAACTGGCATACTATATTTGTTGGTTTTATAAGTGGTATCAAAGGTAACAACGTCTCCAAAATATTGATAAGCTAACCTCGATCTGACATCAATCCAAAAAAAGTTTACCATTCTAGCTTCATCATCACACTGTATTGCATAGAAAAAAATAGAATTTTGAGTTTGCTTGTTCTTGCATTAATTAAAAACAGCTTGTGCATCTCAGACATCCAAACTATTCTTTCAAACATTTCTCATGTGATTCCAACAATCTCTATTAGAAAAAAGCTAAATCACCGTCATTTAACATTGTAGCAACCTTTTCAGTAGGCAAACCATCTTCACTAAACTTTTCAATAAGATTTTTTGCAGCCGTATTCATATTTTCATGACACCTCAAATAAGATCCACTTTTGGGACTAGCCATTACATGATTGTGATTATTGTCAAATGATTTGACCGTCCACATGTGGCTATTATTTTCTTTTGATATAGTAAGTGATGCTTGACACTCCATGCGCATGGTTGAACATTTTTTCTTGACTTCCACGTTATCATCATTCTTACTTTTCTCTGGTAGTTTACCTTCCCTGACACATATTAAAATGCAATAATTTGGCTTACTTGATCGAGTACGAATTCCAAATCCTTTTTCCTTAGAAAATAATTTATAAAAATCTATAGCTTTTTCCAATGAATCAAATTTCATTCTTACATAAGGCTTAATATTCTCTTCTGCCACAATATCAATTTGTGGCTCATCACAAGAGTTGATATTTAATTCAAGTTCATCATCCAAACTAGTCACATTCATCATGTGAAAACATTGGCTCTGTTCATAAAAAAATTTATAATAAAGTTTAAATATAAATTTGATCCCTTTAAATATACAATTATTTTCATCACAAATCAAAAATACATATATTTGTAAGAATAAAAACTAAACTACAATTATTTTCATCTCAAATTAAAAGTACATATATATTATGTTCTTATGTTATAGAGAATATATTAGATACAATATTTCATACTATATATAAGAAATAGTATTTTGTTAACATATATATATATATATATATATATATATATATATATATATATATATATATATATATATATATATATATATATATATATATATATATATATATATATATATATATATTTATTTAAAAATATATTAATTTTATCCTTTAAATTAAATAAATAGAATTTAATTTAATTGGAAAATAAAACAATGAGAAATTTGTTTAAAAATTAAAAGAAACTTATTTTTTTATATATGATGAGGGATTCCATAGCAATAAGAAAAATGAAAAAAAAATCATTTTTTTTAGTTTTTAAATTTTAGAACGATTTCTTATATATATTATTATTTTAAATTAAAATATTCTATATTTATAATTTATATATAACTTTTAAATTTTTATGTACATTATATCCTTTAATTTAAATTAATAGAATATAATTAATTAAAATAAGTTTTTAAAAAAAAAATAAAAACTAAAAGAAACTTTCAATTTCATGTAACATCAATTTTGTAGTATATTTATCTAAGTCTTAACTAAACTTAATAAAAATCAAATATAATACATCTTCTAAAAAATAAACTAAAGTGTGTATATATTTTTGTTGAAAATCTTTTGTACCTAATAATAAATAGGGTTAAATATGTTTTTAGTCCTTATAAATATGCGACCCTGCAATTTTGATCTCTAAAAATTTTCTTCCTAAAATGGTCCTCGCAAACTTTTCCATCCACAATTTTGGTCCTTGCCGTCAATTTTTATTAACGAAAGATGACGTGGCAGTTACATATGAAAAATGTTTGAAATTGCGGAGGTTTTAAACCTCCTCTAAACTAACCTAGAAAAAAAACAAAAAGTTGGTTTTGACAATTTCTCAACATTGCTAAAGACATTCAACATTGCATGTTAAAGACACTATATGCTAAAGGCATTCAACATTGCAATTTTAAATACCCAAGGACTATGTTTTGATATATGATGATGACTGCAACGGAATGGCTAAACATACATGCATCTATTTTCCTTCTTATGTTGCACCTTGTCATCCCCATTATCATTAATTTAAACAACGCTTAATGTTAAACTATCTGATCTATCTAGTCAACGTTTCAAAAAAAAGTCAAAGTCAATTTAGAAACTGAAAACATGAGGGGAGAAAACTCACTTATAGCTACATGTGCAGCTGGTTCATGGGGATAGTTCTTTGCGTCTGTATAAATACAGCCCATAGCAATGTTGCATTAACATATGAAGAAGAAGAAGAAAAATAGCAAGTTTTAGATATTTCGGGTAACATGGGAGAAGTGCCAACTATTTAAAAAAATGACAACTTTTAAAAACCTTTGAAGCCCATTTTCAATTAGAAGCTCAAGGCAAGAACGATAACAATGACTTAAAGCATTCTCTACATCAGTGTGGTACTTCACCGCATACTTTAGACCAACTGTATGGATAACTTTCCTGCCATAATTTATCAAGGCATAGAATATCATATTCTAGGTATCTAACTTCTAGCCAAGAGAGCTGCATGCAACTAAGGAAGAACTATAGGTCAGTAAAAAGGGGAAGAATACATTAGCATAATTGGTTGAACATGGCATATGAATAACCGATCTCACATGCTAAAACATAGAAAAAGAGAAAACACACCATAACATTCAAAATGCGTGCCAATATGATGGCAAGCCAGAATTTAGAAGCAGAAATTAAGTAAAAACAAATAAATTAAACAACAGAAAATAGAATGTACTTAATTGATGAAGAAAGACTGTAGAAGGGAAAAAATCCCAATCTATTCCGGAGCAATGCTCCTCAGGGATGGAGAAAACTCTCTCTGTCCAACCATGGTGGTTCCTTCCATATTCTTATGTAATAATAGCCATCACAACTCACTTGCCTCACTATTATACTACTAGCTTACTAAGGCATAACAAACCTACCAACTAAGTAGCCTACCTCACTCTTTATTTACCATACTCTTTATTACAACAATGCAACAACATTAACTTCAAAATATTGCCCATTTGCCTTTTTTTCCGGACAGGACCCAAAAAAGTAAGCCAATATTGCTAATTGGCGCAATGGGGCTTCCCAAAGGGAAAATGGAGATAACTACTTTCTGACTTTGAAAATGTAAATTTAAAGGGGCTAATATATAAAAACCTTGCAGGAAGATCATAGGCATTGGAAACTTTAGCCATCCCTGCTCGACACCCACCCTGTCAAGAATAAGATATATGATATCATTTAATTTATCATATTTATATATCATTAACAAAAATTGCTTCCCTGGTTTGATGTATATTTAGCTCAATTTCCCAACCAAACTCCTATTCCACATATGAATTACAATATTTTACAAAATAAAAATGATTATAAATACTCAATTTACAAAATGTTATCAACATTGAGCTCATAACAATATGCTACTGCAGAAGCAGTTAATACCAAAGTTGCACATTCTTCTGCAAGACCGGGTCCAGCTGCAGAACCAACTTTTTTGTTTTTTTTCTGGGTTAGTTTAGAGGAGGTTTAAAACCTCCACAATTTTAAACATTTTTCATATGTAACTGCCACGTCATCTTCTGTTAATAAAAATTGACGGCAAGGACCAAAATTGTGGCTGGAAAAGTTTGCGAGGACCATTGTTGGAAGAAAATTTTAGAGGGGCCAAAATTGCAAGGTCGCATATTTATAAGGACTAAAAACATATTTAACCCTAATAAATATACATGACATTGATTATTGATGTGAGAGAAAAGTAAAATCTTGTTAATATATATGGAATATTATATTAAGATGTTATTTTAAGAGCCATTGGATAAAAGATTGTAATTGAGTGTAATGATTAATTGATGTAATTTGTGTGTGTGTGTGTGTGAGAGAGAGAGAGAGAGAGAGAGAGATAGATCAAATTACACCCGAAAAGTTACACTATGAGTTACACTCGCTCAAAAACGTCACTTCAGATTAATATTTTTTTAAATCAACCGTTGGATTGAAATATATCATCATATAAATCATGCCTATAAAGTTTGAGATTAATCTATAATTATTTACTATACGATCAAGATATCCAAAGATTAACGTTATATGAAAGTCCATTTTGACGTTAATCTTTGGATATCTTGATCGTATAGTAAATCATTATAGATTAATCTCAAACTTTATAGGCATGATCTATATGATGATATATTTCAATCCAACGTTTGATTTTAAAAAATATTAATTCGAAGTGACGTTTTTGAGCGAGTGTAACTCATGGTGTAACTCTTAGGGTGTAATTTGATCCCTCCTTATACATCATATATAATAGTATTAATATTTTGACACCGAATACATCAATGTACAAATCTGGAAGTGGATTAGATTAATTTTACAATAATACAACCAATATAACTGATACATCAGTTATTATACAGAATCTTCTGCACAACAAAAATATGCTCTATCAAATTTTTAGTGTCAAGTCCTCGTATATGAACTCAATCCAAACACCTACTACTTAAAGAGTAATATAACAATGTGGGATGAGAAAATAATTTCAATGGATTCTCAATCTAAACCATTGAATCACTCTCTACCATTGTACAGTGGGTAATAGTCTCCCATTTAATAAGAATGTGGAGACTTGAACATATATAAGTGGGAGAATCCACTCATTTATGAGGTGTGTCCCAACTGTAAAAAAAACCCTCCACAAAATTGTCCCTAACAAGATTATCTTTAGGTATTTACTATGACTCAAACATTTATGCATTTTGACCCAGTCATCATCTATAAAACCTAAAGAGTAACCACATAACTCCTATATAGCTCACTGGTCATAAGTGCAATAGTTCCCTCATAATCGAGCATAATTTATCAGATTATCAACATCTCATTATCGCTTTATGAGACTCCAGTCCTGCTAATTGTGCATACAACCATAATTATATTTTGTGATCTGGATAGTCATATGTACCCAATTAACCGCTATGATAACTCATGTATCTCATGCCACATAGATATGTCGTGGAAACAACATACCTCATATATAACTCACATGTCATAACTACAATGGTCCCTCCACAGACGAGCATAGTTTATTAGATCATTAGCATCCTATTATCATTCTGTGAGACTCCAATCCTACTTATCAATCATACAACCAAAATTTGATGTCGTCGCCGACTCGTTCGCATACTAGCCACCGACACTCATTATGGATCTAAGAATATATAATAGTGTCAAATATCCAGGATTTGTCTACGGTAGACATAATTAGACTAGTTTTTACCTATGATGCTCCTAGTATCACATAACCATAAGCATTGTGATTACGTTACTACTTATGATGCTAGCCAACTTAGATTATAACATCTTATAGAAAGCTATTCACAAATCCTTAGCCAATGCTAAGATAGATCCTATATCAATACTAGGATATATTATCGTCATCTTCTAGGTATCTAAGTTCAATATTAACTTAGTCGTCGTCGTGTCGTGCACAACATATTTTGTTCTACTAACAAACATTTAGCCTCATTCCTAAGCTTATGTTTTGTGCTTAGTCATCCTTCCCCAGAGAAAAACCCTAAATATACAATGATTACTTAAATCCTAACAATCCTTGCTTAAATCCTAAATATACTTTTGTCGTGTTATATTTATGAGAGTCTCAAACAAGGGCGGCTCTAGGGTCCCCTAATAAAGTGATATTTCCTAGAAGACTTCCACGAATAACATGGTAGACTTGCCCTTGGGTTAGATGATGTGTATATTACCATTATCTCTCGTTAGTTATGTGAGAATGAGTCATACCATGAATCCTTGATAAATAAGTAGTCAATAGTCTCCCTTAGTCATGAGGGAGTGGTTGTTCCCTCTAGGAATTGAATTCATTATTTCATATCATCTACCTAAAACAAGTTCAACATGAAACTACACAATCATATATTAGAGCTCATATTAATGGAGAATCATATCCTAATGGGATGGGAAATCCACCATTGGTAGAAAATGAACATGATAAAAGTAATGAACTTGATGATGATAAAGAACTTGCTTTTTCCATTAAATGCAGTGCCAAACTCGAATCGTCGTCTCTCCTTCAATTCTTAAGGCAAAGGCTTTAACTCTTATTTGATGGTTTGATCATGCAACAAGGATAAAATGGTGATTAAATTAAAGGTGGGTTGGAAAATATAAATATAATAAACTAATATTGATTACCTTCATGACCTAATGGGTAAAAAGGGGATGGAGCTTCACTACTCTCCTAGTTTCCGTTAAGGAAAAGATAAGAGCTTTTCTTTATTCCTTTCTCTTATTTCATGTGAGACTTTATCAAATGTGGTAGGGATTATAGATTTTTGTTCTAAGAAACCCCTTATATGAATAAACTTGGCCAAGATCGAAATAACCTAAATGCTCATTTGTCTATCTAATTAAATCTTCAAGGTACCCTTGTTTCAAAAAGTGGATTAATGACTCTAAACATTCTTTACACCCAATTAAGTTTTCAGTTGACTTAATATACCATGTGTAATTATTGAGAATTAAAACAAATACCTTTGATGGTAGAATGACTATTTTATCCTTGTTCTCTTAATTTCATTAGCTAACGAATAAGAGGATTTCCAAATCAATATTTTAGGTCAAAATATTACAACATAAATACCAAAGCATGAATTTTGTTCTTTTTTAAATATGGCTTTTTCTAAATCTAAGTGATTTTCTTGTTGAGCTTTATGAAATCTGAGTTTCTTTATGTTGTAATTTCTTGTGTTCTTCAACATAATGTATATGAAGAAGATAAGGTTTGAGTTTTAAGAAGAATAACATTGAAACTTGGGTTTTCTAAATATGATTTAGTGATTATGGTATCGAAACTGGATTTGAAATAAGGATTTTAAAAAGAAAAACATTGAAAGATCTGAGATTTTTCTGTGTTATAATTTCTTGAATTCTTCAATGGATGAAAAATATATATGAAGAAGATGAATGTTCGAAGATGAAGAATGTAACACCCCAAATTTTAGATTAATTATTTAATCAATTAAATTATCATGATTATATGAGTCAATATGAAGTAGGAGATGTTTTGTGTTTTGATTCTTATATGTGAGCCTTTATGGTGATTTGTGAATGATTTGATGATTGTGAAGTATCCTATGATGTTAAGACGGATGTAATGTATAATGCGCTATTTTATGAATATGATGTGTGAAGGGTTACTATGTGTGGCATAATGGGAATTGGAGTAATAAAGAGGATTATTAGTATTTAATAATAATTAGAATAATTATTTGGAATTATTTTAATTAGAATAAATAGAATAATAAAAGGTGTAGAGAAAATAAGGGTAAGATGGTCATTGACGAAGAATAAGTGAGGACAAGGTAGGAATTTTGGTATCAGGGGCCTAAAGGGTTATACAAGGAATTGGTAGGATAATTATCTAGTGAAGGCAACAATCCCATAATGCGGATTGGATGCAACAAGTGAAGTACTTTGGTTCCAAGTGGGAATCAATCTTATTGGTGGGAATCTTTGGAGATTGTAGATGAGTGAGTCATTAGTGAAGTTTGGTACCACATGCATGAGTCTGTGATGATGCATTATATTCTATGTAACATTGAATAATGTTGTGTTATTGTGGTGATTAATGATACTTTGAGAATGATGATATGTGTTTGTGTCTTGATGAAGTCGTGAAGGTGTGAGTATAGTTTGAATATGTGATGATGTGTGATGTCTTACTTATGTGCCTATTTTTCTATGTCTATTCCTTATGTATTATATAATGATTATGATATACTCACCCCTTCTGCTTGGAATTGTTGCCTCGAAACATGGGTAACTTGCAGGTAATGAAGATTAGTGCAGGATGTAACACCCCGATTTAATTAGAATTATTTTATTTAAAATGATTAGATGATGTGACTTGCTTAGATGCGTTTTTGAATTTTATGGTATATTGTGATGCAAGTTTCAGGAATTAGATGCTTTGGGAATTATAGAAGTTAAGAAGATGGGGTGTATGACCAAAAGTGTAGAAACATAAGGGTGTAGTGAAATAAGAAATTTACTAGTATTATTTGAATTAAAATAGTATATTTAATACTATAATATAATAATTAAATAAAATTATTAGTAGAATAATAGAATAATTATTATTTAGGTTTATTAAATAACTTATTCTAGTAATAAGAGGAATGGCGTAATTGGAATATAGATTTAGGGGTCTAAGGGGTTAAGTGGTCATAAGAAGAAGAATCATTTATTTTTAACGTAGAACAAAGTCAGAACAATCGGAGAAGAGAAAAGAAGAGGATGAGCATTAGGAAGCTAAAACAAGGGATTCCATTGTTGAGGTTTAGAATCATCAATCCAAGATAAGGGTGGAGTTCTAACTCTACAATAAGTGGTACAATTGTGGGTAGATGATGATATTGAATGTTAGGTTTTGTGGTGTAGACATTTGTTAAATTGATTGTTAAATTTGATTTTGAATGATGGAATTGGTATGATGTTAGTGTTAGAATTGATATGTATAATGTAGATTGATAATTTCATGAATTTGCATGTTTTGATGTGTTTGAAAAATTGAACTTTGGGTGAAAAATGATCAATCCCGTAGCAGAAGAATGGCAACCGGTTACATAAAAAAAAATTGGAAATTATTGGCTACTAGTTCATTGAAGTAATTGGTTACCATTCTGAGGTAACCAGTTACATCGATCAAAACTTTAGAAATACTGGTTACTAATTCACTGAAGTAACCGGTTACCATTATAAGGTAATCGGTTACCTCGATCAAAATTAGTATAACATGGGCGCGTCAGAGGTGAATGTGCAAATAACTAGCAGTAGTCCAAGTTGCGAAGTTTAGAAGAGGTTGCTCTTCTTATTTTTGAGTTGGCGCCAGTGCTCTGATACGTAACACCGGAGGGGGTTGAATGATTGTTTATTTTGTTATTTCTTGGTTTTACTTTGACGATTATGTTGGAGTGTTGTAAACTCCTATTTATTTGATTACATGTTGTTTCATGCTGGAGTTAAAGATGTTGAAGACGATAGTTATTTCCTTTCCGATGCGATAATAAAGTTGAAATTTTGAGACTGTGTTGAAAATGCCATCGGTTCACCCGAAAGTGTGTTATGTATCTGTTTAATTTTACTTAAGCAGGTTTTAATATGTTGAAAGAATGTAGCATCCTATTCTTGATGTTTTGATTTGAAATTTAATTTACTCCAATTTTTATTTAAATTACCGATGGGGAAATAGGGTGTTACACAGGAAGCTTAGAGTACAACTTTCAAGATGCGTTTATTTTTTTCTCGTAGAATAAAGGGAGTCTTGCTCTGATATGTAACATCGGAATTGAGATCAAATATTTTGGAACTTACGTTCTTTATTTGTTTTAAGATGTTGAGTCACCCTATGTGGTACTCGAGTTTGTTTTGAGTTATGAATAAGAATTATGAAGCATGACTATTTACTATGAAGTATTTAGAAAGATGTTTTTGAACTATAAATTCTGTTGCAATGATTTGAAGGGCTAATATTAAATAATATCATGTGGAGTATTTTGCAACCCGTGTTACGAAACAGGATTGAATTATCATTTGATATTTTTATGAAGATGTGACACCTTAGAATAATGATATATTCTGATTTATTATTAAAATAATTGCGAAAAATCTTAGATTTTAGAAGGGTGTTCCAAAGAAGATATCGATGCTTTTATACATCAATTTCAAACTTCAAATACATTGTGTTACCACTCGTGTTTTTTATTAAATGGTTACCATATTACTAAATACATACAATTTTTTTTTGTAGATGTCAAGGCCACCAGTTCATATCACTTTGGAAAATGTCAATAAGAGTTTTTGGCATATGGACTGTCAAGGATAAGAGTGTTATGATTTGACTGTTTTAGACAATAGGAATATGACATAATTATCTATTAGGTTATGTTTTGGTTTAGCACTTTAAGACAGCATCTTCTATTTCATGTTGTGTTATGATTTCATGTAATTTATGTTGTTGTTAATGCGTGAGAAACTAAGTACCTTGTGACAAGCTATTTTCAATACATATGAATTTCCTTTTGCTCACAAAGCTTTACTTAAACATGAATTGACAAGCTAACTTTTATTCAATTGTTAGTTGAAGTTACTTGATTTTTAACAAAAATCGATTTTCATCTTTAAGTTTACCAACAATTTTTTTAATAAATTAGGGTTATTGTGATTTTTTTTTCTGTCATCTAAGTTATTTTTGGTTTACTTTCTTATAATATTTTTTAAAAAGTAACCTAATCATTTTAAAATATTAATATTTTAGTCCCTAAAGTCAAAATCTAGATGTTTTCTGCGAATTTTCTTTCGGATTTGCCTTCGGATTACTTTGCCGTTTTGAAAAACCTAACAATTTAGTCCTTAAAGTCAAAATCCATAGGTAAATCCGCATGGTTTCCTACAGAATTTCTTTCGAATTTACTTGCGGATTTTGACTTTAAAGACTAAATTATTAGGTTTTTTAAATGGCAAGTTAATCCGCAGGTAAATTCGAAAGAAAATCCGTAGAAAAATTAAAGATCTACTTGCGAATTTTGACTTTAAAAAATTACAAGAAGATAAATAAAAAATGGCATATATGACAGGGAACAAAAGTGGTAATAACCCAATAAATTATTACCATAAGAATATTATTCTTTTGATTTAACTCATAACTTATTACCAAAAAAACTTATTATTCTTTTGATTTAACATTATTACTTTTCTTATCACAATACATATGAAGTTATTCTTTTGTTGAATCAAGTAACTACTTATCCCTTTGAATGTTTTTGATATTTTATAATGTTTTGACAGCAATAAAGTAGCTTAAATATGAATAACAATAATAATAAGTAATTATTCAAAAATTATAAAGTAGCTTAAATACTTTATATGATTTAGTATAAATATTGTATTATAAATTAAATAATTAAGAGTGATCGGATTGAGTTACGATGCAACTGTATTTTTAGGGGGAAATTTAAAATAGTGGTTGTGATTTTTTTTTTTATGTAAAAATAATGGGTGTGATTGAGTGTAGGAAAGTGAGACAAAATCTGATGACTTACAAAATTTAGATGCCATGTACCAGTAAGTTATTCTAGTAATTAATGCTTAGCCGGCAGTGGTAATGAATTATTGCTTAAACAAAAATCTTATTCCCTTTAAATTGAAATAATCAAAGAATGAATCAAAATGGTTAAAAAGATCAAGTCAGTCATGAAAAACATCCAATAAAACACGAGTTGTTAAGGTAAAAAGAAAAAGACCATAAGGCCACGGTATAAAACTCCCATGCGAAGCTTTTTAAAGGTTATTGTATGTTCTCAAGTGAAACTATAGTAGCACAGTTGATGGAGCGCCTAATTTTTGGAGGCTGCAACAAATCAAACACAGGTTGATCAATCAATTTTCTGCATGAGATTGAGAGAATGGACTTTGAGTTTCCATGGAAATGAGATTGATAATTTGTTAGTAATTTTGCTTGTAATTGTTGATATTGTAATTCCTTGTGTCGAAGTAGCATGTTGCTCGACAGAAAGAAGGTTGTGTAGAAATAATCTAGTCTACTGTATGTCAAAATGTCGAAGGAGTAACATTGACTGGTATTTCGACTTAACCTATTTTAGGAGTGTTAACTAAATTAGGTATTTTTTGCTTTTTATAGTTTTGGACTTTGACTTAAAGAGCAAGCAAGTTCGTTATAAATAGAGGGGGTAACCTCTATTTTTGTAAATACACATAACTTGTATTCACAGAATTTTGCAGTTGCAAATTGAATAAAATTATCCACAGTTTGTGGGCAGAGAGTTACTCTGAAGAAATCACAATGTTCTCCCATTTTTCTGTAAACCTTGATTGTCTCTTTTTATTGTTATTGTGTATCAATAACAATCTTGTTCATCAATATTGATAGAAATTCTCCATAGATTTTAGTGGATTTTCAACATCTGGTATCAAGAGCTTAGGTTGGTGATTCAAGATAAGAAAATTACAATAGCAATGAATAATTTGAATGGGCATTTTCTAACAAGCCTTCAAATTATGAAAGATAATAACTATGAGAATTGATGCAAGTAGATGAAGGTTGTGTTTTGTTGTCAAGGTCTTTGAGATCTTGTAAAATATGGATTAGAACCGCTTAAAGAAGACGCTTCAGAAGCGGAAGAGGTAGCACGCAAAGAATTGAAGAAGAAGAATTATAAATCTCTCTTTATAATTCATCAATGTTTGAGTCCAAACAATTTCAAAAATGTTAGTGATGTAGAATCTTCAAAAGAAGCTTGGGAAATTCTAGAAAAGTCTTTTAGAGGTGAAGAAAAGGTGAAAAGGGTGAGGTTACAAACTCACAAAAGAACATATCAATTGCTTCATATGGAATAAAGTGATAGCATAACATATTTCTTAACTAGGGTTACGAAACTAGTGAATTAAATTAAAGTATGTGGTGAAACATAAACAACAAAGTCAGTTGTTGCAAAGATCTTGATATATTTGGCTCCAAAGTTCGGTCACATGGTGGTAGCCATAGAAGAGTCGAAGAATTTCTCAACATTGACAAAATAGGAGCTTCAAAGAACGTTTGAATCTCATAAATAAATAATGGCTAAAAGAGCTGCAAGCAAGTCAAAGAATGATATCGCTTTGCAGGTCGCGGTCAGTAAGAGAAAAGAAAGGAAAACGAAAGTGGTTCTACAATGAAGGTAGATGACGCTACAACAATTCGACTAGTAGAGGAGACCAACATGACGGAATTGTGTCAAATCAGAAAAGATCCACATACCAAGGCAACCAAAGAGGTGGTGCTGGAGGTAGAGGAAGAGGTGGTGGTTGAAAATCGGACAAGAGTGACATTTAGTGTGTCAATTGTCAAAAGTATGGTCATTATTCTAGTGATTATCCAAAAAAACGAAAGAATCGAGAAAGTGATGTGAAGTTTGCAAAACACGAAGAAGAAAAGATGACGATGATGATGGTCACAACAAGAGATGAAGAGAGATTCAAGAATCAATGGTACTTGGATTTAGGATGCTTATCACATATGTTTGGAAGGAAATATTTGTTTGTAAACATAAATCCCTCAATAAAGAATATGGTGAAATTTGAAAATGACAATACTATAGAAGCTGAAGGTATTGGTGATGTTTTGAATATGAGGAAAGATGCCAAAAGGTCAGTAATTTCTAATGTGTTGTATATACCAGGCATGAAGAGTAATTTTCTCAGCATAGGGAAGTTGGTCGAAAAGATTTATAAAGTGTCGATTGAAGACAAGATGATGAGATTCATCGATCCAAATGGAAGGTTAATCTTGAAGGCTCCTATATCTCAAAATAGAACCTTCAAGATTGAACTTAATGTGATGGAGCACAAGTGCGTTGCGACTACAGCTAACATGGATGAATGGATATGGCAATATCAACTAGCCATCTCAACTACAAATACTTCAGGGATTTGAAAAGAATAAATATAGTTTCAGGATTTCCAAAAATCGATATTCCAAACGAGGTATGTGAGGAATCTGTGCACGCAAAGAAGTACCAGAACAGCTTCAACAAGGATGCAGAAAGCAAGTCGAAGGCTATTTTTAAAATCATATACTCGGATGTATTTGGTCCTATCCAGGTGGATTCAATTGGAGGTAATAAGTACTTTGTCACATTCATAGATAATTCTAATCGAAAATTGTGGACTTACCTGATCAAGAATATAATTAAAGTGATCGAGGTATTTGCCAAGTTTAAGTCTATGGTTGAAAGACAAAGTGGTCGAAAGCTCAAGATTTAAGGACGGATGATGGTGGAAAATACGTGTCGAAATACTTCGACATGTTATATGATAAGGAAATGGTTATGCATAAGGTGGTTCTACCCTACACTCCACAATTTATATGATAAGATCACCTTTGACATAAAGAAAAAGTATAAGCAATTCAATCTTAGATGCCAAGGAAATATGAAATGTCTCCCAGATTAGACACTACAAAATTGAGAATCAGATTGTAGATATTATGGCAAAGGGTGTGCAAGTCGAAGTGTTCAAAAGACTAAGAGTTATGGTGAATGTAGATATCTTAGACACAATAAATTAGGTGGTGTATAGAGATTGTAATTCCTTGTGTCGAAGTATCATGTTACTCTATATAAGGAAGGTTGTGTCGAAATAGTCTAGCCTAGTGTGTCGAAATATTGAAGGAGTAAACTCGACAGGTATTTCGACTTAGACCTATTTTAGTAGCTAGTGTTAATTGAATTATGTACTTTGGGCTTTTTATAGTTTTGGGCTTTGGCTTAGGAAGCAAGCAAGCTCATTATAAATAGAGGGAGTAATCTCTATTTTTGCAAACACACATAACTTGTATTCACAAAATTTTGCAGTTGCAAAGTGAAGATTTTCTACAGTTTGTAGCCAAAGAGTTACTCTGCATAAAGCACCATCTTCTCTCATATTTATGTAAACCCTAGTTTTTATTTTCATTATTATTGTGTATAAATAGCAATCGTGTTCGTTAAGATCGCTAGAAATTCTCCATAAATTTTGATAGATTTTTTACCGTAATAACTTAACCTTTAGTTGCCATGGATATGAGATTGAGAGTGAGGACCTTCAGCACACAATAGAGGCTTTGGAAATGGTTTTGCTACATGATGATGACGATGATTAGGTTTTCTGGAAAAAGATAAAAAAATATGTCAATTAGATTACGTAATGCCAATTAGGTTTTATAGGAAAAGAGGAAAAACATTAGTTTTAAAATAAATAAATAAAGTCACGACAAAAATCAGTCAAAATTTCAAAAATGACCAATAAAACTAACGAAATAATTTTTAAGGAATTAACATGTAATGTTTTTATAGTTAAAGGACTAAAGTAAAACATTAAATTTAATTAAGGGACTAAAACATGCATTAAGTCTTTATTAAGCACTATATAGAGATTTATGCCTAGCACCTTACACCCCTACACATATAGGGCAATTTGATCAAAATACCCCTTTAACAAAAAAAAAAGAAGTAGTTTTTCAAAAGTAGAACTAACGTTTTGTGATTTCTCAAAACAATTTGTATTATTTTGCATGTTTAATATATTGATTTTTATCGTAGATTTTGTAATGTATGATATTAATGCAGCCATTTGATGCATAATAAACCACTTTTCAAAAAAGATTGGTATCAAATATTTAGGAAATACTAATTTTTTAGAAATCTTGGGTATAAATGCATACATGTGATGCATTTTTATCGTATTTTACACCGCAATTTTACAAATTTTATGTACAAAAAATATATTTCTACTAGTTTTTTTAAAACTGTTGTAATTTTGAAGGGTCTTACCGAAAAATTCGGTAGGTCGTTTTTTTGCTTTTAATGAGGATAAGACGAATAAATTGTAAACTCATACAAAAATTAAGCAAAAAATGTGTTAGGGGTGTTCTAGAGAGCTCCGGCGGAGACGACGGAAATGGTAGTGACAGTCTCTTGGCTGCTAAGGTGAGTAAAGTAGCTCCTACCAGTTCTCACCGTAGGAGGATCAAAGACACTCACTATTCATATATTCTCTAGCATAAAGGAGGTGGAGTTGGTTTCTCAAGAGATAATAATGAGGAGGGAGATGTTATTGTGTCTGATTATGTTGAGCCAAAGGTTGATACAGAGGTTCTGGAAGATATAAATGTGCCTTATCACACTAATACGAGTGATAATAATGGTGTTCTTGCAGATTATGGGATTCTCTAGAGGTCCTTTCGATCTTACATTATTGATAGGGTATCTCGATCATATTGCCCTTAGATTATGGCAATGAGAGATATAAATATTTTAATTTAATCTTGATTCAATTTTTCGGTGATTTAATGAAAGTAATTGATCATTTACGCTTTAATTGTTACAAGATCACGCCCCATTGAAGGTCTGCTCATGGTCAAAAACTGAAGAAAGCTCAACAGTGTAAATGTTACAGGAGGTTAGGACCCTTGTAGATGAAGTTGGTATGTGACAACAACTTGATTGTTGGCTTACTATAGACGTTCCATCGTTATATGCTTTTATTTTATTGAATGATGTCATTGGGATATATCTCCATTTCATCTTACATTTGCTAAGATGATTATTACTATGGATCATGTCTCTAATCTTTTCCATTCCCCCTTGTTGATATCTTTTTACCCCTCTGTTGGTGAGCATCATGATTGCTACTTTGATTATAGTGAAATTCTTGTGGGTTACACGGGTGGTGGTGATATTGATTCTGGGAGACTTATGCATCACTGGTGGAGAATTCTGTGTATGAGGAAACAACCAGGGTGTTCCGGCATAACACATTTGAATAACCTTTCAGAAGCTAATCTGGAGAGTTTGCAATTGTATTGTGTTTGAGGGGGTTTGGATGAAGGGCCATCATTGTTGGCAGTCTCCAGGTTTCCATTCCTTTTTGTAGTATTCATCGGTTCAGGTCTCGGTACGAAGATATGAAGGTAGAGAAAAACACAAGAAAGGGGTTTGAATTGGATTTTTGAATATTAAAAAAATTGTTTTCTAACTAGCACACAATAGTTGATAAATATAATAAAACAAGTAAAGATAACGCGGTTATTTTTATACAAATTCACCTTAAAACTAAGGCTACCTCTTGTCCACCCACCAAGGTGATTTTGCCTTCAAAAAGGACTTAATTCACTAATCTCAAAAAATTACAACCTCTAAGAGTCTAGAAAGACCTCTTAGCTCTCTCAAGTATACTGACTAGAAAGTCACTTGAGGAAATTTACACAATTTCAAGTATTACACTATTTTTGTGTTTACAAAAGTATGCTTCTATAAATCAGATGAATATTATAGTTTATCATAAAATATAATTACACTTTTGAGCAACAAGTCAGTGTAACTAACAACCTTTTTGACTGCTTGAGATATGTGTGCGTGTATATGAATATTGTAGTAGTCAGTTTTGTCCCATCAAACTGTGTAGTGATACTTTTATAGCTTCATGTGAATCTCCCTTTGAGCAAGCATTTAATTTTGAGATATGTATCCAATGCAAATCTCCCTTTAATTTTGTGATGATTAATGCGTGGAGGTGCAGTAAACTTCTTTCCTTATTTTCAAGAACTTTAATCATTGTGTTTCATTGAAAATAGTGATTACTGCCTTATTCTTATTAAGACCGTTTTGATGGAGTTTCTAAGACGTTTCTATTTATTTGACCTCGCTTTAACCTTGTTGTGTTGTTTGGTCAAATAACATTCATCGGAAACTTCAATAAGCATCAACGTTGCTCTTTGATAGATTTTGAACTTCGTTTCTCTAGTTCTGCTTCTTTGCTTCTGATCTTTGATCAACTTTAGTCATATTATGTCTATAAGATTTTTCTTCACGCTATAACACTTAGCACACATATAATTTCACATTTATATTTGTTATCATAAAAAAATAATTGATTATAAGCTTTCTTTCTCTAACAAGATATTGGACAGGTCGAGGGATTCGAGTGGCACGATCATGGCATGCGTGCACCAAGAAGATGGTCTTACTTATCCCTCGGGTGAGAGCCCATATTTATAGTATAATTCTTGATCTAATAACCATAAAGCAACTTCGCAATGCTTATAACCCCCTCATAAATTCAGTAATCACCATAACGTTTGTAACTGTCATTTATAATAATTGTAACCTCTGTAACCAATCTTAAGTATTGTAACGTATGTAACCAACGTTAAGTATCATAACGGCCCGAATTCAAAACGTCTACCAACCTGGGTTAGGGATATACGTATCAGCCCGACTATTGAGAATTCTTGTATGTGCACAAGGTATACATGTTGCATCTTGTTGGATGTTTTATTTTGACGGGTAAGTCACGTGTATACATCGATTCAAAGTACATAGTCATATTCGCTGACCTTGGATCTTATAGTTGGGCATAGGGTTGTGATGCTTTGAGGTACTTTATCATGCCATTAAGACAAGGCAATTTGCTAGATACATTAGTCTACTTCAAATATAAATATTTAGTATGTATTTATTATCGATATTTAGTATGCTTAAGTTGTTTTGTTTATTTTATATGTTTTGTTGCAATGTTGGATATTCGAGCATTTCCCGTTCATTTGTGACATGCATGATTATGGTCATATCACTGATGGTTCCCCACGAGCCATGAGAATGAGCTTTAAGCATTCTCATTCAGACGATCTTCAGAAGTACAGACGAAATATCGATGCTTTGCCCTGGATGAGGTTATTTAGACACCGTACACATGCCATATAGTACATCTAGACTTCGACGACACTACATTGTTTTCGATTTATCTGCGATTGAGAGTATTGTTTATTCCTATTTACCATATAGGTGTTTATGGGAGCCTGGTTATGTCCTAGACATACCTATATTATTGCATGATGTACCATCTAGATCTAGCATTGATACATGGATTTGTGGTAACATTGTGAGTGGTGCTAGTGTTATTAGACAAAATGTAATGGTTTTGTCTTTTTTTGGACAGTGTTTGCATGGTTATTTAAAGAGTTAACATAGAGTATCACACTTCCGCATCATCCATTTGACCTCAACCGAGCCTGATATTTTGGTGGACCTTCACATGTTGAAAGATATTCAAATACATGCCACCACTTACACCATTTCATGTGACTGATCAGCAACAAATACAAATGATACTGCTTCTTTTTTATAACATCATGGGTTTGGTAAACTCATATGACAAGGTTTGTGTTACACCACCTATTGTCCATGGTGTCTATATGTTTGCGACTTATTTAAATCTTATGTTGTCGTAAAATATTTGTGGTTGTTATGACTTATTTAAATCTAATATTTTTAGAAACTGTTTAAAATAAAATTTTGATAGAGTTTTTTGGGCCTGTGCCCAATTTATTACAATAAATTGGGAATCAGTTTCAAGCCTGGGCGACAAATGCATCTTCCAACTTGTACCATGTCTGTAGTATATCACTCAATTTGTGAAAATGAGATCTGTACAACTCATGAGCAAGGTTCGTCTTTTTCTGAAATGACTCAAAGTAATTAGATTTATCTCAGACACAAGTCATCTCCCATAATTGTTTCTAATTGGATAGCACACCTTGATTATGATATATTTGCCATATTGTTTGGCAACTACTCCCATTTCTGTGGTATTTGACAATGCGTGATTTTGTATTTTATTTTGATCGACTTATATGCCTGGTACTGTATGCTTTATCGCTCTGACAGGCAGTCATCTCTCTTTGTACTCATTTCTTGCAGTTATTCACTTTTTATATTGTCATGTCTTTTATGTAGAGTGTGGCTTACCTCTGCGGTCTGGCTGATCCTAAAGAAGCATCGTGTGTGCTGTAATCACAGAAAAACATAGAAACTTATTTATATAGTCAGTTGGAACATTTCTGGATTTGCTAAAATTGATTGCCTGGTATGAGATGCAACAAATTTCATGAATATATTTAGCAACAAACTTATACTTGTTGGATGATAATTTCCACTGCATTGATAATTAATTCATATCCCAATATGTGATTTATGCAATCCAAGTTAATGGACATCAATATTTGTTGTTTCTTCATGTATGGTCGGGCCAAGCTTTCCTCTCATGCTTGGTTTGACCTAAAGTGTTTACTTAACAGGTAGGTATTCTGGGAAATTTTGCTGACTTTTGCAAGGATGATTCAAATAGCAGTTCTATGAAAAATATGGGCAGGCAACAAATGATGATTGCATTTGACAAACGATTATGTATTCCTGAGGTGTGTAAGTAACCATGGTCCATTTTTAACAATTCGACTGAGTGGTCTCTGATGCCATTGTAGATGTGTTATCACAAGTAGCAGAGGGAACATTGTTGACAAAAAAATTTAGAAGCAAATTGTAATATAAATTGTTTATTCTGTTGTTATAAAATCATTTACTAGTTTATGGATTTCAAGGTTGGAATCATCAAAGAACAGTACTATGTCCAAACCTCGCCTATTTATGGGGATTTATCATTAGGTAGATGAACATTGATGACATAAAAAGTTTTGCTCTAGTTTCGCTTATGGATTAACATGTTGGTTGAGTTTTTAATATTTGAGATTTTGGTTTTGGGTTCTCCCATTTCCGTATAGTTTTCTTTTGTCAGTCCCAAATAAACCAATCTTCAATCTATGAGGGAATAGGTTTGAGTACAGTCACTCAAATTATGGACATTAATAAAACTCCAAAATTATGTAATTAAATAGACTTCAAGTCTAAAAAAAATTCAACACGTAAATAAAAATTATAAATAATTTAGATACACGCCCCAAACTAATACCGTCAATACATACTCTTTTTTCTATATTTAATCATCTCTGTTTTTGAAAGATTGGCATTAACCAGTTTACTATCTCATTAATTGACCACTTTACTATCTCATTCATTATAATAAGAGCAAGACAAGAGTTTGACAGCAGAGCATTGGTAGAGTTTCAAACAGTCCCCAATAAACCAAATATCAAGTGTTCATTTATTTGCTTTATAGCTTCAAATGAACAAATACAGGGGCCTGCCATAAAACATGCCCCATTTTGGTTAATAAAAGATAAACATATTCAGAAACTACAATGGTTGTTCATTCACAATGGCTTCACATATTCAGAAACTACAATGGTTGTTCATTCACAATGGCTTCACATATTCAGAAACTACAATGGTTGTTCATTCACAATGAATAATGCAGCTTAATTGCCAAGTTATCTTTTGTTGTTTGAGGAACAAATATTATTGATTCGAGATGGAAAAAAATCATTACAATAACTTTGCTAGAATCCTCTCATTTCAAGCCACGGCAATCTCAAAAATCATATCAATCCTTCCCATTATAAATTACCATCTCAAACCCTTCCCAACTCAAACAAGTAAATTGTGGGTACTTTATCCCATATACAAGAATACCACCCCACAACCATTGAAAAATAAAAGTACTAACTGATATTATTCCCATTCAATTGTTGATGGAGGCTTTGAGGTAATATCTAGCACAACACGATTCACACCACGGACACCGTTACAGATTTTGCGTGAGACATCATCAAGGAACTTGTGTTCAAAGTAGTACCTGGAATTCAATTCAAATTACAGTTACTGTGAAGTGCTCTCAAAGCTAATTATTAAAAAGAATTCACTATTTAGGGCATTGATGTTTTTAAATAGAATTCACTATTCAGGGCATTATGATAGAAATTGATGAGAAGATGTGGTTAAGAAAACCGATTTCCACTGATTTATTTCAGAGTTTATGTAAGTCTTAAGGTATTTTATGCCTAGGGAAGATGCAAAAGTTCTAATGCTCTCAACACACAAGCATCTTGTACTGAAAAACTTCCCTGGTATCAATTATGTATGCAACCACGAGAATATCAAAAAGCAAAATATCCTAAACTTGCCCCAATCAATAGTTTATTAGATGCATGTTTTAACCTATTAAATTTAAGTTCGGTGTCATTTAACCAAATAACTAGAAAGCAATTTAATCTTATGCAGAAGTAGGATAACCAGAAGACTTATAGCCAACATCATAGCCATGTACACTTCAGTTGAAATCTTACCAGTCTGCGGTCATTCCATCTTGACTTGTAACAGCTCTGAGTGCAACAACATGGGAGTGTGTTCTTTGATCACCTTGAACTCCAACAGATCTTATTGGTAAGAAAACTGCAAAGGCTTGCCATATTACATCATAGAGGCCAGCATCTTTGATTGACTGAATGAAAATCTCATCAACCTGAAAAAACAAAAAGGGACTCAAAACAATGACGGTACTAAATCAATATTGCAGACAACCACAAGGGCAAAAGCTCCATGTACCTGTCGGAGAATATCTAATGCATTATCTTCAGTCACGTCACCCAATACTCTAACTGCAAGACCAGGCCCAGGGAAGGGATGACGTTTTAGAAATCCCTCCGGAACATCCATGATCCTCCCTAATTGACGAACCTTTGGACAAGGGAATGAAAATAACAAAAACAAATCAATGCATAACATGATAAAACACATAAACAGAAACTATCATAGAATCCAATTCCAAGCACAAGCAATCAAGTCAATAGTTCAAAAGTAAAACCTCATCCTTGAAAAGTAGTTTAAGTGGTTCAATAAGTTTCAACTTCATGTCCTTTGGCAGACCACCAACATTATGATGGCTCTTGATGGTATGGGAATGGGTTCTCCCACTTCCAGGTGGCGGGCATGATTCAATCACATCAGGGTACAACGTCCCTTGAACCAAGTAAGAAGGTCGGGTTCCCAGTTTCTTCTCTAGCTCCTGAGCAAAGTCATCAAAAATGACGATAAACTCTTTCCCAATTATTTTCCTCTTAACTTCCGGATCTGTCACACCTTTTAGCTTTGTAAGAAATTGATCTACAGCATCAACACATACAACCGGTAAATGAAGATCTTTTTCAAATGTTTCCATCACCCGTTCCCGCTCCTTATACCTGTACATAACAGCAACAATAATGATAAACAAAACAATGAACCCAAAACAAAACAAAAAAGTCCCTCTTGAAATCCAAGAGTGGTAACCAACCTGAGCAAGCCATTGTCAACAAAAACACAATGAAGCCTATCTCCAATAGCCTTATGAACTATAGTAGCAGCAACAGTGGAATCAACACCACCAGATAAAGCACAAATAACATGCTCCTTAGGCCCCACTGTATTGTTAATCACTCTAATCTCTTCCTCCAAAACATCCTCCATCTTCCACTCCGCCGAAATTCCACAAACATCAAACAGAAAATGCTTCAGAGTATCCATTCCCTCCGGCGTATGAGTCACCTTCAAAACAAAAAAAAAAAACAATAAGAAAATAAACACAATTGCAATATCAATTCAGCGCTAAGTACTTATGTGATAATGATCTAACTATGTGCATACCTCAGGGTGATACTGAAGGCCGTATAATTTGGCAGATGGATTTTCGATAGCAGCAACAGCACCCTGTTGGCTACGAGCGACGACATTGAAACCCGAAGGAAGAGTGACAGCTTCATCACCATGGCTCATCCAAACAACTTGATTATGTCCAACTTTATCAGACGGGTATAGAGCAGAAGGATTTTCGACATGAATTTCCATCCGTCCATACTCCTGCTCTTTTCCGACGTGGACTTCACCTCCGAGACGGTGAACGAGAAGCTGGAGTCCATAGCAAATACCGAGAACAGGAACGGAATTGGCCTGAGCCCACTGGAGGAAACCGTCGGGGAAGGAAGGGGAGTTGAGAGTATGTACGGAGTGGGGGCCGCCGGAGAGAATGACTAGGGAAGGGTTGAGTTCGGTGATGGATTGGAGGGAGGAGGTGCCGTTGAGGCAGAGAGAGAAGACCGAGAGGCTGCGAATACGGCGAGTGATGAGGTGGGTGTATTGGGAGCCGAAGTCGAGGATGAGAACTAGGTCGGACTTGACGCATTTGGGATCGATTGCCATGGCTGCTGGAAGAGGCTAGGGTTTATGCTGCTGAAAATAAACAGAGTAGGGTTTATCCCAATGAAGCCGTAGTGGAAACTATATATAGATTTAGACCCCAACGAGGCGTTATTAATTCATTTTTATTACTTTTGTCTTTGAGTCTTAATTATGCTAAAAAAAAATATGATAAAGAAGTACAATCTCTTTTTTTTAAATTAAAAGATTCTAAAGATATTTTAGAGTTAACTAAATAATTGTATCAAAATATATTTTTTATAATTTTTTATAATTAAAAAATTATTGTTATATGAAAAATGTAGAAATAAAATATATCGATTCGGTAAGAGTGTGACATTCTCTAATATAATTTTAAATCAATCAAGAGTTATTTAATTATAAAAAATTATAGAATATGTTCTTTAACATTAAAAAAAAAAATTTAAGTTTTTGTTGCTATGATTTCAAGAAAATATAACTTATTTTAAAGTGTATGGACCCGAACATCTCTTTTATTTTTGAAAATTTAAAAATATATTAAGTTGGATTAAATTATTGTTTTGTTAGGATATTTAACTAAAAATGATCAAGAATTTTTTTATTTCAAATATTTTTTAAATAAGTGTGAATTATTGTAAAGAGTTGAACTTCAAACTATTTATCAATATACATGAAACAAAAATATATGAAATTTTTACAATACGATTTTAAAATTTAATGTTAAATCCAATATTATCTTTAAATAATAGTACTATTTATTTTAAATATATGATGAATATGATGAAATTATATTAAAAATACTAAGTAAAGAAATATATTTAAATATCTTTTATTTTATTTTTATAATTTAGAAATTAGTTTAAGGCAAATATGAATAGTATTCTATAAAGTTTATGAAAATAATATATATGAGCAAATTAGTTGTATGTTGAAAAATTATTTGTTGAGATTTAATTAAAATTCAATTATATTTCTCTAATAATTTATTATACTAAAATACTAATAATAATTTTATTGTGAAAAAAATAGTATGATAATTTGATGCATTAGACTTAATAGATATAAATAAATCTTTAAATGATAGTACTATTTATTTAAAATATATGATGAAATTATATTAAAAATACTAAGTAAAGAAATATATCAAAATATCTTTTATTTCATTTTTATAATTTAGAAATTAGTTTAAGACAAATATGAATAGTATTCTATAAAGTTTATGAAAATAATATATATGAGCAAATTAGTTGTAGTTGAAAAATTATTTGTTGAGATTTAATTAAAATTCAAGTATATTTCTCTAATAATTTATTATATTAAAATACTAATAATAATTTTATTGTGAGAAAAATAGTATGATAATTTGATGCATTAGATTTAATAGATATAAATAAATTTTTTTTATTTAAGAAAATTTTTTAGAATTCGAACTCATGACCTTCTATAGAGATTAATAATATGTTTTAATTTTTGAAAATTAAAGATGCATTTTGAGAGATGTCACCCGAGAAAATAGATGATATGGAAGGGGAAAAAAAGTTGAAGTGTAGTGAGATAGGAGTAAGTATTAGATTATTGTATATTTGCATTTGTGAGAATTCGAATCCATGACATTCTATAGAGATTAATAATATGTTTTAATCTTTAAAAATTGAAGATGAATTTTAAGAGATGTCACGTAAGAAAATAGATGATGTGGTAAAAAAAGAGTTGAAATGTCGCAAGATAATTTGATTCACTAGATTTAATAAAAATAAATAAATAGAATATGTATAAAATAAAATAAAATAACATAAATGGTAGTGAAATGAGTCACATGTGAACGTAACAAATAGTAAAGTAATGTCTTATTGTAAAGATGTTGTGTAGTATTATTGGTAGCGTGTTTGGCGTGGCCATGACTATTAAATTTGAACTGAATAATGCCTCCTGTGTGACAAAATATGCAGAGCACGTGGAGGGATATGTTATACTAACGCCATGTAAATTGTAAAATAGGGGTGTTTGAAAAAAAATGTGAATGCTTTTAATAGTTTGCTTTGAAAGTGAGAAGAATTAGTTGGTGTTGAAAATATTTAACATGTTGAATAAGAAGAAGTTGGCACCCCATAAAATATTTTATAAAATTTTATTGGTTGTTGTGAATGTTTAAATTTTTAGTGTGTTATGAATGGTGGTGGGATGAGGTGTTGAATTTTATTAAAATAAAACTATTGTTGTGAATAAAAATTGAATTGTGTTGAATTATTAGTTGAAAGAAATAGAAGATAATATGTAATATAAAAAGTAAAAAAAGAGTGTTGAATAATCAAACAATTGTACTCCCTCCGTCTCAAAATAGTTTCAAAATAAAAGTTATTTAAAATTGTTACACACAGATTAAAAAAAATAATGATTGAATCAATAAAGATAATATTTTTACAAAATTACCCTTAATTACTATTGGTTGTTATATATTGTCATATCTTGAAAATAGTGTAGATAAGAGGTAAAGTTGGTAAAAGTTGCATTGAGAAAATAAAGTAATTATTATTTTGAGACAAATTTTTATGGATAAAAAGACATCTATTTTGAGACAGAAAGAGTAAGTAGTCTAAGAATTCAAAATTTTAAAGATTTTTAATTTTATTTATATTTTTAGTTACACTTTAGCGTCGTCTATGGGGCTTTCGGTGGTAGTTTCGTGGCGCAAATGCAGAAAATGCTTTATTGTTTCGTGTAATAACAATATTTATCGTTTTTGAATATGTTGTTGTTGTTTTTTCAATATCACAAAAAATTAGGTTGATTGACGAAAAGTGTTTCTTCAATGAGCTTAAGCATCAAACATGTGAATGTTCAATTTCGAGTGCATTGCAAGTTTCATCGAAGTCCTTTAGTCCACTCTTTAGAGAATCAAATATAAATAAAATGTTACTGTAGTAACAAGCTTCAATTAACAAAATGAATTAGCTTCAATAAAATGTTACTTTAAGTTTATTGAAGTTGGTAATATAATGAGTACCACTCTTGTGAGAAATGATCTATGTACACTACTAACCCAAAATTCTGTATCATTTGATCTTATGCTCAAACCTACTGATGATTTTTATCCATGCCATTTTTCATTATTTCCCAATTTTTTTACAAATTGGAGTACTTAATTAATGATGGGTTCCTTTGTCAGAGCAGCAAACAAAGCCAATACCAAATGCCATAGTTCTGGTAACTTCTGTCATGTCTATGTGGACAAGGATGCCGCCAGCTTATGCTGCAAACATGTGGAATGAACCATTGAATAAGCGGCTAGGACCGAGGTATATGTCGATGTTGTTTTACCGTGTATTCAGATTCACAATTACATTTACATATTCTTTGTGTTGACACACTTTATTCATGCAGAAGTGATCAACTTTATGTTTTTGAGCGTTGTTTCAGATTTGGGTAGGCGTGATTCGGGGTGTTTGTGCAAAGGCTTCAATGGATATTGACACCAAAGACAATATTGACACTGACACGTCGACACGTGACGATAGTACATTAAGTTTCGTGCTTCCTTTTGAAACCATGTTTTATGTGTAATGTTTAGAGTTTGTATTTTTGTATTAGGCAATAAACTTTGCAGATCATGATGTATATGTCTCCAACGAGGAGACTTGGAGAATCCTTTACATTTTCAGGTATCACTTTAATGTGTTATCCCTTAAAACTTCCTTTACATTGCTAACTATGCTGCTTTGGCAATTTATATTTTAACAGGGAATATCTGTGGAGGTTAGGCAGGCTGCAGGATTATATCTGAAGAATAACCTGAGAAATGAATATAATTTAATGCAGCCTGAACACCACAAATAGCAAAATCTCAGTGATACTTCTATTTCATCAAACTCACTCTCAATTCAAACATACACGTTGAAAAAGTAGAAACTCTCTATGGATAGATAAATCTCAACAATGATGGTGCTTGAAATGTCCATTTAAGTTAATTAAAAAGGATTATTTCATTTCAGTTTTCATCTCGATAACTAAATTATGTATTCAATTCATCATAATATTAATAGAGTACAATTGAAAAAAATATGAATACTATCTATCACATTGTAAATTTTATGAATTTGACATAGTTTCATTGCATTGTATCACATCTTTGATATCCATATCAGACACTATTTCCAAAACCAGTTTTTCCAAAACATCTTTCTCCACTTCAATTGCAATGTCTTCTGTATCAACATGGATATTCATCCATGATCCGCGTCTCGCAAAGTCCTTTTCAACAACCTGCTGTAACGATACCGATGATGGATGAGGGACAAAGTGGAGGTTAACAAGTTCGTTAATTTCGCTAACCAAAATTTTCTTCATAACACATGCTTGGGGGAAGTTCGGATTCCTTGATGAAAATTGAGGTAGAAAACCAATGTTCTGGTATAAGTCCATGAAACATTGGATGATACAGTCATGCAAGATTTTGCTGCATGAAAGTTGGACAGTTAATCCACTCAGTTCATCGAAAGTGGATGAATCCGTCAATAGATTTGATAAGTGACTCTTGATCGGTTCATCGCATTTCAAACTGAAAGCCTGCAGAACATCCCTTATGATGTCATTTGATTTGTTCATTGAATTCGAAGAGAATGTTACAAGGTCTGCAAGATGGTTCTCTTCAAATTTATCATGTATAGCTTGTACTAGTGATCCATCTGTACAAGAAAACATATCTATGATTATAATCAATCCCTTCTGTTTATGAAAACAACTTATGACATATTCATAACGTGCTTTTAGTTTATTTCCGTAAGTTCTACAAGATAGTTTACGAAAACAGTTCTTATTTTATCTTGTGATAGAAATTGCTTACTCATAAGCACTTATATGATAAACGTATATGCTGTAAGCTGTAATAAACGAGGCAAACATTTAATGTCTATGATGATAGAAAGTTGAAGAAACTAGTTATATAGAGGTTATTACCTCTAGGAATTTCATAATATTCATGCAAATTGTCGCCGGAAAGACTCTTATTGACACTAATATCTGCAACACCAAAAACCTGCAACTCATCACAATAAGTTGCCACCGGAGGATCCTTGATTTTCTGAGCAGAAGAATTTCTATACAAACAATTTTCCTCGTCTCTACGAAGTGATCTTAGAATCATTTGGTGTTTGTTATGAGATGTTACTTTTGCACCTTGATCTTTCATGGTCAACTTGTCGCCAGTACTAGCACAGACCTTATTTGGCGAATTTCTTACAGAAATATCATCTTCTAAGTCCTGTGGGCCACAGGGAAATTTACTTGGCGCCGAATCAGTTGTCCTCCACTGCTTTTCCTTTCTCCTTATTCTCATGACATTTCTCAACTTTCTCTTCATATCACCAAATGGAAACTGTGAAGGCTTAATATCTTGAACATCGCTACTGTCAGCAACTTTTTTCTCATTATTCATGTTAGGCTTCAAAACTAGTATTCTTTTAGACCCATCAACAAAACTGCCACTGTCTTGAGCTTTATTCAATCTAGTCAATCCATTTTGTTCCACTTTCACTTGAGATTTCTGTAAGTCATGAATCTGTTTCACCAACAGCGAGTTTGGATCTTGCAGAAGCTTAACAAAAAGTTCCTTGTTTGAATATAAAATCTGTACAGCATCTAAGAACTGATTAGGCTGGCAGTCAGCAGCACCATCTTTTCCTCGAGAGTTTCTGTCGAAAAAACTTTGATTAACAATCATTTTTGTTACTTCATTTTCCAAATCCGCAATCTGATTATCCTCCACGCAGATATTCTTACAACTTAAACCTCTTTTTCTCCTGGAACTTACCTGTAGTCAAAATTTTCTATCAATGATACTTAACTTTCATAAACACTTTATCAGAAGATTCAGAACTTACATCAGCAGCATGAGGGTACTTCTCATCAACTGTGCTAAGCACATCCGAGTTAACTCTAGTTTTTCCATTTCCTGCAGCTAGAAAAAAATTACCAGTTCCAAATTCCAGACCTCAGAAAAATTTTCATGCAATGTAATATGAACTCAGTCTTACCAGTGGTGTGTTTATTCAAATGGCTACCATTGGAGACCAATCTTCTATCGGAACGAGCTTCATGAAAGTTAAAGATTCCAAACATTCGCCACGTGCAACCTGTTTCGCATTTTTGGTTTACCAGACGGGGAGATCTTCGCGCCATGACAGAAGAAAAACTATTATCTGAGATTATAGTTTTATCCTATTTCAACAACCATGCCACAGTTGGAAAATCAGAAAAATCTGTGGAAACACAAAATATGATGAAAAAAGGATAACTAGTTAATAATGATTATCATGTATGAGAAATAATGAATCAAGTTGAGGCTCAGAATTTCATCCACACAATGATTGAGATATATCAGAATATAAAGTACTAATTGACAAATGACAATTAATTTCAAACCCCACATGAAATTTTTCACAGCTGTTGACCCTTGAAAAAGTTATTAAAATAAATCACACACGGAAAGTTAACTAAAAAGTTTGATTCTATAATAATTGAACCATTATGCATTATTACATTGGTCTTGCTGTCACGATACACTGAGATTAAAGTAAAAAAATAAATATATCTTCTAGAATCGCAACGCGGATTGATGATGATGTATACTAACAGAATGATAAAGATGTTTTAAATGGTAAATTAGATAAAGAGTAAAATACTAAGTAGTTGAGGAAAGCTTTGGAGTGAAGGCAATGTATTGAGGTTTCTTTGAATATAAGAAACGGTGTCGTTTTGAGGGAATCTTCGATCTTAGCTTGTACTAATTAATTTGGTTGATAAGATGTTTTGGTTTCAATTTTCATTAATTCACCCACGTTGGGAGGGGCCTTCGCAACTATGGTACGTAACAAAGATAGGTTCATGAAGGATAGCTTCGTAAACAATCAAAATGCTCTAGTTGTTGCACTTATTTAATATGTACAAGACATTTAACTCAAGTGTAACACACGTGAATGACATCTTTTATTGTACACATTTATTTTCACCTCGTACTTACTAATAGAATATGATTCTTGTAAAAATTCATATACTTGAACCAAATCACAAATCTCATTTAGTCCCTTAATTAAAAAAATATTACAAGTTAATCTCTTAATTTTACTTAGACTGTGTTTGGAATGGCGATTGACAGAATTGATTCTAGTAAAATTGAGTTTGATTGAATTGATTTTAATATAATTGAGTTTAGCATAATTGATGTATGTTTGGATACATTTAATAAAAGTGATTTGAATAATAAATCTCAGTGTAAAAATCATCAAAATCAATTCTGAAGACAGAAGTTACAAATTCTAGGTTCAAATAAAATCAATTCTGGAGACAGTAGCAACTCTACTTTTAATAAAACAAACACCTCAAAATTACCTAGAATTAATCTACAACTTTAGAATTGATTCTAGGACTTTTAGAAGTCAATTCAAACACATACTTAGATTATCTTATTTAATCATTTCCGTCAATTCTTGATAAAAAAACGCTAAATTCTAATGACATAGATGTTCAATAAAATTTAAGACCAAATGTAATTAAATATTTATATTATAAAGTAGAGTTTCTCCTTAATTAGATGTCATAAACTGTATTAAGTGAAAATTCTATTTTATGGTACAAATATTAAGTAATATTTAAACATTGAGTTTTGTAGTCATCCACAACATCTGAGTTTAACATTTATTTGATTAAATTGACTAAGAGACCAAATAAAATAGCATAAATAAAATTAAGAGATTAACTTGTAATACTTTTTAATCATAAAGCATAATATTAAAATAATTTCAAGAATAACACATGTATTAAACCATTTTTTTTCTTTCAAATGCACGCTTATTGTTTCTTGGTTTAGAAGAGAAACACAACTGAATTTTTTAACATTGAAGTTATTTTACATATAAAAATTATTTTCGTAATCTTTTTATAGATTAACAAACTAATTTAAATTACAATTTTTAAGCGAGATCTTAAATGTATTTAACACAATATAAATTCCTTATTTTAACTTTAGAATGGTTTGTTTCTATATTATTTTAAAAATATTTTTGATAGTTTAATTATAGTTGTATATAGATTATTTTGAAAACTAAATACTATTTTAATTAATATTTAATAATCACTTCATTATAAATATCTCTACTTAATATTTAAATATCTCACAATTATTAAGAGTAAATTGTATCAATTTAATATATATATATATATATATATATATATATATATATATATATATATATATATATATATATATATATATATATATATATATATATATATATATATATATATATATATATATATAGGAGTTAGGATTAATATTAAAATTATATTTAAACCATCATATAGATCATCATTAAAATTAATTTGATTATTATTAATATTTTTTATAAATTCATTATTAATTTACTCTCTCTCTCTCTCTCTCTCTCTCTCTCTCTCTCTCTCTCTCTCTCTCTCTCTCTCTCTCTCTCTCTCTCTCTCTCTCTCTCTCTCTCTCTCTCTCTCTCTCTCTCTCTCTCTCTCTCTCTCTCTCTCTCTCTCTCTCTATATATATATATATATATATATATCTATATATATATATATATATATATATATATATATATATATATATATATATATATATATATATATATATATATATATATATATATAAATATTTAATAACAACCTAAACTTTAGTTAAATATTTTATATTTTTTAATTGTTAAATTTATTGGTTCAAATTATAACAATACGTAAGTAACTTATAAATATTAATATTATAAAACGGAAATAATCAGAAGATTTAAATGCAATTAAAACAAAACAAAAAAGTTAACTAACAGGTTGTTTGAAGTATGGTTTGAAGGAAAAAAAACCTCTGATCTCAAATAAATCACGCAAAATCTAATTTAATTTTAGATGACATATATAAACATGTATTTGAAACGTATCAAACAGTAAAAAAATACATTAAACTAAATTTATGAGTAATATTAAATAAATTAAAAATCAACGAATAATAAATTTAATTTGATTTTGTTCTTTATTGGGCCAGTGGCTCTAGGGAGCTGAACGATCCATCACATCACATGCGGTGTAAGTAGAGGTGGTAAACGGGTTTGTCCGTCCGGTTTAAGTCTGTCCTGCAAAAGTCCGCAAGAAAATGGGCGGAACGGGGCGGGTATAGTTGAAGATGCGGGCCAAAAATTTAACCCTGCCCTGCAAAAACGTGAGGGCGGGGTCGGGAAAGCCGCAACCATTGCACCTTTTAGGCTTAAAAACATAAAAATTTATGAAAATATACATGCCCACAAAATTCCACGTTAAAAATAGGGTGGGGCGGGGCAGATACATTAGAGGGTAAGGGACTAAAACTTTGACCCGCCCCGCACTAAAGTGCGCGCAAAACGAAAACGGGCATGCCCAACGGGCCTGACCCGTTTTCCCACCCCTAGGTGTAAGTATGTTATTCTAGTCAAGAATGCAAGAGATCTCGATCTAAGATCAACCCAACTGATTTTTGCATTCCACATCAACAAATCACCAATTGGTTATAATCGATCTACCATATAATAGGGAGATGTGCCATTTTTCATGTATAATTTGAACTCAAATCTCATTCATATCATCATACTCTCATACTAATTTGGGTGTTGGAGTGCTAACCTTGTAGGTCAGTCCATTTTCCATTGCATTGGAGGCTTAAGCCCATTATTATAATTCGCATTCTTCGATCACCAATCAATTTTGATTCCCTCGCGGAATAGTGACTGCATTTTCCACGTTTGAAAATCCATCCTTATATTCATTGAACGGATGCTCTCTCGACATAGGAATTCATATTTCCCAAAATTTGAATCGTAAATCTTTGTTCTTGATCCTTCCTGGTCGAAGATTAACATCGTTCTTTAGATCTCCACTAGATACATCATCAATGGAAAGTTTTAGGGATGTGTGCTCCACTGTGCAATAGGAGACGGCTACAACAGCTCGAGTTATAAGATATTCATCAACCTCCTTAAAACGACATTGATCAAGTCCTCGTGAATTCTTGCGTCATTGTATCAAGATCTTGTTCAACCTAAAACGTCTTAGGGATTCTATCGACCTTTTCCGTTTTTAGGATCTATATCACTACTTCAGTAAGGAAAACTATCACTCATTCCTCTAGAACATTCACTAGTGCCTAGACCAGAGGCATTTCCTGGTTTCAACTGTTGCAAGCCAACCTCAACGTGCAAGGCACTAATGAACTAGTGAACAATGTTTACAACATGGTTCAATAGTCGAATTCGCAAGCAATAGAGGAGAGCTTACTTCACATTGAAGAAATCTTACATGATGCAAATTTGAAGGGAAATAAGGTTCACTAGGTTGTCATATGAGTCATATTATCATCCCCAAACCGACCATATCTCACTAGGATGTAGCTATTGTGGAATTTTATTTTGCACGTGATATGCATTCAACGAGGACAACAACTTTTAATGATGACAATTAATGGTTAATAATGATAACTAAATGTAACTTAAGCTTTATCCTAAAGTTAACTCAAGTAAGTGATTATAAGAAGAATATGACAAAGACTTGAAGTTTATGGAATCCCTACCTCGATGCATCTGAGTGAATATTTTGTAAAAGTATAAGGGCATTATTGTAAAAGTATATGGCTAAACCACACACACACAAAAAAAAGTTGTTTCTAGACTTATTTTTCTCGAGAAAACATTTTGACAAACACCTTGAAGTTGTGTCAGATGATTTAGGAGCTATCATAATAGCTCTGGGTAAAGTTTTTCTTTGCCAATCGATTGACAAATTAACATAATAGATTAGCTCATTTCAAAATTCAACCATAAACTATTAGGATAACATCTTAATGATAGGTAAAAACTAAATATCTTTCCTTTCCTTTTTGAGCTTGATAATTAATTAACTTAGGGTAACCAATCAATTGACAATATGTTTCGATCGATATACAAGTATTAAAAAAACTTAAAATCATTTCCTTTTTGTGGCAACCCTCTAGCATATAAATAGAGGTCCCTTTCCATACTTTTCATATCCAAAGTCATGTTTCCGTTTCACACTTCTCACTCACTATCTCTCTAAATTTTTTGTTTGTTTACTTTCTCACACTAAAAGTTTAGCTGAAATGCTTTTGCGAGAAAGTCATTTGTGAGTGATAAACTTGTAATTCTTGAAGGGTAACATTGTAAAATTCACCAAGGAAATTTTGTTTACACCCTGGTTAAATATTATCTACTTAAGGATTATGTTATTTGGGTTCGAAGCTAAACCTATAAAAGAATTAATTTGGAGATTGTGTGATTCAGTCTTCATTTAGGTTTGAGATTAGTCTGTGGTAAAATCTCTTAGGTTCTTGGTTAGCATGTGATAAAACCAATATTAGGTTCAACCTCAACCTAATATTAAAAGCTTGATAGGTTTTAGATTATATTGTGGTATAAACTTTCAGGTTTGGTTAGCCCATGATAAAACCAAGGTTAGGTTCACGAGCATATCTTGATATTAAAATCTTTACAAGGTTTAAGATTAGCATGTGGTAAAAAAATTGTTTAAGAAACATGAATACTAACAACTCCAATTTTTTTCATTTTTGGAAAGAGCACCAACATCTTCAAGCCACCGTTTGGAAGAAAGATTCAACACTTCACTCCAAAGTTTATTGTTTGGTTAGAAGTTAGTCGTAAACTTTATTTTTCCTTGTATAAGGGAGTTCATGAGTATAACTTGTAACACCCATTTTCTAACCCCAAATAAATATAGCATGTATCAGAGTGAACTAGCATGCATAACATACCAAGGGTGTCACATATCTTTTTCCACACAATAGAAAACCAACAAAACAACATTTAACATGCATGTGGTCATAATCATAACACATATTTAAACGTCATGTTTCATCAAACTATGTATATCACAGCAGAATAATTCTTTTCTCAGATGATATCATGATTATATCGCATACTATAATCATAAACCAACATCATAACCAATTCCCCGTACATAAGTCATATAAATTCAAAACATCAGGCATGAAGGCCACTCAACATAATATCTCATAATACAAAACAAATAAGAGAATAAAACATAATTTTTTCACAACAAACATGAGTTCAAATAACCTCTATATTACATGACCAGAGCATGGACTCAGTTCCTAAGTAAAACGGATAAACCGAGCTAAACTCTTCAACTAATCTCGTGCAAAGCACCACTATCCTCGGAACCTGCACGATGTCACATAGAACATCATATAAAGCAGAAGAGTGAGAATTCACATTATTATGAATATTTATAATATGAACAATGTATATAACACGCATAGATTTCAGAGAATTCATCACACTTCTTAAACTTATCTAATACGGCATGGATTTACCAATCCAAGTACCAATAATTACATCAAAGCATTACCACATCATAATCAACCAATCAACACATAGATCACACATTAAGGTAAACATCACATAACAAAATATGTGACTCCAATGCAAGTCAATGCGACTCATGTATGTGGTACCATAGTGAACACCAACCTCACCTTTCTCTCAATTCAATATCTAGAATTAGAGGCACGCTTCTAATCTGGACAAGATCAAAGCCCATTAATATGAACATATAGTTCACCGCTTCTATTTTCGCACAAGGATCAAAGCAACCAATCGGAATTCCAATCTCCCCATGTATGCATGTGCAACACAATTTAATCATATTCAAATTAAGATTAACATCAAAACTTAATCATACCGCATATTGTCATACCCCAATTTTTGACCTAAGATACCATCTAATATCATCCTCATATGCATAATTGCATCACTGACAAATTGCAACACAAGATAGTTTGTGTGTTTGCTTCTTGAGCCAAACTAGGGTTTTGAATCAAAATCATTCATCAGTGCAAGATGAGATCAATTAGGGTTTAATATCCATTTATCTCAATTTATCTATCTTCATCAATCATCAACATTTGATCCTCAAAATCCAATCATTTCCTCAAAATCAATCTTGAGTCGACCAAATTAGGGTTTTGATCGAGGATAGTGCATCATTGACTTTTAGCTCAATGTATGAACTAATTGATTAGAGCATGAGCTTAAGATCACAAATACAATATCTTGACATATATTTCTTTGCTCAAAACATCTCCAATTTTATGGTTGATTGATAGTGAAAATTTGAATTGCAAGTTTCAAAATTTTCAAAAATGTAAGAATTCCAACTTCTAATTCTTGCAAGCTCTAACCAAACCAATGATTCAAACCTCTTCTAAAAATCATTTGTAAGTTGTTTGAACCATCGATCCATCACAAAATCAACCTAAACTCAGTTTCCTCAAGAAAACTCCATTTGTGCAAGTTTTGAGCCTTAACAAGTCAATTCTTAATCCACTCGTGCGTTTTCAGTTCTAACCACTCACAAAGCTTTTATAACTCATATATAGCTCATCCAAGTCCTAAAATCATAACTGATATCGTGTCATTCATACCTCTTCACTCGAAAACCATAAACCTGCAACTTCAGTCGGATAAGAGGATTCAGCAAGCTACAAAGCAAGCTAGGAGTTGGAACACACTCAGGAAGGTTCAAGAAAGCTAGTAGGATCATTAATTTGCACTTGGAAGAACTCATACGAGTCCTGCAAATTTGCTTCAAGAGGTAAGTTTTTCAAAATTCGATATCCTCATACAAGCATCTTTAGCATCATTTTATGGTTATAAATGTAGATATCATAGTGTTCAAGCTATTTGAATCTTCAATTTCACTTAAAATCAATTGTGTTCATAGATTAGTTGAATTTCTCAGTTAGGGTTTAATTGGTACTTTCTGTATATTCATTTTGATATTTGAGTCTTAGATTTAATAAGCTACATGGTTGAAATCGTGATGAAATTCTGAGCAAAATGGCAATTTACATTTCTCAACCAAGGAATTGTCACAAGGAAGAAGACGATGGAGATGGTGCCACCTGTCCATTTTTCAAAAACGCGTTTCAAAATATATATGTTTTAAGTTTTTTAAATCAACAGATGTATAGTCACCCCAGTGGTAGACCACACACTTTTAGCCCATTCATACATAACAATCCATGTGTATACATAACAAGCCACGCGTGTGGCCCATTGGTTATTCTTTTCACCTTTCAAACCCAGGTCCTGAGTTCAACACTCACCAAGGCCAAAACAAATTTTTATCACTAGTTTTTTTTTAAGTTTTTCAACAAACTTCAACATTTTCAAAAACCAATCAAAACTTCTCATTTTGAGATGATTTTTTGCACACTTGTCATTTAGTACATCTATTTTATGGTTATGTCAAAAATCGCAAAAAATATTTTCATTTGATATATTTTATTAGGTTAAAAACTAGGATTTTTTAAGTGTTTTAAAATGCTTTCAAAAATGTTTCTTCTTGATTTTTTTTAACATAATTATTTTCAAACACTCATGTGAATAAACTTTCACCCTTCAAGTCTTTTCAAAATATTCAAAATGTTTTATTAACTTACACACCTCCTACACCATGATCGATTTGATTTATTCCTTGAAAATACAAACCGAACTAGGTTTCTTTCTCGAAAATCTTTCGAACTCAAAAATCAAATTGATCATGGGCTTCCCTTAAGGTGTAAGTCTCAACCTCCTTTGTACATATTCAAGTATAACTAGCTTTTTTTCACTAATTTTATCTACTTGTTTATACATTTCTTTCACCAATTCCTCTGGTATTAAGAGGAGTGTTATTCTCGGTGAAACTGCTCTTATTCCAGTGGGCCTCCCTTAAGGTGTAAGTATCACTCCCTTGTATATATCCAAGTAGTACTAGATTTATTTGCTTGTTTTATACACTTGTTTATATATTTCCTTCATAAACTCCTATGAATACGCACACTTTGTCATACATATACTTGTTCATATTTATTTATTTCATTACAACTAGTATAACAACTAGGTTCCCATAGCCTCCTCTTGGGCTTCGTACAAAAGAACTCCCATGTTGAGTTAGCCTCCTATTGGACTTTGTACAAAATAACTCCCTCGTTGAGTTATCCTCCTCTTGGTCTTCGTACAAAAGAACTCCCTCGTTGAGTTGGCCTCCTCTTGGGCCTTATACAAGAAAAATATCTAGAAATCTCCAACAACCTCCTATTGGGCTTCATACAAAGAATCTCCTAATCTAAGATAGAACCAAAGAGTATGGTTTCGCGGTGAAATCACTCTTAAAGCCAAGTCAGCCATACCCTATAGCCTCCTCTTGAGCTTCATATAAGGACCCTCGATGTCCCTCGGATAGCCTCCTCTTGGGCTCACAATACAAGAACCCTCGATGTCCCTCGGATAACCTCCTTCTAGGCTTACAATACAAGGACCCACAAGCTTCTTAAAAGCATCCCCCCAAATAATCACAAAACATTTCTCCTCAGAGATGAGACATGAATCATCTCTATGGAAGAAGTATCTCATCTATAGCATCACATTTAAATCAAACATTTTTAAAAACAAACATTTTTCTTAACTGTAAGTGGCATACTTGTACACTCAAGTTTAACGCTTATTGCTTACAATGAAAAATTCAAACATTTTCATAAACAAAACATCTTTCTTAACTGTAAGTGGCATACTTGTACACTCAAGTTAAACGCCCAATGCTTACAATGAAAGATTCAACATTTTTCTCAAACAAAAACATCTTCTCATTCTAAGAACTATAAGCGGTATACTTGTACACTCAAGTTAAACACCCATTTCTTACAATGAAAGATTCAACATTCAATTTTTAAATGTATGTGATGAAATAAATTAGATACATTTTTCATTAAGATGACACTTGTCATTGTCTCTTAAAAACATTGCTTCCACTATCACATAAGTGAGAACTACGATTGCTCTGACTTTCTCAACCTCCTTTTAAGAATACGTAGGCACAAGGTCTCACCCTTGGAGAGCATACTTCTTTCTCTCTCAAACCACCCAAACCTTAGTCACCCTTAGACCCTGAGCTACAATTACTCTGATTCCCTCTAAGGGATATATATGCAGAAGATTGCAATGATCTTTGTGAGCATAATCATAATAAACAAACTTAGGTTCCTATCCAACTTACCTTCTTAATCCCAAAGGAGAAACTTTCCCAATAGCATAGCAAATAAAACACAACACACAAAAGATCTTGTAGAATACTATAGATACATAGGGTTATAATACCTTCCCTTTGTATAACCTAACCCCCGAACTCAAGAATCTCAGTCCCCCATGCTTTGCGTTTAGTTTCATACTGCTCACATCGCATACCTTTTTTTAAGGTTATTCAGCTTTTCCCTTTTCCTTTTTTTGGAAATAATAAAGTTTGATGGTGGTGACCCCTTAAATAATTTATTTTTTTAGGCGAAGAGCCGAATTTCGATTTGGCTACCCCGTTCTTCAATTTTCACTGTGCACACATATCACAATAATTCAGCACTTTGAATTATTCATCATTGCACAAGCAAACATAAATCATGGTATTATCACCAACAATGCATTGTTCATAGCATTCACCATCATCATATATCACAAATAACATATAACAAACAAGCCAATTAATGTTATTCTTAACAATTCACCATTGCACAATATACACATACTAGAACACAACATTCCACTATCGTATATTACACGAACCACACATTGATAGGTATCAATTTCAATCAATTAATTATATATTGGTTTCTAATTCATTTTTATGAGATGGAAAATAATTTTAGCTTTCCATTGATCCAAACGACGCGTCAAACAGACACCCGAGTCAAAAGTTATGCTTTTTCAAAGTTTCCAAAATTTCTCCAGCTTCAGCAGTAACCGGTTACCCAATTATGGTAACCAGTTACTGCGTAAGTCAGTAACCCCAATTTTATAATTTTCTCAGTGGTAACTGGTTACCCAATTATGGTAATCGGTTACTGCACAAGTCAGTAACCCAGTTTTCACATTTTTCACGTGGTAACCGGTTACCACCTGGTAGTACCCGGGTACCCAGTACTGACAGTCAAAAATTCTGCACTTTTCTGCTACGGGTTCCATTCTTTTTCCCTTTAAAATCACTTTTACAACACACCTACACACATCAATTGCTTGCAATCATCAACACACATCGTATAACATAATTCTAACACATTTATCACATCAATTCCATCCAATTTCATATATTTCTATACAAACTCTAACATGTAAAATTTAAGAAATTGAACCAACAAATATCTATCATGTTACTATCCATTGCATACCATACATACCCTTAATAAGATGAAGCCCCATCCTTACCTCTTGAAGATTTCACTTCAAGGGTTTCCTCTTCTCTTCTCTTTTTCTTCTTTTCTCTTATTCTCTTTTCTCCTCTTCTCTTTTCTTGTTTTATGACAACAATAACTCTAATTTCACTTCTTACTACTTATTTCACTAATGAGTTTAACTCTTTTATTCACTTTATTTGTTTTACCAAGCCCAATGTCAATTAATTCTATTTCTACTCATAAATTCAATTATTCAAATAACACATATATTCAAATAATCCAATTAACACGTATATCACCAAATTAAATAATTAAATAATTATTACACCATATAATAATTAAATAAATAAATAATAAAATATCTAATATAAATCGGGATATTACATAACCTACTAAAGCTCTCAAGTTTATTGGATACTCTCAAGATCAATTCTTAGGGAGAGGATTAGGTATTTTGTTTGTTTGACTAAACCTCTATAATTTATGGTATTCTCCCTCTTCCATTATACTCTTTAATTTCCGCACTTTACATTCTACTATTTGACTTTCCGATGCATAAACTGAAAAAAGTGTTTTCTAACTCTGATTTTAAATCCAAAAGTTTTTCAAAACCAAGTTTTTCTGAAACACAAAATTCACCCACCCCTCTCCCTTGTGTGTGAAGTTACATGTCCAATAAGTGACATCAGAGCCTAACTCTTATTTAAGGACTAAATGCATCAGTAGGAAGATGACTTCCAACAACAAAACCTTTCTAAATACACCCCACCTTTCAATAGTATTATGTTTGAACCATGGAAAGTTAGGTTTAGAATATTTCTTCAAAGAATTAGTCATTTATTATGGGAAAGATTAATCAATGGTCCTTTTATCCCTAGTCATCAAGTGAAGAATGAATTAGTAGATAATCTTAATTCCCTTTGGATCGAAGAAGAAAAGAGAAGATATGAAATAGATTTTAAAACAAGAGTTTTAAAGTAATATGGGATACTCTTGAAATGATATATGGAGTTTTTCCAAGTATCGAATAATAGGAAATTAAAACATAAGGCAGTGAAGATATTACTCTTGTAAATGTCTTTCAAAGTTTAGAAATATTGGAAATTATGTCGTAAATTGTAACACTAACAAATATTTAAGAATTAAGAATTAGAAATTTAATCCAATCCTTGAATAAAAAAATGGGAGCCTTCACAATTTTTTGAAAATTCCAAGAAGGAAAGTATAAAGAAATTAAATGAGCTCAAATGTAAATTAATAAAAACCAAATACATACTCCTATCATACAACTTTGGTGGAATCATTTAAAAGAATATACTCAGTAGTTAAACGATTTTCGAAAGATTCAACATAAAATAAAGGAACCTCATGTGTGTGTTTACCCTATAATTTGGTAAACAACCGCTGGTCTTCCAAATTGAAAACAGATTCGGTTACTTGCAGGATCAGCCAGATTAATCCTAAGGACATGTGTTTAGTTTTGAATTTCTGTATTTTTTTATATGAATGAATCCTTTGATGAAACTAATGTTTCAAAGGGACCAATGTAAAATATCTTCAGGAGTAAATTGAATGTAAAATTTGCTTAACATAAACTTAAAAGAAACATAAACACTTTGATTGAATATTAACAACAACAAATATAAATTGGTGCATCTTATACATTTCTCAAAACTTGTTTCTCTAACGCTGATACTTTGAGTAATTTAGAGTATTTTTGTACAAAGATGTCAACACATAGAATCATAACACTAATATCCCTATTTATACTAATTTTGACCCAACGGTCTCTAAATAAGAAGTCATCACGTTCAACATTTGCATGTGCCTTTGAACTCCAAGCCTCCACGTGTCTCTTTGGATAAGATTAAAATTTTGAATTGGAAAATTCTTGGTCTTCAAAGCGCCAAAACGTGATGATCGAAATATCTTTGATATTTCGAATAAGTTTAAACTCTAATGATTCATCTAAACCCTTTTGCTAAACAATTAGCAAAAATAAAGTTTTTATCAGCTCTTTGTTCGTCGAAGACTTCATATAAATTTCTTAGTTCTTACTTTCAAACTACATTCCTTTCAATAAGTATCATTTCCATTAATATTTCATGTAGTCGAAATATCCAGTTAACGATGTGAGAAAATGCAAAGAAGAAGAAGTATCTTCAAGCAAAGTCTTCGAAAGAAGAAATAGAGGAGAGAAATCAACCTCAGTTGGAAACATAAAAGAACCTTCTTCCAACAAAGAAGATGAAGTCCATTTTAAGGTATCCTGTGAGGTACAAACTATTCTACGAATTAAAGCATCTTACGAACAGTTGTTTAGAAAGAGCATTTAGTTAGTGAAAGAAAATGATAAGCTGAGAGAATTCATCATTAGGTCTTAAGGAGTCCGTAAGACACCTTGAAAATATTTATAAATTATTCCAAACAAAAATAACTAAGATAAGTTTTTTTTAAAAGAAACGCGAGATAGATGTGTCTCACTTAAAAAGGAAGTAATTGATTTACGTAAAACCCTACATAAGTTTACCCAGGGGAAATAAACGATTGACTTGATCTTATCAAGTCAAATATCCTCCTTAAATAAAAATGGACTAGGATTTAAGAAGGATAAGAAACCTAGTAAAGGTGTAGACCACAAGTAAAAGAAGCATCTAGTTTATTAATGCACACATTGTAAAAGAGTAGGTCATTTAGAACCATTTTATTTTGATAAATTGAAAAGATATAAAAGTAACAACCTAATATATTTTGGAACTAATACATCTAGACCCAAGAAGAAGTGGGCATCAAAGGTGAAACTTTAGTGTTTTGCAGGGATAATTTACAATGTGAAGCTTTAAGAGAAGTATCAATGGAGTTGTGCAAAGCTTGAGAATACTTTAAAGTATACAAATTTTCTGAAGCATTTTGATCCAAATTTATGTGATTATCAAAATAGATAATATCGGCGGTGTCTCAAAATTTACGATCCTTAGTGATTCGTTAACCTCCTATTAGGTTGAATGAATATGTCTGTAGTGGACTTGTTCAAGGGTACTATGAAGAGGAAGATCACATATGTAATGATCATCAACAAGTAAGGTGAAATTACTCGATGCTCGATTTATGGGATAATATAAAGGTCGAGGGAATCCCAAATTATATTTTCTTGATATTAGATGACTGTGCCTTATCTAGAGGGGGTGAATAGCCAAACATCTGGATAAAATTTTGGTTTTAAAAATTGATTAGAAAAGAGTGCACGCAAAAGGTTTTCAAAAAGTGTCGTCTATACGAACCAAGTTATTGGAAGTCGAATATGAAAATATAAAAAGGATTATGGAAGAATAATATAATATGAAATGTATATAATTAAATCAAGTAACAAGATATTAATCGATTATAGAAAGTTACTAGCAATACTATTTCCAATGGTAACAATTAAAAGAACAAATAAACAATTTGTCGAACACTTAGTGTGCAACTGAATTTTCACAATTTTTCTTTGAGTTGTGTTGATATAAAAAATCACTTATAATCAAAAGTGATTATAATCAAATCCATACACAATTCAAAACAAAAATAGTCATGGAAAAATTCCTACGAGTTGATCAATTAATCAACAATATTAGACAAATTGATTGATGAAAATTAAACCAAGTAAAATGATAAGAAAAGGGAAGACATGGATTTATCTACACTATTCCCCACTTTCATCCTTGTGTATGGGTATATCTGCGCATAATTCCAATTTAGAATTAAGACAATTCTTACTATGCAAAAATTCGATACAAGAGAAGTGTTTTGAGAGAAACCCTACAAACCCTAATTGTTTGTTGTTGATTCAACCCCTTTTCTTCTTTTGATCTTGAGAAATACCAAGACCCAATAGATTCCAATTGACTTGTCAATATTGCTACTACTTTGCGTTCTTTATCTCCAAAGCTTTCATGCACAATCAATTGTACCTATTGCACACAAGACTTCAATTCAATTTGCCATTGCCGTGTTACTTCCTTTGCATTCTTTATCTCCAAATAGTTCTTTGCGTTTTTATCTCCAATGGCTTCCCCTAGGTTGTAATCATCTCTTAAATGTATCACACAAAACCCCTAAAATCAATCAATGATATTAGAGGACAAACCCGTGGTTTTTCTGGATGAAGACCCCTGCAAATTTCAATCCAATATTCTCGCCTACACAAGAACCCAATTGGACGTTATCAAACCTATTCTAGATGTTCCCCAACAAAAGACTACCATGGGTGATTTGTCAGTGTGTATGCATAGGTTGAAGGAGAAGAGCAATTACAGAAAATTTTTATGGTATCATCAAGTTGGAATGATGCATGAATGATGTATTTATAGTTGTAGAGGTTTAGGTGCAAAAAGAAACTTTTTGAAAATAAAAAGAATTGGAAAATTGAATCAATTAATTAGTATGTGTCGACTTAAAAATCAAATGTGTTGACACATAAGGCAAAATTTAAATGTATGTGTCGACCTAAAAAACAGATGTGTCCGCTTATGCATCACAATAGCATTTTGGTTTAAAAATGCAATTCATGTGTCATCCTGAAATACGTATGTGATGGCACACAAAATAAAATTTTTGCAATTTCTAAAAGCTTCAGCATGTGTTGATCTAAGCCTTTCAGAGGCTACATGCTTTAAAATTTAGTTGCACATGTCGAGCTGAAATACGTATGTGTAGGCACATGCAAGAACAATTATGCAAAAATTGCTTTTTCAAGACTATGGTCAATTTCAAAATGGTTTTTAATGGTTCATAAGACCCATAATGCAAAGGAGTGTCACAAGACATAGAGATATCGTCCAATATACATCAATGCTAAAGTTTTTTAGTTTTGAAATCATGTAAAATATCTAATGGTGAAGTTGTACTCACGCTCGATGGTCATAATAGCCATGTCTCATGGCAGAAAAATTTGAGAATAAGTTATTGATTAACTTATCTCCGCAAAAAGAAAGAGTCACCACCAAACTTTATCGTTTCCAAAGGAATGGGAAAGGATCGAATAAAATCCACTAAAGCATACAAAGCAAAAAAGCAAAGCAGAAAGAGAATAGGATACGTGAGTCGGTTATGCAAAGGGAAAGTTTTAGCACCCTAAACTTTTTTTTTACTCAACTAGATCTATTCTAGTTGTTCTTATCAAAAGATGTTGTTATATAAAGCTTAATTACAAAAAATGCATGAATTAATTAATAAAGGAAAAAAGAAAAGGTTTTTATTAGTGAGCTCGCCCGAGTTTTTGCAACCCAGTGCCTATGTATCCACATAGTGCAATAGGAGAATCAGAGTTCTGTAGTTCTTCTAAAAAATATTTGTTTGTTGATTTTTTTTAAATGAATAGACATCTTGATCAATTAGAATGATTTTAGGTTTTTTTTGGGTCATCGCTTTGAGAAATGTTTCAAATAACCACTAAAAAGAAGGTATTGCTTCATCATATAACAATGTTGCCCCAAAAATGATTGTTTGCCTATGATTATTAAGTCCAACAAATACTCCTAACGGTCGACAATCCTTATTTGTCTTGTATGTGGTGTCAAAAGTGACGATATCACCAAAATACCCATAGTCATTTATCATTTGTGCATCCGCCCAAAATATATTAGTTATTTGTTCTTCAACAATCATTTGAAAATCATAAAAGAATGAGGGATTTTCACTTTCTTGTTTGAAATATGTCATCAATGCACCCACTTCACCATATTTTAGAGATTGCTTCCTTTTGGTTTTAAGCAAGTTCTTTAGGTCTTGTTTGGTAAAACCAACCGTCTCTATTCCACCAGATTGCTTGGATATATATTCATGCAAATCTTTGGGTCTTAATCCAGATTCTTCTCCCAAGACAATTTGTGATTCTTGTGCCTCTGATATATGTCGATGAGAGCGAATCATATGAACATACTCTGGAGGCAAACGAGGGTGGTTATGTTGAGTTACAAAGTCAACAACTTTATATTTCTCAATCTTCCAATCAAGTGAAATAACCATACGCGCTAGACATCCCGTTCTAGTTTCTGCTCTAGGTTCTCCCGTTGGGTTGCGTCTTTTGTCAATAACTCGTGCACCCTCTTTGAAGTATGTGAATCTTCTTGAAGTTAAAACTCCATCTATTATGCTTTTATTTGAATGTTCTCGACGAATACCAAATTCAACTCTTTTACTATAGTTATTATAAAATTCATAAGTCGCTGCTTCAGATATAAACTCCATTCCCAAGCGAGGTTCAGTTTTGCCAATACTTTCTTGACTTTGTTCCATACTTTGTTCATGAATATTGTTCACCCAATTATCAACACAATTTGGAATGGATGATGTATTCATATTTTATGGAAAAAAATATAATAATGATGCTGGTTAAAGAATATCAACATAACTAAACTTACAACAAAGATGAATAATCATAGTTGAAAATTAAAAAGAATTGCAAAATCATAGTTTCTTAAAATAATAACAAGTTAAACTAATAATAACAATGTAATAACAACAAAAAACTGAATGGAGTGATTTTTTTTTTTGCATAAAGTATACTAATATCAATATAAAAGTACAATGATATCTTTAACAAAACAATGACAACAATAAAGAGGTGAGATGACGATATCTGACAGCGACGACGAAACGACAATATCTAACTGCAATGATACAGTAATGGTTGACAGACGTGGAAGATTAATATGTTGAGAAAAAAGAACCATAAGAGTCTCTAAACATTTAACAAGAGAGAGAATGTATTAAAAAAATGATAATAAAAAAGATAATAGAATGCTGAAAGTTGAAACCTGATGAAAGAGAGAACGTGATTTTTTTTTCTACCTTTGTCTTAGTATTGAATAAATAAAAAATTATTATTTTTAAATCTTAACGATTAATTTAATATTTATCACATGTCTTCCATCCATAGAAATTTATTTATTTATTTATTTATTTTTATATTAAATGGAGCATACCCAAACTCATTGAGTCGTTTTTCGTTAAGATGTAAAGTTTGATAAAGGATAACATTAGTAACTAGAAACCACACCTAAAACCCCAAACAAACCCCTCCCCTCACTTTCCATAATCCATTCCATCATTCAACTTCACAGACAACACCACTCTCTTGAATGGATTCACCATTTCTCTCTCTTCCACACTTTCTCTCTCCCACATCTATCAAACCCAAACACTTCCTTCTCCCATTTCCCTCCAGACCCTTCTCCCGTCCCCTATCTTATCCCTTACTCCCTTTCCAACCTCCCGCCGCTGTCCGTTCCAACGCCAAATTCTATCCAAACCCCGCCGACGACGACCCGCCGGAAGTATCCGAAGACACCGCCCACGGATACTCCAGATACCAGCAAATCCAACTCCAAGCCGACCGCGCCCGCCTCCGCGAAGAAGAAGATTTCAAAAACAACCAATCCACTTACCTCGCCGCCATCGCCGACTCCGAAGACGCTCCCGACGAACCTTCCTCTGTTAAATCCTCTCCAGACGATTTGTTCGGTGAAATCGATATAGCTATCGCTCTCAAACGTAAAGAGTTCGTTAACCAAGGTCTTCTCAAACCTAATCCCGCCCAAAAGGACATTCCAGAAGCCGATAACGAAGAGCTTCAACCAGACGAAGTCGACGACGTCGAAGAAATCGACCGGCTCAAAGGACTTGCGGTCAATTCCGACGAATCTCCGGGAGACGGAGACTCCACCGAAGGTGGTGATTTGGATTCTAATTCTGATTCTTCGTTTGATTTAGATTTTGATAGTTTAGGGAAGAGTAATAAACCTAGAATAGTTGAACCTAAGTTTAAGATGAGTTTGGCTGAGCTTTTAGATGAGAGTAAAGTGGTTCCGGTTTCGGTTTACGGAAATTTAGAAGTTGAAATTAGTGGAATTCAACATGATTCTAGGCTTGTTACTTCTGGTAATTTGTTTGTGTGCTGTGTTGGTAGTAAGAATGATGGACATATGTTTTTGAGTGAGGCTGATAAAAGAGGAGCTGTTGCTGTTGTGGCTAGTAAAGAGATTGATATTCAAGATACTTTGGGTTGTAAGGCTTTGGTTATTGTGGAAGATACTAATGCTGTTCTTGCTACATTGGCTGCTTCGTTTTATAAGTATCCTTCGAAAAACATGGCGGTTATTGGTATATGTGGGACTTATGGTAAAACGACTACTACGTATTTGGTTAAAAGTATGTATGAAGCAATGGGTTTACGTACCGGGATGTTTAACGACATTACTTGTTATGTTCATGGGGATAATAAGTTGGATTTGCCTTATGCGTCGCTGGATGCGGTTTTGGTTCAGAATTCGATGGCTAAGATGCTTTGTAATGGAACTGAATCTGTGGTTTTTGAGGCTTCTTCTTGTGGGTTAGCGCAGGGGAAATATGATGAGGTTGATTTTGATGTTGCTGTGTTTACGAATTTGGTGGCGGGTGATGAGGAGAAAGAGGATAGAGATTCGAATGCTAAGCTGTTTTCGAGGATGGTGGATCCTGAGCGGCATAGGAAAGTTGTTAACATAGATGATCCGAATGCGGCTTCGTTTGTTTCATTGGGGAGTCCTGATGTTCCTGTTGTGACTTTTGCTATGGAGAATAAAAATGCAGATGTTCATCCCTTGAAATTTGAACTCTCCCTGTTTGAGACGCAGGTGTTGGTTAATACACCTGCTGGGATACTGGAAATTTCGTCCGGTTTACTATGTAGGCATAATATTTACAACATTCTTGCTGCTGTAGCAGTTGGCATTGCTGTTGGGGCACCCTTGGAGGATATTGTTAGAGGGATTGAAGAGGTTGATGCAGTTCCTGGAAGGTGTGAGTTAATTGATGAGGAACAAGCATTTGGGGTGATAGTGGACTATGCTCGAACTCCTGATGCTTTGTCTAGATTACTTGATTCTGTAAGAGAGCTTCAACCTCGCAGGATTATAACTGGTATGTTTGAGTTTCTCTTGATTGATGTGGAAGATTTCTAATTTTTTTTGGACATGTTTAAATTAAATCAAAGTATTTTCTGCTAAGGCTTGAAACTGCATAATTATTCTCTTGCCTGGATTTTGAAGATTTATATTTAGGTGAAATATACTTTCATCATTTTAAATGTCACACTGTCTTTTTTTTCTTTTGAAGTGATTGGCTGTTGTGGCGAGGATGAAAGGGGGAAGAGACCCTTGATGACAAAGATAGCAACTGAAAAAAGTGAAGTGACCATGCTAACATCTGACAATCCCAAGAATGAAGATCCATGTATGTATTTTGACATTGGAATATATGCTATATCCCTGTGAAGTGCAATATACAAATATATTTGCATGCTTACAGCCAAATTTCATAAAATGTTTAGATATCAGGGCTTGTGAATCCTAACTATGCTATACTTTTTACTTTTTATCCAGTGGATATTTTGGATGATATGTTGGCTGGGGTAGGATGGACAATGCTAGAGTACCTGAAATATGGAGAGAATGACTACTATCCTCCTCTTCCTAATCGTAATAGGCTTTTTCTCCATGACATTAGAAGGATAGCTGTGCGAGCTACAGTTGCAATGGGGGAGGAGGGTGATGTTGTTGTAAGTTTTAAATCTTTTTTCTACATTGCATCTTATATAATATACAATTGAGCTTTAGTTAACATGATGCAGAAGTAGCTTAATTGAAAACATTTTGGTATTGTATCTGGAAAAATTGAACAAGATGTGTATCAAAGTGGTATTTCAACTAAGGAGATTTCCCAAAAGAGGTTGCAGAGGAAACAAACAAACTATTTTCGAAGATGTTGGTTGAGAGACCAATTTAGAAGAAGCTTAAATTTAAATGCGTTGATCAAACATAGAATAACTATCGGTCATGATCCACAATTATAATCCCTTTTCACATGGATGAATTCTTCACTGACATTCAACATCCTCGTAGAATGGCCAAACTCATTTTGCTTTATGATATGTGTTTGTTGAATCTGAAAAAGTAAAATCCCAAAGCCATTACAAATGGAGTTTAATGACTTCCTCCCTTTCCTTTAGGCATTTGTTCTGAAATGGCTAACTAAAACAAATGTGTTCATTGTGGGTTGTGGTTTGTGAATAAGGGTACACTTTTATATGCATGGTGCAGGTGGTTGCTGGTAAAGGCCATGAAACATATGATATAGAAGGTGAAAAAAGAGATTTCTTCGATGACCGAGAAGAGTGCAGGGAGGCATTGCAGTATGTTGATGAGCTTCACCAAGCTGGAATAGATACAAGTGAATTTCCATGGCGGTAATGTCAAACATTTGCTGCTTTTAAATTTTAATGTGTTCTCTTAACTGGCATGGCTAAAGCTAAAACAAATAAAAATAAGAATTTTCAGGCTAGACAATAAAAAAATTAAAATCTTTTGTTATAACTTTGTTTTGTCTCCCATTTATTACCGCAGGTTACCAGAGAGCCACTGATACCAAAGGTTGCTGTGCTAACAATGGATCAGCATCACTTGTTTACCTTAGTAGGCAAATGAAGCAGGTAAAAAGAAATGGACCTTTCAGTTGTTTCGGGGGTCTTTCTCTGCAGGAGCTTGGGAGTCAACCTGGTAAAGATGGGATTTAAAGTTTGACTGGCTACGTCTTCCAGAGTCCAGCTTAAATTTCCAACATGGGCAGAGTACAGCTTTATCCAGCCTCTTGTTTTTGTTTATATGGCCAATTCTAATTCCCCGCGGCCTCCATGCCACTGTAATTGTAATTCTATGTGTTATAGAGTGACATAATAGTCCTGCATCCTCCTTGGCAAATATAAGATTAGAAACAGAAGTCTTAATTGAGCTTCTTGTCCAATTAATCAAGCTAAATTATCCAAGACCAGGTATGATTGTACGATAAAGTAACTGTTCTCTGAAGATTAGTTAGGTCGACATGATCTATTCAGTGATAATGAAGTGAGCGATAAGGCGTGGCCTGCAAATTGAGGTAAATATCGAAAATGCCTATTAACTAAAAGCTTGTACCAAAGAGCCATTCACTTGCACCACCACATCAGACAGCTTCTGCAAGCTTTACTCTGCAGATGCCCTTTGAAGCTCATCAAACGAAGTTCAAAAAATGGACACATGTTTGATGGTCGTGTATAAAAATACCTTTCCAAAATGATTTGCACTAGCCATGACCACTGTAAGGGCTCCCTTTTGACTCAAGCTACAGAAAGACAGGTTAGAAATATAAAGTGAATAATCTACCTTCGCAATCCATTTGAAGTGAGTGAATTATTGTTGTCTTTTTTCTTTACCATTAAGCCAAAAACTTTTGAAAACGAAACTTTGAAATAAACAGAGACCAAGAGAAAGAAAAGAAGGAAAGAAGATGAAGAACTCATAACATAAATAAAAGAGAAATTAGTGAAGTGCTATTTATACTAGGAGCATGCAAGGCAATGGTAGATTTACCTCAATGGTTGGGGTTTATGAATCGAGTAATGTTGATTAGAAACTACTTGCATGTGAAATTGTGAATCTAATAAATTAAAAGTAAAAAGGATATTTTGCTTTTTGAATGCAACTTATCATAATTATATTAAAAGAAAATTAGAAAATATCATCGGCTAAGTCAAGCAAATTGCCTTTGATAATAGAGTATCTAGTTTTTGTCAAGTATCTAGTCGACAAAGGGGCCACTAATGCTCAAAGATGATATAGTGTAAGGGAAATGCTGTTGTATGTACACTTCTCATTACTCTTATTTTTGCAAAAATAATTAATTTAAAAATATATTTTTGGAATATTCCGGAGACATACTTCCGTAAACATGCTTGTAATTATAGGAAGAAGTATGTATGTGCTTGTAATTATAGGAAGAAGTATGTATGTTGTGTAGAAATTATAGACTATTTTGTTTATTTTAGGAATTACAGAGTGGGAAGATAAGCTTGATTTGATGGTCTATTATGCCAATTGTAACATGACATATGAGCTTGAATGAAAACAATGGTACATCCATTACATACATGTTTACGGAAGTGCAACTTCAAAAATATTTTAAAAATGTATGTTCGGATTAATTTTTGTAAAAATAAGAGTGGTTCACTAATTTATGCTAAAGAGAATGTAAAAAAGGTGTGTCTAGAGATGAATCTTTGAACACTAGGGATATTTGAGAGATTTTATGGTGGCGTGAGAGAGCACATAAAGGTGGAAAGAGAAATTCTCTAGTGTAATCTTGTGTCTTAGGCTTATGCGCTCTCCATTCATGGGAAAAAAAGGAATTATGCACCCTATGTATTACTATCACACCTAGTGGGAATATAATAATACTCTCAAATTTCAAAGACGCGTCTCCAAAATACATCTCCGTGATTATTACAGAGAAACATCCCCGAACATTGTTTGATAAAAAACGCGCCAGAACTCTTTCTCTTTTCCCACTTCTAAAAAACACTCTAAAGTTTATCAAACTCTCTCAACTCACGTTGTCTCAATATCAAGATACATCTTCGGACGTTGTTTGACCAAGGCAACCAAAGAGGTGGTGTTGCAAATAGAGGAAGAGGTGGTGGTCGAAAGTCTGAAAAATGTCACATTCAATGTTACAATTGTCAGAAGTATGGTCACTATTCGAGTGATTGTCTAGAGAAGCGAAATAATCAAGAAAGTGATGCAAAGTTCGCTAAGTATGAAGAAGAAGAGATGTTGCTGATGGTCACAACAAGAGATGAAGAAAAATTCAAGGATCAATGGTACTTGGATTCAGGATGTTCATCACACATGTCTGGAAGGAAAGATTGGTTTGTCAATCTAAAGCCCTCAATGAAGAACATGGTGAAATTTGCAAATGATAATACTCTAGCAGCTGAAGGTATTGGAGATGTGATGATCATGAGGAAAGATGGAAAAAGGTCAGTAATTTCAAATGTGTTATACATTCCAGGCATGAAGAGGAACTTTCTTAGTATAGGACAGTTGGTCGAAAAGAATTACAAAGTGACAGTCGAAGACAAGATGATGAGAGTTGACGACGCGAATGGAAGGTTAATCTTGAAGGCTACTATGTCCTAAAATAGAACCTTCAAGATCAAACTTAATGTGATGGAGCACAAGTGCCTTTCGACTGCAGCTAGCAGAGATAAATGGATATGACACCATCGACTAGGTCATCTCAACTTCAGAAACATCAGAGATTTAAAGAGGAAGAATATGGTTTCAAGATTGCCAGAAATTGACATTTCAAACGAAGTGTGTGAAGAATGTGTGCAAGCGAAGCAACCCAAGAATAGCTTCAGCAAGGATGCAGGAAGCAAGTTGAAGGTTGTTCTCGAAGTCATATACTCTAATGTATGTGGATCAATCCAGGTGGATTTGTTTGGAGGTAATAAATATTTTGTCACATTCATAGATGATTTTAGTCGAAAACTGTGGACCTACCTGATCAAGAAGAAAAGCGAAGTGATCGAGGTATTTTCCAAGTTTAAGTCTATGGTCGAAAAACAAAGTGGTTGAATGCTCAAAGTTTTGAGAACTGGTGGTGGTGGAGAGTATGTATCGAAAGACTTCGACAAGTTATCTGAAAAAGAAGAGATTGTGCATGAGGTGGTGCCACCCTACACTCCACAGTAGAATGGGACTGCAAAAAGGAAGAATCTAACCATCATGAATATGGTTCGAAGTATGTTGAAAGACAAGAATTTACCTAAAGAGTTTGGGGTGAAGCTGTGTCCACTGCAACTTATATTTTGAACAAATGTCCAATGAAGAAGCTAGAAGGAATTAGTCTAGAAGAATGTTGGTCTGGTGTAAAACCTAGTTTGATTTATCTGAAGGTATTTGGATCTATTGCACATAGACATGTGCCAGATCAGTTGAGAAGAAAACTTGATGACAAGTCGAGTCAAATGATTCTAGTTGGATATCATTCGACATGAGATTACAAGTTGTTCGACCTAGTGAACAAGCGGATTGTGATCAGCAGAGACGTGATCATAGATGAGCTGAAAGAATGTGATAAGACTCAAAATGTCAAGAAAGATTCAGTGAGAATCTTGCTAGAAGAACAAAAAATTCAAGTCGAAAGAGAAGTTCGACAAGAGGAACTAGCAATTATAGATCAACCAAGTACAAGTACAAGCAAACCTCAAAGAACAAGACACATGCATGCAAGATTGCAAGATTGTGTGGTTACATAAGATAGTGTGGTTGATAACAAAGGTGAGTTGGTACATTATGCTTTCTATGCAGATATTGGACCTGTCAATGAAGCTGTAGCATTGAAAGATTCGAAGTGGGTGAAAGAAATGAACGAAGAAGTAAAATTCATCGAAGACAACAACACTTGGTCACTTGTCGAATTGCCTCAAGGCAAGAAGGAAATTGATGTCAAGTGGGTATACAAAGTGAAGATGGATCCTAAAGGAGAAGTAACTCGACACAAAATAAGGCTAGTGGCGAAAGGATTTCTCCAGAAAGAAGGAATTGACTTCGATAAGGTTTTTGACTTCGATAAGGAATTGGCTAGGATCGAAACAATCAGGTCGGTTTTTGGCTTAGCAGAAATAAACAGTTGGCACATATGTCAGATGGACGTGAAGTGTGCATTCCTGAATGGACCCTTAGACGAAGAAGTTTATGTTAACCAACCAATTGGATTGGTGAAACATAACAAAGAAAGAAAGGTGTACATGCTTCATAAAGCCCTGTATGGATTGAAACAAGCTCCAAGATCTTGGAACAAGAAGATTGATGGTTTTCTAAGGGAGAAGGAGTTTGTGAAGTGCACAACTGAACATGGATTATATGTAAGAAGAAGCAATAGTGAATTTCTTATACTATTTCTCTATGTAGATGACTTGTTAATAACAGGTAGCTGCAAGAAGGAGATCAAAGACTTCAAAGGTGGTCTCATCAAGGAATTCAAAATATCTGATTTGGGTGATATTTCATATTTCCTTGGCATCGAATTCTACAAGACTAGTAGAGGTTTGATGATGCATCAAAGAAGATATGCATGAGAAATTCTCAAGAGATTTGAGATGGAAGAATGTAATTCAACTTCGAAACCTGCAGAACCAAGATTGCAAATGTCGAAAGACTCTGAAGAAGATGACGTCGACCCAATCCAATATAGAAGACTTATTGGGTCCTTAAGATACCTTTGTCACGCGATGCCTGATTTAGCATACAGTGTGGGTATGGTAAGCAGATTTATGCAGAAGTCAAAGGTATCTCACCTAGCAGCAACAAAAACGATATTAAGGTATTTGAAAGGAACTCTTGACTATGGTATTTTATTTCCAGCAGCTGATAAAGGAAAAGAATGCAAGTTAGTGGGGTACACTAATTCGAGCTGGTGTAGTGATGCTGAGGATTGAAAATCCACAACAGGATATGTGTTTATGTTAGGTGGTGCACCAGTTGCTTGGAGTTCGAGAAAAGAACCAGTTGTGGCATTATCATCATGCGAAGCAGAATACATAATTGTTTCTCTTTGTGCATGTTAAGCAATTTGTATGCTGAACTTGGTCGAAGAAATCACATGTAAAGATCATGGAGCAATTACCATGAAGATCGACAGCATGCCAGCTATCAACCTGGCGAATAATCCGATAGCTCATGGTCGAAGCAAGCACATCGAAATGAGGTTCCACTATCTTCGAGAGCAGGTAGCAGACGGGAAGATGAATTCGGAACACTACAGAACTAAGAATCAGATTGCAAATATCATGACGAAGGGTGTGCAGGTCGAAGTATTTTGAAGTCTAAGAGCTATGATGAACGTTGATAGCTTAGACACAATGAATTAGGTGGTGTGTTGAAAGTAATTCCTTGTGCCGAAAAATATTTGATTTGATTTAGGAGTGTGGAAACAATTTGTTACACACATATTTGATTTTAGATTTAGATAGATTTGATTTAAATCTATAATAGAATATATTTGATTTAGCTTAGGGAGCAAACAAATCAAAATCTATAAATAGAGGGAGTAACCTCTATTTTTGTAATTCAATTCATTCACAGTATTTTACAGTTGTAAAGTGAATAATAAAGTTTTTCCACCGAGAAACTCTGCAAAAATTAATTCTTTCTTCTTCTTCTTTAATTGTTCATCGTTATTGTGCAGCGATAACAATCTTGTTCATCAACATTAATAAAAACTAGTAATAAACCCGTGCTATCGCACGGGTCTCGTCTGGATTCACATTACATTTATAGATTATTAAATTATTAAGTATGTTACCATGTTTTCAGTTGAGTATATGTCTCATGTAAACCATGTTGGCATTTAACTCCATATTTGTAGCAAGCGTCGGTCCTATCAACAAATCACGTCATGAACAAATAGGAAAAATTATATACTTCTTGAAATACATGGAAAATGTACATACTATATATTTTAATTCAAAATAGATTTTTAATTTGAATCGTAAAGTATAAGATATAAAGTTTACCAACTATCAAAGTGCTTGAAAGACTATGCAAAGTTCAGTTCATTGAGTCTATGATTAAACAAAAAGGAATGAGACCCGAATATATATTTACAACAGAAAACTACGTTAATTCACACAAGTTTTCCATGCGGTTTTGTCTTCAAATCTTTAAAATTGCGGGCTTTCCAAATTTGATATAAAACATTCGCAATCTTAAGAACCACAAAAACATTTTATGCAGACCAATTTGGTCAGAAACTTTAAGACAATCCTCCAAGTTACAAATATCAAACTGACTCAACATGTCTCAAGCCAATTCAAGATATTACGACAAAGGAAGTGAAAAAGATTCCTTGATGATTCATAATGCGTGAAACAAAGATTGCAAATAGAAGGAAACAATTATGTTTACTAAATCTTAAATTTAATCTCTCCATTATTCAATATTAAACAATAAATAAATAAATTTATTATCGTTTATCTTTAAAGAGTTGGAAATAAAATAAACTAAACAAATTAAAAACACATAAAATAAAATAATAATAAAAACATAAATAAAAAATAATATTTAATTTAAATATTAAATACAAAAATTCAAATATTTTGTTAAAATCTAAAATATGAAGAAAAATACATAAACAAAGTATGATTAAATCTTCATACTTGTTTCATCAACTTCATGAGCATATTCTTTTTAAAAGAACAAAATGTAAACATTGAATAAATGGTATTCATGATTAATAAAATTTATGAGTCAACAACTTGCAACATTTCGATTTTATTTTATTTTAATTATTACTTTTAATATGTAACATTTGTTTTCTAATAAAAATTTGGGCCTATAATGTATTTAATAACTCCTAATAAGTGGAAAGACACGAATAACATTGGTTTTTTACGGTAAACATTATTCCATTAATTGAAAAATCAATAGATATTACAAAGATCGAGACACATAAGATATAGGACATATATCATGTATAGTCGAAATTTCTAAAAGTATAAATTATATGAATATTAAATACATTAGACATAGTTTAATCACAAACTAAGCTAGAGTGCTAGAGTGCCGACTTATATCTAAAAGACAAAAGCAAAATATAGACAACATTAAAACAGACGCAAAGAAAATATGATAGAGTAATAAACAACAAACTCTAGAAGATTTATGATGGCTTTGAAGGCGAAAAGTTACCAACATCAAAGTGTTGGAACAGATACAATAAATAGATTACACCCACCATTAAAACAGATCAAAGAGTGCTAGAGTGCCGACTTATATCTAAAGTTAATGATATAATATTTTGAATTAAAATACACCTTTCATATTTTCCTACCAACTTTTAAGTATTTATTCGTATTTATATTAAATCGTACAACCATTTTTATAACTTCAATCATTTTTATTACCTCAATTATATATAGCAGCAACAAAAGAAATAGTTAAAAGATGTACATTAACCTGTGAATCTGAAAGTTCACATCTACCCGTGAATCCGAATGAGTTAACAAAACTCAAGAATAAAATCATTTCTGAGATATTTTTAGGTTAACACGTTAGATGAAATATTGAGAGGGAGATTTCTCTCTTTTGTTTGTAAAGGGAATTGAATATTTGTTTGGACTGAATGTTACCATGTTTATTTTATATATATATATATATATATATATATATATATATATATATATAAAAGTTTTCCAATTCAAATAATATTACCTTTAGATATTACTCAATTTTGCAAACCCAAAATTTATGATGACTTCCGTCAAATATCATTTTAAATCCTTCTTTTATATATTATATTTACAATTTTACAAACCTACCATGTATGATACCCTCATCAAATTTCAATTTTAAATGAATATCTAAATTAGAATTTATATGTCTTTTAACATTAGCTAAATTGTGAACATTGTAGCTCCAACAACAACCTTTGATTGGAGAAATTCTTCCCAAAATTTCGACGAATCGTGTCAACGCATATTCAACTAAATCAAGAGAAACACAAACAAGAAAAATCATATAGAAATGTTTGCAGATATGATATGATTTTCAATTTTAAAAAAATATATCAATAGCACAGGTCTTGTCTTGATTCACATTAGACGTCTATAAGATTATCATTTATAAAGTATGAATTGTACTTTTCAATTGGTTCATATTCACATAGTAATAAATATAGGCTAATAATATGTATTTACTTTTTTTAATCATATTCTCTAACTTCAATTATATTAAATAGTTGCAAAATAGAATTTTAAAACATGAAAAATTAAAATTAACAGTTTACAACTGATATCTCATAGATCCGTAAATAAAAAATAGTGTAAAATTATGATAGATTGACATGTTAGCAAAATTAAATGTTTGAGTCGTTGATGTCTTTCACAGTTTCAATCGATCGCGCCATTGATGTTACTATTTAGACCTGTTACAAAATCTGTATTTAGACCTGTTACAAAATCTGTATTAAAATGGACACAGAGAATCAAAATATGGGAATGAAGAATCATGCAATGAATAATATTCCATTTAATTATAATAGATCTAATTTGGTCATTCCAATTCCTTCCTCATTAACCGTGAGTCAAACATTAGAATTCAAATTCGGTAAAAAAACATTGGAATTCAAATATAAATAAATTAACCGTGAATGAAACATTGGAATTGGAATTCAAATATAAATAAAATTCAAATATAAATAAAATAAATTAATAAATCAAATAAATAAAAAATAGTGTAAAATTATGATAGATTGACATGTCAGCAAAATTAAATGCCAAATGAATATGGTAACAGCATAGTGTTGATTAGTCTATTATACCCTTGGAATAAGAAAAGTTATAACATTTAATCAAAAGGTTAGACTTGGGTCTATTATACCCTTGGAATAAGAAAAATTATAACATTTAATCAAAAGGTTAGACTTGGAATTTCCAGGTACTTTACTTTTAATAGATTGATAATAGATTCATCATAATTATTGGTGGATATATATATATATATATATATATATATATATATATATATATATATATATATATATATATATATATATATATATATATATATATATATATATATATATATATATATATATATATATATATATATATATATATATATATAAAATGATGACTTTTGTATAAAATAAAATAAAAATAAATTATAAATATCATTAATTAACTAATTAAAACCAAACTGAAACAATCAACATTAACTCACTTGGTCAAACCAATAAAAATAACATTCTTGCACATTAAAGTAGTCACAATATTTTTATTACATCTAATTGACCACCCACACCATCCATTAACATTCTTTAAATCCCAACCACAAGATTCCAACTAAGTAACACTTTCATTACAAAATATATTTCTAACAAAAAAAGAAAAATACGATCATGCAAATTTATAACTATTTAAACATAATAATAAATAAACAAATAAACATTCATCTCAAACCCTGTTTTAAAGTTTGACTATACATACACTTTCAGTATATACAGTTACAGTTACACACAAAAATGTGGTTTCTTGGTTGGAAAGGACCGTCGGGATTCTCAGCTTCTTCAACCGCCGATCAAGTTACTCACGGAATCGATGGAAACTCTCTCACTGCCATCGTCACAGGTTTGGTTTGGTTCATGAAATTTTGTGGTTGATTTTTGATATGTGAATTTGTGATCTGAATTTGGTGAATTATTTTCAGGAGCAACAAGTGGTCTTGGTTTGGAAACAACCAGGGTTCTTGCTTTGCGTGGTGTTCATGTTGTTATGGCTGTCAGGAATGTGAATAATGGTATGGATATCAAAGAAACGTTGCTCAAAGAAATTCCTGATGCTAAAATTGATGTTTTTGAGTTAGATCTTAGCTCTTTGGCGTCTGTTAGGAAATTTGCATTGGATTTTAATTCCGCCGGGCTTCCACTCAATATTCTAATGTAAGAAATTGTTAGTTATTGTAGTTGAATTTGTAGGACTGTATCAATCTGGTCCTTGTATTTGAAATAATATTCTTTTTTGTTTTCTTTTCAAGTAACAATGCAGGGTTGATGGCTACTCCATTCATGCTTTCTCAAGACAATATTGAATTGCAGTTTGCAACGAATCATTTAGGTAATGCGGTATTTGATTGCATAGTTTCCTCGGTAATATGGTATATGATATTGATTGCATTACTTTCCTCACATTACAACATATATCTTTCTTGACGGTACAAGTGAAAGTAAGTTGTTAATTCGTCTGTAGTTAAGGTTGTAGGGTTTAGGGTTTAGGAAAATTATTAAGAAAGATCTCGAGATTAATGATTTTGGTAGAAGCATGGTTCTAGATAGAATATTATGGCGAAAGTTGATTCATGTAGCCGACGCCAGTTAGTGGGATAAGGTTTGGTTGCTGTTGTTGAATAAGACTCAACAAAACTGTAAAGGAAATGAAGGTAATTTGCTTGCTTGTACTTTGCAGGCCATTTTCTGTTGACAAACCTTTTATTAGAGACTATGAAAAAAACTGTAAAGGAAAGCAACCAGGAAGGAAGGATAGTTATTGTATCATCGGAGGCTCACAGATTTGCATATAGTGAAGGGATTCGTTTTGATAAGATCAACAATGAATCAGAGTAATCATCTTAACTTTTTTATTAAATGTTAACCTTTCATGTTTAGTGTTTTAAGTTCTCAGAGATGTATAATTTCCTCCTTCCATGTCTGATTTTTACAGATACAGCAGTTATTTTGCTTATGGACAATCGAAACTTGCGAATATTTTACATGCCAATGAGCTTGCAAGGCGCTTGAAGGTATTAATCACAATTGTTTATGCAATTTCATATGATTCAACCTTATTTTACGCAATCTTTATTGCATCATGACGGTAAACTGTTCTTATTTAATGCAATCTTTATTGCATTATGACGGTAAATCGGACGGATCCAGAAATTTTAACACTGTTTAATGCAATCTTTTGGGACAACTGAGTTAGATGCTGCTGAACCCTTGCATATATGCCTTTGTTTGACAGGAAGAAGGAGTGCAAATAACAGTTAACTCTCTTCATCCTGGTACAATTATAACAAATCTTCTGCGGCACCATAGTTATTTTAATGGTTAGTAATTTAATTATTGCCAAAGCATGTCATTAAGTATGTTGTTGTGACACGTTACAAATCTCAGTCGCACAATTTAGATTAATGGCCGAAATTGTTTAAAATATAGTTTACTACTTGTGCAATTTGCTGATTGATCTGCTACGCATTTCCTCCATGTGTTTTACTTATGTTATTGTGTCACTTGATTTTTGCAGCCGTTGCTAATATGGTGGGCAAGTACCTACTTAAAAATGTGCAACAGGTATTTGTCACTTGCTCACTCAAAAATTTATAGAACAGTGTGTTAGGGTTACCTGTCGTGCATGCTACTAGACCAGATTTTTACTGATTGAATTGTGGGGGCATGTCTTTTGCAGGGAGCTGCAACTCAATGTTATCTTGCATTGCACCCACAGGTCAAGGGAATATCTGGTGAATACTTTGCGGATAGTAATAAGGCAAACCCAACCACTTTAGCTAAAGATTCAGAGCTGGCACAAAAACTATGGGAATTAAGTGTAAGTTTGTCTAATACAAAGTAGCTCTGAGGTTTGTTAGACTCAACTTGCCACACCGAAGCAAATTTCATATGTGCAAAAGAAAACAACTATTTGTATTAGAAAAAGCTTTTCAGAGATTTAGATGTGTAGTCATAAATTTTATACATCTTGAATCATTAGTTCAGGCTTTGAGATGGTTATTATTCAAATCAAGCAGTATATAATTCTTTTAGACGTAATCCCATTGCATTTCAGACGTTATTCAAAATATATGCAGTAAGTGGAGAAAAATATTGCTTGATTCAACTGTGATTGAGTTTGTCTTTACAATAGACATTTGTATATGTATTGGCACTACTACCCTTTGCAGCTACATTGAAAAATACAAAGCAGCGCAAAGTGTGATGTACATTTGCTTTGCCCTAAAAAAAATTTAAAATTTTTTTTAAACAGGATTGAGAGCAGCCACTTTGAAAAATGAAAAAATTGCTATTGTTCTACTGCTATAATCACAAGCCATTAGTGCGACCAACCACTGGTGCACTTTACTTTCGATTTGGCCGCACATTATCTCTCTCCCGCTGCGGTCGAGGCACACAATTACTTGACCTCCCATTACGAGATTCTCTTGGGACACCCTCTACGGCCCTCCTACTATGGTTTGCAACAGCATTATTTTCAGGTGAAATTATATCTATGAGCCTCCTACTATGGTTTGCAAAAGCATTATTTTCAGGTAAAATTATATCTCCGGCCCTCCTACAATGGTTTGCAAGAGCATTATTTTCAAGTGAAATTATATCGCGACGGCAGCAAGGTTGCGTATTTCTTTGAATCTGACCATGCTTTGAACACTGACATTGACAATCTGCGCCTCCACTTGACTGAATGGCGGGTTTCGTATTTATTTGTAACCGACCTTGCTTTGAACACTGACATTGACATGCTGCGCCTCCACTTGACTGAATGGGGGGTTTCGTGTTTCTTTGTAACTGACCTTGCTTTGAACACTGACATTGACATGCTGCGCCTCCACTTGACTGAATGGGGGGTTTCGTATTTCTTTGTAACTGACCTTGCTTTGAACACTGACATTGACAAGCTGCGCCTCCACTTGACTGAATGGGGGGTTTCGTATTTCTTTGTAACTGACCATGCTTTGAACACAGACATTGACACTGACCATGCTTTGAACACTGACATTGACAAGCAGTTCTTCCATTTGACTGATTACCAGTAGGAGATTTCTGGATCATAATACCCAGAGCTTCATGAGGGAATATAGGTTGTTTTGTTGGATAGTATGGATTTGTCCCACATCTACAGATTTCCGGAGTAGAAGGGCCAGATGCGGTATGAGGATTACGCGTTGGAGAGGGAGATATCCTGCTATTTGGATTCATATATCTGGGAGGCACACGTAGTACATCAGATGGCGAAACAGGACATGAGACAATCCTTCCTTTATGAGCATAACTGAAAACAAGGGCAAGAAAAACTGAGTAAACATCTCCTTTCATATTAAAGAACTTTTAATCTAATTTTGGTTATAAATTTAAAATTTTAATTTGAGAAAGAGTGAGACACCTTGATTCATAACCGGTTCTGAAGTTTCTTGCTGGAGGGATACCGCGGATAACAGCTACTTCTTCCGAGTCTAAACATACTGTATGTTGAGGCGATCCAATGGCCTATAAGAAAAGTTTGAAGTGATCAATAAAGGATGCAATCACGCATTCTGTGAACATGAAAGACAAACACTTTCGGGATATGCAACATATTATATTTCATTTATTTAACACCACAGAAAAATAATGTAACTGCAAAGAAAAGGATGATTTAATAAATGAAGGAATTGAATAAAAAGTGGTCAAAACACTTCAGTTGCTTTTACCAGTGATCTCATTGCATTTATAACGGAAGATGGAGATTCTGAAGGATCGACCGTCATAAATTGTCTTTCCAGAGAAGCACTTTTAACAAATGGGTGCTCCAGAAGTTGAAAAGCTGAAGGGCGATCTAGTGGATCCCTTTGCAAACAAAGCCTGACAAAACTTTTCCCATCTTCTGATAGATGATCTGGAATTTTAGGAAGTTCCCTGCTGTTCCCAATCTTAAACATAGCAGCAACCTGAAGCATTTAGTGTGAAACAACGGAAACAGGTTATTCAATCAATATTTTGTTTCTATACAAAGATTCATATATGTATACAAAAAATAGATTTGAAATTCAAAATGACTTCAAAATTCATTTACCCCTTCATATTGGCTCCAAGGTGGTTTTGTTGTTGCCATCTCCAGAACAGTGCAGCCCAAACTCCATATATCAACAGCAAGATTACAACCACCTGAATTTCTTATAACCTATATATATTTGAGAAAGTGACTCAAATAAGTTACTATGTACAGAGAATCACCGACAAAAAAATTTATGTGGATGCAGGAATCATTACTTACCTCGGGTGCCATCCAGTAAGGACTTCCTTTAAAAGAAAATGCAAGAGACTGCCCACTTATCTGCAATTATCCCGGATATAGGAAAATATTAGACACCACTGCATAATAGTTTAAGCATAGAGATAGTTTCTCCAGTCAAATTATCCAATCCCAAAGAGATTGCATAGTATACACATGAAGACGTCTTATAAATGCTCTTACATGCTTTGCCATCCCAAAATCTGCCAGTTTTATGTGTCCATTAGGATCCACCAATATGTTTGCTCCTTTGATGTCCCTGATCAAAACCGAACCAGCACAAAATGTTTTACAAAATTACAACATCAATTAAAGATGCTAAACATGTTACCATCAATCACAAACTCACCTGTGAACAGTGTTCTTTGCATGCAAATATGCAAGTCCTGAAAGGATTTGCCGGGTGTAATTCCGAATTGCAATTTCACCTAACTGTCCGTACTCTTGAAGCAGTTTATAGATAGATCCACCAGACACGTACTCCAAGTATATATAAAGTTTGTCGTCTACCTATTGGGTATAAAAATTAAAAAAGCAGTCAACACAACATGAATTTTTAAATCTTGATTGTGCAAGCAAGCGAACTTGAAAGTGAAATCATTTACTAAATGACAAGTTGACAACAATAACTGAATAAATACCGTTTCAGACCCATAATACTGGACTATGTTTGGATGCCGCAAATGACTTAGCAGTGCAACTTCCTGCAAATGCCATAACATAAATGAATATTCAGTATTAGACTAGACACACACTTGCTCCAAAACTATCCTAGGGTTTTTCTCAAAGAAAAGTAATGGAAATTGGGGGAAAGTCAACATGAGCATTCTTAATTGTAAACTAGACAAAAATTGGACTTCCCAAAAGAAAACAAAAGTGCGAGGCACATAAATAGTATTTCAACTTTCACCCAGTTAACACTAGCAAGCTTACTTGGGTAAGTTGTTGCGCACATTCCCGTGATTTAGGGTCATCTGAAAAAAGGGTTACCTCCTTCATTGCACACATCTCGCCACTTTCTCTACAAAAATCACAGGTTGAACTAAGCCAAGCTTAAAAATTGAAGGATCTAATGCAAAATTTCAACAAAAAAAAATGGATGGACAAAATTTGAAAAACATTAAATATCAATTTGGAATCAGGGCCAGAGTTGACATAATAGATAAAGAATAAAACATGGACAGATGCAAATTCAAATGCCATTTGCTTGGTGAGAATTCCAAAATCTCAACACACAAAAATGGATATGACTATACAAAAATAACAGCATAATACATATACATGCATCTGGAACACACTTAATACAAACCTGCTGAAACCAAGGTAAACATGTCCAAATGTTCCCCTTCCAAGCAAATGCCCTTTTGTCCAGCGTGAACCTGGGCTAGTTGAATTTTCTGGTCTGGCAGGACTTCTAGGGGCTGAAGGAGTTGAAGACACAGAATAGGTTGGAGAAAATGGACAAGGTTTAGTCACTTTTATTGGAGGAAGTGGTAACCGATGACTTTTTTGTTTACTGACATCGGGTCTTCTTGTAGGCAACTCTGCTGCTGCTCCTCCAGCCTTTGGATGCAGAGGACTGACATTACTGCTATGTATCCTGGAATTGGGGCCAGGGCTTGTCATCCTGGGACTAGGTATTGGGGGACTAGGTACTGGGGAACACTCAGCACTACACTTGTTGGGTGCCCTAAATGCTGACGGATCCCCACCAACAGAATTATTACTAGAATTATGGCCTGAAACTGGACTATAGCAGTGACCAGAAGCTATATCTGGATAAGGCTTCCCTGTCCATAATCCTGAATTTAGCATTTGCTCTGAACCAAATGCTCGCATTTGCTCTGGACCCAATGCTCGTTTTGGACTTCTAGGACTAGACATTGAACTATCTGGCGCACTGCAAAAACCACCTGAACGACCAATTTGCAGATGCAAAGGAACCCCTTTTGGCGAGCTAGACAGTGGCTTATTGTTGCACAGTTTATGACCTGGTTTTGAGGATGCTCTTGAGTTTCTTTGGATAGTAGTCTGTGACTGATCTTTGTTCGCCATACTTTACAAACATGGAAATAATTTTAGTAATTGAATGAACAGAAACTAAGGCAAACACATTAAGAGCATTTAAAAATATGTATCTAAATGTAAACAAACTCACCTTTTAGAAGTGTTGATGGTGGCTCTGTTTCTATTTTCACAGTCAGATGCCAGAGGACTAACAAGATGTGAATCAGATGAGTCGCCACTATCAATAGAGCTGTCACAGGAAACAGATGCAGTGACTAGATCTCCTTCCGCGTCTGTTAATGGTGGCTCTGTTTCTATTTTCATAGTCAGATAACCAGGTTCTGGAAGGGGAAAATATATAGATGGCCTAGATGTAGGATCTTCTGTGGCTCTTTCCAGTTTTGATGTTAAAATAACTCCAGAACTTGCATTAATAACAGTATGAATGGGCGAGTCTGGCACTGAGTATGGCCGAGAATAATGATGGTCTGCAAAACTTAGACAACGGGACACAGTTGGAGAGGACGATGATGATCTTGTTGAAGGTCCGAAGGATCTAGATCCCTTCTTTGAGACACTGCAATCATGTTTTCTTCTAGACCCTCCTGATTTATAGTTGCTTTTCACTTCTGAAACATTTTTCAATTTTCGCTGTATCATATCAAATATACTTTCCCGGGTTGTCTTCTTCTTCTTCACCTCTTTGGATGAAGACTTTCCCCACCATGGTGCCATGTCTTTGGAAAAGCTTGCACCAAATACACAGAAAAATTGAAAACAGGAAATACCAGCAAAATGTGAGTGTAATTCACGTTTGATGCTGCAGCTAAGTCATTGATGTAAATGTTTGAAACACTGAGTTCAGTAGATGGAGTCCGTTACACAATAATAATCTGCAAAAGAAAATTCCAATGTTAGTTAGTTCCCTCCAAAAACAAACATTTAATAAACAAAGTATCAAATACAAAAGTACAAGGACATTTGAAAGTAACAGATATCCTATAACGGTTCATCGCATCATCTATGTTCATTTAAGTCTTTGAATTCTGTCGCAGATTATGGAAGTTATTGAATCTCGCTACACGTTAGATACAGATATCATATCGATCATCTATACGGATATTATTGAATCCCGCTACACGACAGATACAGATATCATCTATATGGAAATTACTGAGTCTAGCTGCATGACAGATGCAAATATCATATAAACGATCATCTATACTGGAAATTATTGAATCCCGCTACATGAAAGATACATATACCATATGGCGGATCATCTATATGGAAATTACTGAGTCTCGTCACACGACAGATACAAATATCATATAACCGATCATCTATATGGGAAATTATTGAATCTCGCTACACGACAGATAAATATATCAAATATCAGACATCTCTCTATATTTACAAAGTCTATGATTTAGGGTGTAAGCTGCGACAATTACTGAATCCACTAACTGACAAACACCATATAACAAAACATTAAGGTTTAAAATAAGTCTTTGATTTTTATTTTCTTTTATCAAAAATATGTCTTTGATTTATGTTGTAGACTGTGGCAATTATTGGATCGCACTACGCGACAACATGCAGGACACATACTTTCGAATCCTAAATTGAAATTTAAGAGCCAGGAAAATTCTCTAATTAAAAATTAGAAAGCATGATGATATACGTATACAACAACTTCAACGCCAATCATCAGCGTTAGTTGATTTAGAAATTCAGTTAAAAACAGTTAATAATAAAGTGTCACTTGATGGCCAAACCACGGCTCAACCTTATCGAAAGTAATGCTCATTTTACATTTAGAACAACAAAAGAGTGATCCCACTAGCAAAGAAGCGATGCAGATAATTTAGAGTTTTTTCAAAATCGATAACTAGGCAAAGTCCACTATAGACTGATTCAGAACCCAACATGAAAAACACATACACACCTATGAAATATTATTGGGTTCTGAAATATTATCGGTTTTTGAACTAACTCTTTTTAAATTATTGGCATTTGAAATATTATTTTAACCAATGAAACTCGGACACCGGAAACACGACACCGACATTGAGACATCATCACCGATAATAATTTAAAAACATGAATAAATTAAACGTAATCACACGTGTCAGTGTCGGTTTTCAGACACATCTTTTTTCATACGTGTCGGTGCTGCATAGATTCTAACCACATCATGTTTTCTGCTAATGCAGTCAAAAGAAAGACAGTTAAAAATGGAATATACATTTGTCAAAAACCCTTTCCTGCTTCCTACTTTTTAATTATTGTACTTTAAATACAAAAATGTACAGAATCATAAATAATTAATTACCACCCCTTTCTCTAGAACAAAGTTGCCACCATTACAAACGAAAATTAGGTCTTTCTCCTATAGCAAAAAAATCTATCTAAATTTTTCCCGACAAAATGGCCATAATAATCACACAACAACAATGCAATAAAATCAAAGAAATTCAAATTCAGATCTAATTGTTCAACAAACTCTAGAGAATCAAAATGTTAACATCAGAAACGAAAATCACAAAGAATTAAACTAAAAATCAACTTCATCAGCAAGCAAATGTAGACTCATTGATACAATCATACCTACAGAAAATAGAATTCTTGTTCAAAATCAGCACCATACACATTCAAATTCTGAAACAAAAAGCATGCAAATAGCGAAAGGTTTCAACAATTACACAATGCTCAAACTTCAAATCATTACAAAACAAAATCAAAATTGCAGCAGTAGAGATAGATAAACACACTACGTAACCCTACTTATACTCACAGAGTGTGAGTGTATCTCCCAAATCAAAACTCCGAACCTTCTCCCAAACGAAGCAACGAACGGAAGTTGAAACGACAGAGAATGAAGAAGAAAAAGATTGAAAATGAGGAGGATGAGAATAATGGGATGAAAAAATGCAACACTTCAAAGTTTAAGTGTATTTTTTTTTTTTCTCTTTTCTAAAGCAATAAATTTAGTGGGAAATTATTAAAAAAAATTGATGATTAATAAATAAAAGAAAAATAAAAGATTCCGTGCGACGCGTGACTTGTCTGGTGGTCATGATCTCACCGTTGGATTAACCATGCGTGATTTATCACAACATCAGAGCTGTTAAAACGTGAATCAGGTGGCGAGTGCACTGGATCGTGAAACAGGAGATTTTTTTCCCATCTTTAACGGAAACTTACTTAACTACTCTATCTCTTACACGGTATATAGTACTACTCTTTTTTTCTTTTCTTTTTTGTTTTAATTAAATAAAATTAAATATAATATAATATTTTTATCTATGTAATACTTTATATAATATTATTATTTTGATCTTTAACACTTTATGTATTACTTTTTATTTTTTTATTTCTTTAATTATTATTTTTGGTATTAACTAAATTAAATTAAATATATTATATTATATTTTGATCTATAAAACTTTATATAATATTATTAGTTTGATGTATAACACTTTATATAATACTTTTCATTTTATTTTTTTATTATTATTATTTTAGGATTATGATCATTTATTGGCAATATTAAAATAAGAAGCATTCAATTTATTTGGGTTTTTATTCCTTTTCTTATAACTTTCTTTATAAGGTGTTTATTTCTATTTCTTTGTTTAATAATGTTTAGTAAGTATTTATGTGATTTTTTATATAAAGTAAAATAAATGAATAAAGTATTTTAAAAAGAGTGTTATTGATATGGAAATAAATATTAAGATTTGTAAAATTCTAGAAAAACTAAAGTGTTTTACTAATGTGTAATATTTATGAATTATTTAAATGAGATGAATTTATTTTTTTAGGACTAAAGGGAATGAACCGAACTATAATAAATCACTTAGTTTTGCCAAAAAGATTTGTTTTTTAACATTTTTTAACTTCCTTTTTTCTAATGCTATTTTTCCTTTCAAAAATATGATATTATCATAGTTTTTTAGATTCAAAAAATATATATTCAATGTTAAAATCACAATTGATTATTCTATTATATTAAATTTAAATAGTTTTTGTCTCTCACTTTTTTGAACAAAACAAATAAAGTGAATATTATTTTTTTAATTTATATTTTTTATTTATAAGATTTAATAAAAAATTTATACGATAATATGTCATGTTTTATAAATGATATGTCATTTACAAATTAAAATATTATTAATTTTAAAGAGAAAATTTATATAGAATTCTTTAAATGTGATTCTTATTATTTTTTAATAAAAATTTAATAAATATACTTAAATATTCTTTTAAGAATAAAAATAAGAAAAAATTGCATATGTGTAAGCAAATATTATACACTTGTCATATTTTCATTGAAAAATAATAAAAATTACTCTTAAAAAATTATATATAAATTTTCTCTTAATTTTAATTGTAAAATACGAGTGAAGAACAAAATAATTTGAATTTAAAATAATATTTTTATTTTATGAATCATTTAAAATAAATTTATCAGAATTATAATTAAGTTTAATTTTATTACAATAATTTATAAAACAATAATAGTTAAATATAATTTAATGTATTTTAATAATCACTTTTTGGTATCTAAATTAGGTTTCTAAAAGATTCTATTAATATTATAAAAATATTGTAAAAAATAGACTTAATATAATATATAATATATTATTATAGAATATTAATCTATTGAGATTAATTACTATGTACAGTTAGTGTAAAATTTTTTACACAGCTAGTGCATCATAACTATCTACTAATACTATTTAATAAATAATTAAAATAAAAATAAAATATAATTTATAATTTAACTGTTACGATTGAATGACGGTGTAAAACTTCTTTACACTGTCAATGTATTCCAATTAAATTTTAATCAGTTATGTCTAAAATATACAAAATTGTAAAAAAAAAATAAAAATTAGTAAGTATTATTAAAGAAATAAAAACCAACAAAAATAGAAAAATATTGTATATAACACTAAGGGTAAAATTTATCTACAATTTTTTAATAAGAAAAAATCTCATATCAAGAAATTATATAATTATTATATTTTTATTAAAAATAATATAAATCGAGAAATTGTATATAAGTTTTCTTCTTATACTAATACAAAATTAGATTATATTAAGATTAATATTTATTAATTGGTCATGCTCAGTTAAATTTTAAAAAAAAAAAAAAGAGTTTGAAATTCAATTCAAACAATTTTCACAAAATATGATAAAAAATACAACTAATATTATTAAGGTTTTTTTTTGTCTTCGCACTAGTTACTGACCCGCTTAGTGATAAGAAAAGACGTATTTTTTTAATTACATTTTATAGAAGTTTTTTTTACCATTGGAACTTGAGTTATTTGGTTTGATGTTATTAAGTTTTGTTCGTGGTGATTTATATACTTTTTTGTATTTTTTAAAATATTAAATTAGTTTATGTTTAAAATTTATAAAAATCAAAATTAAATTGAGTTCTTAATCATGAAAATTTAAAAACCAAAATTAATTCTAAACATAGAAATAAATATCCATGTTAAACATATTTATCTATCTATTATTACTAATTCCTAAACCGTATGAATACAATTTAATCTAATCTTAATTTTCACCATTAAACGAATTTTTCGTCTAAGTGATCAACACATTTTTATTGATTTAATATATTATTTGTTGAGTATAAAAACTAATTGTAGTAGTATAATTAAAGGATATGAGTTATTCTATATTTATATTGTATCTGATTAGAAGGTTCGTTAAGACCCAAGTTGTTGTTGTGGTTGAAAGAGATGGGGTACTTGTAAGATACTCCGATGCCAAAGTAAGTGAGGACAAAAGGAGAGAGCAAGTAAGTGAGAATGGAAGAGAATAGAATACTTGGCCCTCTCGAATGAGAGGGTATTTATAACCCCTAGCGCTGGACCAAGATCCAGTTAGTGGGTAGTTTAGCAAAGCCCACTAAGGGACTATCAGGGTTTGCGTGAGCAAGAAGTCCAGCACGTGGCCTCCTCCCTGGTCTGTTGCTTCGTGATACGCGGGGTGCTTGACCTGTTATTCTCGGAGGGCAGGCGACGGTTGAGTAACTGTTGGACACGTGGCTCTAATAGGCATGTGGGGCGATCCATAGCGGTTATGGGCAGATGGACCTTCGAATCCTTATGCTCATTGGATTGGGCCTCAATGGCAGTGGGCCAGATGTTGGGCCAACCCAGAACAGGAGCCCCCCAAGTTATCGTTCTCGAAGAGAGCGATGACTTTGAGTCGAGGAGATGCCCGCAGGGGCCCCGCTGGTGTCGCTCTCCTCATCGGGGAGATCGACATGTCCATAGCGTGAGACATGATCGAATTAGATCGGATGGATAACCGTGGGGACGAATTCGCCTTCGCTCCCTATTGTTGGGACAGATAATTGCGGGCACGAATTCGTCTTCGCTCCCCTAGGCATAATGAGAGACGGGGACATGGTTGTGAACAAGTTGTGTGGCTTTATACGCCAGCTTAGGGGTGACACGTGTTGATCCTCAAGCCACACGTCCTGCTTAGGGAGGTGTGTGGAGCTCCATAGGGTGTGAACCTTCGCATGCCCATGGATATTTGGCTATAAAAGGCCTCTTAGGGCTTCATTTGACTTATTCTTCATTTAGTCTGTCAATTCGGATACGAACTCTCCACGCGAAGCTCCAAGAATCTCCAATGTATTCCCAAAAGATGTCTACCAATTCCAACAATGCAGGTAAGCATCCCTCAAACTCTTCCTGTTTTTTCTCCAGATTTGGGCTTTGGGATAAAATAGTTGCGAAGATTTATGATTCTCACGGGGACTATCATGAATATCTCAAGGAGATATGTGGGTAACGCGTGGATAGTCATGAATCTCACGGGGAAATGTGTGGATATCGCGGGGACAACCGTGAATCTCTCGAGGGGATGTATAAATTTCTCGGGGATAATCATGAGTGTCCCGAGGGGATACATGAGTATCGCGTGCATTGTTATGAATATCAGGGATGGATGTGTGAACATCGCAGGTGTTTTTGAGTGTTGTGGAGAGGTGTATGCATATCGTAGGGATGTTGTTCCGCCTGTCTGGTTGAGTCCAGGGGTTAAAGGGTTGAGTTGCGGGCAATCCCACGAGGCGTTTGTTACGCCGCACATCTCGCCCTTTCACTTGACTTGCGATGGAAGGGTGAATTTGATGACGTCGAATTCACTTTTCTTTCGCTGCTTTTCAGATATCGGGGTTCGGCCAACCGAGGATCCACACGGAGAAGGCACGAGCAATCATTGGTGAATTCTTCTTGTTGCAGATCTCCCGTGGGTTGCGCCTGAAATGAGGGATTTTCGATCTGATTTTGTCGTCGACCCCTCTTCGATTTTTAACGTTATCGAGGATCTGGATGAAGGTATGGAACCTTCATGGGCACACTAGATCCCCGAAGATAGCAGAAGGATATGCTCCTCCTACGCGTCAACGAGGTTCCCCATGTATGAGTTTGCCTTCTGGGAGGCGGGGATTCGTATGCCGTTTACGAGTTTCCAGTCTGGGGTGTTCACATGGCTGGACTTGGCCCCTTCGCAACTCCATCCAAATGCCCTGGCTTTCATGAGGGTTTTTGAACTTGTCTGCCAGTACCTTGATATTGGGGCCACTTTGCCCCTCTTCTTCCGAATTTTCCATCTTCAGCGGTAGATGGTCGGCGATAAGTGCGCCTGGGTGTCGCTAAAATAGTCCAGGAATTTGTTTCGACCGTACCTGGAGTCTGTTTGAGACTTCAAGAAGCGCTTCTACGTGGTGAAGCCTCTTACTAGGGAGGTCGAGGACACACTCTTCATCCGGTCTGTGGAGGCCGATGAGGAGGGCAAAGAGGGGGAGAGACTGAAGGCGAGGTTCCCGCTGGAGTGGGACATAAAACATTACAACCGGGGACTTTTCTACTCCGTAAAGCACGAGAAGTTGGACATGCAGGATCAACTCTCATACGAGAAGCTGGAGAATTATGTCAAAGGGTTTCGCCCGGCCATCTGCGTGGATCATGAGGGAAATGTCCTTCTGGATGATCACTAGGAGATTGAAATCGCCCGCCGATATATTAACACCAAGGCCTTGCTCGATTGTCCATCTGATAGGGACGCGATGAAACTCATAGGTAATTTCCTCGGGGACCGTCGGCGGTCACCGTTTATTTTGACTACGCATCTGTTTTCTAACTTGTTTTATTTTTGTTTACAGCTCGAATGGTGACTATGGAGGAGCGCATGCTGAAGTTGAGGCAAAAAGTTGCTTGTGGTCCAACCAAAGATCGCGTTGCTGAATTACAGGAGCAAGCGAGGAAAGGTGGCCAAGCGGCCGAATCTACTCTTTCCCCCGTGTCCTCTCCCGAGCTGCTTATAAAGAGGAGAAGGGGGGAGCGTCTGAAGCAGGGTGTCCAGGGGACGTCGACTGTTTTCGGGGAGACCTTCCTGTTGCCCCTGTGTTATGGTAACCAACAAATTTTTGACAATGAGAACTCCCTAGGGGTGCACGAAGCTGAATGGTACGTCATCCTCACTTGTGATAAGAAGACTCAGAAGCAAGCCCTCAATGTCGGCGTGGCTGCTATTATGAGGGTGCTCGAGACTGTGCTTACGTTGAACGATGATGTCGCCTCTTCCAAAGCTACCCTCGACGAGGCTCGTGCCCGGATGTATGAATTAGAGACCCAAAACGGGGAGTATTACAATGAGCTTATGAAGCTTTGAGGGCAACATGATAGACATGTGCAACTGGCTAAGGAGTTGAACGAGCTGAGGTTACAGGTGGACCCCTTAACTAAAGAGAGCAAGCGGTTAGTTGCCCGCGTGAAAGAGCTCGAGAAGCAGATGGCCCCGGCTGAGGACGAGTTTGTCGATGAGCAGGCTCTCTCTTCGAGGGTGGATCTGGTCGGCAGGATTCGGGTGCTCGAGAATGATATTGTGGAGGCGCTCTCTTTTGGGTTTGACCAAGCTGTTCTCCCAATACAGGTAGTCAACCCCAGAGTCGACCTTGTAACCTTTGGGATCGGTCCTTTCCACCGAGTGGTCAACGGGCAGATCAGGTCTCCCCTTAATGTATAGAAGGTTTCCTTTGTAAAGTTTGTTGGACCTGCGTGCCATTTTATCTTTGAATATATTGGGCTAAGTCCCAACACATTTAGTTTCGGGCCTGAGCCCGTTTTGTAATATTTTGTCGGCCTCAGTGGTTGACTTCATTAATATTGAATCGTTTCGTATGTTCGACATATTTTATTATTTATGCTTGGTTATTTTATCTATTCGACCTTGTTATTGCTCTTAGAGCACATGCCGAAAAGGAGGTCTCGAAGGCCTCCAGGCGAGGTCGTAGTCGCGTTTGGGACTCTAGCATCGGGGTGTGAACTGTCCATCGCGAGCCGGACGTCCTACCACAGGTACCTCATTGCCTGTGGGTCTTGGTCAAGGTTTCTGCATCGTGTAGAGGCTCTTCTCAAGGATACTCGAGGAACCATCTATTCGTGTAAGTTTTGGTGCACATTAGTACCATTATGTGGCCCAAGGTCGAGCTGCTACCCGTGGTGGAGATGACTCGTCGACCACTAAGTTCCTGGAGATGTGACTTGGGAGACTTAGTTGTAGTATTGTTTTAGCTTTGTAGCGATCCAAGGTCGAGGGAGTTGTACTCCGGCTAGATTTTCTAAAAAATACGCCCCCGTGCCCGTTTTGCCACGGACGCGGTAGGGGCCCTCCCAATTGGCGTCCAACTTCCCTTCACGAGATTCCTTTTGGTTCCTCTGTAGGACCAAGCTGCCAACTTTAAATCCTCGCTTGATGACTTTGGTGTCGTGGCGCAAAGTAATTTGTTGTTTCAGTCAGGCCTCCCAGAGAGCTGCCCCTGCTCGGATTTCTTCGATCAAGTCCAGCTCCTCGTGTAGCGCTTCATCATTCGTTTCCTCGTCCAAAGGGAATTTGGTGCGTCAAGATGGATCCCTAATTTCCACGGGGATGACCGCTTCCATTCCGTATGTTAGTCGGAAAGGAGATTCCCCGGTTGTTGAATGAGGGGTCGTACGATAATCTCACAACACACTGTGAAGTTCCTCGACCCATCTCTTTTTGGCTTCGCCCAGTCGCCGTTTGAGTCCTTGTAATAAGACTCTGTTGGCAGCTTTGGCTTGACCGTTTGTATGGGGATGCTCAAATGAGGTGAAGTGTTGTTTCGTGCCCAACCGCGCGACGAAACTGCGGAAATTCTGGTCGGTGAACTGTGTCCCGTTGTCCGTTACGAGTGTTTGCGAGATGCCGAAGCGGGCGAGAATGTTTCGTTTGTAGAAACGAAGGATGTTAAATGAGGTGATCTTGGCGAGGGCTTCAGCCTCTATCCACTTCGTGAAGTAGTCGACAACCACAATGAGGTATTTATTTTGGTAGGAGCCTTGTGTGAATGGTCCGAGAATGTTCATTTCCCACCAACTAAAAGGCCATGGGGAGGTGAGTGTGGTGAGCTCGTGGGGTGGAGCGACGTGCATGTCCGTGTGGCGCTGACACTTGTCGCACTTTACGTGTTCCTTTGCATCTTGTTGCATAGTGGGCCAATAGAACCCTGCCCATAATGTCTTTCGGGCAAGAGATCGTCCGCTCAAGTGTTGGGCGTTGACGCCCTCGTGTATCTCGTGCAACACGCCAGATACTTTGGACTCCTCGATGCACTTTAGGAGGGGGATGGAGAATCCTCGTCGATACAAGCGTTGTTCGAGGACGACGTAGGAGCATGCCCGATGTTTAGTAGTGGTTGCTTCCTTCTTATCCGCGGGCAGTTCTCCCTTGGTCAAGTAGTTGAATACTAGGGTCATCTAACAATCTGCGTCCCCGATGTCGTGTATGTCGAGCAATGTGGTGGACTTCTCAATGCTCGGCCTGGAAATGGACTCTTGGATTACGGATTTATTCCACCTTTCTTTTTGGTGCTTGCAAGTTTTGACAAGATATCGGCTCGGGTATTTTGCTCTCGGGGAACGTGCTTGATTTCTGCTCGGTCGAAATTTCTCATCTTTTCCTTGTCGAGGTTGAGGTACTCGATGAGGTTATCGTTTTTTGTCTGGTAATCTCCAAGGACTTGTGATGTGACGAGCTGGGAGTCCGTAAAAACTTGGATCTCTCGTGCGCCCAGATCTTCGGCCAGTCGTAACCAAGCGAGTAACGCTTCGTATTCGGCCTGATTATTCGACGTCGAGAATGCGAGGGTGAGGGAATGCTCGATGATGACCCCCTCTTCATTTTCGAGGAGGATTCCCGCCTCACTTTCTGTCGATTTTGATGCTTTATCGACGAAAATAACCCACCTCTTGTCTCCGCTTGGAGATAGCTCGTAGGCGGTCATTTCGGCGACAAAATTAGCCAGCGCTTGGGCTTTTAGGGCCTTCCGACCCTCGTAATGGATGTCGAATTTTGAGAGCTTGAGGGACCATCTGAGCATTCTCCCGATCATGTCTAGTCGGGCTAAGAGTTGCTTTATATGCTGCTTGGTTCTCACAACGACAGTATGGGCAAGGAAGTAGTACTAGAGCCTCCTCGCCGCGGTGATGTGACCTTTTCGATCTGCTGATATCTGGTCTTGGGTCCTTGCAAAGCCTTTCTCGTGAAGTTGGTGCTTTTGCCCTTATTCTGTTTTGCGGATGAGGACCGCGCTCACAGCTTCATTCGAGACCGCTAAGTACAAGAATAGGGTTTCTCCCTTTTGTGGTCGTGACAACACTGATGGATGGGAGAGTGCCCTTTTGAGGTGGAGGAGAGCGTGCTCTCACTCCTCGCTCCACTCAAAGGTCGGGACTTTCCATAAAATTTTGAAAAAGGGAAATGCGTGCTGGGCGGATTTGGCGACGAAACGGGAAAGGGACGTTAGCATGTCATTTAGGATTTGAATGGATTTTTTGGAGCTGGGTGTCGGTAGTTCGGAAAACGCCCGACATTTGTTAGGGTTTGCTTCGATTCCCTGCTCGGTTAGGTAGAAACCTAGGAATTTGCTCTCTTTGACACCAAAGGTGCATTTCTCAAGATTGAACCGCATCCGACACCGCCGGACTTGGTCGAACACCTTTTTTAGATACGCGGTGTGATCGGTCTCTGTGCGAGAATTAACGACCATGTCTTCTATATAGACCTCGAGCATATCGCCAATATCTCCACATAAGACTTTGTTCATCATCCGTTGGTAAGTGGCACCCGCGTTCTTCAGTCCGAAGGGCATTACGTTGTAGTAATAGTTTCTCGAAGCCGTCATGAAGGTCGTGTATCGCTTGTCGCTCACCGCCATCGGTATCTGACTGGAACCTGAATATGCATCCAGAAATGATAAGTTTATAGTCGGCCGAGTTGTCAACTAGCATATCAATATTAGGTAAAGGAAAATCATCTTTGGGACATGCCCGGTTAAGATCAGTATAATCAACGCACATTCTCCACTTTTCATTAGATTTTTTGACAAGTACAACATTGGAGAGCCAAGTTGATTACTTGGCCTCATAAATAAAATTTGCCTCTAGGAGGTATTTTACAACTTTTTCAGCAGTCTTCGCTTTTTCGGGAGACTGCCTATGCCTACGTTGTACTATGGCTTTGGCGGCCGGATCTATGGCTAGTTGGTGACAGCGACCTCGGGGTCGAGTCCAGGCATCTTCGCGACGATCCAGGAAAACAGATATGCATTGTCTCTGAGGAAAGTTTTGAGCTGCTTCTTAGCCAGGTCGGAGAGCCATACTCCAAGCTTGACACAGTTGTTGGGGTCCTCGCCGAGAGGAACAAGCTCGAACTCGCCGTCTGGGATCGGGCGGAGGGGATCTTGGTCTCCGTTCTAACCTTCGACCTCTTTCTTCGTGAATTGGGTGTCGAGGTCGACCGAGTATACCTTGGGGCCTTGAGGTTCTTCAATCTGGGGAGGTTCAACACGAGAGTTGTCATGCTCGTCCCGCTTGTCGACTTGCTTTGCCCTTGGGTCCACCAAGGTCTGTCCTCTGGCGGCGACACTATGGCACCTTCTGAATGCTTTGATGTCCCCGTAGATGGTGGCCACGCGTCCCCTCTTGGTGTAGAATTTCATTTTGAGGTGGACGGTCGAGGGGACGATGGTAAGCTCGGCCAGAGTGATCCTCCCAAGAATTGCGTTGTATAGCGAGTGTAATTCTACCACCAAGAAGTGCACCTTGACCTGTCGAGATGCGACGTCCTCTTCGAAGGTGACGAAGAGCTCGACGTAGCCCCATGGTCGAGAGGTTGAACCGTTGAATCCATGCAGGTCAGACCCTACATATGGTGATAGGTGGAATTCATCGAGTTGGAGGCTGCAGAAGAGGTGAGCGTACATCACGTCCACCGAGATGCCCTCGTCGACCAGGATCTGATGCACCTCAAAATTTTCCATCTTTGCCTTGATGAGTGGAATGTGGGAGTTTGGCGCTCCACCAGGAAGCTCCTCGAGGTAGAAGGTGATTGGCTCGGATCTTCCATGGTACTGCTCGAGGGAGGCCTCGTTGATGGAAATTCTCTTATACTGCTCGAGCCTTCCGCCCTTGATCAGTGTTTCAATCGCCTCTTTGAGATGGACGCAGTCCTCGGTCATATGGTCGTGGCTCCGGTGGTACTGGTAGTATTTTGTCATGTCGGCTCCTAGTTTTGGGGGTGTAGGTTTTAGGCGTCTGACCCCTCCGTTCTTGAATTGTGTGGCCGAGCATTCGCCCAAGATCCGCTTGCGGGAAGTTGTCAGTGGGGTGTACTCTATAAAGCGCCAGAAAGGGCCGCGATACTTGCGGGCCTCTCGAGGCTTCTCCTCCCTCTGTTTTTCATCGGAGCATCGGGAAGATCTGGCTTCTTGTCGTCGGACATCAAGGTGTCGAGCGAAACCGGTTGATTTGCGGTTCCTCGACTCTCGAGCGTGATTTGCAACCTCTTTCTCTTCGTACGTGATGTACGCGATGTATGCTCGGGCTTTGTCAAGGATGGCATCGAAGGTAGCTAGGGGCTCGCTACCGACCTCTTTTCTAAAGTCTGTGTCGGGGAGGAGTCCCCTCTCGAGCAAGTACCTCTTCATATGATCATCACAGGGGACCTGGATGGCTTCCCTGTTGAAGCGGTCGATGTACTCTCTGAGAGTCTCGCCGCTTCTCTAGATAATGGCCTCTAGAGAGGCTTCCGTCTTCGGGTGCCTGCAAGAGACAGTGAAGGTGTTGGTGAACTGGGTCTTCGAGTCCCTCCAGGAATGTATAGACCCGGGAGGCAATTTTTTGTACCAGTCCATAGCTGTTTTTCTCAACATGGTGGGGAAAAACCTGCACTTGATAGGACCTCCGATGTTGAGGTAATAGAGCATCGCCTCAAAGCCGTCGATGTGGTTGATGGGGTCGTTAACCCCATCGTAGCTGGTGAGTTGGGGAGGTTTCTCCATGCCCCTGGGGATGGGGACCTCCATGATGCTGGAAGATAAGGGGTTGTGGTGGTCTTCTTTGTCGCTTCGCTCGAGGGAGCGGGACGGGGATCGACGGTGGCGAAGATATTTCTTGGAGGGTTCCCCTGTTCGAGGAATCCCTCCATGCTTCTTCCTCAATTCTTCTGCTCCGCGCTCTCTACGGGGAGGGGAATGGGTTCGCTTCCTAATGGGCTGTTCAACAGGATTCCGCTCGAGGACGGGTCCTCGACCTTTCGACCGACGGGTCAGGCTAAGAGTGTCTTCCCTCCTGGTCTTCAGCGGGGGAGTCCGGGTGCGATGTCTTCTTGGGGAGGGAAACTAGGAGTCTGGCCTCCGGTGTCTCCTCGACGAACGGAATGAGGTTTTCAGCATGTTGAGATGCTCCCCTTGTGAACAACATGAGGTTCGTCTGGTTGATGGTCGCGAAGAGGGCGACAACGGTAGGGTCTGTGTTGGCGGGCGGTTGAATTTCTTGAAAAACTGCGGGGTTGGAGACATGTTGATGGTGTGCGTCTCCCAAGTGTGTGTCTCCCCGGTGAGACCCTGTCGAGGAAAAAGCTGTGTGCCCGTCTCTAGGGGCATACTCGGGGATGTTGTTGTTGTTGACGTTGGCCAGATTGGCGAAGAGAGTGTTCTCATTAGCATTACTGGCTGGGTTGACCATGACGAAAGAGAAGAGTGTTTTGGTCTTTAGAATTAAAAAGATGGGGAAATAAGTTTTCCTACAGACGACGCCACTGATTGTACCTGATCAGAAGGTTCGTCAAGGCCCAAGCTGCTGCTGCGGTTGAAAGAGATGGGGGTACTGCAAGATACTTCGATGCCAAAGTAAGTGAGGACAAAAGGAGAGAGAAAGTAAGTGAGAATGGAAGAGAATAGAATACCTGACCCTCTCGAATGATAGGGCATTTATAACCCCCAGCGCTGGGCCAAGGTCCAGTTAGTGGGTAGTTTAGCGAAGTCCACTAAGGAACTGCCAGAGTTTGCGTGAGCAAGGAGTCCAGCGCATGGCCTCCTCCATGGTCTGCTGTTGCGTGATACGCGGGGCGCTTGACCCGTTATTCTCCGAGGGGAGACGATGGTTGAGTAATCGTTGGACACGTGGCCCTAATAGGCACGCGGGGAGCTCCCTAGCGATTATGGGCAGATGGACCTTCGAATCCTTATACTCATTGGATTGGGCCTCAATGATAGTGGGTCAGATGTTGGGCCAACTCAGAACAATATCTATCTATATATTATAAATATTAATGAGTTTAGTTATTCTAATCCCAAAATCCTAATCAACTTAAAATTTTAATATCAATCTTACTGTTTTCATAATGTTTTGCATAACTTGTAATATAGCCTTCTAAAAATTCATATGTTGGTCCAGAAAAATCTATTATTATTGATTTATTCGGTGCTATTGAAAAAATATTTCTTGATTCATGTGGTGTAGGTGCAAAAGTGCAATGGAGGATATAAAAATATTATAAGAAATTAATGACTTGAACATATTTTCTAGCGTCATCTCTTTACTTCTACTTTTTTCTTTTGTGTGTTCTTAATATTATTGATACTAGCGGAACATCTGTGCTTTCGCATAGGTATTGATGAGTATGAGGGCTTTTATCTTTAAAATGTAATAAACTAATAAAAATTAAAATAGAAAAAAAATAAAATCGTCTAAATCAGAAAAACAAAATTATTTTATGAACAAAATAAATATTTTAAAATAAAGACATATTTTGAAAAAAAATATATAATTGTGAAACAAAATGTGGTTTTACATAAATAATATATATTTTAATAATATTCACTTAATATCAATATTATATGCGTGTAGCATATCAATACTCCTGTGTTCGTACCATATAAAATATTAATAACATAATTATTTAAAACCAACATATCTTGTGTTTGAATTCATACATTGTTTTAAATATATTTATTTTGATTTTTTATAATTTTACAAAAAAATATAATAAGTTGTTTGTTCACACAATTTTTTGTCCGAATACTCGTGTATCCGCATGAATACGGATGTGTAATTTGTGCCTTCGTACAGGTACTAGACTAAAACGTGTGTTGTTGTTATTAAAACATAATTAAACTATAAATAAGAAAAATAAAATTATTGTATCAAAATAATTTATAATTTTTAAAAAAAATACATCTTTTTTTATAAAAAAAATTGTTATACATCAATAATATATTTTAACTTTTATATGGTATCTTAAAAATATTGTTTTTTAATTAAAGATAATTTTAAAACAAAAATAATGGTAACATGAATAATTGTACAAATTTATTCTATAACTAATAATTTAATAATAATTACCAAAAATGATTTAATAATTAATGATATCTTCTTTTGAAATATTAAAAAAAATGAATAACGCTTCCGTCAATAACCATACGAAATCAAAATTTAATTCTAATTATTCATTATTTTTCTATAGTCAAGTTACGGAAATGCGCACCCTTATTCTTTCTGCAATAAACAAATTACTTCAAAATATTTTCCACACACGAAATCAAAGAAGTATATTACAGAAAGAGAGGAAAACAACTTCTAAAAGGAAGACAAGAAATCTTTAAAAAACAAATCTATAAAAAAATGCTAAGACAGGTTCATATGTCAACTTATGTTTCTAATTGAAAACCTGATATAACGGCATGGGGTTCAATTCTAAATTCACATAGTAATAGTATAAATGTATCATTGCTGATAGTAACCTATTTTGATTCGGGAAAATCTTAATTGAAGCTTAATCCAAAGATACAGCAACATCAATTGCATCCTCTATTTCCAATATTTCATATGAAAAAGAAATTGAACCTGAAACAAAAATAGTATCAAGACAAACTCCAAATTTGTCCAGTAAACAAATGGCACCTAGTGAGAACCAATCAACACCCATCATATTCCGCTAACGAAAAATACAAATACATAAATCTAAAGCATACACTTAACCTAACCATCAAGTTTAAATGATACATGTTGATGAATATGATGTGATGCTTGTGTTTTTTCTATGTATCTTCATTTCCAAAAAGGGACAAACTAATCCACTTTTCAGATGAGGGTTGAATTAAGGACTTTCAGCAACCATATAAGCTTATGGATATACGTGACTCATCAAACATTCTACTATTTGAAGCAAGCTGCCAGTCCTCGACGGGTATCCAACTGTGATCATTCAGAGTTGACACACTAAACGAATACTACAAAATAATGGCATCGTCCAATTAAAGCTCTACAGCTCCAAGATTATAATCTTGGCAAGACTCCAATGTTTAGGTGCATTACACGAACGTAAAAAACTTGGCAAAACCATATATCTATCATATCTCGTGTTACTGTTCCACGCTCAAGTCAGGGCATAAACCGTGTCCCTGCATAATTGACATGTATCCAACCACCTAATTGCATGAGGATGCCAACTACCTAACAGACACCTCCATAATAACCTTCATAATGTTTTGCATAACTTGTAATATAGCCTTCTAAAAATTCATATGTTGGTCTAGAAAAATATATTATTATTGATTCATTCAGTGCTATTGGAAAAATATTTCTTGATTCATGTGGTGTAGGTGCGAAACTGCAATGGAGGATATAAAAATATTATAAAAAATTAATGACTTGAACGGATTTTGTAGAGTCATCTCTTCCCTTCTACTTTTTTTCTTTTATGTATGTGTGTTCTTAATATTATTGATATTAACAACTTCATATTTTATTTATAATCTTTTATTAAGTAGGTCGATGCATTGGCTTCAATTTAGTATTTATAATTTGAATTAATGATTTTTTAAATAAATAATGCTTCATTAAACTAAAAAATAGTGTTATAATTGAAAGAATTCAAGTTGGAATCGTGTACGAAACACTTTCCTTATAGTATTTCAAACACTCTTGATTTGTCTTAGAGTTTAGATGCAGGAATACCCAGGATAATTCAGCCTTCTCGAGTTTGCACAAGATGGATGAAAACTCAAATGTAGAAAAGAGTGTTGGAATTATTTCTAGAGGATATGAGAATTTTTTTATGAATTTTATGAATGTGGAATGAAGTATTTATACGCTACATTAGTATTGTTTCACAAGGCCTAAAACCCTAAACCCTAAATTGGTGAAATAATTCCTTTTTACCAAAGGTTATAATGTTTGGACTAGAGCAACATAGTCAAAAGTTGCATGGTTTCATTCTATAACACTTCATGAAGGTAGAAAAGAATGTTAATACAATTAAGTATCTTTCGATTTGAACTTAACCTTAGTAAGAATAATGCAAAGTTTAATCAGAATGTTAGGTAGTTATGCTTTGAACCATTATCCCTTGTGATTATACCAACGTTACCTTACACACATTTTTTAAGGGTTCTTTGCCTACATATCTCTCCTAGCACTATTTATGGCCATGTGTTTTTCCTGTTTTCATGAATTTTTCATGAGAGAAACTTCAACTGTCACTTTAAGACGACACCTTCTCGAAATTCATATAGGTGAAGTTCAATTTGTATCTTATTTCCTGAGATACATATCCTCTTCGATATATAACTTCAATAAGAGCTTGAAAAACTCAACTCTCCATTATGTAAAGGTCAACATTATCACACAATGTTGCACCAACTTCCGAATCAACAACTTGTTGTTACCCATTGAATCTTAGGTTAAGATGTATTAACTTTAGATTGGGTTGCTATCATTGTCGGAACCCTTATTTAAGGAGTTTCAATCCCATACCTATCGAGGTAGTCTTTACTAAGTCTCTGACCAGTGGCTTAGTAAATGAGTCTGCTAAATTATAGCTTGTTTGAATATATGTTAGTGAAATGATTCCATCCTTAAACATTTTTCTCACTAGAGAGTGTCTAAGACCTATGTGTCTAGACTTTCCATTGTATACTTCATTGAATGCTCTTGCTAGGGTGACTTGACTATCACAATGTATCAACACTTTTGAAACATTGTCTTTAGCTAATGGAACTTCCAACATAAGGTCCCTCAACCATTCTTCTTCTTGTCCAGCAGATGCGAGAGCCACAAATTGTGATTCCATGGTTGAGAGGGTAATACAAGTTTGCTTCTTGCTTTTCCAAGAAACCGCACCTCCGGTTAATGTAAATATCCACCCAGTTGTAGATTTGTAATCTCCAAAACTAGATATCAAACTCGCATCAGTATATCCTTCTATTATGGCAGGGAACCTACCATAGTGAAGGCCAAGATTTTTGGTCTTTAGAAGATAACCGAAAATCCTAGTTATGGCCTTCCAATGTTCATCATTTGGATTGCTAGTAAATCTACTCATTTTACTAACTGCAAATGCTATGTCAGGTCTAGTGCATTGCATTAGATACATTAGACATCCAATTGCACTTGTATATTCTAATTGGGCCACAATTCTTCCATTGTTCTTTTGAAGTTTGACACTAGGATCAAATGGGGTGCTTACTTCCTTTAAGTTTAGGTGCTTGAACTTATCCAACATTTTCTCAATATAGTGTGTTTGATTAAGTTCATAACCCCCACTATTTTGTTTTACTTTGATCCCTAATATGGTGTCAACTAGCCCAAGGTCTTTCATCTTGAATGTGGAGGTTAAAAATCTCTTTGTTTCTAAGATCCCACTCATTTCATTGCCAATGATTAACATATCATCAATATATAGACACAAAAATATTAAGATGTTTCCACGCACCTTTGTGTACAAGCATCTGTCACAAGAATTTGGAGTAAACCCATTTGAAAGAATGACAAAGTCAAACTTTTGATGTCATTGCTTTGGTGCCTATTTTAAACCCTATAAGGATTTAACAAGTTTGCATACTTTTTGTTCATTTCCAGGGAGCACATCTCCTTCGGGTTGTTCCATATAGATTTCCTCATTGAGATATCCATTTAGGAATGCTGTTTTAACATACATTTGATGAACAATAAGGTTTTTCAAAGAAGCTAGTGCAAACAATATTCTAATTGTCGTAGTTCTTGCTACTGGTGCATATGTGTCAAAGTAATCGACATCTTCCTTTTGTCTAAATCCTTTTGCTACTAATCTAGCCTTATAGATGTTTAATGTATCATTACTATGATACTTCTTTCTAAACACCCACTTACATCCAATGGGTCTTGATCCCTTAGGAAGATCGACAAGTTTCCAAGTGTGGTTTGACATGATTGAATCCATTTCGTCTTGGATATCATCCTTCCAAAAGGAAGCATCCCTTGAAGCTACTGCTTCTTTATAAGTTTTTGGATCATCTTCCACTTGAAGAATAATAGGAATCTTATGAACACCATTCTTGCAATTTACTTCAACTAAATAAAAGGAAATAAGTTGAGAATCAATTTTATTTGGTCCTAGATCCTTAGCTTTTCGAGCCCTTTTGCTTATCCTAGGTTCGGGTTGTGCTTCAACAATCCGCGGAGAATCTTTCTCACAAGATTCCTTATTCGTGGGATTCTCATATTCCTTATCCTCTGTGATAAGGTTTTCAAAGAATTCCACATCTATGGATTCGACAATTACATTGGACTCTAAATTTAAAAGTCTGTATGCTTTACTGTTGGGTGCATATCCTATGAAAGCACATTTGATCTCTCGAGGACCTAATTTAGTTCTTTTGGGATCCATATTCTTGTAACATTCTACAAATCCCTACACTCTAAAGTAACTAATATTTGGTGATCTTCCTTTCCATGTCTCATATGGAGAAATACCGATAGTTTTCAAAGGAACCCAGTTCATAATGTGACATGCGGATAATAACGCTTCACCCCACAAATTAAATGGTAATTCAGAATGCATTAACATAGCATTTATCATTTCTTGATTTCTTCGATTCTTTCTTTCGGCCAAACCATTTTCTTGTGGTGTACGAGGCGCAGAACATTCATGTATGATGCCATATTCTTCCAATATGCATCAAATTCTATAGAAAAGTACTCACCACCTTTATCACTTCTAAGTACTTTTATTCTTTTATTTAATTGATTTTCCACTTCTTCTTTATAAACCTTGAAAGCATTAAAAGCATCGTCTTTGTGCTTTAAAAGGTATACTTGCATAAACCTAGAACAATCATCGATAAATGTTATGAAATAATGCACATGATCATAATGCCATAGGTTAGCATGCCATTAAATTCACACAATTCATAATGCACATGATCAAGTAAGTTTGATTTTCTTTCAACACTTTTGAAAGGTTTCTTGATCATTTTCGATTTAACACATTTTTCCCAATTTTCAAAATCATGAATATTGCTTGAGATCAATCCAAATTTAATTAGTTTATTCATAGTACTAATACCAATGTGTGTTAATCTAGAGTGCCATATAGAAATTTACTCAACCATATAAGCAGAATTAAAAATTTCATTAATCATATTATCAATAGTACAAAGTTTGATCATTCCTTCAGCGGAATATCCTTTTCCTACAAATACACGGGTCAATATAAGTTTGCCCGATTCATATACAGATTTGATACTCGGTTTTCCTAACAAGTCTTCACTAACAAGGTTCCTATTCATATGAGGAACATGAAGAACATTAACAAGAGTAACTTTCTTTCCATAAGTGAAGTTTAGTTCGACGGAACTTGTTCCAACGACTTTAGATCACACTTCATTTCCCATCCGTACCTCTTGTCCATCATTCACTTTTGAATATGTTTTAAATGCTGCCTTGTCATAAGATACATGCACAGTTGCACATGTATCATACCACCATCCTCGTACCTTTCCTTTGACTTCCATAATTTCTCTTATTGTAGCAATTATGTCGTCATCAACATGGACAACATTAATCTCATATTTGTTATTGTTGTGCCTGCAGTCTCGAGCATGGTGACCGGGTTTGCCGCATGTATAACATCCACTTTTAGTACTCTTTGATCCGCCTGAATTTTTGAACTTATTATGTTCCTTCTTAGGGCCAAGATTGTTCTTCATGCCATCATGTTTTTGCTTTCCCTTTTTTAGTAACAACATTGGCTTTAAAAAATCCAGCGGACTCAGTTTTTTCTCGATCCTTCATCTCCTCTTCGATTCGAAGGTGTTTCTGAAGTTTCTGTTGAGAATGAACACTGGAATGTTGTCGGCTTGGAATCCAGCATTTTAAAATCAAAGTATTGAGATATTAAGAACTTTTTCGTACCTTCTTCTTCGACCTTAAATTTGAATTCGAGTGCTTTCCAAATTTCCTTTGCAAAAGGAGTATCAGTGTATAGATCATAAAGACGCTCAGACAATGTGTTTAGAATATGTCCACGACAAAGTAATTCGTCTTCCTTTAGTTTCTTTCGTTCCTTTTTGACTTCATCGGTGTCATCTTCTGTTGGTTCTGTAATTTATTCCAGATCATCATCTAAGACATATTGAATCTTCAGGGCAGTAAGGAGAAACATCATTTTATCTTGCCAACGAGTATAGTTTGTTCCGTCAAAATGATCCAACTTGGCAAGATCCTGGTTCATCAATTTTATGCTTGAGACGGTAGCGTCGGTGGCCATGATTTGAGATATTATAAGACTGTTATATAAAGCGTCGAAATTGAAAGAATCCAGGTTAAAATTGTGTACGAAACACTTTCTTTATAATATTTCAAGCACTCTTGATTTGTTTTAGAGTTTAGATGCATGAATACCCAGGATAATTCAGCCTTCTCGAGTTTGCACAAGACGGATGAAAACTCAAATATAGCAAAGAGTGTTGGAATTATTTCTAGAGGATATGGGAAATTTTTGATGAATTTTCTGAATGTGGAATGAAGTATTTATAGGCTACATTATTATTGTTTCACAAGGTGGCGACCCTTGGTGAAACAATTCCTTTTTACCAAAGGTTATAATGTTTGGCCTAAAGAAACATAATCAAAAGTTGCATGGTTTCATTCTATAACACTTCATGAAGTGTTTCTACCTTCCTTTAGTGGCCACTTGCACGCTCTGGTTTTATTTCTCTCATGTAGCAGGTTTTTGTTCTTTTTCCTTCTAACCCTAGCCACTTGGAAAGACTACATTATATCTAGCACTTGTTTGTTTCAATTTCCAATCAGTCCCGCTCAAAACCTCTAATGGGCCTACCACTACACCTCTCTTTTACTACTTGCCACATACTATTTAACCCACCTATTTTAATTATTATTCTAATAAACTAATAATACTTTCTAATATAACTTTCTCCAGCTAAATTAACCATTTACCCGATTATCCAATTATCAACTCAAACAACATATTCAACGAATATTAAAAAAATACTTGAAATATTTAATTAAAACAATTAATTAAATACGGGTGTTACAACCTAAACATCAGCCTTAACAATGTCCTAAGTGGCCTTGAAAACCCCTGCACCATAACCATACATCCCATGGGCTTTTTTTATTACTAATCCATTTAAGGGCATTCTCAATCTCTTTGTACATTCGAGAGTTGATTTCCCTTTCTCAAAATAGGAACATCAATCCCCTCTAACTACTATCTTTCCTTACCCATCAAATTGCTATAGAATTTAGTCACCTTATCTTTAATATCGTCTTAGGTAGCCATTATTATCCCATCATCTCTAACAATACCACACTATGAATTATGCTCGCTCTTTTCCCTAAGATGTGCATAAAATGTGTTATTGTCCCAAATGTAGTAGTCACCCACACTATCCATCTCAAACAATCCAACATACTCCATCATATCAACCATATCTTTATACTCATTTTCATGCACTCTTTTGCCACCTATTAAATCCTTCTCTTTAAAGATCTTATTGAAGTCCCCAAGGAGACACCAAGGCCCTATTTGACTTTGATGCATATTAATTATCTCCTTCCACAAATTCCTTACTCTCTCAAACTGATTATGACCATATATTATAGTGAACCAAAACATAAACTTGTTATTAGTCTCATGTATACTACCATGAATCATTTGAGCAGGGATGAACACATGCCTCATTTTCACTTTATCACTATTTCAAACAATCCAAATGCGCCATTATCATGTTTATTATAATTATGAATAAAGTTTACCTCAACTTCAAGTTTTCTCTAACTTTCTAAGCTTTGTCCTTCTTTACTCTAGTTTCTTTTAATACACAAATGTCACGATTAAGACTTAAGAGTCGGGAACTAACTTCTCTAGTCTTACCTGCTTTATTGAATCCCCTAACATTCAAAGCAATAATGATCCCCAATCATAGATTACCAAGGGATCTTTCAAAATCCCTAGTAGTTCAAACCCATTATGGCATGATATTTGTGAAGGTATTTACTCAATTAGTAATCCTTTGCCACTTTCCATGCTATTTATCTGCACTTGAGTCCACTCATCCTCTTTGGTTCCCTCTATTGTTTTTGTCTTCTCTAGTTCTTGATATGGTTTCACAACTTCCATCTCTTTCTTTTCATTTGGGAGAGCTTTTGGTTGCCACTGTTTAATGTTCTTCTGCATAACTTGTTTCTCACATTTATACCCAAACTTCTTGCATTTCTCACAGTATTTAGGTTTCCATTCAAACTCTACCTTATGTTTCATCTGGTTACCTTCAGTGTCCCAAATAATAATTTCCTTTGGCATGTCTGATATTATGTCTACTTCCACTAAAATTCTAGCATAAGAAACTCTCATTTTTTAGCAATACACTCATTTGTAACCAGTGGTTTTCCTATTGCGCTTCTTATCTTGCCTAGGCTTCTAGCTCCCGATTCGTGTTTTCCCTTTGCTTTTGCAGTGAGGCAGGCAACTGATTTCGTGGCCGCCCTCGTCTCCGTTTCGACATTAGAGAGAAATATGAGTCAATACTAATTAATAATTATTTTGTAGACGTTAAAATTAATTATTAATATTGTTTTTAATTGTTGTATACGTCTTTATTATTGAAATCAAAATTTAATTAATTTTTATTATAAATATATTTTTAAATATAATATAAATTTCTTTTAAGAATAATTTAATAGATATTTACAAATTTATTTTTTTTACAAGACTATATCATAACTAATTATATAATTTAACTACTGCATTCATTATATATTTTTAGGACATAAATTTATATTAATATTTATATTTTAATTAAAAAATGGTGTTATTATTTATTATTGATATCATTCTTTTAGTTATAATATAAATATAAATTTAATCTAATAATAATAGATATTTATCTAAATTACCAATTAATTATTTATTGTGTAGTCTTATTCAATGAGTTAATTACAATAATATATCGTGACTATTATAAAAATTCCATTTAATTTTATAACATATCGTTACTAAGTATAAATTTTAATTAATTAATTAATTAATTAATTGTTTAATTTTCTATAATAAATTTAAATTAATATTTGTCTTTCATTTACAACATTTTATTATTAATTACTAATAATATCTTACTTTAAATTATAATATAAAATTTATTTAAATATAATTTAGCAATTTTAAAATAAAACCCAAAAATTGTTTAAAAAAATTAAAAGTATTTATATTTTTTAATATTAAGTAAAATAAATAAAAGGTTTTTTTAAAAAGTGTTATTGTTATGGAAATAAATTAGAACATTTGTAAAATTCTAGAAAAACTAAATTATTTTACTAATGTGTAATATTCATGAATTATTTAAATGAGATGAATTATTTTTAGGACTAAAGGGAATGAACCAAACTATTACATTACAATATTTTGCCAAAAGGATTTATTTTTTAAAACTTCTTTCCTTCCTTTTTTTAATTCAAGTTTTCCTTTGAAAACTATGATAGTGGGCTTTAAAGAATGATTTTTTTCTTTGTATTTAAAAAAATAATTAAAAAATAATTTTAAAATATTATAAGTTTTTTATATTGATTTTTTTAAACTAAAAGACTAATTTTGATATCTTATAACATAAACATGCATTATTGAAGATCAAAATATTATTGAAATCGTTGTTTTTTCAAAAGTGTATTTCAAAAATAAATTTTATAAAAAATAATTTGAAATAAATTTAAAATTAAGTAATTTTTAAAAAATTTAATATCTAAAAAAAATTCAATAAAATTATGAGTTTTTTATATTGATTTTTTTAAACTAAAAGACTAATTTTGATATCTTATAACATAAACATGCATTATTGAAGATCAAAATATTATTGAAATCGTTGTTTTTTCAAAAGTGTATTTCAAAAATAAATTTTATAAAAAATAATTTGAAATAAATTTAAAATTAAGTAATTTTTAAAAAATTTAATATCTAAAAAAAATTCAATAAAATTATGAGTTTTTTATATTGATTTTTTTAAACTAAAAGACTAATTTTGATATCTTATAACATAAACATGCATTATTGAAGATCAAAATATTATTGAAATCGTTGTTTTTTCAAAAGTGTATTTCAAAAATAACTTTTATAAAAAATAATTTGAAATAAATTTAAAATTAAGCAATTTTTAAAAAATTTTAATATCTAAAAAAATTCAATAAAATTATGAAATATCTAAACTACTCGCTGCAGTCACAATTATAAGCCAAAAGTAACATCATTTTTTTGATTTCATGTCCAATCAAAATAAAATTTACAATAATATCCTTAGTTATATTTGATTAATCAACTATCAATATTAAATGCTTTTAACTTAAATTAAGAGTATAATAGTAACACAAACATTAATTAGTCTAAAAGTTAATGACTTTTACTTATAATTGTGACCAAAATTTAATTTTTTTTTTTGTTTATATTCAAACCAAATTTTCATTTGAAATTTTTATGAAAAAAATTTATAATTTTTTTACGCAAAATTATGTAACACTATAAAATATATTTTATTTAAAAGTCAAAACAAACGAGGTTATTATCACAATTTTTAATACTTAATATCTAAAGTAGACAAAATAGTACAAATATATATTAAATTAACTATTATTATTAAAGAAATAAAAACCAACCAAAAATAAAAAGTACAATATATAATACTAATAAAAAAGTTAAATTAAATTAAAATTAATGTTAGCTAATTGGTTATGTTTAGTTAAAATTTTAGAAAAATGAATTTGAAATTCAATTCAAGCAATTTTAAGTTATGTTCGGGGTGATTTTATATTTTCTGATTTTAAAATTTTGAAAATATACTTTTATAATTTCAAAATTTTTAAAAATTAAAATTAGATTCAATTCTTAATCATGAAAATTTTAAAAACTAAAATCAATTTTAAACATAAAAGTAAATATTTATGATAAACATATCTATTTATTTTTTTATTAATAATATCTAAATTGTTGAAGTGGATTGTGAAGGGTAGCAAAGAAAAAGGTTGGAGGGTTGCCCTTCTCAAGAAACTGTTTATGGCATATGAAAACTTAATCATGAAAAATTTAAAAATCAAAATCAATTTTAAACATAAAAAGAAATATTCAAGATATACATATCTATCTATTTATTCTTGATGTAATGTTATTAGATTTTTTTTATTGTTTTACGTTGTGTGTAGGTGCAAAACTGCAATGGATGATACGAAAACAATATGAAAAATTAATAATTTGAACGGATCTTGCAGGGTCGTCTCTTTCCTTCTACCTCCCAGGTACTTGAAACTTGAGGATTTCCGTTACTCAGACCTGGTATTTTATTTGCAGAATTGCAAATCTTGACTTCTTACCACTCTATGATAGAATTAAGTGATGGAACAGCTTCGTGGGGAATTGGAGGAAATGAAAGAACAAATGGCGTTTTTGATGCTAGACACGCAAGATTTGGTTAGTGGGCAAGAACTTTTGAAAGAGGAGAACCATCAATTGAAGACTCAGTTGAGTTTGGTTATGGAAATGTTGAACAATGTGTTGAGAAAGGAAGACAAACGCGCACCCGCTTCTGCAACAAGAGTTTCTATTCCTCCCTATACATTGGGGGATTCTTCCAGTCTTGAATCAGTGCATGCATCTCCTCTACCACCTTGTGTTTCGGGGTATTCTCGTCCACAACCAATTTATGTTGCTCAGAAAGACCCAAAGGGTAAAGCTCATCAACCAGAGCCGTCGCAACCTGAGAGGCAATTTGATCCCATTCCGATGCTATATGCTCAGTTACTTCCTCAATTGCTTAAGTTTCAGTTGGTTGAGCTTCGAATTTCCACAATGCATGGAAAGCTTCTGCGTGATTATGATGAAAATGCTAGGTGTGATTTCCATTCCGAGGCACTTTGTCACGATACTGAGAACTGTATGGAGTTAAAACATAAAGTTCAGGATTTGCTCGATGAAGGGATAATTTTGTTTACTCCCACGAGTTTGAGTGTGCAAATCAATATTACCCCAATTGCTGATATGACCATTCCAGCTCCTACTGTGCCTCAAAAGAAAACTTATGCTCCCAAGCAGGATAATCAACGACGACCAAAGGTGCCAAGGAAATTTGATCCTCTCCCGATGTCTTATACTGAATTGTTTTCTCATCTTATGAAACTGAAGCTGATTGAATTGCGTGCTTGGAAAGTTGATCCAAAAAAGTTGCCCAATACTTTCAATGCCAACACTCGGTGCGCCTTCCATTCCAATGGGCAGGGGCATACTATTGAGAATTGTATGGCTTTCAAGCACATGGTTCAAGACTTACTTGATTCTGAGGCTTTTAACTTCAAACCAGCACCAACACCTGATGCTACTCAACAACCATTACCAACTTATGCTGACACTATTGTCAATGCTATTGTTAAAGATGAAAGTTTGAACCTGGTTAAGGATGTAAATCTGCTGACAGCTCATATATCCTTTGTTAAAGAGCGTTTGTTGAGAAAGGGTGTATTCCCAGGTTGTGGTATTGACTGTGAAGATTGTATTATCCATCCAGAAGGTTGTCAATCCTTGAGAGATAAAGTCCAAGATCTGCTTGATGCAAAGGTTATCAGTTTCACTCCAGATGGTCAGATTTGGGTGCTCATTTGACTCATTGAAATGTCAAGACTTCAAATGCATCGTATGAAGCAATAAGTCCATTCGGAGACTACTCTCCTCGACAATGGAAATTTCCAGTTTTATTTTGCATTCTCATTTGTAATCTTTCTTGTTTGTTCATTACTTACTTGTATGCAAAACTTGTTCATTCTTAAATGTTAATCATAATGCACTAAATATGTTTGTCTTGAATTGATCCATTCGTATTCACTCTTAATTGTTTAAATCCTTTTGATGCTCAACTCTTGTAAATAAAGCAAAACCTCTGTAGGGAGGATGATGAACAATATACCAAGAATCTCAAACGGTATTGCTTTCGAATAAAAACTTTGCTGATGATGTACAAGCATTGTTTCAAATCTCCAAACACTGGAGATATAAGGAAGTGAAACCCTCGTTAACCCCCTTTGAGCCTTGAAGTAGGAGTTTCTTTTCTATTCAGAAAACACCCTCATTTATAACCCGGGGCAGGGTAGTGTTCAATTAACCTGATCGAGCATTTAAATCTCATCAGGAGAGTACATTCAAGGATCAACTGCAATTGTTATCCTTCATTTATCAAGAGGTCGAAGAAAATGGTAAACCCCACTGGGTGTTCCTCGTCCATCAAAGAATAAGGTAGTCACACCTTAACAAAGAGTCGAACGACTTGGTTTCACATGACTTGTTCAAAAAAAAAAAAGCAAAAAAAAGAAAGAAAAAGAAAGCAAAACAAAAGAAAGAATATGATATTGCAAGTTGAAAAATAAGGTCGTGTGATCAAATACTAAATAAAATAGGTGAATGACTACCATGTCCAAAAGTAAGATACCTCGTTGGTTCCCCAATTATTGTAAACTCCATGTGAAAGATGGATGCTCGTATTGAGTTGATTTAACATAGGAATGGAGAACATCACGGAGAATGGGTGGGCACCAAATATTTTGAGCCTAAAAATCCTTTTTTCTAAAACCGTGAAACAGGCCACGTTACAACCCTTGAAAGTCCTAATTGAAGCATGGGTTAATTTGAAAGCTAAACTGTAACGAGAGTACGGTATCCTGACTCCTAGGAGGCTTGCTAAAATTTTGAGTTGGTATCACTCCATCTTTTTAATTTCTTTGAACAAAAATTCGATGTTTTGACATCTTTTCAATAAATGTTTTTATTTTCAAGACAAGCATATGATTTGCATTAGAATTATCATTCATAGAATAAAACATTATTTGCATATGAATAAGTGATTAATCATCAAGTAAGCTTGCATAATAAGCATCAGATGAGAAACTTGATAATCCCGAGAGACAAATTGCTTCAAGCCGTTCCTTCACAGTCGTTCTGTCTGTTCTCTCATGGTGGTTCTCTGCCTCTCACGGTCGTTCTGTCCGTTCCTTCACGGTGGTTCTCTGCCTCTCATGGTCGTTCTCTGCCTCTCACGGTGGTTCTCTGCCTCTCACAATACTTTCATTTTTGTTGTTATTGTTTAAGTTGAAGTTTGATTATAGTCAAATACCTATATCACTGTTTCTGTCTGTTCTTTGTTTTTGTTGTTATTGTTATGTGTTGCTGCCCGGATTTTGTAATGTCCGTTCTCGACCCTGGACCACACCATTTGACATTCAACAACTTTATCATTATATTTGTGGAAATTTCTGTTTGTATTGTTGATATGTTTGCAATTTTGGGTGTCATTGAGAAGAATAATATTCGACATAATGCATTGTTAGTTGGCTATGTTTAATGGATTGCTTAAAGTAACTACTGGAAAAACATGAGATAATTGGAGGCTTTTATTTAGGATTAGTTCTCCCTACTGGTTATGAGTGTCACAATATTATTTACATTAAAATATTCATCTAAATTGTTGCTTTAATTTATAGATGTCACTGGTTGTTGCTTGCTATCGATCCCATAAAAGAAGTGGTCTATTACCTGAATTCGGTTGACGGTGATTGGACAAATTATCCGGAAATGAAGCTAATGATTGATACGTAAGTGACATTATTCTAAATATTCAAACGTGTTTATATATTTAACTATTTCTATGTCATTGTTCTAAATAAATATTTTAATTTTGTCAGTTCAATACAAGTATTCCGATGTCAAAGGGAAGCACGGGTACCACGGTCTAAATCAGACAACATTAATTGGATCAAATTACAGGTATATTAATTTCTACAATTTTGCATATAATATTTATGCTACTTGATAAAACAATACATCTATATATTCTTATTTGTTTTTATATGTAGTGTCCTCAACAACAAAACGACATTGATTGCGGATACTTCGTTTTGAAGTTTATCAAAGAAATCATTCAAATGAATGAAATAGAGATTCCAATCACGGTATGGATTTATAACTTATTATGGATTTATACTTTGTTTTATTATTTATCGGATATTTAATTTCATACAATTTATTACTTTTAACTAAATCATGCATATTTTGTGTTTTGTTATGTAGTATTTTGATGCATACAAGTGTGCATATTACTCGAAACTTCAATTGGAAGAACTCAAAGAGGAGTTGTGTCAAAGAGGAGTTGTGTCAATATTTTATTGAGCAAAGAATCTTATAAGGTATGAATACATTATTGTGTGAAAATGGTTATGAATACATTGTTTTGTGTATACAATACTGACCGTGTTATTATGTTCATATCTTGCAGGATCAGGACCTTGAATATATATGTACATTAGGACTGATTTACTTATATAGCTGATTTTGTTAGGGTTGATTTTGGTACGTTTAAAAACATGTTAATTGAATTACAATTATGTATATATATTTTGGATATGAATGGTATATAATGGTATTTGTATATAATATTTAAACTGGGTATTTGGATAACACTGATATATAATGGTATTTGTATATAAGATTGTAAATTACCGGTTTATGAATTACAGATTTGCTGCAAAAAAATGCAGGTTTAATTTTTTTTTAAATTTTAGATTTTTCAATAGAAAATCTATGAGAGCGCTTTTAACCAAAAAGCGTTTTCATAGGGCACCTATGAGAGCGCTTTTTGAGTAAAAGCGCTGCCATAGGCCACCTATGACAGCGCTTTTAAAAGCGCTTTCATAGGTGGCCTAAGACAGCGCTTTTTTCTGGAAAAACGCTTTCTTAGGCAGACTTTAGAATGCCTTTAATGCATTCTGTAGGCACCTATGAAAGCGCTTTTCCATAAAAAAGCGCTGCCTTAGGACTACCTATGAAAGCGCTTTTTTCTAAATAAAAAGCGCTGCTAAAACCTATAGCAGCGCCACCTACGAAAGCGCTTTTAAAATCCAAAAAAACGCTTTCGTAGGTCATTTTTGGCATAATGTCTCATATTTTACATGTTTTTATGTGTGTTAATATTTCTCATATTGCAATGTATTCTCTATCAAATATTTGCAATGTATTATCATATTTTACAGTTTTAATTTTTAATTATTTACTTATTAAAAAAAATGATTTTAATATCGTTAAATGTAAATGTTTACCTAATATATGTTATTTAGCCTTTCTCTCTCGACATTGAAATATTTATAGATCATCTCTGTTTAAATTCTTTCTATTATTAATTTTTTTTATATTATATTAGAGACTAATTTTTAAAATTGGAATAAGTCTCAAATTGAATGAGATGATGTTATCTATAATGTAAAATTTAAATAATATTTAGTTTTATAATTAAATATTAAAAATTATTGTATAACAAAAATTTAAAATTAATTATTTGATATTTTTTTATCAAAGTCCATTTTTATTATTAATCCATTAGATATAGGTCAAATATATATAGGTCAAATATCTTTAATATATTGAAACAGAGTACACATTTAGACGCTAAAATTAGAGTAAAATTTCGCTTAAACACGTGTATCGCACGAGTTAAAAGTACTGGTACAAATACTGAAGACATATTTCACTGACTCATGATTGCATTGCAGCCAAGAAGATTTGAAGAGTTCTAGATTAGTGGTAAAACTTTCAATCCTAAACAAAATATCTTGAACTAAATTATAGAAAATTGCAGGGCCCTGAATGCTAATTTATTTTTAACTGGCTTTTGGTGGACTTGGAGGGCAAGTTACTTAGTTTGCATTGGTAAGAAATCCATTGCACTTGATCATGTGCTTAAGAATAGAATACAACTAAGTTTATTTTCTATAAACTCCCCTAATAGTGTCTAGAAACTTGTAATAATAAAACCAAGATATAACATCCTCTGTCCAATGAAATTTGTAATACTCTCAAATGATGTTGTTGTAAAGAGCTTTCTTGTTCCAATTTAATCTTTTGTAGTTTTAATTTTTCTTTCTTTTCTTGTAATTGCAACAATTGTAAAAAAAAAAAAAAAAAAACTCACTCCATTATCCAATAACAACAAAAAAGTTACATCATCACTTCATATGAAGTAAATAACTTGTAGTATAGTTTTAACAACAAAAACAATATATTTTATTCCAACATCAATCAATATTATATATAATTTATTTAAACCAGATGATGTTATGTTTAACTTATGAAATATACTCACTTACACTTTTTTTTTCTTTGAAATTCAGTATTGCAGTTGAATCACTAAACCCTTAATTGGCAGTTATCTTCTCCACCACTGGCGCAAGATCCCTTGGGTGCACATTCACCATCAGTCCATACTTCATGAACAGCGTCAACGACATCTTCTGCTCCACACGGTGTCCCGGCACCACCGTCAAACGGTGGCGCAACAGCACAGCAGCCGCAATTGACTTCATCTGCAAGTAAGCCAAATCCTTCCCCAAACAAATCCTCGGCCCCGCATTGAACGAAACAAACTTGTACGATCCCTGCATATTTTCACCGTCAGTTGAAAGCCACCGTTCAGGTTTGAACTCAAGACAATCCTCTCCCCAAATGAACTTCATCCTCCCAACGGAGTAAATCGAGTACGTTATCATGGACCCCGCCGGAACAAAGGTTCCGTTCGGCAAAACATCGTCGTTGACGACGTGTTTCGAATCCTCCGGCACAGAAGGGTAAAGACGTAAAGTCTCAGATAATGCAGCTTTGAGGTAAACCAAGCGATCGACTTCATCAAAAGCGAGAGGCTCATCCGTCCATTTGGACAGATCTCCACCACGTGTCTCCATCAGGACGGTGCAAAGCTCGATCAGTATTTTCTCCTCTACGTGAGGATTTTTAATACATAACCAGAAAAACCAACTGAGAGCAACCGATGACGTGTCACGTCCAGCGAGGATGAAATTGAGAGCCACGTGTTGAAGAAACTGTTCAGAATAAGACTCTTTCTTCTTCATGAAACGCGAGAGAAGATCGTCGTTTAGCGCTTCACTTCCACTCTGTAACTCAAGCTTCCTGTTTTGAATGATTTTCGAGAGATATTGATCGATGTGTTTCAAGCTTTTTGTTAGGCTCACTTCCATTCCAAGCCGAAGCCATTTCTTCAGCTTCCACACCATTTCTGGTAAAATAAACCGTTGGAGTGTGGCTTCCGTGGCGCGATCGAAGGAAAGCGCGAAGCCGTTTTCCGGAAGTCCGACGGCTAGTGTCTGAGGGTCTTGACCGAAAGCCAAGCCGCATATGTTGTCGAAAGTGAGCCGGAGGAGAAGATCTTGAAGATCCACCGGAACGTTCTCTTTCTCAGCCGTGCCTAAAATTGGACAGAATCGAAATTTTATTGCTCGGCTAACCCATCGAGCCATGGCTTGCCGTAGGGTCCTCGTGGTGAATTCCAGTGCGGCGGTCTTACGCTGGAACAGCCACGTGTCACCGTCTGTGTTGAAGATACCTTCTCCAAGCAAGTCATGAAACGCTGACTGCCACGTGGGACCTTTGGGGTAATTATCGAAACGGAGTTTGAGTATGTGTTCAAGATTTTTTGGATCGCACGTGACCGTCACGAGACACTGTTTTCTAGCGAGAAATGGAACGGCGCAGATGCAGGTTTGGTACGTGCCGCCACACGCGCGGAGATTTTCAGCGATCCAGTCGTGCATGCGGTTGGCATGGTGGATGAGACCAGGTAGACTGCCCACTAAGGGCCAGACACGTGGACCTTTTAATGACCGTATGATGAACAAGAACCATATCATGTACGCCGCTATTGCCGTTAAGATCATTAATGCTGTTGATTCATCCATGTGCTTGTGGGACCCAATAACCGAAAACACAGCTTTGTTTGTTACACCTGAAAATTTTCCCGGCGAACAGGGAAGAATGAACAACAAAAGTTAAAACAAAAATTAACCTTAAAGTTTGAAAGCACGTATGTTTTTTGATGATTGAATTGAATGTGAAAAATGTGACAAGAGTGTTGAAGAGTTTGGTTATGATAGAGGGTGAAGAGATAGATGAAAGAGCTTATTTTGAGAAGCTTGTGAGTGATAGAAAGTGATGATTTATAGAAAAGAAAAGAAGGTGAAACAAGAAGCGGGGCAATTAATGAAGAGTAGAGAAGCTGGGTGGTGCTGTTGAAATTAAGTTAAGCTGCAATTTTTTCTTCTTCTATAGACTTAAGTGACAAGCCTTATAAGACCGCCCTCATCAATGTCCACCGAGTTAGTTGTTAGTTTAGTTGGGACTTGGGTGTATATAAATATAAAGGTGTGTGTATCAAGGTAAAACCAAAGACATAGCCATCCTATAAAGATGAATATGTCCATCTCTAATGTGAAAGTGTTGCTACATTGGGTTACAACAGTCCCTTGGTTTTAATATATGTGGACACCGAATTAAATCAGGTCCAACATCTTAAAGTGTTTAAATACTACCAATTATGCTTTTCTTGAACAATTCTTTTTTATGTCTCATCCTCCTCACATTAATAGTTATAAGGCTGATATGAAGGGAGTTACATGATTATTTATGTTATAGCCATGTGATTAGTTAATAACTAATGTGAAAATAGCCATTAGACTTCAATATAATTGAAACTTGAGTGTAAGAGGTTAAATTGATACTTCAAAGATATTAAGTAAGGAAATTGTAGTAATATACTTTGAATAGCCTACAAGATACTAAAAGGAAATTGTAGTAATATAGTACTTGCAAACATTACACAGGAGATATTTTAATATTTCCCAAGAGCAAGTGGATAATCTCATGGCCTAAAGTAGGATTCTGGTCATCTTTTTCTTCTAATGTTCACCAATTTATTGTAACGAGTGTTCACCATCTGAAACAGTTTTCTTTTGACTATGTTACTCGCCTACTTGCGAAAACATGGGGAGCGACGTGTTCATACTTCACCAGCCTTAATGTAGTGTGTTCTAAAATTTATATCTCTTACCCAATATAGATTGTTTTATTGAAGGATCCTCTAGCTACAAAATGTTGAGCTTCATGGACGTCTGCTATGACTACAATCAGATCAAGATGGATCCCATAGATATGCCTAAGATTACATTCATGTCAAATTATGACGGCTACTATTACAATGTCGTTCATTTTGGGCTAAAGAATGCATACGTTAGTTATCGAAGGCTCATGGAAGATGTATTCTCAAAACAGACAGGAGAAACCCGGAAGTCTACATTGACAATATGATAACAAAGGCATCAGAAGGGAGCAACCACAACACATATTAGAAAGATATCTTGGAATCAGCCATAATCTACAACAGGTTCCTAAATCTCGTTAAATGTTTCTTCGACTTACATGCAAGTAACTTACTAGGTTTTATTTTAACCAAGAGAGACATAGAGGAAAACCCAGATAAGTGTCAGGCCATTATGTAAATGAGAAGATCTTCCAATGTTAAATAAGTTCAACAACTAACATGGTACTTAGTTGTCCTAGCTCGATTCCTTTCTTGGGCATGTGACAAGGCTTTCCATTTTTTTTGCCACTTTGAAGAAAAATGAGAAGTTTAAATGGATGAGCGAGTGCAAGGAGGGGTTCGAAAAGTTAATGGCCTTCCTCGAATCTTCTCCCATTTTGACGTGCCTAATAGCAAGTTTTCCTCCATGCCCCTGTTTGTCCATTATTGACCAGTCAAGGAGTTTTATGCTCGTTCAAGAGACAAAGATAATTGAGTGGTCTGTCAATTTTGTGAGAAATGTATTTAAGGGCATTGAGGTATCATATTTGAAGATTGAGAGGATTTCTCTAGCATTCATAATAATTGCAATAAAATACAGTCCTTACTTGCAAGGGCATCAAGTAATGGTAAAAATCAACAACCATTCAACAAGTCCTGAAGAATCTAGATCTAGCAAGAAGAATAATACCTCAGGCAGTTGAATTATCTAAGTATGTTACCTAGTATATTCCTAGAGACAGTATAGAATCAGGTGCTAGCTATTTTTTTGGCAGAGTTCAACTCGTCTATAGGTGAGGAGACCCCATCACACAAGGATATTATCCGTAGGTGATGCCTCAAACTTAAAGGAAAATGATGTCGGGATAATGTAAGATATATCACGTTTCTGGATGGTTAGAAATGAGGGGGAAACCTCTATTTATATGCCAAAATGTGGTTCAAAAAGGAAACTTTCCATGGAAAAATTAATTACCTAATCGATTAGATGACACAAATAATCGATTGTTTGAGCATATGGAAATTTTAGATATAGAGTTGTTACCATTGATTAAGAAATTATCACACTCCATTATATACTTGTTTCCTTTAACTAATCAATTATAAACACGATCTAAAAAACTAGGCAGTTTAGAATCTTGCCCTGATTAATTTGACAGTCTCCAATTTATCTGGATAGGGTCCAAAGCCATTTCATGTAATTTTATTGAGAAAAAAGGTTTCAAAAAAAGCTTTAGTGAATGTGAAGTTTATCCATATTACTTTACAAAACATCCCTTGTGTTATTACAAAACATTGAACACTCAGATACTGACAAGAGACCTTTCACAAATCATCTCTTCCACACTTTGAGGCTTCAAGTTGTTTTACCATACATATATCTGAGTTTAGTGGTAGTGCACCATCAGTATAAAAAAATATTACACATACATCCAATCAAAATATTTTAAAGTGTCAAATCATGAAAGTATTTTAAAATTTCCAGTATGACTTGGCGCTTTACATGGTCGTTATTGGTTGGCAGTGTAAAAATATTTACATTGTCAGTGCACCATTCTTTTTCTCCATATATATATATATATATATATATATATATATATATATATATATATATATCACTTCACTTAAGTATTCTTGAGGATTAAGCTTGAGATATCTTCAATTCATATTCCATAATTAGAGGATTTTATTAGGGCTCGCCAAACCCTAAGTCTCCAACTTTATTCGGAGGATGGACTTGATTATCTTTCTTGTGCATCTTTGACCGCTTGAACTAGCTTTATCTTTTGCTTAATGTTATTTTCAAAGGATGTTGCATATTCATCATCTTTATGACTTGTCATCATCAAAACCATGATGTTATTATGGCTTGACATATCTTGCTTATGAACTTTAATCACTTTCTGATTAATCATAGAAGCACATAGTTCCACTAGATTTCCGAGACAAGATCCATGTATAACAAGAAGCAATGAATCAACTTAACGTCTTTCCATAATAACTAAACTTGAAGTATCATTTAAGGTACTTAACTTAAAGTATCGTCTACGAGACTTAACTTAAAGTCTCGTCTGAGGGACTCAACTTAAAGTCTTGCTAGAATGACTCAACTTGAAATATCAAGTGAGGACTTAACTTAAAGTTTTGCCAAGGACTTAACTTAAAGCCTCTCCAGAGATAATAAACTTGAAGTCTCTCCTAGGAGACTTAAATTAAAGTTTCACAAGAGGGAATAAAGTTAAATCTCGCCTGAGGGACTCAATTTAAAGTATCTCCAGAGGGACTCAACTTGAAGTCTCTCCTGAGGGAATTTGATTAAAGTCTCGTCTAAGGGAATTAACTTAAAGTTTTTCCTGAGGGACTCAACTTAAAGTCTCGCCTGAGAGACTTAACCTGAAGGTTATCCTGACGGACTTGACTTAAAGTTTCTCATGAGGAAAATAACTTAAAGTCTCTCTAGAGGGAATCAGCTTAAGATCTTTCCAGAGGGGCCCCACTTAGAACTTTGTAGATAGGTATACTAAATCACTTCGATATTTACAAGGCCACGTGCTTGAGGGAATGTATACTGGAATATTTACAAGGACTACATATGATACGATATAATATTCACCGAGAGCAAGTGTATAACACACATCGTCCAAAGAAAGGCTTATGTCGCCTTTTACTTCTAATGCTTGCCCATTTATCCTAACGAGCATCCTTCATCTAAAACGGCCACCCTTTGTCTAGGTTACTCTCCTACTTACGAGAAAGTTGGGAGAGATATGTCCATACCCAGTAACAACTTGAGATGAAGTCAAAGATGATGGAAAAGTTCCCCACTATAATAAAGGAATAAATACCTATTCCTCACACTATTGAGAGATACGATTGTTGTTACTTGGAAACTAAGATCCATGCCTAAATGACTCATATAAATACCTCAACCCAAATGTTGAAATGGTACATTGAATCCACCCTTAAATACAGAGCTTTTAATCTCCTTATGTGAGCTTTCTATGACATCACAACAATCCTAAAAACCAGTGACAACCTTGCAAATAAAGGGGTTGTCATGTATTGTACTCTTAGCCAACACATAAGTTTAGTTTATATTCATAAGTAATATAGATCTTAATCAATTAAATAGAGGTAAAGCAAAAGAGCATTTCATGAAAAGATGATTATAATATTGAGTTTGATTGAAGCATAAGTTACATATTATGAGCAAGCTACAACTTCTCAAAATCAAATTTTAATTAAAAGAAAGGTTATTATGATAATTTTGACGGAGGCAGTACGTACATTGATCCAAACAACTTTGACCCAAACACAAGGGTTATAAAACGAGGTATATAGAAGTTGTAAGAATATTTGAGAGATAACATACGAGATTATTAGTGTTTCCAAATCAAATGACCATCTTTTTCTATTAGGGAAATATCTTACTTGTGAATAAACAGAAATATATTAGGAGATTTCATCTGGATATCCCAAGGAATATGCCATTGATGGTTGGAAATGAACACATGAACTAGGTGTTGTAGATAATTCACCCAAGAAGTTTGGATGTTCAAAAGGTTCATCAAAGTAGTACCACTCCAATCATGTTCCCAAAACTTTGCATTATTGTGATTACCAATAATCCAAGATGAATTGTCCAAAATAACATGTGCTTTGTACTTGAGACCACACCATATAGAAGAATAGATGTGGAAGTTGATAATTCCATCATTTTTAATTACCATGTTTGTAAGGAATTAAGCTCATTGATCATTAGGGTTAATTATTTTTCCTGATCATTAGAATTCATTATTTTCCCAACAAAGCTGAAGGTTAGAGGCTTAATTCAAAGTAGTAAGAAATATCAACATAAGCCACCCTTATTGATAAAAGAACAAACCTTAAACTAAGAAACACCCACCAAATTTCTAACTTATAAATCTCCACACAACATCAAGTTGTTTATGCACTTCTCTAGATATGTTAGTAAAGAAATTGACCAAGAGTATATGATGATTGAATAAACAAGCATTTATTGCAGCATGCTCTTGATTAGATGCATCATTCCTACCGTATAGAGTTAGGATGCCTTTCAAGCATATAGATTTTCTTTGATGATATCAACCTCTGATTTCAAAATGTAAGCCTTGGGCCTACCCTTATGAAGGAGCTGGACAAACTCATCTGATTGAATATCAATGAAGTCACCATCGAACATTTTTTATCTCGCAAAAAGAGAAAGGTAAACATCGAGTAAACCTGAAAGGGAGAAATCACGGTCTTACGACCGAGAGATCGGGTAAGGGAGTCTATTATGCGAGGGGAAGGTATTAGCACCCCACACGCCCGTAGTACTCTACGGTATCCACTTCTATGTTCTATCCAATGGGTGCATTATATCTATCTATCTATTTCTTAATCGCTACATCTATATTATATGCTGAAAGGAAATGCATGTGAAAGAAAGAAAATAAACAAACACGGGGAAAAGAAGGAAGTATTTACAAAGTTTGCTCGATTGAGCCCCGTGACCAGATGCCTACGTATTCCCTCGTGCAATGGGAAAGTCAGAGCGCCGTAGTTTGGCTCACATGTTTTTGGTGGGTTTTATGTTTTTTAATGGACAGTGTTAAGTTCGCTTCCTGCCGTCACCCGACCTTTGGGGAATTACACATCAGCACAAAAAGGATTAAGATGCCCCTGTGAAAAGTTTGATTAAGAAGCCAAGAAGGCGAAAAAGAGTTTGCATTGGTTGGTTGTTGAACTTTTGTAACCAGCATGGGAGGCTAAACTTTAGCAGCTATCTCGCGTCACCTGTGTGCATATTCTTTGAATGATTCATTAGCGTTTTGGGATAAATTTTGCAATTGGGTTCTTGTTGGAGCCATGTCTCTGTTGTATTGGTATTGCTGAACAAAATCCTCGACCAGATCTCTCCAAGTTCGAATGTGAGAACTCTCGAGATTCATATGCCAGTATAAAGGACTATCAACCAAGCTATCCTGAAAGAAGTGCATCTGGAGCTTTTCATCCTTGGAATGAGCAAACATCTTCCAATAATAAGACCTTATGTGAGTCTTGGGACAAGTATTCCCCTTATACTTAGTCAGCTCTGGCACCTTAAATTTGGGAGGGATTTTCACCCCTGGCACAAGTCCCAGATCAGTCATATCAAAACCCACAACCCCTTGATTTTCAAAAGCTCGCATACACTCCTCGAGCATACGCAACTTCCTGTCAGATTTAGTTTGTTCCTCAACATTAGAATACCAATCTTCCATATAATCCTCTTCCTGTTGAGGAATAGGGATCAAAATTCCCTTACAAGGCTACACAACAATTTGTTCAACCTGGAGATTTATCACGGGTGGAGGCACAACTCTATTGTCGTTTTTAACACGCACAGCAGGCTGGTTCACCACCTAATTCACTAGACCCTGAGTAGGACCACCACTTGGACCTCAATTCATCATATTACTCTGATTGAAAACTCCATTCTCAACCTGATTATCGACCAGGCCGTTGTTAGGGTCGTTGTTAATTTGAGGATTGACCATAATTTGGGCCCTTTCGTTGGTTTCAGCAGCATTTCTCAAGACTAGAGCCCCTAACTCAGCTTGTTGAGTAGCCATGTTCTAAATGATCTCCACCAACTGATTAACCCTAGTGTCCATCCTAGTGTTCATATTTGCCATATCCGCCTATATTTGTTCCATTTGTATCTTTGAATTTCTTCTGGTGTTGTATCGGTGAGATGTTGAAGAAGCAATCTCTGAAAAATACGGATGCGAGATAAGAAACCTTTGGAACCACATTATGCATGATATATATATATATATATATATATATATATATATATATATATATATATATATATATATATATATATATATATATATATATATATATATATATGCATGACTAGATGTTATGCATGCAATGACATATTTAAATATGTTTAGGACTCTAACGCTTTGATTCAAGTTTTGGGCTAACCAAACAGACAAGATAATGGATACTGAAATCGTTGATCATCATTAAATTAAGACAAAGAGATCTACAAATAGTTTGAGCATTTGTTTTGAAATTCATACAATAAAGTGAGAAATCCCATCAACAAGCCTGATGGTGATTCTCCACAAGACATAAAAACAAGGTATACATGTAAATGTCTGACATCGGGTATCCCTCAGAAGCATGTATTCCCATCTGAATCTTGAGTCGATTGATCTCCTCTATAGCAAGAGACAAGTGAACATCTTTCTCCTTGAGCTGGGCTTCTTGTGCTAATTCCTGGTTGCACACTTGCTTCTCTAACCCTTAGACTTGAGCCTTGTATTTTTTCTCCATTTTGACTTTGGAATCTTTAAGGCTCTCACAATATTGACTTTTCTGTTTGTACTTCCTTTCCCAGCTAGCAACAACTTTCTTGTACTCTTCCACAGGGATGAGGGGATCTTCAACTCTAGACCTCCTCCTCGTTGTGTCAGACGCTTCCCCTTTTAAATACTTGAGCTCATGAGCCAATTGATTCTTTTCTTGAGTAGCAACGAGACATTTCACGGTTAATGCTTCTTGCTCCCCGAGTAGAAGACAATTTCGAGCATGAACCCGCTCATAATCTCCTTTCAAGACAACATCAGGTGGATTCAACTCCTGAGGGTAAAATGCTACAACTCCCTTAATATAAGGCCACTGACGATCACTATTTTTCTCTTTAATCCACTGAATGTAAGAAGCATAGGCTTTAGGATCTTTCTTGCCAAAATACTTCCCTCCTCGAGATGAATACTATTCCAATCTTGAACATCCTTAATCATCGATCTGGTAACATCAGGCACATCATAGTAAAGAGTTTCTCGCACAAATCCTCGCTGGGAGGTCCCATCAAAGCATATCCCAACTGCCTCAAAGCAAGTGTTGGGTTATAATTGATACCACCCCTTATGCCCATGAGAGGTACATTTGAGAAATCCCCGCAACGAATGATAATTGTCTCACTTTCAGTCTTGGACATGTCACGTAAATACCAACCAATATCTTGGGATGTGAGACCCATCAGCCTTGGGACCCACCTCATAGTATGCTGAGTATCAATAAAAACCCATTATAGGTAAGAAAACCCTGGAACCAATGGTATAATAGTGGCGCACAACAGTGAATAACTCCATCTTTTCCTTTAAAACTCCTTGACTGTTGGAATGATAGACATCCCCCAAAAGAGTTGTAATAGGATTCTTCTGAATGAATATGGCAATGGCGTTCATATCAATAAACTTGGGCTCATTCAGAAACAAAACCATCCCATAAATGCAACAAGCTAAAATGGAACTGAATCTTTTCAAATTATTCTTGGAAGCTTTGGCATTGGCTTTGTAAGTGTTTTGTGTTGGCTGCAATTTTTTGGTAAAACCAGATTTTGTCAATGTCTTGACTGATGTCATGACATTCTGGGTAGAAGATAAATTATGCAGAAGAAGAATTATGCAGGTACAACTCAGTTTGGTTATGAATTGTTAAACTGGAAATCTGCAAAAAGAATGACTGATGTCATGACCAATGTTATGACATTCTGGGTAGAAGATAAATTCTGCAGAAGAAGAATTATACAGGTACAACTCATATTGGTTATGAATTGTTATGCTGGAAATCTGCAAGAAGAATGACTGATGTCATGAACAATGTTATGACATTCTGTGTGACATTTGTTGTTCTGCAGATTCACTTTTCCTGAGACTTTTCAGGATTTCTGTTGAGCTGTTTTTATTTTGGATTATGTAATTGGATCACATGCTCACGTGGCTCTGTGGTTAATCTTAGTTAACCCTAGATTGGTTTGTTAAAAAGACCAAGTCTTTAGGATTAATTAAGTGAACCCTAGCTATAATTATGGAAGCCCAAAACTGAAGTCACAGGACTGCTTCTATAATAGGAAAGAAACCCTTACTTTGTTGCTGCGCCTCTTGTATTGTTAGGAGATTTAGCAGTCTGTTGTTTGTGTATTCTAGTTACTCTTGTGAGCCAAGCAATTATCAATTGATAAGTGCCTTGGACTAGGATTTGGTTGTAAGGGTTGTTTATCACTCAAAGCTTTGAAGCACGAGTGTTGTGTCTCTTGATTAAAGCTTTGAAGCAAAATCAAGTATGTTTATTGAAGAGTGTCTTCACAATTCAACTAATCAATAGGTTGATATCACTGCTGTGATTGAGGGGGAGTGAGTAGGAACTCAGGTCTAAGTAGGACTTAGATTGAAGTTGCATTGGGTAGGTCTTAAGTGAAGGAGATAAACTGGTTGGTTTATTCCTGAATTAATACTGCTTATAGTGAATTTTCTCCCTGGCTTGGTAGCCCCCAGATGTAGGTTGGTTAGAACCGAATTGGGTAAACAATTTATTGTGTTCTTTACTGTTTTTAAATTACTGTGTGAATTGTTAAACAGTTTGTCAGATACGGTGTCATAACATACTCTGTGACATCACGTATCTGTTGCCAGGAATTTCAATTGGCATCAGAGCAGGCACCCTGCATGTTATTTCTGGGTGAGATCTAGGGATAGTAATTTCTGGCACTATGGACAAGGAAGGAGGATTTTGGAATAGACTATCCATCCTTAATGGATCAAACTATGACTACTGGAAACCTCGTATGATTGCCTTCTTGAAATCACTGGATAATAAAGTTTGGAAAGCTGTTGACAAAGGATGGAAACATCCTATCAGGATTGAGAAAGATAGAACTACTAGTCAGAAACCTGAGGAAGAATGGAGCAGAGAAGAACAAGAGTTGGCCCTGTGGAACTCTAAGGCATTGAATGCCTTGTTCAGTGGAATTGATAGAAACATATTCAGAGTTGTGCATCAATGTGAACTGGCCAAAGATGTTTGGGACACTCTCAAGACCACTCATGAGGGTACGTCCAAGGTAAAAATGTCAAGACTTTAGATGCTCACTACCAAATTTGAGAACCTGAGGATGAAGGAAGATGAGACCATTCATGAGTTTCACATGAACATTCTTGAGATTGCTAATACCTCAGGAGAGTTAGGAGAAAAAATGTCTGAAGAAAAGCTTGTAAGAAAGATTCTCAGATCTTTGCCAAAAAGGTTTGCTATGAAGGTGACTGCCATAGAAGAAGCTCAGGACATCTGCAACTTGAAGGTGGATGAACTGATTGGTTCCCTCCAAACATTTGAGATGGGAATTAGTGACAATGCTGAAAAGAAGAACAAAAGCATAGCTTTTGTTTCCAATACTGAAGGGGAAATTGAAGAAAGTGATGAAGAGAATATATTAGAAGCTATAACTATGCTTGAAAGACAGTTCAACAGAATCATAAAGAGAATGGACCAGAATTCAAGATCGAATGTCAAGAACATCTCCCCTGACACCAACAAGTCCTATGACTCAAGCAGAAGAGCAAAACTTGATGAAAAGGGCAATCAAAGCAGAGGGATTCAATGTCATGGATGTGAAGGATATGGACACATTAGAGCTGAATGTCCTACCTATTTAAAGAAACAAAAGAAAGACATGTCTATTACTTGGTCTGAGGGTGACTCAGAGAGTGACTCTGAAGAGGAATCAACAAAACTGGTTACTACACTGACTGGTGTTTGTAACTCTGACAATGATTCAAGTGATGAGGAGCTGATATTTGAAGAACTTGCTGACACTTACAAGAAGCTGTGTATCAGAAGTGCTGAAGTCTGCCAACAAAATGAGAAACAGAAAAAGCTCATTATGAAGTTGGAGGCTGAGAAGAAGGAAGACACTGATGCTATAAGTCATCTCAAAGGTGAAGTTCTAGTGTTGAATTCCAAACTTGATCAGATGACTAAGTCTGTCAAGATGTTAACAACTGGAACTGACAAGTTGGAAGAAATCCTTCAGACAGGACATAATGTAGGAAATATGTCTGGAATAGGATATGTGGCTGCAAAGAAACCTGCTTGTAACAAGAAGAAGAACAGGTCTGATAACCCAATGTCAAGGCAGATATCAGGTGACAAGAAGAAGAACAGGCCTGATAAACCAATGTCAAGGCAGATGTCACAGCATAGGGCTCAACATCAAGATCAGAGAAACATGAAGAAGAAGTTTCAAAGATGGAGATGTCATTATTGTGGAAGGTTTGGACACATAAAGCCATATTGCTTTATACTATATGGTTATCCCAATCAGACCCCATATGTCCAGCCTAAGATCAACAAGGCACCTTATGTTCAACAGTGGAAGAGAAAGACTGCAACCTTGATAGCTCATACCTCTCTTAAAGTCTCTGACAAAGAAGACTGGTACTTTGACAGTGGATGTTCTAAACACATGACTGGAATCAAGAATATGTTAAGTGATATCAAACCTCACACTACTAGTTATGTGAATTTTGGAGATGGAGCAAGAGGAGAAATCAAAGGTGTTGGAAAACTTGACTGTCCTGGAGCTCCAAATCTTGATGGTGTGTTGCTGGTAAATGGATTAACTGCTAACCTCATAAGTATCAGCCAACTATGTGATCTAGGATTCAAAGTCAACTTCACCAAGTCTGAATGTCTTGTTACAAATGAAAAACAGGAAGTTGCAATGAGAGGAGTCAGATCAAAAGACAATTGTTACTTATGGGAGCCTAAGAACACTAACTACTCTTCTGTGTGCTCCATAGCCAAAGAAGAAAAGGAAGTGAAATTGTGGCACTAAAAGCTTGGTCATTTACATCTTAGAGGGATGAAAAAGATCATATCCATGGAGGTTGTCAGAGGGATTCCAAAGCTTCAAATTGATGAAGAAAGAGTGTGTGGTATTATCTTGAACAAATACCCTGATATTCTTGTTGAGAGAGACTCTATATGCAAAAGAGTCCCTGCACTTGGATTTCATTATAAGCTGTTTCAGGGAACATATGTCTCTGATATTGTTATGACATCTGCTAAGACATCACATGTCAAAACTGCTTCCAAGAAAGCTGACGTTATTGTTGTGTTAAGAGAAACCTGCAGAGAGCTTGAGGCTAGAAAGAGGTCACTTGAAGAGTTGATCACTGCTCTTGAACAGGAGAAGGATGACATAGAGGTTGAGGATGAGAGGCTGAAAGAGGATGCTGATAAAGAACAACATGATGGTTGTGCAAGCAGTTCCACAAAAGAAGTCAAGATGTGATTCCTCGGAGATAATCACATCAAGTTTCGTTGTTGGTGTGTGCATTGTTGATGCTCTATTTTCTTATCCGATGTTCTGTTTGTTGATTTGGTTACTTGGAATTCTGTTTTTTTTCTGATGCTTGAATACTGGGATTTTGTAATGGCTCCTTTGGCCCCTTTTGTGGCTAAAAAGGGGGAGAATTAATTAGGATTATTCTGGGTTTAGTTTGGTAGTTTGATTTTTTAATTTTGCTACTCTCTGATAGTGTAGTTGGTTTTAGCCAAAAATTTTGTCAAAGGGGGAGTTTGTAAGTGTTTTGTGTTGGCTGCAATTTTTTGGTAAAACCAGATTTTGTCAATGTCTTGACTGATGTCATGACATTCTGGGTAGAAGATAAATTCTGCAGAAGAAGAACTATGCAGGTACAACTCAGTTTGGTTATGAACTGTTATACTGGAAATCTGCAAAAAGAATGACTGATGTCATGACCAATGTTATGACATTCTGGGTAGAAGATAAATTCTGCAGAAGAAGAATTATACAGGTACAACTCAGATTGGTTATGAACTGTTATGCTAGAAATCTGCAAGAAGAATGACTGATGTCATGAACAATGTTATGACATTCTGTGTGACATTTGCTATTCTACAGATTCACTTTTCCTGAGACTTTTCAGGATTTTTGTTGAGCTGTTTTTATTATGGATTATGTAATTGGATCACATGCTCACGTGGCTCTGTGGTTAATCTTAGTTAACCCTAGATTGGTTTGTTAAAAAGACCAAGTCTTTAGGATTAATTAAGTGAACCCTAGCTATAATTATGGAAGCCCAAAACTGAAGTCACAGGACTGCTTCTATAATAGGAAAGAAACCCTTACTTTGTTGTTGCGCCTCTTGTATTGTTAGAGATTTAGCAGTCTGTTGTTTGTGTATTCTAGTTACTCTTGTGAGCCAAGCAATTATCAATTGATAAGTGCCTTGGACTAGGATTTGGTTGTAAGGGTTGTTTATCACTCAAAGCTTTGAAGCACGAGTGTTGTGTCTCTTGATTAAAGCTTTGAAGCAAAATCAAGTATGTTTATTGAAGAGTGTCTTCACAATTCAATTAATCAATAGGTTGATATCACTGCTGTGATTGAGGGGGAGTGAGTAGGAACTCAGGTCTAAGTAGGACTTAGATTGAAGTTGCATTGGGTAGGTCTTAAGTGAAGGAGATAAACTGGTTGGTTTATTCCTGAATTAATACTGCTTATAGTGAATTTTCTCCCTGGCTTGGTAGCCCCCAGATGTAGGTTGGTTAGAACCGAACTGGGTAAACAATTGATTGTGTTCTTTACTATTTTTAAATTACTGTGTGAATTGTTAAACAGTTTGTCAGATACGGTGTCATAACATTCTCTGTGACATCACGTATCTGCTTCCAGGAATTTCAGGCTTCTCTCAACAGGAAACCCAAATGAAAACCTCTCACGGCTCCCTTGCTTGCAACGTTGGCTGACACCACAAATTTCTCCATGCAAAGGGCATTGGCGATCTGATCATCGATCGATTTTTTCAAGAAACATGGAAAGGCACTTGATGTAATACAAGAATTTCTAAGATATTAGAATAATCTTCCAAAGTTGGCATCAACAAGTAATCAGGGAACACAAAACACCTCAATTCACGGTCATAGAACTGGAATACAGCCTGTAGGCCATCCTTATGATATTCAGTGAGAGGATACTTCAACCATGTCAGAATTCTTCCATAATCTTTGGTGAAGATGCTAACATTCTCGGGTGGAGACTTATTAGCCAACAGAATAAGATTCTCAAGAGCATGCGTGGGAAATTTGTGCATTGGATGACGTCTTTGATTGTCCTTATTTTCAGTATCCATCTTCCAATACGGCCCGACAACTAGACTCAAAGGCTAGAAACTCATGTAAATAAACAAATATGTATGTTAATATATGCAAATTAAAAGTTTTCATGAATGCAATGCATTAAGGTCACATCTCTTTTATATTAAACCACTGTTGTACTGATAACAAAATCCTCTATCAAATGTAACAGGATCAAAGGTCCAACGTCAAACTGGAACTCTACAAAAAATACTAGATAACTAGAAAATACCAGGATTACGAAACACAAAACCACATATCACGAAACCAGCATTAGTACCTGTAGTAATGATATCCCACCCCACCTCACATGATAATTCTAGACAGAACAGGGGTCCCTAATGATAAACAGAGTCGACGATCATTTATTGAGCACTCTGCTATCTACACAATAGGGTGTAGGGAGAAAGCACCATCAATCAAATCTCGTCTGAGTTCGGTACTTCATGCCTCCTCACACGCACCATGAAATACGGGATTTGACATGAACATCCATCTATCCTATATGTCTCTGGCCGGGGTAGGGGGCCTTTTACCTCATGTAACTCCTACCCAATCAAGAGAACAACCAGTACATCAGCAACCAATATACAGGATATATGAAAGAGATAATATGCCATATAGAATGCAATGCATAGCATACGGATGAATGGTGCAATAAAGCGAGTAAATAAATAAACACCCAATAGAAAAGAAAATAGAAGCTATGATCGACTCCTGGACGGACCAACAAGAGGTCTGCCACGTCCCCAGTGAAGTCGCCAGCTGAGGGAACTAGACAAACTCATCTGATAGAATATCAATGAAGTCTCCATCAAAAGTTTTTTATCTCGCAAAAAGAGAAAGGTAAACATCGAGTAAACCTGAAAGGGAGAAATCACGGGCTTACGACCGAGAGATCGGGTAAGGGAGTCTATTACGCGAGGGAAATCTATTAGCACTCTGATAAGTGCTAAAATGTAGTTATTTTGTATATATGTTTTGTGGCATTTATCCATTCTTTTGTTGATATTTAGTTGAATAACCCTGCTTTTTGTGTAAATGCGTATTATTGTGTTTTGTGTACATATTGTACTATTTGATAGTTTTGTATATATTTTGTAGGTATTTGTTGCATTATTGAAGCATCGAGAATAAAGTCCAAATAGAGCTCCAAGTTGCATCGTTGCTCAATAAAGGAATAAGGCTAAAAGAAGAATTCATTGCAAGTTATGCAGGAAAAGCAACAAAAGTTGTTGAACTTCCAGGATCGTCGGGCGATGGCCAGGCGAGGACCATCACATCTGTGTCGCCGGGCGACGTTGGAGCGAGAGGAAGGGTCCAATTTTGGAGTTCGCTCTTCATTGCTTCGCAGTTGGGTCGATGGGCGAGGAAAAGTTGTGTCACCAGGCGAAGATGACCGTCGCCGGGCAAAGCTAGATATTTGTTACAAGTTAAGGATGTGGCTTAATCTGAGCCAAGTTTATAGGAACCGTCATCGAGCGACGCATTTAGGGCGTCGGGCGACGCGTGCAGACCAGATTTTCTTTATACTTTCATTTTGCTTCATTTTTTAGAGTTATGTTTTTTGGGGTGGATTTTTGCTCCTAAATTCCATCACTTTAAACTTTTTGATAGTTTAGCTTAGAAAACAACACTAGGGCTTTGCTTATGGATGATTGGAGGTGGATTGCTCTTCGATAGGCTCTGATAAATCAACGTAAATCTGTGGTTTATCTCTTCTCCTATCTATGTATTGCTATATTTGTTGGGTTTTGTATGTATATTTACTCTGAACATATGTATATTTGTAGCCCTTGGCGTTGTATAAAACTTGCTTTATGAATCTGTGTTGGTGATTGTCTTAGGTTTTTTACTCTATGTTAGGGATTTGAGCTTTACTAGACATAGATTGCTTGGATTCTTACCTATGATGATTATCTGTTAGTTTCTGAATGCTAGAAATAGGCTTAGAGCTGACATTTACTTAGAGTTTCTATGATTAATGCCTCTGTGTCAGGAGTTTCGAGCTAGACATAGTCGTTATGAGTAATACGGTTGACTTCTGTGTTGTTAAGGTAGGCCAGACATGGCTATCGAGGTGATGCGGTTGAATTCTCAATTTGGGTTAGAAATGACTTAGGTTGTGAGAGGTATGTGATGACACGAACAAGTATCATAGGCTGAGTATAACTGGACAGTAGATTTAAGTCTGTGACGGGTAATGTGCATTCGTTCCAGACAAGTTGTCTATCCTTTATAGATTTTGTTCATTTACATTTTATTTTGTCTTTTCTTTACAACCCATTTAACCCCAAACTCATTAATGAACGAATTATCGAGCGGCGTATCAATAACCAATCTCTGTGGACACGATACGATATAACCTATATATCAACCAGTAAAAATAAATACTTTACTTTTTGCTTTCCGCTAATACCGCCGCAACAAAATGGCGCCGTTGTCGGGGATTGGTTTTCATGATTTTGCATTGCGATAATTCCTTTGTTTTTGAGTTTTGTAATTAATGTATATGTTGTATAGACTTTGTATATGAACTTGTATATTATTACTTGTATATGTTGTGTGTTTAATTTCCATACTTGTGCATATATGTGGTTTCTTCGTTTTCACGTATTGTTGTGATTTGTTCGGTATCGTAACGTTTGTTGTGTGAATGTTAGGACACTTTATTTAGGTTTTCTCGGTGTGACAATACCATGGCATTACCATAGAAGGTTACTAGCTCGCATAATCAAGGTGTCGAGCTTACGACGTAAAACAAGCATGTTTTATTGTGTTTGTTAATGTGTGTGGTGACTTGTGTTTTAACAAGTTGAAACAAAGAAATGTTCTAAATTTTAAAATCTTCACTTTTCAACTTGTTAATTCATTTTCACCCATTTGTTTTGTTGTGTCAAATTGTGATTTCCGCAATCTTGTCGTGTCTAGCTTGAGGAGTTTTGTTGGTTGTAAATTTTGTTTTTCTAATTCTTTTGTTGTTGTTTGGACTCGAATTTTGGTCCGGTAGCTTGAGGTTGCATTTTGTGATTTTCTGAGTTTGATCGTTTCAACTCGCGGATGTATGGTAATGATAGTTTCAAAGTTGGTACACATAAGATACTCTTTTATCGCTTTCTTTAGCATAACATATTTAAAAAATTTATCATTTGTATAATTACCATGCGATTCATTCTTTTTGCATTACTTGCTCATGAATTGAATCACTTTAGTTCCCTTTTTACCCATAAATGTGAGGAAGCTTTCCATTGTTTACATATGCTGGAGGCCACATTCTTGTTTTAACTGGATTTTATTATGCTTAATCTTTTGTTTTGTGTTGATTGTATGAATGCATGAAAATGATAAATGTATTTTTGTTTGATTTTGAGCACAACTACCATGGCCAAATATAATTCACCTTGTGAGTGTATGATCATTTGTCAACCCCTTTGACCTTTTATCAGTATCCATGTTTATTTGAATTTGATACTTGTCTATGAGTGTCCACACATTAATATTGGTTGAATTCAAGTTGGGGAGAGGAATGTTTATGTACTTATATTGTGATTGGTATGAGGTTAAGAAAAGAAAGAAAAAAAAATGTGAAAAAGAAAGATTAGAAAAAGAAAGAAAGAAAAGAGAAAAGTTTGGAATAAAGAAAAAAAAGTATGAATAATGTTGTGTTAATAAGTGAGATGTATTGGTTTGACAATTTGTGATGAAGAAGAAGTTTGATTGGAATTGTATTGTTTGGAACTTTGTGAGTTGATCACTCCCTTAGATTTAGGCAAGTTTTTGTTTCAATTAGTTTTAGGACTTATCACTTGTTTGTTGATCAAGCCACATTACAACCTTGAAAAGCCCTTGTGATTCTTGCATTTGTATTTTCAATATGGTTTTTGGATGAATGCATAATTTAGTCTTTTATTTGCAATTGTGGATGAGTATTTTTTGTCCTTCACCTTTGTGTGTTCTTCATCTACCGATGAATTTTTGCTACGTGTGATTCATGATTGAGCTTCTTTTGTTTTAGAATGTTTTGCATGATTTTTGTACTTAAGATTTGTTTCGTTTATATGTTGTCGTTGTAGGATGGTGGTAAGTATGTACTTTTCTTGTGTACATTTTTGTTTGAACCATACATTTGCTTTCCGTTTTAAAACTTGTTGATTCGTGATTATTTGACTATCATTCTTTGTTTCTTTGGTTTACTTGACTTTGTTTGAGGAAAAACAATGTGTTAAGTTGGGGAGAGTTGATAAGTGCTAAAATGTAGTTATTTTGTATATATGTTTTGTGAAAATCATCCATTCTTTTTTTGATATTTAGTTGAATAACCCCGCTTTTTGTGTAAATACGTTTTATTGTATTTTGTGTATATATTGTACCGTTTGATAGTTTTAATTTGTATATATTTTTTAGGTATTTGTTGCATTATTGGAGCATTGAGAATAAAGTCCAAATGAAGCTCCAAGATGCACTGTTAATCAATAAAGGAATAAGGCTAAAAGAAGAAGCCATTCCAAGTTATGCAGGAAAAGCAACAAAAATTGTTGAACTGCCAGGATCGTCGGGCGATGACCAGGCGAGGGCCATCGCGTCTACGTCGCCGGGCGATGTTGGAGCGAGAGGAAGGGTCCAATTTTGGAGTCCGCTCTGCCTTACTTCGCAACTGGGTCGTTGGGCGAGGAAAAGTTGTGTCGCCGAGCGAAGATGACCGTCGTCGGGCGACGGTATATATTTGTTACAAGTTGTTATTATGGATAACCTCATGGATTTGGTAAACCTAAATGTCGAGGTTTTTACTAGATTATTTCGGTTGTGACACATAGCTCGTTGGGGGTCCATTTAGATATTTAATAAGATAGTTGTATTATTTGTAGATTTTGTGACTCAAATTACTCATCGCAATACTTTTTATTGCATAATTTTTTCGATTACATAGTTCAATTCGAAGATAAACATAACTTAAAACATTACAACAAACATAAATAAAAAATAGCAAAACATGAAAACCTAGATACTACTATATGATTATGGACTTTCAGCATCTTGATTATATCGTCGACAGATCTTGAAATCTGCACATGAAACTCGATCGACCCCTTAGTTATTCTACGATGAAATGATCTCCACATGACCATCATATCTTCACCGGTCTTCAACTCAATAAGGTTGTATTTCACCCTTCCATTTGTATCAATTCAATCTTCACGAAACTCGATCTTTCTCACCTTTCTGTTATCGATATCAGGTTGCAATTCATTCAACTTGTTTGTCAAGTTGGCGAAAGATGTGGTGCCATCCGGAAGCTTGAACCCAACAGGAGAATTGTCTATGTTGAAATACACTTTTGGCTTAATAAGAAATTGAGGAAGAGACATTTTGAGATGTTTTTCTAAACAATAGGTGACCCCTATTTATACAACTTTGATTTTATTTTGAACCACATAAAACTGTCAGTGTAATCACGACCCTACAAAACCAGCGACAAAATTCTGATCGTTAGATAATCTTGAGTACATACTACCGAAAATTTAATTTCAAATTGTACAAAATTTTCAGTATGAAATTGCACATTTGAAAATTTCTGGATCTAATTGCAAATTATCGAAAATTTCACTATAACTACTGAAAATTTCATTTGTATCAGAAATTTCGACCATTTTATCTTTTTTTATCAGGGATATTTTTAGCATTATAAAACTATTGGAGGATGGCGGGTTCAAAATTTGGTGTGTCTAATTAAATCCTTCTATGCATTGATGCTTGAACTAAATCCACACCAGAAATGTCCGAAAAGAATGGATCAATGTGTATTGGATCACCCTTGTGGACCATGGTCCAACCTAAAACCATGTTTTCTATTAATAAATTAAGGGGATTTTTTAACACACCTTATAACCTTCTGACGCAAGATGTGAATTTCCGAAAATATTTCAAAATTCCAAAAATACGTTTTCGGAAACACCTCCACGCACATATATTTCAGTTGTTTTTGAATTACACTCCAATTTTACGAAATAATTTATTCTCAAAATACACTTTGGAAATGTTTGTGAAAATATACTTGCGGTAAGACAAAATTTATGTGGGAATATAATTGTTTTCTTTATGTTGTAGTTAAGAAATGATTATTCATAAAATTTTCTTTGCGGGACTTTATAAATTTTCTAAGGCAGTTTAAGTGAACACGTCTTTATACTTGATTTTCATTTAAAGTTTCTCTTAGTTTAAAGTTTTTGTTTTACGATCTAAGGCAGTTTGTTTTTTCAATTTTAATATCTTATCGAAAATGTATTTATAGAAACAGTTTAAAAAAGTATATTTGAAAAATAAAGTTAGTTATAAAATGGTGTGATTTTCAAAAGCAAAAAGAAATATATGTGTGTAGAGTGTCTCTGAAAACATATTTTTGAAATTTGAAGAGTATTTTAAGAATTTTATAGGATATTTTTCAGGTCCACAAATAGTTTTATTTTTATTTATATGGTTCTATATAATTTATGTGGATTAGGCAAAACGCTACCCAGCAGCTATAATTAGGAGTAGTATTAAAATAATACAACAATAAGTAGTCACAATGATAATTAATACAACACCTGTCACCGATAATACAGTTACTACCACCAGTTCCATTCATTGCCTCATATGCTCAGCTTAACTGCCACAGAAGAATATCTTTCACTAGGATGAATTACTAGGTAGTGCTTCTCCCATTCCAAATTTCAAAACATTTTAAAATGAGTATAATTAGTCATACACAATAATAAGGTTACCATTAATTGAAAGGCTAGAATGACAATTTTAAGAGTTTGATTATGTGGTTGTGATTAGAGTTGTCAAATGGATCGGTCCGGTCTAATTCAGCCTAATTCATTGAGTCAAAATATTTAAGTGAATGTTTTTAATCTGATTGTTTAATAGGTTATATAAAATGAGGTTGATTCGATTTTTAAAACTCTGTCACAACTAGTTGTAATATGTTTTCGAATATTTTTCACTATTCATTACGTACCATATGAAATAAAGTGCATAATGTCTATTCACATCAATGTTGATTGTATTTTTTTCTTGGTGGCTAAGATATTTTGTATCCTCACACTTGTTTCCTTTGAATTTGAATCCTCAGATATAATTTTTTCTTTTCATTTTATGATAATCAACTTACTTTCTTTAAATATCTTTATGAATTTGGATAAAGTTCTTTGAGTGATCTTGTATTACCTTGTTAGAATTAAATAGACCAAATTGTGTTACCTTGAAAATATTTAGAGTATGCTTCAACACCTTCTTAAACAATGAATTAGATGATCAAATCTATATGTATCGACTTGGGAGATACAAGTTTCATGGTAAAAAGAGACCGGTATATGATTGAGGATATCACCTTACGGATTGGTGCAATCTCCTCACTAGTGGTACAAGTGATTTGACTTATCCATGTTAAACCAAGGTTTCTCTAGAAGTGAATATGGTTCTTGTGTATTTATTTGTAAGCTTCATGGAGGCGATAATATTTAGCTTGTATTGTATGTGGATGCATAATTATTTATTTTTTAAAGAAAATGGTGTATATAGAGAGATTAATAACTAAATTTGGTAAATAGTTTGAGATAAAATAATTGAGTGTTGTCAATAAAATATTAGGTACGAAAATTATAAGAGAAATATCTAATCTAAAATTGTTATTGATTAAAAAATGACATATTCAGCGGATTGAAACTTTTAAGGTGAAAGGTTATAACATAGTGGTGATTCCACTTGCTCTACATTTTAAAATCTCTCATAAGCAATCTCCCACACAACAGTTAATGTTGAAAGTAATTTCTTGTGTCTAAAAGATTTGATTTGATTTAAGAGTGTGAAAACAGTTTGTTACACACAGATTTGATTTTAGATTTAGATAGATTTGATTTAAATCTAAAATAGAATATATTTGAATTAGCTTTGGGAGCAAGCTAACCTAAATCTATAAATAGAGGGAGTAACCCCTATTTTTATAATCAAGTCATTCACAGAATTTTGTAGTTGCAAAGTGAATAATAAAAGTTTGGCAAAGTACCCTTTTTGGTCCCTTAACTATACCTCAGAGTACAGTTTGGTCTCTTATCTCTAAAGTGGTCCTTTAATTGTTCAAAAAGGACCTAAGTAATCCTTTCCGTCCAAAAGACAGTAACAGACGTTTGTTTTGTATACGTGGCAGGTGACATGGACTGATATAATCTTCTTCTCCTACCTTGAATTATTCCATCGTTCTGTTCCTTCTCTTCAACCCAGTTCCCCAAATTCTAGGGTTTAGTAATTACCTTCGATTTTGAAATTGGTTATGGAAAAATGAAGCAGACATCATCAACCAACACATGGCAGTGTTCATTTGAGTCGAATGTGAAGAATGATTCCTGTGTAGATGGCAATTTCAGATGGAAACCCATATGTGGCTGTGGGGACATGGCTCTTCTTGAAGGGCTTCCAGTGACGAATTTTGGGAAGCAATTTTGGGGTTGTCGTCATTATAAGGTACAAAAGAAATTAAATTAGTTCTTCATATCAAGAAATTTCATGTTTATGGCAATTCTGAGTTTCCTTATTAATATTTGAATTGGAAATTGCACAGGGTTCAACACAAACTGGCTGTGGATATTTTCAATGGTACTATGATGATGTTGTGGATGAGAAAGACCAGTTTATGAAGAAGCAAAAGGGTCGGTTAGACAAGATGCAAACTGAACTTGATGCTGCAAAATTGGAGTTGTTATCTTTAAAGACAACAAACGATGGTCTAAAACAAAAGATACTGAAGTTACAAATGCAAATTAACACGATAATGAATTCGGAAAAAATATATAAAAGAATGTTATGTATTATTTTGTTATTTGTCATATGGAAAATGTTGTAATAATTGTTCTATTAGAATGTTCAAATAGAATGTTGGATCAGGTGTTATGTAATGTTCTGTATTTAAATTCAACAAATGTTTAATTAGAATGTTCTATTGAGAACAAAGTTAGCATGAATTATAGTATTTTTGAATTCAACAGTTAATATTACAGGTCCACAAAGTTGTAAACAACAGTTAATTATAAGATAGTGTAAACCACTAACGTTCATACATTACACAATCAAAACATAACACCTGATATTACAGGTCCAAAACATAAAGCCTAATATTATAGTTCCATAGGTCCAAAACAACCTGATTTTACCGGATCAAAACAAGTTAACATACAACAATCATAAACTTAACATAAGCAATCCTAAACTTTCCATTTTGGTGTTGCTCTCTTAGTTGGTGTTGTCCTTCTTGTTGTCGGACCTATAGCAATTCTTGCTGCATTCAACCTAGTTGTTGGACCAGGTGGGACAAATGGTGCATTTGACCTTCTAACTGGCAAATTTTTGGATGATTTAGAAGAAACTTTCTTTGATGTTTGGGAAACAGGAACTGACTGAGATGCCTGAGAAGCCACTAGTACAGATGCTGCCTGAGATGCCTGAGTAACCACTGGTACAGATGCTGTCTGAGATGCATGAGAAGCCATTGGTACAAATGCTGGCTGAGATGCTTGGGCATTCACTGATGCAGGAGTAACTTGTGAAGGGGCTGACTAAGATGCTTGGGCTTGGGCATTTACTGATGCAGGAGTAGCTTGTGCAGGGGATGACTGAGATGCTTGACTAGTAGAAGGCACCTTGCAAGTAAGCTTGGTGTGTCCTGATTTCTTACAACTGCTACAATTTATGATGAATCTTGTCCTCCTCATCTTTTTATCAGATCCATCTATTTCTCCTTGCACTAAATTCCTCCTCTTCTTTGGCCTTCCTGGAATTTTCCTAAATTTGGGGAGAACATCAGGATACTTTGTTTTGCTCCATAGGTTTGAGCCATTGACAGGGTATATTACAAGCTTGTACACTTGCATGTATCTTGATTTCCTATAGTAATCAGGTATATAATCATCAATGTTCTGGTTCCTACTTTTAATTGCTACAAGTGAATGCACACAAGGCAGGCCAGTTAGCTCCCATCTCCTGCATGAACATTTCCCATCCTTCAGATTGACTGTCAATTTGTCAGCTGAATTTTCCATATGCCTCACTTCAAATATATGCTCATCAGACATCCTAACACAAATTCAAATAACAAAACAACCATTTTAACACAGAAGTTGTGTAAATTCAAATTACAAAATCAGCCAGTTTAACTCAAATTACCTGACTAGCCACATGTTTGTGTATGAACTTGTTTTTTCAATTTTCTTCATAATCTTAGGCAACACATCAACATCTTCCAGTTTCTGAAACCTCATCCTATTTGTAGCCCATCTCTCCATCATGTATATCCCGATTTCTTCCACCATAGTTATCAATGGCTTGGACCTTGCCTCCAAGATGACACTGTTAAATGTTTATGACATATTATTGAGAGTTGCATCACATTTGTTTTCAGTCTTGAAATATGATCTGCTACAGAACCTTGGAGGTGTAGCTATCATGTGTTTGTATGCTTCTCCATTGAGATCTTTCATTACTCTCATCTCCCTTTCCCAAGCTTAGTAGTATGTTGAGTTGACAGCTTTCCATATTATTTCCTTTAGTTTTTTTCCCTGGATACCTCTTCCTGAAGTTATTGTAAAGGTGCCTAGCACAGAACCTTTGTTCAACTCTAGGTATGAGTTCCTCCATTGCATGCAGTAATCCCTATGTCATCAAGAAATTAAACATGAGATATGAAAAGTTACAACATTAAAGGGAACAAAAAAATATACTTAGATTCATACCTTTTGTTGATCAGAAATAAATGTGTATGTCATGCATTCCTCTTTCCCACCAAGATCATCTATAAGCAATTCTAAGAACCATGTCCAGGTATCTTTGTTTTCACTCTCCACCACTGTATATGCTATTGGTAGCATTTGGTCATTAGGGTCTCTTCCTATGGCTGCCAGTATTTGACCTCCACACAGGCCTTTCAAAAAACACCCATCAAGTCCAATGAAATGTCTACTTAACTTGAAACTTTCCTTGCAAGCTGCCAAGCATATGTACAACCTTTTGAAATGTAGTTTTTGATCATCACCACCTTCTTGGGTAGGTTGTACACTAACTTTGACAGTTGAGCTAGGATTAGATCTTAGTAACTCATGTGCATAGTCATAGACCCTTGCATAATATCCTAGGAATGATCCATCAACCATGTCTCTTGCTGCAAACCTATCCCTTATAGATTTGGTTTTGTTGACCCCCACATTCCACTTTCTCTGAACCTTTTCCTTAATATCCTTCAGCTTCATTCTAGGGTTGGTTTTATGTGAATTTAGTAGCCTCCTGCTGAGCCATTTAGTCTTCAACAACTTCACATTATATTCTCTACTGGAGCTATGAATGTCAACTACCTTTCTTAGTTGCCAAGAATCCTCATCTTTCAATTTAGCACAGAAATCTTCCCATGCACATCCAGCCTTACACCTAACCCTAATCCTTACCTTGTCATTTTTAATAAACCTTAAACCTCTACCATTTTGGACTGTATAAGTGGTAATTGCTTCCTTGAAATCTTCTTTTGTACTAAAATAAGTTCCCACTTCCCATTTGTAATTGGTCATATCTTTTAGAATCTTGAATATGGGATACTTCCTTCTCCTAACTCTACTGCTATCATCACTTTCACAATCACTTCCAAGATCCTCACTTTCATTATCACTTCCTTTACTATCATCACACTTGCCCTTACCATTTTTGCTGTTTACTTGTTCATCAGCTACTCCTTCACAGTCATCTAAGTTACCCTCTTCCTCTTCAAGTTCAGTATCATATTCATCAGAATCATCATCAAATACTACCTCCATTGCACTATCATAGTTGGAGCTACTATCCTCAGAACTATCATCAGAATCAGTAAGTCTCACATCATCATCAACCTCACTAGCCCTTTGTCCAATATGATCATCATTAGACCTTACATCATTCACATTATCATCAACCCTTACATCATTCACCCTATCATCATCTACACTTACATCATTCATCCAAACATCAACCCTTACATCATTCACATTGTCATCAGCCCTTACATTATTCACATTGTCATCAGCCCTTACATCATTCACATTGTCATTAGCCCTTACATCATTCACATTGTCATCAGCCTTTACATCATTCACATTGTCATCATCCCTTACATCATTTACATTTTCATCATCCCTTACATCATTCACCATATCATCATCTACACTTACATCATTCATCCTAACATCATCTACAACTACCTCTGTTTCCTTCAATATCTCCTCAATCTCATCATCTACTATCACGTTAAGTGGAATCTCATCTAGCACAATCTCATTGTCATCTACAAAATCAGGTTGGGACAATGTGTGTTGAATAAAGAATTCAACACTGAGATGGACTCTATATAGATCAGCTATCTCTAAGGCCCTTCTGTCATCATACAACAAATTCATCCCAGCTTTTGGATCCTTATGATATATCTTCTATATCTCTGCATACCCTAGTTCCTTAATCGCACCTATCAACTCAAAAAATCCCCACTTATAAGCATCTACTCTCAAATCAGCAATCTCACCTCCTTCGTACACACTCATGTCGTCACTAACAAAATAACCACTATAGTGGTCGTAATGTTCATAATTTCTTCCATTTTAGAATATTCCCTAGAAACCCTAGATACACGAGAAGAACAAATATTTCAGAAAAATTGGAGGGAAATTAAACCCTAGATACAAGCGAAGAACAATGGATTTCAGAATAAATTTACATTTCAACAAATTTCCTCTTCAATTTCACCTTCAGGAGTGTCATTTGCAGAAAATGTGTTCTTCGCTCTGCTTACTAGTGTTTGCACTTCTCTTCCTTTGCAGAGAACACTTCAAGCAACAATGACTCAAATTTTCTCCATTTCTATTTTAATACATTAATACGTGTCTAGCTACTATAATTCACATATTATAATTAATTAAGACGTGTCAGCCACATGTACGCCACGTACACCCTTCATTTGACTTTGACTAACGTGGATGATAGAAAGGATAAACGTGGTCCTTTTTGAACAATTAAAAGACCACTTTGACACTTTTTAAAGATAATGGATCAAATTGTATCCCGAGGTATAGTTAAGGGACCAAAAAGGGTATTTTGCCTAAAAGTTTTCCACAGTTTTGTGAGCAGAGAGAAACTCTGCAGAAAACAATTCTTGCTTCTTCTTCTTCTCTTTAATTTTTCATCGTTATTGTGTGGTGATATCAATCTTGTTCACCAAGATTGATAAAAATTCATCATTGATTTTGGTGGATTTCTAGCATATGGTATCAAGAGCTCCGATTAATCGATTCAAGGGAAGAACAATCAAGAACAATTTAAGAAAAAAATTCATGATGGTAGTGAGTTATGGGAATGTGAATTATCCAGCAAGTCTACCAATTCTGAAAGTAGACAACTACGAGAATAGGTGTAAACAGATGAAAGTTTTATTCCGTTGTCAAGGTCTTTGGATATTGTAAATGATGGATTAGAAGCGCTTGAAGAAGACGCTTCAAAAGTAGACAAGAAGACTCACACATAATTGGAGAAGTTAAGTTATAAAGCACTCTTCATAATTCATCAATGTCTAAGTCCAATTTTTTTTGAGAAAGTGAGTGATTCAAAATCTGCAAAAGAAGCTTGGGAGTTTCTTGAGAAGTCCTTTGGTGGTGCAGAAAAGGTGAAAGAGGTGAGGTTACAAACTCACAAGAGAACGTACGAATTTCTTCAAATGGAAGATAGTGAAAGCATATCTAATTTCTTCACTAGGGTTACAAAACTAGTGAATCAAATCAAGACATGTGGAGAAGCATTAATAGCAAGAGCTATTGTTTCCAAGATTTTGATATCTTTAGCCCCTAAGTTTGACCACGTGGTGGTGGCTATAGAAGAAGGGAAATATTTGTCAAAGTTAACAAAGGAAGAACTTTAAGGAATGCTTGAATCTCATGAATGAAAGAGCTGCAGTAAAATCGAAAAGTGATGTGGCTCTGCAGGCTCAATCAGCAAAATACAAGAAAGGCAAAGGAAAATGGTTCGACAGAGGTAGAGGTGGCTACAACAATTCGACTAGTAGAAAACCAGAACGAAGGAAATGTGTCGAATCAGAGAAGACCATACCAAGGCAACCAAAGAGGTGGTGCTGCAAATAGAGGAAGAGCTAGTGGTCGAAAGCCTGACAAAAGTCACATTCAATGTTATAATTTTCAGAAGTATGTAACTATTCAAGTGATTGTGTAGAGAAGTGAAAGAATCAATAAAGTGATGCAAAGTTCGCTAAGTATGAGGAAGAAGAGATGATGTTGATGGTCACAACAAGAGATAAATAAAAATTCAAGGATCAATGGTACTTTGATTAAGGATGTTCATCACACATGTCTGGAAGGAAATATTGGTTTGTCAATCTAAAGCTCTCAATGAAGAACATGGTGAAATTTGCAAATGACAATACTCTAGCAGCTGAAGGTATTGGAGATGTTATGATCATGAGGAAAGATGGCAAAAGGTCATTAATTTCGAATGTGTTATACATTCCAGGCATGAAGAGCGACTTGTTTAGTATAGGGCAGTTGGTCGAAAATAATTACAAAGTAATTATTGAAGACAAGATGATGAGAGTCGTCGACACTAGTGGAAGATTAATCTTGAAGGCTCCCATGTCCCAGAATAGAACCTTCAAGATCGAACTAAACGTGATGAAGCACCAATGCCTTTCGACTGCAGCTAGCAGAGACGAATGGATATGGAATTATTGACTGGGCCATCTCAACTTCAGAGACATAAGAGATTTAAAGAGGGAGAATATGGTTTCAGGATTTCCAGAAATTGACATTCCAAATGAAGTGTGTGAAGAATGTGTGCAAGCGAAGCAACACAAGAATAACTTCAACAAGGATGCAAGAAACAAGTCAAAGGTTGTTCTCGAAGTCATATACTCTGATGTATGTGGACCAATCTAGGTGGATTCTTTTGGATGTAATAAATACTTTGTCACACTTATAGATGATTTTAGTCAAAAACTGTGGACCTACCCGATCAAGAAGAAAAGTGAAGCGATCGAGGTATTTGCCAAGTTTAAGTCTATGGTCGAAAGACAAAGTGGTCGAAAGCTTAAAGTTTTGAGAATTGATGATGGTGGAGAGTATGTGTCAAAAGATTTTGACAAGCTATGTGAAAAAGAAGGGATTGTGTATGAGGTGGTGCCACCCTACACTCCATAGAAAAATGGGACTGCAAAAAGGAAGAATTGAACCATCATGAATATGGTTCGAAGTATGTTGAAAGGCAAGAATTTACCTAAAGAGTTTTGGGGTGAAGTTGTGTCTACTGCAACTTATATTTTGAACATATGTCCAACGAAGAATCTAGAAGGAATTACTCCAAAATAATGTTGTTCTGGTGTAAAACCTAGTTTGGATCATTTGAAGGTATTTGGATCTATTGCACATAGACATTGTTAGTGTTTTTAGTTGGCATTAATTTTGGTAAAACTAGGCTTTAGCAATGTCTTGATAAATGTCATGACATTCAGAGATTGAAGATAAATCCTACCTGCTAAGGATGCTAAAAGACACTCGAATCGGAAGCTAAAGGCATCTGGAAATTAGAAAAAATCGATGTCATAATGATGTTATGACATTCATGTGACATTCTGCTCGAGAATCTTTTTCTGAGACTTTTCGGGAAGTTTGTTGAGTGCTAAATATTGTTTTACGTTATTAGAAAGCATGCTCACGTGGTTGCTAGGTTAATCTTAATTAAACCTAAATTGGTTGTTGAAAAGACCATGTTTTAGGATTAAATTAAGTGAACCCTAGCTATCTTTATGGAAGCCCAAACGAAGATTCGGGCTTCTATAAAAGGAATTCAACCCTTACAACTGTGCTGCGCCTCTGAGATTTATTGAAGATATAGCAGGTTGTTATTTGTGTACTGTTAGGATTTGTAACAGTTGTATTGTGTAAGTCTAGTTTCTCTTGTGAGCCAAGCAACTATCAATTGATAAGTGTCTTGGACTAGGATTTGTTGTAAGGGTAGTTTATCACTCAAAGCTTTAAAGCACGAGTGTTTGTCTCTTGATTGAAAGCTTTGAAGCGAGATCAAGATAGTTTATTGAAGTGTGTCTTCACAATTCAATTATTCAATAGGTTGATATCACTGCTGTGATTGAGGGGGAGTGAGTAGGTACTCAGATCTAAGTAGGACTTAGGTTGAAGTTGCATTGGGTAGGTTTTAAGTGAAGGAGATAAACTGGTTGGTTTATTCCTGAATTAATTCTACTAATAGTGAATTTCCTCCGGCTTGGTAGCCCCAGATGTAGGTGTAGTTAGACACTGAACTGGGTAAACAACTTATTGTGTTCTTTACTGCTATTTATATTTACTGTATAAATTGTTAACAGAGTGTCAGATAGTGTGTCATAACATTCTCTGTGACATCACGTATCTGCTGCCAGGAATTTCAGACATGCACCAGATCAATTAAGAAGAAAACTTGATGACAAGTCAAGTCAAATGATTCTAGTAGGATATCATTCAACATGAGGTTACAAGTTGTTCAACCCAGTGAACAACCAGATTGTGATCGGCATGGACGTGATGATAGATAAGCTGAAAGAGTGGGATTGGACAAAATGTCAAGAAATATTTAGTGAGAATCTTGCTTGAGAACCAGAAACTCAAGTCAAAAGAGAAGTTCGACAAGAGGAACCAGAAGTTATAGATCAACCAAGTACAAGTACAAGCAGACCTCAAAGAACAAGACGCATGCTTGCAAGATTGTGAGGTTACATAAGATGATGTTGTTAATAACAAAGGTGAGCTAGTACATTATGCTTTCTATGCAGATGTTGAACTTGTCAATGCAGCTGAAGCATTGAAAGTTTTGAAGTGGGTGAAAGAAATGAACGAAAAAGTGAAATCCATCGAAGACAACAACACTTGGTCACTTTTTGAATTTCCTCAAGGTAAGAAGGCAATTGATGTCAGGCGGGTATACAAAGTGAAGATGAATCCTAAAAGGGAAGTAACTAGACACAAAGCAAGGCTAGTGGCGAAAGGATTTGTCCAAAGAGAAGGAATTGACTTCGATGAGGTTTTTGCACCTCTTGCTAGGATCGAAATAATCAGGTTGGTTTTTGGTTTAGCAAAAATAAACAGTTGACACATATGTCAGATGGATGTACAATGTGAATTCTTGAATGGACCCTTAGATGAAGAAGTTTATGTTAAACAACCAGTTGGGTTTGTGAAACATAACGAAGATAGGAAGGTGTACGGGATTCATAAAGCCCTGTATGGATTGAAGCAAGCTCCAAGAGCTTTAAACAAGAAGATTGATAGCTTTCTAAGGGAGAAGGATTTTGTAAAGTGCACAACTGAACATGGAGTATATGTAAGAAGAAGCAATAGTGATTTTCTTATACAATGTCTCTGTGTCGATGACTTGTTAATAATAGGTAGCTGGAAGAAGGAGACCGAAGACTTCAAAGGTGATATTAGCAAGGAATTCGAAATGTATGATCTGGGTGATATTTCATATTTCTTTGGCATTGAATTCTACAAGACTAGTAGAGGTTTGATGATGCATCAAAGAAGATATGTAGGAGAAATTCTCAAGAGATTTGAGATGGAAGAATGTAATTCGACTTCGACGCTTGCAGAACAAAGACTGCAATTGTCGAAAGACTTAGAGGAAGATGATGTTGATCCAACCCAATATAGAAGACTTATTAGGTCCTTAAGATACCTTTGTCATATGAGGCTTGACTTAGCATACATTGTGGGTATGGTGCGTAGATTCATATAGAAGCCAAAAGTATCACACCTAGCAGCGACAAAGAGGATATTGAGGTATTTGAAAGGAACTCTTGACTATGGAATTTTATTTCCAACAGTTGATAAAGGAAAAGAATGCAGGTTAGTGGGGTACACAATTCGAATTGGTGTAGTGATGCTGAAGATCAAAAATCCACAGGAGGATATGTGTTTATGTTAGGTGGTGCGCAAGTTTCTTGGAGTTCCAGAAAGGAACGAGTTATGACATTATCATCATGCGAAGCAGAATACATAACTGCTTCTCTTTGTGCATGTCAAGCAACTTTGATAGGGAACTTGGTCAAAAAAATAACAGGTAAAGATCACGGAGAAATTACCATGAAGATCGACAGTATGTCAGCTATCAACCTGGCGAAGAACTCGATAGCTCATGGTCGAAGCAAGCACATCGAAATGAGGTTCCACTATCTTCGAGAGCAGGTAGCTGATGGGAAAATGGACTTGGAACACTGTAGAACTGAGAATCAGATTGCAGATATCATGACAAAGGGTGTGCAGGTCGAAGTATTTCAAAGACTAAGAGCTATGATGAACATAGATAACTTAGACACAATGAATTAGGTGGTGTGTTGAAAGTAATTCCTTGTGTAAAAAAGATTTGATTTGATTTAATTTAGGAGTGTGGAAACAGTTTGTTACACACAAATTTGATTTTAGATTTAGATAGATTTGATTTAAATCTAAAATATAATATATTTGATTTAACTTTGGGAGCAAGCTAACCTAAATCTATAAATAGAGGGAGTAATCCATATTTTTGTAATCAAGTCATTCACAGAATTTTGCAGTTGCAAAGTGAATAATAAAATTTTTCCACGGTTTTGTGCGTAGAGAGAAACTCTGCAAAAAATAATTCTTTCTTCTTCTTCTTCTTCTTCTTCTTCTTCTTCTTCTTCTTTTCTTTTCTTTAATTATTCATTGTTAGTGTGATGATATCAATCTTGTTTATCAATATTGATAGAAATTCATCATAGATTTTGGTAGATTTTCAACAGATAACACATTCATGGATTGTATTCCTTACATTAATACAGATGAAGGTTTAATGTATGTGATGGTGTGATGGAAGATAACACATGCATGGATTGTATTCCTTACCATTCATTCTTAGCTTTTGTGACATTATAAATTGGTTTATGGATTAATATAGAAATCATGTTAGTGAAAGTTTGGCAAAGTGATTAAAGTGAGCAATCTATATCCTCAATCTAATCCTCCAACACATTTTTTAATTACTTTTACCAATTTGAGTTTACTAAAATTTTGTATAACTTTTTTATGGAAACTTCAATTTTTAAACTTGAGTTATTCAAAGTAATATTTTACTCAAAAAGTTCAATTTTATTTGATTTTAAATATGGTCTTATTATTGTGTACTATATGATTTTTAAAAATTTTGTATAATTTTTTTATGGAAACTTCAATTTTTAAACTTGAGTTATTCAAAGTAATATTTTACTCAAAAAGTTCAATTTTATTTGATTTTAAATATGGTCTTATTATTGTGTACTATATGATTTTTAAAATTGAAGAAACAAAAGGTTAAATACATACAGACTACTTAGCATTCTTTTTTTAAGATATTAACAAAAATATGTGTTTGGTAAAATATCTTGCACTACAAAAGATAATACCAAGAATCAAATTAGTTATAAAATAAAATATTTTTGACTGCAATGGGTTATAATACTATGTGTATTTAAAATTTTATTTCATTTTTTAGATTACTATTTGAATATTTTGCACTACCAGTCTCAACAACTAAACCACACTACTTACAATAAAGATGAAGTAAATTCTTTGTATTTTCTTTTATTTTTCACAAGCCTTTCATGATTCAGGAGCCACAGAAAGAATTTAATTATCTTAGAGCAATTTTCAGAGATTTTAACATGACATCCTCGGTATTAATCTTGACAACTCCATTATTGAGCAAGTTGTTCATGTTACTATTAATTTCATTTTTTTTTTTTTAAATTATTGGTAAAAATTTTAGAAAAACAAATTTTCGGTATTGCTTGAGGCAAATTTTTTGTATTTATAAAATTTTCGAAAGAGATTCATCTGAAATTTTTAAATTGACGGTACGAATTTTAAATTTTTGTAGAGTATATCAGATTTTTCCAAAAATACGGATGCATTTCAAAAATCTCAGAAATTTCAAATTTTTGGTTGATCAGAAATTTTGTCAAACTTGTAATTTTCAGTACGAAAGAAAATGAGCCTATCTACTTGTGCGATCATTAACCGGCACAACCGACATTTTCTTCGACGGATTCTTGTACAAATTGTACAAAGTTCTTCATCACCGATGTTTCACCTATTATATTTAACAAACTCAATTCCAAAATGTTTTATACCCTTGTATGTATGACAATTATTAAATATCCATATTTAATCATGTATCATGTTTATTGATTCATTTATGTATTAGAAATTTAAAATTTTCGAAATTTTTAGTGATTCCCAAAAGTTATGAAAATTCCAATAAGTGCTTAACGTCTCTGAAAATTTGAAATTTCTGGTAGATAACAAAATTTTACGAAAATAACATTGTTGTCCTTCAGTCTGAGTAAATTCAAAGGTTCTTGTCTTTCTTATAGAGTTTATCGAATATCGATGTCCGGTTTTTATGAAGTGTTCTTGTACTTAGTTTGATGAGGATGTAGTTACTCGTAAATTTTTGGTCGATTTATCCATATACATGTTTGGGCAAAGAGTTTATCTGTGTTTGAGATTTACACAACTGTGAGATATTGGATCAAACTCTATTTGATCGAAGGTAGTATATTGGTTCGAAGGTTCGACAGAGTTTAGCATGCAGTCGAAGGTTACTCACATGTTGTTGTCGAAATGTTACAAGCTGTAGTCGAAATGTGTTCTAGCTTGTAGTGTCGAAGGATGCTAGGATTGTTACCATCGAATTGGACTTGTTTGTTATGTCCAATTGGTTAAGTTAGCTTGTAATGGGTATTTATGATAAAATCCCATTAGTTTAGTATGTTAGGTTTATTATAAATAGCATACTAGTCTCTCATTATTGCATACTGCAAATCCTAATTTAGGGTGAGAGGGTTATTTGTTATTCTTGTATACTTGTAATCTTGTTTTGAAGATAAAGGAAAGAATAGCAGTTAATAACCAATCCTTGTGTTCATCGTGTTCTTCATTCTTGTTCCTTACCTTGAGCAACAAGTTTATGTTTGTTTCCAAGGCATCCGATTCACAACAATAACTTTACTTCTTCCATGCGTTTGTTGTGATTGATTTATATTTGTCTGTTTGATGATCCAATTTAGTATATATTAGGTTATTTCTTTCAATGCTGATCAGATTATGAATTGATCCCGAAAAACGACTGATAAGGTTGTAGATTAAGGTTTTTGGGGATTTGAAGAAAACAAAGTTTGTAACTTGCAAATCTGTAACAGATTCTATTTTAAAATTAATCGGAGTTTCTTTGATTTCAGTGTTAGGTTGTTACCATGTATTGCTTGATAGATTTAAATGAATCGGTAAACACAAATTATAGCATATCATTATATCATAGATTAAACAAGAATAATAAGAACGGTGTACCTTGTAGGATTGAAGATATTCTTGTCGAAGAGAGTGAATATGAGAGAATTACCATCCTCATTGTCGTTTAGAGTTCCAGACAGTATATTAATCGTTTAATGGGGCAACGTTTAAATAGCTAAATGGCAGAAGGAAGAGACCACTCATTGGGCTTAACTAAATGGTCCAACCTATCACGATCCATTCAGGGACAATAGCCCAATTAAATAATTCATCAATAAGTGTTTAATTTCAATAGACCATAATTTATATTAATAATAATTAACAATAATTGATTATTATTAATCCAAAATTGATTAATTAAATAATTAATCCAACATTCTTCCACTTATATGAAAATAATCAATTATTAAAATTATATATAATTTTAATACTAGAATTTTAATTATGGTCAAAACACTTGTTCACAAAACAAAAGTAAACTTCAACATTGCAGAAATGAATCTGATAGGGAAAACATATCATACAAGCTTAAGAATTACATTTTTTATTAAAAAGATGAATTTAGCGAAACATATTTCATATGAGAAAAATATGTTATAAACCAATGGCCATAGCATATGAAAATGCTATTGATAAACTCCCACTAACCCAAAATATCATAAGACTTACTCATGTGTATAAGTCTGTGATCAGTGATTTACTAATGAGTTTTTACATTAAAGGTCATATCATATCCATGTAGGTCTAAGAATAATAATTACATATAGGAGTTACCCTATTACAAGAGTAATTACATTTAATCATAAGTACCTTCATAACACAATATCATACTCGATAAGAGTATTGATATTTGCTTGTACTTTCATATTATGACCTGACTAAAGTGGACTATTGAAGATAGAATAACACAATATTATTGCATGCCAAAGAATTATTATGTCTTTTCAATATCGACCTAAACATCAAATTATGATGCTTCCCGAGATTAAGAGAATAATATATATCTCAGTATAATATAATAAGACTTGTTAGAGTATTATCTATTTTGAAGTCTTCTTAGAATATGTCATATTTTATAGTGCACATAAGAATATATGACAATATGAGAATAATAATCTAAATTATTTTAGATTATATAATTTTGTACACATGCACTCCCACTGATCTAACATGTATAAATATTTTTTAGAGCCCACAAGTATATATATATATACTCTTATTATCAAATGGGATACTAATTATATTTTGATCTGAACTGTTGATCAGAACTGGAGACAGTCGGGCAGTTGATGATTTTCTGAGCAAGTTGGTGAGAAAAAAGGGATGGTGAACCTGCAAGGCACTCTGATGCTAAAGTAAGCAAGTGATCTAATGAGAATGAAAGACATATTTGGGTTTTTAAGTGTAAGAAAATGATACCTTGCCCTCAAAGATATAAGGGTTTATATATTGATATAGGAGGATTCTTATTGGTTACTACATTTAGACCGAGATGTACGGATCCACAAATATAGCCATCAGGGCTGACTAGGTCAAGACCGGGAAGATCTGCTCATAATTAGCCGTTATGTCGGGAACATAGCGTATAACAGGCACCCATGGTGGTAATTAGAATCGTCGTTTGGCTCGACGCATGTCGAGTGTAGTATGCCCGAAACGCGCATACGGGCGTTATGACGATGTTATTGGGATGAACTGGTTGCCATGTTTAGGGGAAGAATAAACCTCCCGAATGCTTCCGGGCGATCCAGAACAGTATCCCCCCAAGTCGTTGCGTCTTCTCGTAGATGCGATGACTTGATATCGAAGGAGAATCCAAATTCGTTACGCATTTGAGCAGGAATGTTTATTGTGGTGGCGCCAGTTGCCTTAGTTTCATGCATTTTTACTCTCCTTATATTCATTTTCATTATTGCATTGATTTTTCGGTGTCGTTGATCGTGAAAATGTTTTCATTTTCTTTAATTTTCGATCTGTGTGTTCTGAAGACTCGTATTTAAGCGTAAGTATTTTAAAATCGGGTATTCTTTATTATCATTTTATTTTAATTTTAACCATTTCAATAATTTTTCTTTAATTTACAAGACTCGTAATTTATTTTAATGTATTCATATTATTTTTCGGATAATTTATTGTCCGAACTTTTATCATTTTTAACAATTTTAGGTGTATAATTTTTATCTCTAAAAATCAAACAAAAATACTTTTTGGGCTTGTTATTTTTTAAGTGACCCATTTTTGTGGCCCATTTAGTCGTGAGGGGCATTTTAGTCATTATTAAAAATTGTTAGACCTAATTTTTATAATATATATATGTTTGTTATGATTGGAAAAACGGGGACCAAATTTAGAAATTGAACGGAGGCAGGCAGAAAACAAAAACAAATTTATAAAAAAAACACCACTCTCCTCTCACCCTTTCCGTCCAATCTCGCGCCTCCACCTTCCTTTCACGGTATCACCATAACTCCCTCTGTTCCTTCTTGCTAGCTCGTCACCGACCCAGAACCACCGTTCCAAACGCCCTTTTTCCTTTCCTCTTTCTTCTTCGTCACTTCCGCCGTTAACCCTTCATTATCTTTCACCGAACTCACCCTGTTACCATCTTCGTCGCTACCCAAACCCCCATCGGAACCACTCACCTTCCATTAATATACTCCCTGTCTCACAACCGTAAGCCAGCACCACCAACTCCGCCGCTTCACTCTCAACCGTAACCAGCGCTCTGATTCCATCAACACAAGCTCTTCTCTCCGCCGATTTCGAGAAAGTTCCATCATCGCAACAACTCAGTCTTCACCATTGTTCGGTATTCTTTCAACTTCAATTGGTTTGTTTCTTTTTTGTTTGAACTAAATTGTTATGATGAGCGTGTCACAATTAACTGTTATGTTCAACTTGTCACAGTTCTAAATAAATAGTTTATAAATAGTTTATTATAGTGTTGCAGTTGATTAATTGAAACAAAACACCTTGAGGAACTATGATGAATGTCTATGAATATATATTGTAATACCTCTGTTTGATTTAAGTGATTTAATGTTGAGATAGTTGCTTGCCTTACCTGTTATGCTGTAGAAATTTAACACAATCTGAAGCATTTCGATGTCCACCTGTAAATAGCGTAATGCTGTCCGATTTTTGTTTGTACTTTGATTTCAGATTTTGCTAAATGTGAGTTTTAATTTGGTAATGGATTAATGTTTGTGTAGTTTCGATGAAGGTAACTTTGTTTCCGTGTTTTGCACGCGTAGAAACTGGCCGAGAAACCGTCGTGGGCAACCATGCCATTTTTGTTTCCTTTTGAATTTGTGATAAGGATTCCACTCTTATTTTCGATGATGGTTTGACGATAAGGCCGCGTTTACTCGCGTGTATATCTAACCGAGAAAGCTATAAATGCATATTGTTACATTTTCTATTGTGTTGCGATTTCGAAACTTGAAGTAAATTTGAATGTCGAAAACCACATGAACACATATATTGGGAGTATTCGGTTTGGTTTGTGACGTTTGCATTTTGTCGATTTCTATTGTAATTAATTTGATTGAGGACTCCATGTAGGTTTCAATGATGGTTTAAATGTCTATGTTGCGTATATTCGCGTAGATTATGGCCGAGAAACTTTTGGGGCCAGCACCGTGTTATTGCATTATTCTCATTTTTTATTGAAGTTTATGAAGGTTGTATAGTTTCGATGAAGGCAATTCTATTTCCGCATTTTTGTATGCGTAGAAATTGGCCAAGAAACTGTCGCGGGCAGCTATTTTATGTTGTTTCTTTACTGAATTTTGTGACACTTTTGTTTCGATGATGGCTTGATATTGACATCGCGTCTATTCGCGTAAGATTTAGCCGAGAAACCATTAAGATATCGTATTTCTTTCATTTTTATTTCGATTGAAGTTTGTAAGTAAAGATGTATTTGTTTAGTTTCGATGATGGTTTAACGATAATACCGCGTTATTTCGCGTGTACATCTAACCGAGAAACTATGGATAGCCGTTTGCTTCTATCGTTGCATCTTTAATTCGTTTTGAACACTTTTTTTGAGATGAAGTTTTGAGCATTATCAAGTTCATTAGTGGCTGCCCGGATTTAATGTTTATGATTATTGTTTGGTTCAAAATTCATTTTTTTCCATGTTCCGGTTTTGGTTTAAATTATGGCATGAATCTCCAACTTTTTGTTTCGTTCATGAATCGATAATCATGATAATTGTTTGACAATTTGATGTTCATGTTGCATTCATGTAATTTATCCCGATCTTATACTTTGTAAATAATATCTTGTTCATGTTTTTCTTTGGTTTCGATTACAATTGGTTGCTTATCCATGAACATTCATTTAATTGCATTTCGATTTCATACTTTGTTTACTAACCATTTTCTGATTTATTGCAATTTCATTTTATTTCTATTTCATCTCACACTCATGCTACTAATATGTTTGCTATTTGTGTAGACATTCGAGGATTGTTCAAAAAAGCATACATTTTCTTTTAAGTGCATCGACATACATTTTTATTTATATACTGTTATCTATAATTATGTTAATGTTTTGATTCAATATTTAGTAATGTATGTATAGATATACTTAGTATTTTTATGCTTTATATTTTATACTGTAAATATATTTATACATATTATATTTATTTCTTATGCTTAGTATTGTAAGTATATTATATACATACTATTTTATTATTATACTTTATTTATTCATTCGTAAATAGATTCGAATTATATTATACTAACCTTCTTCGTATATCAATTTCTTAGAATTAATTTCTATAGTTTATTTTAATTAATATAATACAAATGATACAATAATCGATATTTAAGTTTCACCGTATTTAATTTATGTTTGTATGCTTTTAACATAATCAATTTACTGTTTTCTTCTTTAATTCAATTTATCCCCATTCGGAAAAATGTATCCCAATCCCCTTGTTGCGTTGTAATTAATTTACCGCTTTCTATTTTATTTTACAGTTTAATCCCCATTTATAATTCATGTATCCCTCTCCCAAGAACAAATCTTGTAATAATTATCTAGTGCACATTTATTTTATTTTAATTTAACTGTCACTTACACAAAACTAAAAAAAAAAATCTTTTTTTTTAAACTAATACCTGTGAATCATTTTAAACCTGTAAGTCGACAAAGCTAAGAAGCGTCGCGCTGACCACACATGCACACATGTACGCTTGATCCTGGGCCTTCTTACAGTGAGCCTATTTCGATTAATTGTTCCAATTAGTCGTTATAGTAGACTAGTCCACTTTGCTAGTACACATGTAATTTAATTATTTTATACTTAGGTTGGCCACCTTGTATGGGCTTTGTCGATTTTACTTGTGATTTACAATTATCTCGATCCTATTCTTTCTCCATTCACCAAGCATTTAAAACACTTTCAATAAAATTCGACCCAACGTCGAGTCTTCTTCTCAAACCTCGATCCAACGTCGAGTTATTTTTTCAAAAATCAATTTTTCTACAAAACAAAAAAACATGGTGTTGTGGTATTTAAGTAAATCGTTAGAGGATAGCCCGACGATTTAATTAAAATGTAAAGTATTTGGGCCATTAGAGGGTAACCCAATGACTTAAATACTTTATTCCATACACTTCATAAAAGTGAACTTTGTTTCACCTCACTCTTTTCATAATAAAGATTTTGGATGAGAGATGATCGGTTGACCTCAATCACCAATCTCGAGTATTGAATCGTTAGAGGATAGCCCAACATTTTGGTACTTGTCATCCACAATTTAAAATCAATTCCAACACATGCAATATCTTTTGTGCGCTCCAAGCACCATTTACCTTTAAACCTTTTTTCAAGATTAGACATGATTTATTTATAAATGAGGTGTTTCTTCCTCTATTCCCAAGGTTTTCGACTTCTCCACTTGAGTACTAGAGGTGTTCTCAAACCCTCCCTCATGTTGGTGCATAGTCCTTTATTCTTTATCACACCTTGTGGACGTTAGATGAGTCCTCTCCTTTAAAAATGACGACTTGTCTTTTTTTTCATTTAAAATCAATCAACAAACAATATTTTCTAGCCGAACTACGGCGCTCTGACTTTCCCATTGCACGAGCGAGTACGTAGGCACTAAGTCTTACGATCAAAGGCTCAAAAATAATAAAAACATTTCTTCTCTCTTTCTTTCTCATTTCAAACCTTAGAAGATTGTAAAATTTCACACTAACACACAACCACACTTTGAACTAAATGGGTACCATCGAGTACGATGGATGTAAGGGGTGCTAATACCTTCCCCTTGCATAACCAACTCCCGAACCTATATCTCTTAATTTCGTAGACCGTCTTATCCGATTTTTCGTGGGTTTTATCTATATTTTCCCGTTCTTCTTTTTAGAACAAATAAAATTAGGTGGCGATTTCACTGTTTTTGAAAATTAAAATGATTTTTGAAAAAAAACGAGTTGCTTCACTAGGGTATAATGATGATTTCCTTAGGTCCCTGCCTAGGCCTAGATCCATGTGTGCATAAGGGGCTTATAAAAGCCGAAGGTTAACATAATTCATAACTTTTCGATCCTCACACCATTTGATCATTTGCACTTGCTTTTGCTCGGCTTACTTGTTCATCAATCCGGGGACTACTTTCACGGTGGTTGACGTCATCCTCCACTTACCAAATCTTCTGTTTATTCAAATTTCCAGTCTATTTTATTTGTAAATGTTACATTTATGTCTCTTTCATAGGAATTTCGCTTGTTTGAACCTTGCATGTAGAGATACATACGGTTAGGGTTTATATTTTGTAGAGTTTTCCTGGTGGTAAACGCCTGTGCCACCTCTCATTGGCGGTTTGCGCCATCAGAAAAGCTATTTGTACTTGGTGATCTAGGTCTGAGTATTCCTCACTTTAGGGAGGGCTTTTGGTCGGGGAATGATCCTTGCTCATTAAAGCCCTTTCTCTTGATAAGTGGTGGAAGGGTGGTTTGACGTTGATGTCGAGCTCCCCTGTTCCTTCTACTTTTCAGGTGATACGATGAGCGACAACGAGGATATTCGCGAGGGTTCTGCAAATTCGGGGCAATCACTTTCTAGATCCACTTCTACTAAACGGAGTGGCGATAGTCTACCCGTGCCTGAAGCCGAGGAGAGCCCCCTAGCAATGGAAATCAATGAGGTTGACGATGATCGATAGATCTGGGCCTCTTCCAACGTGGTGAAGCGTGCCACCCAATTTCTAAATAATCCCAACAGGGTGTTCTCCCAGGTGAGCTCGTATGTTGCTCCCGGGGCTCCTCGGGAGGTGACCGTAGAAGATTAGTTCGTGCATATACCGACCGAAGATGGTCGAATATGCTCGAGATATGAGGCTCGTTATATACCAATCTATGACGTATGGTTCTGGGAGTTGGGTTTTCGGGTACCTTTTACCGATTTCTAAGTGGGCATCTTCCGTCACCTTCGATTGGCTCCGTCACAGCTTCATCCAAATGCCATAGGATTTATACGGGCATTCGAGATTGTTTGTAAATACTTGGAGGTGGGGTCCACCCTTGAGCTGTTCTTCTATATTTTCTGCCTTTAGAGAAGCTCGACGAAGGTGGAGGGGAAAGTCCGATGGGGACTGGTATCGTTGAAGCATCAAAATGGGATGCTATTCAAGGCGTTCCAGGAGTCTGTTTGCTTTTTTAAGGATATATTCATGCTTATTCGTTCGGTATCTGAACGAGCAATTTGTAATGTGTTTCGGGCAGTCTCAGGCCTGCGAAGAGATGTGACCCCGTGCTACAATGAGCAAGGAGAGCGGAAGTATGCGCTCGTTAGGAAGTTCAAGTTCTGGTGGTTGAATAAACACTTTGACAAGACCCCGAACTTTTATGTGTGGGCTTAGAGCGAGCTAAGTGGTGAGGACTTGGCTGGTTTTGAGAGGTTATCCTCGTTTGTTGTGGGATTCCCCCTCGTTCGACACACGGGAAAAGGGGGGAAATCGCTTCTGGACAAAGACGGGGATGAAGTCTCCGATCCTGGTCTTATAAATTTCTGAGAGATCCTTGCCTGCGGGGATCCCAAGGAGTATTTGGGTAACTATTTTTTACTTATTATCTTTCTTTGTCGTGTGTGTTTAGTCTTTATGCTAATCTGTTTGTGTTTCTTTATTTTGCAGATAGGATGAATCCGGCTATGGAGCGTGTAGCCCAACAAGCCATGAGGAAGAAGGGGAAAGAGGGCACGTCTCCAACGGAACCGGGAACGGTCGGTGCGACCGGATCTAGGAAATCATCTTCCAGCCCGGCGGCGGGGACTTTATCTCCTCAATAGGTGACGTCAATAATGAAGAGGACAAGGGCTGAGATAGATCTGACCAAGGAGAGGGACATGGGGAAGTTTATCCTTCCTCCATGTTGGCATGACAGGAAATATTTCGAGGCCTCCAATGTGATCCTTCCTCACGCCGAGAAGCTCATGCTCGAGGCTCTAGATCGCTCGTCTAAAAGGGCTGCCTTGGCTGAGGATGCGGGCGTGCTGATGAGGATCCTTAAAATGGCCGCCGCTTTTTTCGAGCAGAATCAAGTCCCGGATGTTGAGTTACTTCAACTGAGGACCAAGTTGAAGGAAGTCGATAGAAAGGGGGAGGAAGATCGGAAGAAATGGTTAGAGGAGCGCGGGGACATGGTCGAGCAATACGATGCAGCCGTGAAAGAGGGTCGTGAAGCCAAGGAGGAGCTTGCCCGTTTGCAGAAAGAGATGGCCCCAGGGGAAGGTGAGATAGTGGAGTTTTCAAATGTGAGGACTCGGGCAGAGTTCATAAGTCGGGTTCATCAGGCTTATGACGATGCTGTGGTCGCCTCTACGGCTAGTTTCGACAATGCTGTGTCGCAAATTCGCGTCCTGAACCCCCGAGTGGAACTGAGGACGGATAGACTGGGGGTTCACTACTTCGTTGATGAGGGCGAGATAAGGAAGCCCGATTTCCTCATGGACGATATGGTTGTTGACGAGACTCCTCCGCAGCCAACTCCTAGAAATGCCTCTGGTCAGCCTGCTGAGTGAATCTGATTTTTGTTCTTCACATGTTTGTCTAGGTGAGGCCCATTTATGTAATGATATTTTTCGACTTGCATTTGTCATTTTTTTTATTGATTTTATTTCTTGGGGTGGATCCCCCACTGCAACTCATAGACAAATCTGGCCTTTGTGGTTGTAGTTTATTGTAAGAAATGTTTATTGTTTATTTATGTATGTACTATTTGCTATTTTCGGGGGAGGAACACTTGTTTATTTGTTCATGGTTTTTTGACTGTGGGGATACTATCCAAAATGGGCCAGCTCGTCGCTGGGCTTAGTCCGGAACTCAAGCTTTGATTAAAGGCCTGAGATCGGTGGCGTGAACGTCCCATCGCGAGTTGGGTGTTCTACCAGGCGAGGTACTTAGACATGGGGCTCATTTGAGTCCCCCACGTTGGGGCGAGGACCTGGTTCGTTATGATGGATCCAATGTCCCTTTATGTGCCATAATTCCATGCAACGCTGGTACTGAGGCGAGCGTGTGCTATTGAGCTTTAGGTGTTCGTGTGATTTCCTGAGGTGCGTCGACCGCTAGTATTTTAACTATAGTATTGTTTAAGTTTCTCAGCGTTCCACGATCGAGATAGTTGTTCCCCTTGTAGGTTTTCCAGGAAGTATGCCCCCGTTCCTGTTTTGGCACGGACTCGGTAGGGGCCTTCCCAGTTTTCCGTGAGCTTCCCTTCGGTGGATCTTTCCAGGTTTCGCTTAAGGACTAAGCTTCTGACGTCGAACTCCTGAGGAATGACTTTGGCGTCATATTGGAGGGCTATTCTTTGTTTGAGCGATGCTACTCTAAGGGCAGCCCCCGTTCTTATCTCTTCGACCAAGTCGAGCTCTTCTCTTAGGGATTGGTCGTTCATCTCCACGTTGAGGGGAGATTTGGTTCTTCGTGACGGTTCAATCATCTCAATTGGAATAACTGCTTCGGTTCCATATGCGAGCCGAAATGGGGTTTCCCCAGTAGACGAGTGGGGAGTCGTCCGATAAGCCCAGAGCACGTTGTGAAATTCCTCGACTCATTTCTTTTTTGATTCCTCTAACCTTCTCCTGAGCCCGCGCAATATGACTTTGTTGGCCAATTTGGCCTGCCCGTTTGTTTGAGGTGTCCGACCAAGGCGAAGTGTTGTACGGTTCCCAGATGGGTTACGAAGTCTTGGAAATTTTTGTCCGTGAACTGCGCCCCATTATCAGTAACGATGGCTTGTGGAATGCCAAATCGAGCTAATATATTCCTCTTATAAAAACGCAGGATGTTTTGGGCAGTGATTCTGGCCAATGCTTCGGCCTCTATCCACTTAGTGAAGTAGTTGACACGTACTATTAGATATTTGTTTTGGTAGACCCCGAAAATGAATGGTCCGAGGATGTCGAGCCCCCACCAAGAGAATGACCATGGGGAGGACAAGGACCTGAGCTCGTTTGGTGGGGCCAGGTGCATGTTTCTGTGCCGTTGGCATTTATTACATTTCTTGACATGCTCCTTGGTGTCGTTTTGCATGGTCGGCTAATAATAGCCATCTCAAAGAGCTTTGCGAGCTAGTGATTTGCCTCCTAGGTGTTAGGCACTTATGCCTTCATGTATTTCTTTGAGTATGCGCGGTATTCTAGCTTCTTCAACGCATTTGAGGAGGGGAATAGAGAACCCTCTCCGGTAGAGTTTGTTCTTGACTATGACGTATGAGCAGGCTCTTCGTATGACGACGGAAGCTTTCTTGGGGTCTTCGGGGATGGTCCTATCGACCAGATATTTGTAGACAAGGGTCATCCATGAAATGTTTTCTTCGATGACAAAGATGTTGTGGCCAGGGCGACTTTTATCTATGCTTGGTCGAGGGAGTATTTTTTTGGATCACTGACTTGTTTCCTCCCTTAGTCCTCGTGCTAGCGAGTTTGGATAGGACGTCTGCGCAGACGTTATGCTCCCGAGGAATGTGTTGTATATCCATCGAAGTGAAATTTTTTAGGTGGTTTTGGACGAGGGTCCAATATTCAGCTAACTAGTCGTTTTTTACCTGGTATTCTCCTTGAACTTGGGAAGCTACGAGCTGTGAGTCCGTGAGGATTTTGACTTCTGTTGCTCCCATGTCCTTGGCGAGCCGGAGGTCTGCGAGGAAAGCTTCGTACTCCGCCTGATTATTTGAAGTAGGGAATGAGAGGGCGATGGATACCTCGATGAGAATTCCTTCTTCGCTATCTAGGATTATCCCTGCTCTGCTTCCTGACGAGCTGGAGGCACCGTCGACGTATATGGTCCACCGGTTGGTTCCTTCCTAGAGTGTAGGGAAAGTCATTTTGGCCACAAAATCCGCTAGAACTTGCGCTTTGAGGGCCTTCCGACTCTCGTACCTGATGTCGAATTCGGACAGTTCTAACAACCACTTGAGCATCCTACCGGCCATGTCTGGTCGTCCTAACAATTGTTTGATGGGTTGATCCATTCGAACTACCACGGTGTGAGCCAAAAAGTAGTGACGAAGTCTTTTGGCGGCGTTGACCAGTGCGAGGGCAATTTTCTCGATTTTCCGATACCTTAGCTCGGGGCCCTGCAATTCCTTGATCGTGAAATAGATGCATTTTTTACCCTCTTGTGTTTCTCGAACGAGCGTGGTGCTAACGGACTCGGCAGTCACAACCAGATATAGGTATAATACTTCTTCTTTGCCCGGTCGAGATAGCACGAGCGGTTGGGATAACGTTTGCTTTAAATGGTTTAGGGCTTGCTCGCATTCCTCAGTCCATTCGAATACGGCCTCCTTTCTTAATAGCTTGAAGAAAGGAAGTGCATGTTGGGCCGATTTTAAGACGAATCAGGACAGAGAGATCAACATCCCGTTGAGGACTTGGATTGATTTTTTGGATTTTGGAGTGGGTAATTTCGGAAATGCCCGACACTTGTCGGGGTTAGCTTCTATTTCGCGTTCGGTGAGATAGAAGCCGATGAATTTCCCTGCTCGGACTCCGAAGGTGCATTTTTCAGGGTTGAACCTCATTTTGACACTTCTGGCTTGGTCGAAGACCCTTCTAAGATGTCAAGCATGAGCAACCTCCTCTTGGGATTTGATTATAGCCCGAATAGGCATCCATAAATAATAGAAGTTTAAAACCAGCGGAATTGTCGACGAGTTTGTCGATGCTGGGCAAGGGGTAGGCATCCTTTGGACATGCCTTATTAAGATCGGAATAATCAATACACATTCACCATTTTCCATTATTTTTCTTAACTAGTATAGGGTTGGACAACCACGTAGTGTATCAGGATTCCATTACAAAATTAGCCTCTAGGAGGTCTCTAACATCCTGCTCGGCGGCCTCGGTTTTCTCCGGGGACTACTTTCGCCTACGCTGTGCTACTACCTTAAGGGTCGGATCAATAATGAGGTAGTGGTAAGCGACCTCGGGGTCGATTCCGGGCATCTCAGCAGCGCTCCATGCAAAGAGGTCGACATTATCCTTTAGGCATGCCTTAAGTTTCTCTCGAGCCAGTTCTGGGAGGTCAGCTCTGATCTTCACGCCTTTGCTAGGGTCGTTGCCCAGTGGCACTAGTTCGAACTATGCATTTGGGATCGGGCGCATGTGTTTCCCAGAGGATGCTCCTGAAGTCTCACCATTGGGTTGGTCCTCTTCGACCATAGGGGTCTTTCCATTCCTTCTTCTTTCGGCCAGATCCTCTGGCTCGAGACGACTATCAAGATCGATAGCGTCGACTCGAGGGAGAGGCTCGGGTTTATGAGAGCTTTCTAGAAGGTTGACTTTGTCTTTGGTCAGGGGTTGGAGGTTGATGGAATCCAGGCCTTTTGCTGACGCCTCGAAGCATCTTTTGGCTGCTTGGATGTCTCCATGCAATGTCGCCACTTTCCCGTTGGCGGTATAGTACTTCATTTTCAGATGCACGGTGGAGGGCATGGCTATCAACTCGACAAGAGTGGGACGACCAAAGATGCATTGGTACAGGGACGGGAAATCCACGACCAGGCATTGCGTCTTGATCGACCTTCCTGTCTCTCCGGATCCAAACGTGACAATCAGCTCAACGTATCCCCATGGCTTGGCTGTCGAGCCATTGAATCCCTACAGATCCGAACCAAGGTAAGGAGTTAGGTGGGTTTCGTTGAGCTGCAAGGTTTTGAACAAATGTGTGTACATGATGTCTGCCGAACTTCCTTGGTCGACGGGTATGCGTCTGACGTCGAAGTTGGCCATCCGAGCATGCACTAGCAGGGGAATGTTGGAATTGGGGGCGCCTCCTGGTAATTCCTCCTTGTAGATGGCGAGCGGATGATATTTGCCTTGGTTCGTTTCCAGGGTGGCACCCAGGTCCGAGCTCGTCCTGACGAGGTCGTCGAACCTTCTCTTGATGGATCCGATGGAGTTTTTGGTGAACCGTCCATCGGATATGACCATGGCCGTCGTGAAGGATTCCCAAGGGCTATGGGAGGCGAAATAGGTCGGGAGAATATCCATGTTGGGAAAAGAGAAATCTTCTGGCCTAGTTATGCTCAAAGCTACCCGCATGAAGGAATTTTCTGCGGGTTTTTCCTCTTCGACCTTGCTGGAAGAGGGTGCTTCTTCTTTCGCGGACTCCTTCTTCTTATACTACTTAAGGTGCCCGTCCCTTATCAAGATTTCAATTGCATCTTTGAGATGGATGCAATCCTCTGTCACATGACCGTGACTTCGGTGGAATCTATAGTATTTGCTTTTGTCTACCCCTGGTTTGGTTGGGGTATGGCGGGGGAAGCCCACTCCTCCTTGCTTGAACTCAGAGTTTGCACAATCTGTCAGGATGCGTTCCCTAGAAGTGGTGGGGGTGTAGTCGCTGAATCGACCCACCGGTCCCTTGCTATCTCTTGAATCGCAGGGCTTGTCCTCCCGCCTTTGCTCTCCCCCCCGATGAGATATCGAGGGTTCTTCATTTTTAGAGCTCTTGACGTTCTCCTGGTGCCGGGTGTCACGAGCAAAATTTGCGGCTTCTTTCTCTTCATATTGGATGTATGTCTGAGCCTTCAAGAGGAAGGCATCCAACGTGGAAGGTGTCTCAATGCCTACTGCCTTCGCGAAGTTGTTGCGAGGTCGTAGTCCTCTTTCGAGGAGGTATTTCTTCCTGTCGTCCGTAGTCGAGACTTGGACGGCTTCTTGATTAAATCTCTCGATGTATGATCAGAGAGATTCCTCTTTCCCTTGGATGATGGCTTCCAGGGACGCTTCAGATTTTGGATGGCACCGAGAGGTGGTGAAGTTCCTGGAGAACAGTCTCCCCAAGTTCTTCTAGGAAGTGACGGACCCGTCGAGAAAATTCTTGTACCAAGCCATGGCCCCTTTCCTTAGAGTCGTAGGGAACAAACGACACTTGATGGCCCCACGAACTCCTCTATAGTCGAGCAAAGCATCGATGTTCTCGATGTGCTCGTCAGGGTCGGTAGTGTCGTCGTATTGACCCAACCGGGGAGGTTTTTCCAGCCCATATGGGATAGGAATATCCATGATGGCCCGACAGAGTGGACCGTGATGCTCGTCTTCGTCGCTCTGGTCAGGAGAGAGGGAGACAAATCGATTGTATCTTCTGTGATGGGGGAAGGAATTTCTCTCCTCCTTTGATCTTGGCGAAGGAGATCGATCGCGTGGGCGATGAGATTCGTTCTTCATCCTTTTATGGGACGGCGACCCCCGATTCATTCGAGGAGGGGTATGTCCCCTCTTTTTTGGAATCTGGTGGCCGGGGCGATCTCCCTTCCTTGCAAGCTTCCTCGGCGAGGGACTTCGGGAAATTGCCGCTCCGAGTCTCTGAGGTGGAGATGAGGGACGGTTTCTTTCCAAAGCCTCGATGCATTGGCCCTGTTGGAGGAGGAGATTGTTGTTCTGGTTGAGGGCGGAAAGAATGGCAGCAAGTGCTGGGTCCATATTGGTCGACAAGGAAGTCGAGGATATGAGGACGATGGGGTCAATGACTTGATTCTTGGATTTTGGGTTGTCCAAGAAGAAGTCTTGATCAGCAGTATCATCGGGATCCAGGGATGCGGTCCTACCATCTATGCAATCGTTGGCATCCTTGCGATGAGGAGAGGGAATAACCCTATCCATTTTCTTGACAGGCGAGAGGATAGGATTGTTGGGAAGAGATAGATCGTTGAATTCAGCCATCTCGTGAGGTTGAGAGTTATCTTTGGTCTTCGGGTGATTAAAGAAGACAGGGAAGATAGATTCCCACAGACGGCGCCACTAATCTGAACTGTTGATCAAAACTGGAGACAGTCGGGTAGTTGATGATCTTCCGAGCAAGTTGGTGAGAAAAAAGGGGTGGTGTACCTGCAAAACACTCCGATGCTAAAGTAAGCAAGTGATCAAATGAGAAAGTAAGAAATATTTGGGTTTTTGAGTGTAAGAAAATGATACCTTGCCCTCAAAGATATGAGGGTTTATATAATGACATAGGAGGATTCTCATTGGTTACTATATTTGGGCCGAGATGTACGAATCCACAAATATAGCCATTTGGGCTGACTAGGTCAAGACCGGGCAGATCTGCTCGTAACTAGCCGTTATGCTGGGCACATAGCGCATAACAGGCACCTGTGGTGGTAATTAGAATCGTCGTTTGGCTCGACGCATGTCGAGTGTAGTATGCCTAGAACGCGCATACGTGCGTTATGACGACGTTGTTGGGCTGAACCGATTGATGTGTTTAGGGGAAGAATAACCCGCCCGAATGCTTCCGGGCGATCAAGAACATATTTTTATTGCAAAATAATATAGAGATGGTTCTATAATATATCATCAACAGAGTTTTACAAGCCCAACCACCTATTTTGCACATAAATATAATATATCATTATGATATAATTTCACATGAATATAGCAGACCTCACAAGTGGTTACAAAATAACAATATGAAACTCAATATTTACAGACAATTTTTTTAATCTAAATTTGAGTTTCATAGTTAACCGCATATTATGCATTTAAAATTAAGGAGATTGTTAATTTTCACTTAGTATTTATAATACAAAATCTCCTTATAAAAAATATGATTCATAAAATCATTTTCATAAACAAAATAACCTTCACATAAAAGAGTATGATGATTATATAAAATAAAATTATCATCATATGAGTGAGATTAAATCCCTAATGTAATTACAATATGGGATTATGGGGCAACACTTAAATAGTTAAACGGCTGAGGGCAGAGACCTCTCACTGGGCTTAACTAAATGGTCTAACTCATCACGGTCTATTTAGAGACAATAGCCCAATTAAATAATTCATCAATAAGTGTTTAATTTCAATAGATCATAATTTATATTAATAATAATTAACAATAATTGATTATTATTAATCCAAAATTGATTAATTAAATAATGAATCCAACATTGCCAACTAAGAAACCTTTAACTGTTAAACTTAACACAGATTATTAGTTAATGTTCATATGATTTTGTATTTTCTAAATATTTATACTGATTATTGACTAAAGTTGATACGATTTTTTATGTTTAAAATGTACTCACTTTATATCTTTAATTCTTACATATTGTTCTGCATTTTGATGCTAAGCAACGGAGAGCCGATGAGGGTGATAGATGGATTAGTTGCAGAAACAGGGTTTGATGAGGCGAAGGCAAAGAAAGCTGCAAAGAAAGTTCGTTTCAACGATAGCATGGATGTAACAATAATAAGAGGAAAAGAACCTGGTTATAAAACTCAAATAGATCAACAGAAAGGAAAGGGAAAATTAATTGAAGGGGCAAGTGGATCAAATGCACCATAGCAGAATCCTGTGGCCCAAAAAAGAAACTAGCCAAGGGTAAGGAAAACAAAGCAGACAGTGGAAATAACGAAGGAGTTATCAAATGGGACAAAGAAATTCACTTGGAAGATTCATATCAAAAACGGTAAAAAGAGTGCCAATGATGTTATGGTAAGTTTAAATTTTGTATATTATGTGGAATATGTCCATGGCCAATAAATATGAAATTTGTATATTAAGCGCAATATATCCATGGTCAATAAATTTGAAACGTTAAAGTCCTTAACATTTATATTCATGCAGCATTTTCCATGAATGATAGCTAAGAGATGCGTTCGAGTATATCAAGATGAAATTAAAGTTGTGGATATGGAGACTAAAGAAGTGTTAAAATGGAATGTTCATAAGGCGATAAGGAAGGGAGTCCCAAGCACATATGAAAGGTACATGGCAAAGGGATGGTATGAATTTGCTAAAAGAAAAAGAATTAGTAATGGGGGATACTGTAGTTTGGAGCATGTTGCATGTTGCGTTTCTCTCCGTGTATTTACGTGAAGGTTGGAAAACATTGAAGAAGGGGTTGTTTTACTCAAAGACGTAACTTAGCATTGAAGAAGGAATTATGGGATGTTTTGGCTGTTGCGTCTGTATGAGGTTTTTGGTTTAGATTTAATGTTATAGCATGTTTTAGGATGTTTTGGGTTTGTATGATGTTTATTATAATAATGTCAATGTATGGGGAACTTCCATGTTTATGTGTTATATACAAATTTGAATGTAACTGGAGAGTTTTAAGTATTTTGCAAGTACTTATAAAAATGTCCTATATTCTGAAGTTTTAAATTGCAGAAATTTCACTTGAATTTTATTTATGAATGACCTTTCACTTGGGTTTCAAACTGCAGAAAAATTTTTAATTTTGGAATAGATTGAAAAATTTTAAAAGCTGTATGTTGAAACATTAATTAGAATATTTTTGGACCAAAAATGTAGATGTTTAAGTTGGTGTTAAACGGTCTTTTAATAAATTCAATAAGCATAATGACCTTTATGTTGGAATTAGAAAACTTTAATAATTAAAGTCCAAATTTAAAGTATTTTGCAAGTAGTTATAAAAATGTCCTATATTGATAAAAAAAAAAGTGAAATAGAGGGTGTGCATCTACAGGTTCAAATCTCTAAGTTAAAATGAATAAACAAAAAATAATTATAAAAAGTCTTTGTAATCAGGGTGGTAGTAAAATATTAATAGAATTTGTTGTAAAAAGAAAAATGTTTACAACTTTAAAAATATGCTTTTACTTTTGATGTAAACTAAACTTAATTTCATGATGCATGTTTAATGTTGTCAATTTCAGAATTTATAACTAAGCTCCATATAACTTAGTTACTAAATTTAGTCAGTTATAATTTGCAAAACATGGAGAATTTTATCTTCCATTTATCTCAACCATTTCAAGATTGTAGATATGACAGCTTACAATCAATATCCAATTTTAAAACATAATGAACATTGTACATATGATATTTCATAATCAATATCCAATTTTAAAACTTAATGAACAAATTGAAAACATCAAAACAATGAAGTAGTCTATGTAAGGCATCCTTACCAATGTATATAATAGTACAACATTTGAGATTACATTCTAAGTTGCATATTACACATGTTCAAAGACTTCCTTGAATACCACATTAGTGGTAGTGTGCGCCTCTTCATTCTCTTTGTCGTGGATTAGTATCTTAAGACCCTTTTTTCTTTTTACTCTGAATATTGCAATGTACAATTGACCATGGCTAAAGACACTCTTAGGCAAATACAATCCGACATAATCTAATGACTGATCTTGAGATTTGTTAATTATCATTGCATACGACACAATGGTTGGGAATTGCCTTCTTGTTAACTTAAAAGGCCATGGCGATTGCGTCAGAGTGATATCCATTCTTGTAATGTAAATTAAATTTCTGACATTTTTACTGGACATGATCTTTGCCTCAATAACATGGTCGACCAATCTTGTAACAATAAGCCTTGTACCGTTGCATAACCCTTCAGATTGATCGATGTTTCTTAAAAGCATTATAGGTGTCCCAACTTTTAATCTAATGTTGTGATGTGGAAGACCAGATGTCGTAAGCGTATTCAAGAATTCTATTGTCAAAACATCAAATGACTCATTGGCGTCGGCCTCTATTCTGTCAACTGAGTCGGAACTCAAAAAAACTTTTTCATCTCCTGCATAATTTATGTCCAAGCAATGAGTGTATAAGATATTACAGGTTAAGGAGCAGGAGATTATATAAACAAACATGTTGAAAAAAATAACAAACATGTTGAAAAAAATGCACTTATAATCACTTGGAACCATGTCTAACGTATAACGGTTGATGACATCTACTATTTCCAGTGTTCCAGGCAAGATTGCTCTACATTGAAGGTAAATCAGGATCTTTATAATTTTGGAGAGAGTTAGGATATATTGAATCAACAATCGCTATAAGGGGATCGTCGAAATTAGATATTAACATGTCCTTTGGTATGTCAATATCTGCATATCCATCATTGGGTTCATCCAATTTTCCATCTCCAACATTTAAATCCAATTTGAAAAATCTTCTAATTCATAGGAACTAGAAGGTGACGTGGATTGAAACAAACGCATGTTCTTCATTAGTCTAAGCACCTTGCAATGATCCCAAATGTACGAAGAGTTAATGGTTGCGTGAATGATATCAGAATGAATGCCCCTTGGTATAACAGGAAGGATTTGACGAAAATCACCGCCGAGAACAACAACTTTACCCACAAATATAGAATTAGAAGACCTTGTTTCAGACATAAGGTCCTTAAGTGTTTTATCCAGAGCTTCAAAACAATATTTATTAGCCATTGGAGCTCCATCCCATATAATTAACTTGGCAAGCCGCAATAACTCATCACGATCAGTATTCTTTGGGATGTCACATGTGGACTGTTCTACCTCCATGTAGCAGAAGAGAAGGTATACCGGATGAAGCAACTGTCAAACAAATTTGTTTTCTCAACCTTGTGTAAGGCTCTAATGTCCTCCAGATGTATGTCTTCCCTGTGCCATCATACCTGTAAAGAAAGAATACCCCACCTCTTTCGTCATTGAAGAAACTAATAATATTGTTAAAGACAGTTCTTTGTTCATCTATTAAAATTAGAAAAAATGCACGAATAAGTCTCACTTGATTTTATAATAGCTATTTGACATAATATGAAGTCTAATAATTCCAAACTGTCGTGGATTATAGTACACAAAAGAATACAGTTTAACAATAATTTGATAAACACATCCTGCAATATAAATTTCCAACAGAGTGAATTGTGTACATTAAGCGTTTATGGATAAATACCTGTGAGATGCCGATATAAAGTATTGTATTCTCGGAATTTTTCGCCAAGGTCATAGTTTAATTCATCGTAAATCAGCCTGTTGCCTAATTGCTGAACAACACATCCATTTGGCTGTGGCAAACAAGGGAAATCATATAAACTCTTCCTGTTCTTTTGCAGTAGCTTTTCGATCTCAATCAATGTCAAATTGAACAAATCGTCATCTGATAAATCAACTCTACAAAAATAAAACTATTTTGTTAAGGCTTGCAAGTAATTTAGAAAATTGTAATGTATTTATATGCATAGTTACCTCTATTGTTTGCAACTCTACGTTGCTCATATAGAATGCCGTCTGATAATAATTTCCATGTTTTTTCCAAACATATGTTGGTCTAAGCTGCTTGATAGCAACATATGAACAAAAAGTAACCCCAAATAATGTCCAGATCCCCATTGACTTGCCTCTTCAATAACAACTATGTATTCCTTATCGTCGCCAATAAATCCCATAGTGAAGCAAGCATCACAAAAAGTATTACGTTTTTTATTATTAACTATTTTTATCTCATCGTAACTCTGTGGTCCTTTTACATGGGTTATCATTATTCTTAGATAATACAACTCACCTGAGCTTGGAGGAACCCATACCAATCTTCCAATTGTATAACCCATTCTCTGTGGTTTCCATTCTCTTGTTTTTTTTGACATATACAAACTTTCCAATGAATTTGCTGTATGTTAACTCCCTGGCTTCAACATATTTTTTGTTTGCCTCAAACCAAGAAGTAAACATTGATTTCGTCACACTTGGTTTTTCCAGCACGGTGTTTAAGCGATCCACATCTGTGTAGAACACAGAATTCTCTCCTTCACAGTGAAAAAACAACCTTTTAAATGTTGGTTTTCTTCCATGTATGGGAAAAGAGAATATTCTCCAACATGCCTAGTAAGGAGATACATACCTACAATCAAGGTATTGTTTTATCTCATCGATATTTCTATGTGCAACTGGGTTCTGCTGATCACCTTGAACGACAGACAGTCGTGACTCTATCGTATCCTTTGTTGATGTATTTGAACAAATACTTTATCGATGTACTTTGATTGCACCATTCCATATTTATGTGAGCTTGAAACTTCTTTAACAACCCAAGATTATATGGTACAGCATGACGATTATCCATCTGAATCTCGTTCCTTAACCCAGAGTGACCATTGTCTCTTCTTCAGTAAATAGGAAAGCTGCCTTGATCAACTATTGTCTGAGGACGAAATTCCTTTGGGAAATACTTGGAATATTTCCCATCCCTCGTACACGACGCATTTCGGTTACCGCTTCCGCATGGACCGTGTATCATATGGGACTTCACTAAATTATACAACTCAATATCTGATTCCCCATTAGGTATTTCGACTGAAATCATTTTATTTATATCAGCTGGGTTTGGATACTTGCTTGATGGGTGAAGAAAAATTATAATGTGAGCATGAGGCAAACCCTTTTTTGAAACTCAATTATATACATATCTGTCAATCAAATCAAATAAATTATTTTTGTTAAATTGTCATTGATTCAAATAGTCGCAACACATACAAAGGGAAATGATATGTGTGTAATAAAAGAAAGGAAAACATAGTAACTTAAAGATAAGAACCTTGCCCATCATTGATTTCTTAGTCAGTCTAGACAGTAACTCATCAAACTTCAATTTAAATACTCTAGAAAAAATATCCGGACGATCAGACGGTTTCAAGTTCATTGGCATCAAATAACGTTGAATCTTTGGCTAGTTTGGATTACATGTAAATGTAATAAATAGATAAGGGAACCCCACATAGCTGCATATTTCCATTCCGTCAAAATATAGTTGATTCATATACTTACGACTCCCAACAAATAAAGATGGAAAAATGATCCTCTTTCCCGTGCTTGAACCTTCTGTCACATTGTTAGTGTTTAACTCACTCAAATTGTGGTATTTTCCAACCCTTAATTTGGATTGATTTTCACGAAGCCACCTAAGTCTTTCTTGTAAGTTCCTGAATTGTATGAATTGGTAAAGTTTTAATAAAACAAATAATAGCAACAACAATGTATTGTACAATAGGATTCTTAATTTATAATCCTATCTAGAATGCCTTAACATGTTGCGTTGAAAAGTTTCAACATCTGGAACAACATGTAATATGAGATGTCGAGACATCAGACATCTGGACATCACGCTACATAAACTATTATGTTTGTTACAATTCTATTTTAATTAGAGCAGAATATTCTAGGAATATTATGCATCTTATGTGGCGTGATTTTAAAGGCTATGTGGAGGTCCAAGAGTTAAGGAGAAAGATCAGCAAGGACCTTGATTGTAGCAGAAGTTATCTGCGTTTTTGTTTCTACAAAATTTTGTTTTTGCAGAAGTTTGTTACAACTTATGCTGATATTTTGAAGGCCCAAATCCAGTTGGGTAATAGGTTATAAATAAGCAGTTGTAACCTAGTTTTAGCAAGCGAGCCGGTTTTAGAAAGATGTAATCTTTTGGGTTAGCCATGAAAGTGAACCACCCAACTTGTGGGGTGGTCACTGATTTGTACCTAGAAGCCTGTAGGCAAGAGGATTGTCTTACTCACTTAGAAGTTGTGAAGCAATGAGTGTGGTTGTGTCCTTGGAAGAAGCTGTGAAGCAATTCCAAGTTAGGTTTGTGACACTTGAGTGACTAGTTTATATTGTGTTTGAAGTATGGTATCTTTAAACTGTTTTAGTTGTGTTTGGAGTGAGGTATCTCCAAGCTGATTGTGTTAGGAGCTAAGAATTTTATGCAGTTACTAATGTGATAGTAGCTGATAGACATCACTGAGGTGATTGGAAGTGAGCGGAGGTTATCATATCTAAGTGTGGTATCTTAGGTAGAAGGGTCATTGGGTAGTCTGATTAAGTGAGGAGTGTAAACAGGGTGGTTTCCCTCCGAATTAATATTGCTGATAGTAAACTTCATTCATGGCTTGGTATGCCCCTAGATGGTTAGAACTGAACTAGGTTAATAATTCCTTGTGTTCTTTTGTTTTCTGCATTTTAATTGTAATTCTACCTTGTTTGTTTTGTAATGTTGTATCAAATGTCACGATATCCTGAGTCTGACCTAACCATAATTTCAATTGGTATCAGAGCAGGCATCCTGGTTGTGCACAAGGTAGAAGATTGTTTGAACAAGGAATGCTCATATTGTATGGTCCCTTGAAGTGGAGGATGGACCTATTTGTGGATTGTTTGAACAAGGAGTGTTCATATTGTAAGGTCCCTAGAAGTGGAGGATGGACCTATTTGTGGAGAACTAGACCAACCTGACCAGAACCTGTACCTTCTTGAAGAAAGAAGATAAAGATGCTGGAACGAGAAAGTTAAATTCAAAGACTTCATGCGGGAGTGAGGATTTTGAATTGTATTGTTCAACCTATAATCAGCACAGAGAAAAGATTATCAAAACCTTCATGCGGGAGTGAAGTTGTTGATAAGGTAACTTCTGTGCTTATGTGTTTCCATATTGGTTAGGATATTGGTTGGGTATAGTCTGTTGCTTAGCGAAGAAGCAATTATTTTGTAGGATTGATTTATTTTTAATCCTTGGATTTCATGCTTTCAAGTAAATTATGAAGTAAGCATTGTGTATATTTTGTTGCGGTATGGCTATAATCCGCTGCATAGCCTCTGATACAACCCCTATAGTGAGAGAAGGATCCTAGGGTTATTTTATCAACAAAATATTTGGAAGATTATTACAACTACATTAAAAGTGTCAAAGATACTTGAGATATTCCTCAAGTCTACTCATAAAGGCATATATTAATAGAATTGATGAGTATCAATTGATCAAATGATTCTCATATAAATCTGCAAGTTTGAGACCTTGAAGACCTTGAAGACTATCAAGGATGATGTGTTCCCATGAGATGGAACATATGTTCTATAGGATGTTAGAACATTATTACTGGTATGCAGCTACCAGTTGAAGAACAGATGTTCTGGGTGCTAAACAAATTTAGTTGAGTACATATGTTTGGAACCTGCTCCTGATCTGGAAGAGGAGACATCTGCTTATTAGTTGACCAGGACACGATCAACAAGCTCTTATACTCTAGAAGCCAGTTTATTTCTGACCTAAGCTTATGGGAGTATAGAAGTCAAGCTCAGTGCAAGTAAAAGACTCATAAAGGTATACCCCTCAATCCCTTTATGTGATATCAAGATGAGCTTATATCTGGTACATCCTTTTGATCAAAGGAACCAGATATGTGGAGATTATTCATGACCATAGAACATATTCTGGAGCTGAATACTGTGTCTCAACCACAGTAAAAAATGATCATGAATGTTGACTGTCCTAAATATTGTCCTGAAAGGGTATTGTCTATAAGAATCAAGGAAGTCAAATTGTAGTGAAGAATCTGAATATTTCTGTGTCATGCCATAATCAAGTCTATTCTAGAAACCTAGTTGAGGGAATCTCCTCTATAGGTACAGACTATGGCATCCATCATCTCAAAATCAGAAGTGAAAGTCTCAAGAAAAGTTTATTGAGATATGGATCTGATTATTCCTTAATGTGTAAATTATTTGGGTGTAAAGTTGACAGTTGCAGTGCTTCATATGTTCCCCTCAAATGTCATGGATGAGAAAATATGAATGTTACCCCCAGAACCACTCTATGATAGATGATGTCATATAAGATGTTGGAACATCATCTAAATGTCTTCAGTTTTGAATATATATGTTATTTCTTGAAAGTAGAAGTGAGTGTGAAGATGTAATCAGTCAGAATGATCTAGTGTGAGTAGTTAATTCTAACTGACATGTACTTTGATGAGAGACTAAGTACTTATTAGATGTGCATCCTAAATGCAAAATTCATATACTCTGTCGGGAGCTGAGTATCTGTATGAAGAATTCATGACCTATTGTGAACTGAATATCAATATTAAAGTTCACTATTATCTTCATAAGTCAAGGATGTGTGGCAATGTTATCTGGTGATTATTTGAAGAGATGATTCAACTAAGGAGATGCATACAGATGTTGTCAAATATCTTAACGGGAGATGGATATTTTTAATAACTGTGTGGAAATATGAATCAAAAAAGAGATCTAGACTGTGATGTATAGAAGAGAATGTTCTACATGAAGATGTAACATCCCAACTATTGAAGACACCAGAGATTGAAGAAGAAGATAATGCCCAAACTTATCTTTTGAAGGCATATAATTAGTTATACATGAGTAACTATGAAGTTACTTCTATTGCAAGGTACAAAGTATGGCAATATGAAACTTGTATAGCAAGCAAACTAAGAATTTCTAATTTGGAAACTATGGCAAGTCCAAATGAAGAATGCTTCAAGAATTATAAGGACCAACTTCAAAGGCGTCCTTATTTTGTATAACTCAGGGGGAGTAAGAGTAACAACATCATGATTAGCTTTATCTTAGAAGCAAAAAAGAGGATTTCAAATATTAAGGGGGAGTAAAAGTATCATTATGGAGCAATAACCTATTTAAGAAGCAACTAATAATTGTCAATTGTGAAAGTTGCCTTGTCTAGTGCAATTGGATATGTTTATTAAAGAAGGGGTGGTTGTTGTATATATTGCTGACCAACTAATGTCAAGGGGGAGATTGTTCATTAGCTAATGAAAAAGGGAACTTATGTTGTTATATGTTGAAAATCTTGAAGAAGAAATGTTATTATCTCAGAGCCAAGACAGATGGACTCTGTGTGAATGTGAAAATGATGTTGAAACATCAATATCATTAAGAATCTGAATTAAATTTAAATCATGTTGATGGGCTAAGATTCTTTACCACCTAGATAGAAGTTAAGGAACTATATGGACAAAAGTGAAAAGTTCCTCATAGTAGAGAATCCACTGTTCTGAAAAAGTAAGTCACATGAAGAAAGTGGACAATGTCTGACTGAATGTCAGGACATTATTCAGAACATATTTTTGCATGGACATGTTAAATGATGTGAATTATGCATGCGTTAGGGATGTTTTATATCTATAGAAACAATCAAGGAATATTAAAAGCATTCAAGGGTAGACTGGACGATGCTCAGCAAGTCAGTGATAATTTTTTAGCCTAGATTAACGCACTTTGAACAACAATTAATATGTCGTTAACTCCTAAGAAACTGCTACCCTATTTATAAGAGATCTCAGCTATTCTCTAACCACAAGCAAACACTCAACCATTCTCCATCATGCGCTTCATTAAGGTTTGGGCAAACTGTTCCTGGATATGGTTTTGTGAAGGTTTTCATTGTCAAATTCTAGCTAAAAAGGGGGACAGAAATAATATCACACAGAAAATACAGCAGAAGAAAGAAAAGCAGCAGAGAGCAAAAAGATGTCCATGTTAGAAATCAAGTTGTCAAAATTCTGAACTACTTGTGACTTATGATTTGAGTTGTGAACACAATTGTGACTTGTGATATGAGTTGCCTGGGGGAATTTCAAATTATCTCTAAAGAGATAACGTGTCTCCCATGGCCCTCTTTTACCACCCCTAGTGACAAGAATTAGTTTCGATGTTAAGGGGGAGTATATGTTATTTTCTTCCTCATGTACACCAAGACCTTTCTTCCTTTTATCCTTGACGGGCTTAATGGGAAGATTCAAAAACATGAGGAGAAGTCAGACTAGATGTTGGGACATCATCTTCAAACTGGAAGACCATCTGATCTCCCCTTGGAAGAACTCTAATGAAGAGGTTGCTCATCTCCAAATCAAGTTGTGTGAAAGGACTACAAGATATAAAGGGTCCTGATCTGAAAACTGCTGAAGCCTCTCATAATTTATGTTGTAAATTGTAAATTGTTGCTGCTGCTTTAAACTGCTTATAATTATACTTATTTGTTTTAGCTAAAATTTTTCAAAGGGGGAGATTGTAAGTTCCTGAATTGTATGAATTGGAAAAGTTTTAATAAAACAAATAATAGCAGCAACAATGTATTGTACGGTAGGATTCTCAACTTATAATCCTATCTAGAATGATTTAACATGCTGTGTTGAAAGGTTTCAACATCTGGAACAACATGTCATATGAGATGTCGAGACATCAGACATCAGGACATCACGCTACAGAAACTGTATATTTGTTACAGTTCTGTTTTATTTAGAGTAGAATATCTGGGAATATTATGCAACTTATGTGGCGTGATTTTAAAGGCTATGTGGAGGTCCAAGAGCTAAGGAGAAAGATCATAAAGGACGTTGATTGTAGAAGAAGTTATCTGTGTTTTTGTTTCTGCAAAAGTTTGTTTTTGCAAAAGTTTGTTACATCTTATGCTGTTATTTTGAAGGCCCAAATCCAGTTGGGTAATAGGTTATAAATAAGCAATTGTAACCTAGTTTTATCAAGCTAGCCAGTTTTAGAAAGATGTTATCTTTAAGGTTAGCCATGTAAGTGAACCACCCGACTTGTGGGATGGTCACTTATTTGTACCTCGAAGCTTGTAGGCAAGAGGATTGTTTTAGTCACTTAGAAGCTGTGAAGCAATGAGTGTGGTTGTGTCCTTGGAATAAGCTGTGAAGCAATTTCAAGTTAGGTTTGTGTCACTTGAGTGACTAGTTTATATTGTGTTTGAAGTGTGGTATCTTCAAACTGTTTTAGTTATGTTTGGAGTGAGGTATCTCCAAGCTGATTGTGTTAGGAGCCAAGCAATTAATGTAGTTGCTGGTGTGATAGTAGTTGATAGACATCACTGAGGTGATTAGAAGTGAGCGGAGGTTCTCATATCTAAGCGTGGTATATTAGGTAGAAGGGTCATTGTGTAGTCTGATTAAGTGAGGAGTGTAAATATGGTGGTTTCCCTCCGAATTAATACTGCTGATAGTGAAATTCATTCATGGCTTGGTATGTCCCTAAATGGTTAGAATCAAACTGGGTTAAAAATTCCTTGTGTTCTTTTGTTTTCTGTATTTTAATTGTTGTACCTTGTCTGTTTTGTAATATCGGATCAGATGTCACGACATCCTGAGTCTTTCCTAACCAGAATTTCATTTCCGATTCCATTATTGTATAACCATTAACCAAAAACTGCTAGAAAAGCCTTTGCGCTTTTAACAAAGTCGGTGCCTCGCTACGCCTGGATTGGGTTCGAAATGCCATCCACTCTCTTATTGTAAGTTTGTTTCTTTTTGTAGCATGTTCCCATGGTATATCATCAAACTCCAGTTCAGCATGACCGTTTTGTCCGGTTGAACATACAACTACACCGTGATCTCGATGTTTCATATTTGGTCTATATCCCTCTTCACCGTATGGAAAAAGCAATGGATATTGATATCCCAGATAAGATGTATGGTAATCATCAATTCTTTGAAGAGATCCTGATTGTTTATGCATTATAATATCTCTTTTTCAGTTGTATCAACATCTCCAACTATCAAGGCAGCAACCTCGAAAACAGTCGGTTGATTATAAACGTGTCCATCATATTTTCTGTCTGAAATAAGTCTTAGTCTTAAATTAGTGACATCTCTTTGAGACAAAATATCCCTCTCCATGTGGAAAGATTGAGCATGAACATTATGTTCGTATAACATTTGAGACAATCTTGTAACAATGTTACAGTATATAAAAAAACGTAAGTGTGTTTTAATTTATCCTTCATAAATGTTGAATCTATATAAAAATAAAAATAAATAAATTCCATTTAAAAAGAAATACCTTATTCCTTTAATCTTGTTATGTATTTCATTCTCTGTATCGTAAATATATAGTTTCACAAACTTAGGATTTTGTCCGAGCATTGGTAACATGTTGCCAATTCTATGACAGGCCTCTCCTTGAATACAGAAAGTAGGAGGACCTCCTCCGTTTTTACAACGATTATCCATTTTTGTTCTAGGAGAAGTGAATGCAAACATCATGTTGTACATTCTTATGTTTTGTTGGAAATTGCGTGACTGGACCATATCATTTTCAAATAACAGTTCCTGTAATATTTTGGGTGGCATCTTAAGTAATGGAAGTTGAATCTTACCACTTCTATAACACATTGAGAATTTAGGAATTTCTCTATTTCGACCCTTTTCTTTTCTTTCAAGATACCACATATTTGCACCGCATTGTTGGCATTCCACATTTGCGTCTCCTATATCGTAGTATCATGTAATAAACATAATTTTACTATGAAGACATTTTTCTGCAGTTTGACATGTATTATTATTCTATGGTAATAAGAATAAAAAAAATTATTTTCGCATATAATTACCCGAGGAAGAAATATTTTCAGACGTCACATTCGTTGGAGTGTTATGAACTTCATCATAACATTCAATATCTGAAGCTGATTCAAAACATGTTAACTCGTATTCATTATGCAAAAAATATGATAAGTTGCTTATGATAAGTGTTTATGAAAGTAAAATTAGTGCATAAGTTTAACGTACCTTCTGTGCCACTGTCATCCGATTCAGAAAATAAATCATTTATTTCCTGCTACGGTAGAGAGGCTACAGACACCTCAGGAAGAACACATGAGTTTGTGAAAGTGCTTTCAAACTTCTTAGTCAAATTCACACCCAGTCTGTTTACACGCAGTTGGATGGTTTTCAGGTTTCTGATACTATCAACTGCAGAAGGCCGAGTTTTGGAAGAAGAGGGTTGAAATACGTTCGGTGTAGATGACGATGGAATGTTGAAAGAATTAAGATTAATGGTTGACAACAGTGTTCTGAATGACAGAACTTTTTCAACGGTCTGTGGAGTAGAATGATTCATTCTATTTGTTTGCTATCTTCAACCTTTTTGATTTCTTTTGTCTAAGGACATTCATTCAATTCAACCTTGCCTTAGCTAATTTCTTTTTTTGGATTTGATGCATAAAAAATGAATTCTCATCAGACATAGGAAACTCCACTGATAAACTTTTTAACCTCATATGTTGTTCTACTTTCAGAATTGCTCTTCATAAAAACTTTGAAGAATATGTATTATACATGGTCATTAATTGAAATATACTGATATAATGCATAATAATCTAAATGTAGTATGGAAGGACTAAATATCAATAATGATACCTTAATAATGATTACATGATGCAGTTATCTAAAAGACAAATTGTAACAATTAAATGTATTATGTAGCCAACCATATTACATTTATTATATAGTAGATGGAAAAGATAGTAAGATATGAATGATGGTTTATTCAAAGATAGGAACATAGAACCTGTTACCATGACGTTAATCTATGATATGTTTATATATATATATATATATATATATATATATATATATATATATATATATATATATATATATATATATATATATATATATATATATATATATATATATATATATATATATATATATATCAGTAAACATAAACGCAGGTATAACTTTTTTGGAAGAGGTCTCATTAAATAGGTACAAAATGGTATATCTCTTTATGACAAAATATTATAGGCACTATGGATGGACACCATATCAGTTTGTTCCCTCTATCTTTACTTTCTTCAATGGCTTGGTACCCGAGTATTGTGTAGCGCCAACAATGTCACATTCATTATCAACATCAATTGAATTTGGAGACTTCACCTTTGTGGGTGTGGCTCCATTGTTAATTTTCGGTTCATTCTCTCCACATGCCGATATTGAATGCTACATGGTCATCACCAGATAATGAATAACTTGACAAAGTTGTTGAGAAAATATGGTATACAGTATATTAATTATTTAATCTTAAGATATATCATATAGGGAATTGATAATGAACTCACAGAAGAGAAATCAAAATTATCTTCTTTGTTTGGATCTTTACCACTATTATTTGTAGTCTGAAAAATATTAAAACATAATAAGTATAACTTAAAAATAACTTATTATATTTATTATAAAATATGTCATAATATATAAGATATTACCAATGGATTTGTTTCCTTGGCGACATTGCTTGGAGTTTGGTTATTCTGTTTATAACGAAAAAGAAATACATAGAACGACAGTTATTAGACGTAATCAGTTGAGGAATTTTCTATATTATAATAGTTTGGTTGAGGCTGGTTACCTCCAAAATGATGTATTTCTGTATAAGTTGCTTAATGGAGGACTCATCGCAACCGAAGCTTATCCAAAGTTTGGTTGAACCTTAACTCTTAAAGCCATCTTCTTTTTCAACAGCGATTCAAGTTCGTCTGGATAGACCATTGGATCATCTTCACCATTCTGTTTAGAATTCATGGAAAATGAAACATATTGGGAATTTTGAAAGGAAAACATGAGATTTAAAAGAGTGTTTGCAAGTTAGAGATATGCAAACCTCGTATAAATACGGTTGTTGGGAAATGTTACGAAACCCATACCAAGGTACTCTTTATATGATTTTTAAGTAGTTTTTACTTCTTTTGATGAATCGGTCATAAACCTAATTCACATTGTTATTCGAAATTATATGAAGGTATAAAGTGAAGATACATGTAGTACTACATGTACTCTTATAATGGGTTATATTTCAACATCAAAATAAAACTCAATGGATTAGAACCTTCAAAGTTGGTGCATAATAGAACCATCCAAATTTGGAAATAGCAAATTTCAATGTAGTAGCCACAATAGCACAAATAGTCTCCTAAAATTTAAAGAATATACATTAAATCACATATATCCTTTCTACTTTATTAAGACTACAAATTATACCTGTTTTAATTTGCATAAATCGCCTAACGACAGACATTTGGCATTATAAACCAACTTATCAATAGCAGTGTATTGTGTTGGCCCAAATCAATTGGATACCGTTTGTGTGGACTGTGAAGGTCTCTCATTTTTTTAGGAGTCAGATAACCTAAATAATATCAATGGAAAGAATAACCCAATAATTAAATAGACTGATTTTTTTACAATTATAAAAAAAGCATAATGTATAACGATAGTATACTTGGACATAAACTCCTGGATAACATCAATTTCTTCATTGATCATTAAATTTGAGCCACTCCATCCATTGGAGACTGAAAGAAATGTATATGGAAAATCAGAATAATAAATGATATAAACATCCTAATAGTTAAAATATGTAAAAATTAAATTTTCAAAATGCAATACCTTGGCAATTCTTCACCATAGCATGAGTTAGAACAATAACTATTGCTCCACAGTTTGAATCATCATTATAATAACTTAAAAACTTGGATCCATAATTGTCCCATAATGTGCAATTTAAAATATTCCCACTATAAAATACATATAACCATCAAAACATGATAACGACAGAGTAATAGGTAAATAAAGAAAAATAATAGCAAGGATTTACCCCAAATCTTTCAACTTGAAAGAAATAACAATCTTTTTTCCTCCTGCCTTCGATTGACAGTTTTCGATCTCATGGACCACACCTATGATATTTGTAAATAAGAATTAGTAATGAAAATATCTAGTATGAAAATACATTCACAAAGGTTTTTTTAATGACATATTGTGCATACCTTGAAGCCTATCTATTTTACATTCTCCCTTGAGGATATCAGAAAATGATTTGAAGAAATATTTGTTAGAAGGAATATTGTTAAGCTCAATTGGTTTAACAATTGTACCACTCAAGAATACAAACTTCTTGGAATGATCGCATAACTTCCATTGAAAATCATTATCATAAACATTTCCATTATTTATGATGCAGGTCATATCCTCTTTCAACAACTGCATCCGCTTAGATGTGTGGTCACTGCGGACCAAAACTTGAATTCAATCACCCTGGAAAAAGAGAGATACACCATCATTCAGAATTGGACGATTAACAAATATCATGATGAACCATAAAACAGACAAATATCATAAAAACCCTAAATTAATTTTTACCTTGGAATCCATGACAACCATCTCAAGGTGTTCGATACCTTTGTTATTAACGACACTCCATAAGTCAATGATACGAACATCTAGACGTCGTGTTTCTTAAGAATCATCAATATCACAAACAAAATATGTTTTACGAGACATTTCCTTGCAAAAAAAAAACCCATTTTCCGCTTCGAATATTGATGAAGAAGGTAATGGTAAAAACCTGGGAAAGCTACGAAAGTTGACATAGAAAGGGAATTGAATGGATTGTAATTATAGAGGCCAAAGGAATAAATTTGTGGCATTGAATGAGGAGTCTATGCTAACATGGAACCCTCGGAAATGGTTTTGTATTCGAAATATCTCGCATAGCTGCCACCAAGGAGCATTGGAATTGAAAGATAACTGTTTTTTCACGTTATTCCAATATAGGGTTATCATAACCAATTTTTACGACTGGGTGCATCGAAGGATTTTGGTTTTTTATTTTATGAGTCATTATAATGATTAATCATAATGGTTGTATTAATTGTTTAACAACATTCCACAATTTAGAATTTATTTACATTTTCTTTAATTAATTAAGAAATCCAAAATGACTATTTAGCCCTCAAAATTTGTTTAATTAGATGAATTGATCATGATTAGAATGTAATTAGTAGAGACATTAGATTTATTATATTGATATTAGAAGTGTTGCATGATCACCTCTTTTCCTATTTCATTCATTTTATACAACACCATAACACAAAAACCCTTCAAACTACACCAAAAATCAATATAATTTTTTTATCCAAATCAAGTATCAAGTGTGTGATCCTAGTAAAGTGAGCATTGGAAGCTACAATTTAAGGTAAAATTCCATCCCCTTATCCCATATTTACTACATTGTTGCTGTTAAAATGCTGCATAAAACAGCGTCGCTTTGGAACTTAACCTGCGAAGTTGACAAGAAAAAATTTGCAAGTTAACTTGCGAAATGTTCCCTGATGCATAAAAACAAAATTATGTTTTAACATAATTTGCATGTTTTATATATTTTAGGTATGGTGCATCCCGATAACATTGTTAAGGCTATTGTGAAGGTTCCGATTCTGGACAAAGTGAGCATAGACGATAAGTCGATTGTGGTCAAAGAAGTAGATAAAACGATTGATGTTGTGATCAATTTGCGAGGTCCGACAATGGGAGTAATAATCGGCAACCATTTGTTATTTTGATACGCGAGATAAGTGGAGCATATGTTCCGAAAATCTGCAAGTTACAACACGAAAACACGGGTTCGAGGAAATGTGGGTGTCCGTTCAAGTTCCGCGATTATTGTAGGGTGGATAATTTATGGCGGTTGACTATGATATTCGGAATGCATAATCATGAGTTAGAGACCAAGTTACACGGGCATCCTATTGTTTGTCGGCTTAAGACGGAAGAGAAGAAATATGTTTCTAAATTATCATTGATCAAAGTTGCACCTAGAAACATACTTTCTGTTTTGAAATAGAATAGAGTGGGATGTGTTTCAAATATAAAATCGGTTTACAATTATCGATATAAACAACATGTTTCCCAAAGGGGTCAGAGGTCTGAGATGCAACATTTATTGAAATGTTTGGACGATAACAACTATGTTTCGAGACATAGAGTTTGTGATAACAATGTAAGTGTTTGTGATATATTTTGGACGCATCCGTCGAGTATCGATTTGTTCAATACATTTCCAACCGTTCTAATGATTGATTCGACATACAAGATAAATAAATATAGGTTTCCGCTTCTTGAAATTGTTGGCGTCACCTCTACCGACAAGACATTTTTGGTTGGGTTTTGCTTCATGGAATGTGAGAAGGAAGACAACGTCACTTGGGTGTTGGGTGTTTGCAAGACATTGTTGAAAGATCAAAATAGCATGCCTTTGGTTATTGTCATCGATAGAGATAATGCTCTTATGAATGCGGTTGCCACCGTGTTTTCGTTGTCAACCGCTCTACTATGTCGCTATCACATCACAAAAAATGTGAGAGCAAAGCTAAAACCTACAGTTGACACTAAAGAGAAGAAAGACGAAGACATGTAAATTGTCAAATCCGATGTTGTGGTGGAGAAGATTATGAGTGCATGGACTGATATTCTTAATTCTTCTACTGAAGAGATGTATATTGTGAATATGATCCACTTTAGAAACTTGTGTGTGGAATATCCCAAATTTTTGAAATACGTTGAATCCACTATTCTTGATCAATTGAAATAGAAAGTGGTGTGTGTATGGACGGACCATGTTAGAAATTTGGAGAACACAACCACTAATAAAGTGGCTTTGAAGAGGTGGTTGGGTGATAGTAAGGGCGACTTATGTAGATATTGGGATGTTGTGAACCAAATGCTCATAAACCAACATAATGAAATTCAAACAACATTTGGTAGGAGCAAAACTGTATTGGAACACCGTCTCAAAGACAAGGCTCTTTATGTACAGTTGGTTCACAATATATCCCGGGCGGGATTGAATTTTTTTTACGAAGCAAAACGAACAGAAACAACGGGTCCCAATAGTGTGAAATGTGGGTGTACGATACTGACACTTATGGACTTCCATGTGATTGTATTATTTCAAAAAAAATGAAACTCAATTCCCCTATTCAAATGGATGAGATATGCACTCACTGGAAAAGACTCTGTTTCGATGATTACGAGCCGACAAAGGAAGGTAGTTCCAACATTACCATCACAATCAAGTTGGAAATCATAGTAGATCGTTTTTCAATAGCGGACGATGCTACAAAGTTGCATATTAAAGAACAATTGAGAAAAGTCGCATTTCCAGAAACAGACGATTTGAAGCCTCCGACCCAACTAGTGAAAACAAAAGCTGCCCCAAAAAGATGAAAACCTCACAAGCCGACAATACAACAAAACATACTCCTTCTTATCACGAAGTCGTCGATGAATTATTCCCGGATTCTCCAACCCCAAAACCCAAGACAAGTGCTAAAAAGGAGCACGGATTACAAAACCACCTCGGACACTGCCACCGCCACCACCACCACCGATAATATACATTAATGAGATGCCTTTATTTATGCACAAACACATTGAAAAAAATCGTGGATGTGGAAAGTGATGTATTGCGGGTATCGGGCTGTATCCGCTTTGCTTGGCCAAGGAGTGGAGCAACACATTCTTGCTCGAAAACATATTATCTCAGAATTGACCTTGCATAGTGAACTTTATACGCGTCTATACATGAAAAACAAAAAGTTTAGTAAAATTCACCATGCTCTAGATCCGAGTGTTACTGTCCATGCACTGGTTGAAAAATGGATGTGCTTCCCAGAAATGGGACATCTAATAGCAAGTGCTTACAACGTGGTGTGCGCCGACCTGACAAGATATGGTTTTTTGGACACTTTTTTTACTCTACAAGATCCACCGCCTATTGATCCATCCGGACGCATTGTGTGTGTTGTCTATCTACGGTCACGTTATTTTGTTCAAGTATATTTGAAGTCGGGTTGTCCTATTCCGGCCATATCCGTGGAATGGATGGAACATCACAAAAAAGAGGCGGAAACTTGGCCGAATCATTTTTTAGAGAGAAAGATGGAGTTCACCCATTTCATGGATCTTGAGAGAGAATCCAATAGGGAGAAATCGAAGAATGAACCGATTTTAGATTTAAGCGGAGACAATTTTTTCGAATTGTTTTAGAATGTAACCGAAACATTTTTTGTATGTATTGTCGAAACATTGTAAAATTTTATCATTTCAATATATATATATATAGGTTTTATCCATATTCCATTTTATCTATATCTATTACTTTTTAAATGTCAAAAACACCATAATACACAAATTATGTTTCAGCCAAAACTGAGTTTTGGTCTGTTTCTGCATAATTTGCAAGTTAACTTGCGAATTATGCATGGTTGTAAAAAAACATAGGGAACATTTCGTAAGTTAACTTACGAATTTACCTGATTTAGTGCAATTCATAAGTGTACTTGTGAAATGTGACCTGATAAGATTTCTTTGGTCCATATTACTCCAACTTTGCTATAAATTGGGTCTACAACTCATTCATTTCTCCATCACAAACCAAAACCAAAAAATGACACAAACCTATCTACACCTTGCGTTTATCTACTTTATTGCTGTGCGTGCGCTAGTTCAATCCAGGCTCTCGTAGGACACCCCATACGAAGAGCTCATTACGATACTGCACTCTCTGTTGCAGTATCTAGATAATCGCAAGATGGTCAAGATGGAATACCATTCACCTTTACTTGATGCTGAAGGAAAGGTCATGTTCATCCCGTTTCAGCTGAAGAACGACGACGACTTAGAGGTTACGTGGGAGACCTTTCATCAGTACTCGATAAAGGGTCCGATTGAGATGGATGTGTCACTCTGTAGATCGGCGGAAGATGTTATCAAGATGTTGCAACGTCCACAACTTCCCGTTTATAATAATATGTAATCTAATTTTCTGCATCCATGATGTAATTTTATGAATTAATTTGAATGAATGGTATGAATTGTGTTAAATGTTTCTGAATTTTGCCCAGACAAAAATTCGTAAGTTAACTTACGAATTCAACCAATAAGGTGAATTCGTAAGTTAACTTGCGAATTCACCCAATAAGGTGAATTCGTAAGTTAAATTGCGAATTCACCTTATTTTTAGAAATTCTTGGATTATTTCGTAAGTTAACTTGTGAAGTCCACTTCCAAGGTGAATTCATAAGTTAACTTACAAAACCTGAGGGTATTTTTGGTTTTTCACCAGGGGTGGGGAAGAAACCCACTAGGTGGGTGAAGAAATTTCCACTAAAAAATCATAAAAAGATCAATTCAACAAACATAATAAAGTATATGACACTAAAATTAGTTACCCACTTTAATCTTGCAACTCAAATGTATGTTGAGTCATTGTCACCTCAATATTACATTCATCCTTAGTGTTGATATCTTCCTAATCTCAAATACAACAAATCTTACTTAGGTGCAGATACAACAAAACAATGACATGAGTATATCATAAACATGAACAAGTAAAAATAAATAAAATACAATGTATTATTACCACATAACTAAATGAACAGTTAAACATAAATAACCCTCGTTAAACAGATATAACCCTCGTTAGTAGATGTTGTCCAAACAACCGGTTTTAGTGAAAATAATCCAAAGTGTTAATAATATTTTCTTATAAAGAGTTTCATCTTGACCTTGTACATACTCACTCATATCGATTGAGTCCATACTATAACAAAAAGAACGTATGTTATGTCACCATTGCATATTAAGAATCACATTCCAAAAACTAAAAAATATACAAACAAAGAGTTATTTGAACAAACCATTTTCTAATAAAAATTCATATATCAAATACCCTTACGAAACAAACCATAAATGTTTGCGGTAAAAAATGACGAACGAGAGAATCAATTCGGAATTCGAATCTCAGGCTCAAAACGATTTACTCTTTTGATTTGTTTTAAAAAAAAAAGATGTTACGAGCATTAAGCTTTATTGTTTCCAAACAAGAAAATGAGATGAAAAAAAGGGAAAGCTGAAATACCCTAAATAAATAACGAATGCGATGCGATGCGATGCGACTAGCGTGAACTAGACGCAGCACATTGGAAAGAGACCTGAGTAAGAGGGTTTGTTATATAAAGGGAACGTATTAGAATCCTATATATATATAGTTATCTATAGCATCTTTTGTATATATGAACATTTTTTATATGTTTGTGTGTTTTAATTTGCTACTCTATTCTTGGGAAAGTTTCTCCTTTGGGTTTTAAGAAAGGTAGGTTAGGCAGGGTCCTAAGTTTTGTTATTATTATGCTCGCAAAGATCATTTGGATCCTCTACATACATATCCCTTAGTGGGAATCAGAGCATAAGTAGCTCGGATCTAAGGGAACTATGGTTTGTTTGGTTTGAGGGAGAAAGAAGTATGCTCGCCAAGGATGAGACCTTGTGCCTACGTATTCTCAAAGGGAGGTTGAGAAACTCAGAGCAATCGTAGTTCCCACTTATGCTAGTGGAAGCAAAGGGTGTTATTAAGAGGCAAGGACAAATGTCATCTTAATGAAAAATGTATCTAATCTATTTCATCACATACATTTTTTAAAGGTTGATTGATTAAATCTTTCATTGTAAGTATTAGGTGTTTTGCTTGAGTGTACAAGCGTTACCACTTACGAGAAAAATATGTTTAAAAAGATGTTTGAATCTTTAATTATAAGCATTGGGCATTTTGCTTGAGTGTACAAGTGTTGCCACTTACAACTAAAAGATGTTTTGTTTAAAAAAAGTGTTTGAAAATTATTTGATTTGTATGTGATGTTATAGATGAGATACTTCTTTCATAGAGATGATAAATGTATAAATCTCTAGGAGAAATTGATTATTGACTTAGGGGGATTCTTTTAGAAGCCCGTGGGTCCTTGTATTGTAAGCCCAAGAGGAGGCATTCCGAGGGTCATTGAGGGTCATCAGGGGTCCTTGTATGAAGCTTAAGAGGAAGCTATAGGGTATGGCTGAATTTGGCTTTAAGAGTGATTTCACCGGGAAACCATCCTATTAGGATTCAAGAGTGATTTCACCGGGAAATCATACTCTTAGGGTTATATCATAGCGCGGGTGATTCTTTGCATTGGAAGCCCAATAAGAGGCTGTTAAGAGATTTTCAGGTCTCTTTATTGTTTGATGCCCAAGAGAAGGCTAAACTCAACGAGGGAGTTCTTTTGAATGAAGCTCAAGAGGAGGCTAACTCAGCAGGGGAGTTGTCTTATACGAAGCCTAAGCGGAGGCTAAACTCAACAGGTGAGTTGTCTTATACGAATCCTAAGCGGAGGCTAAAGGGAACCTAGTTGTTAAACTAGTCGTTATGTTATAAATGAACAGTTATATGAACAAGTATATGATAAAGTGTGTGATGTGTATTCACAGGATTTTATGAAGGAAATATATAAACAAGTGTATAAAATAAGCAATTAAAGAAAGTATAACTTAAATATATACAAATGATGTGTGAAAATATAAACAAGTGTTTAAAACAAGCGGATAAGCTAGTATACTTGGATATATACAAAGGAGTTGGGAATTACACCTTAAGGGAGGCTCATTGGTTTAAGAGCAGTTTCACCGGGAATAATGCTCCTCTTAATACCAATGGAATCAGTGTATAAACAAGTGGATGAAAACAAACGAACGAAGTTTGTTATACTTGTATATTTACAAAGATGATTGAATATGTATAAGGAATTGAATATGCACATAAAATGGTGGATATGTACAATGAAATAAATATGTACATAAAAAGGGTTGGGACTTACACCATGAGGGAGGCCCATGATCAATTTGAAAGAAATTCGAGGAAAAACCTAGTTCGGTTTATCTTCAAATCGAATCGATCATGGAAAAAGGTGTGTAAGTTTATTGAAATGTTTTTGAAATTTTGAAATGATTTTTAAAAGTTAAGGATATTCACAAGAAGTTTTGAAAAATATTAGGTTTGAAAATCGGAAAGAAAACATTTTTGAAAAGTATTAAAAATACTTAAAACGTCTCATTTTTAACCTAATTAAAATATAATCAAAAAGAAAATATTTTTGGGTTTTTTGACATAATCATAAAATAGGTATATTAAATGATAACTGTCTAAAAAATCATCTCAAAATGAGAAGTTTTGATTGGATTTTGAAAATGTTGAAGTTTGTTGAAAATGTGAAGAAAATTAGTGATAAAAAGAAGATTTTGGTCCTAAGGAGGTTTGAACCCAGAACCCTTGGCTTAGAAGTGAAAAGTTTTACCACTGAGCCATGTGCTTGACTTGTCATTTACACGCCTCCATTTGATTATATTTAAAAAAAAGTTTTTGAAAATGTTTAAAAATAGTGAAAAAAAATGGTCTCTGGGGGATTCAAATCCTGGACCATAGGCAAGACAAAGGACTAAGAGCGTGTTGGCAACCGCTGGGGCGGTAATACATCCGTGAATAAAACACAAACCATTAAATATATTTTAACACGAGAATTTGAATTTTCCAGTTATTGAAAAATGCGCGCAAAGTTCATCATCTTCCTCCAATCTTCAATCAATCTTATCTCCTTCATTTCTCAATGAATTTGAAAGTTGTAAACATCAAAGTTGCTCGTTTCAAGCCCAGGAACACGATGGTGATGATTAATTTTATTTATTTTTAGCTTAGAACTGATAATTTTTGCAAGAACACGAAGAACCCTAGTTCTAAGAATTGATCGTGAAATCGTGTATGGACATGGAATTAAGCAATTGATTGAGGGTTATTACTCAGTGATGGTGCAGAAACAAGATGGCATAGCAATTTTTGAACTGGAAAGCAAGAATTAAAGAGTTCAAAGTTCAAGCTCTTACCTCTTCAAGTTGAATTCTGATTCTTCGAAGGAGGTGTTACAGAGCTAATTTGATGATTGCTACAACACCAATGGACCTTATGGAGTGTGTATCGATGCTTAGCTTGGATTGAAATGGCCTAGATCACTCTGACCAAGTCCAACTGCATTCACTTGAAGTGAGAATCTAATTTGATGATTCTGAGTTTACAGTGATGAAAAGATGGTTTGGATCACTTCTATATGGTGTATAGAAGGTGTTTGAAGTGAAAAATTGGAACAAGCACGAGTGGATTGAGAATTTGGAAGTTATGGCTCAATATGTCATGTTTAGGAAGTTGGAGATGATTTCTGAATTTGGCTAGTTCTTGGGCTAGCTTGAGGATTCCAACAACTTTCTAATGATATTTAGAAAGTTTTTGAAGCCTAAGATTGCTCAGAAATTGCAAGGCTTGGAGTTTTGCAATTTCTCCCACTTAGAAACTTGAAACTTGAAAAACAAGAAAGAAAAAAGGAAAGCTTATTTAGGAATGCTTTGGTGTGATTTTTAATGAAGAAGTGACCTCTATTTATAGGATAAGAGTTCTGAATGGCAAGGGCAAGATAAGCTTGAAAGAATTTGCAAGTTGCCTTAAGGGGTAAGAAAGGAATATTCTTCATTAAATGCAAATGGAATCTTTCTTAACCATGGTTAAAATTTAACTTGATCTTATCATTTCCCAATCATTGCTAATCAGATTTTTTCAAGTTAAATCCTATTCATTATGGTGACAAGGCTTCTAGAAGGAAGAAGTTTGCAAAAATGACCTAAAAACTTGAAAAATGACTTGTAAAAATGGTTATGAAGCCTTATGTTTCAAGATCAAAACCCTAGCTACACAAAGTGTTTTTGTAAGTTCTTGAACATTTTGGAAATCTTGTAACAATATCTACAAACTTCATGTTTTGAGTTTTTCTTGAATCAATCTAGGTGAAAAATGGCCATTTGAAAGTGATGAAAAACCATGTTTTTAACACTTGAAAATTTTTCTAAGGGTTAGAAAAATTGTCAATCATGACTTTTTGTTGACTTTTTCACACTTCTTGATTTTTTATGATCATGATGGATTATTTGAAATTTATTGATGATTGAAAAAATTTGGATTTGAAAAAGTTGACCAAAAGTCAAAGTTTGACTTTTTTGAACAGTTGAATTTTCATCAGATGATTCAAAATTTGTCTAATGATCAATCATGGATTTTGGAATGTTTTAAACCAAGAAATTAGGTCAAGATGTTGCATTGATGATTTTAAGATCAATCTCCAAGCAAATAGGTCATTCATTGAGCAAAAAGTCAATGATTCACAATCCTCGATCAAAACCCTAATTGGTCGATTCAAGGTAGATCATGAGAAAATGTTGGAAATTTGAAGATCAAATGTTGATGATTGATAAAGATGGATCAATTGAGGTGAGTGGAGACTCAAACCCTAATTGATCAGATGAAAGTTTGATAAAATCCTAATTTGTCTTCAGGAGCACACACACGATCTATCTTGTTCTGAAACTGTTAGTGATGCAATGATGCACATGTGAATGATATGATGTGGTATCTTAGGTAAAAAATTAGGGTATGACAATACCCTTAACAACAAATGATAGGACATATAACTTTGGGAATATGGAGAGCATTCCACACACACTACGATCAAGGACAACTAAAATTTCTTTAACGGAAGGAAGTCTTGCAGCTTTTTCCTAACACAAAAATACTTAAAATCAATTTTCCTCAAAAGACTTACAAATTTAATTACTGACAAATACACTTTCAAATATCATTAACTAAAAAATAAACAATGAAAATAATCCTACAGCAAATAGCTCAATTAATACACAAACTTCGCATTTTATCAAATAGCATACACTACGCCAAAAATTAGATTACACAACGCACTTTAGGCAGCGCTTTTTCCAGAAAGTGTTGCCTAAAGCTAAAAAAACACAGAAAAGTTTGTATAAATTTAAGCAAAAGCGCTGCCTAAGGGTTACCTTTAGACAGTGCTTTGGTAAAGCGCTGCTAAAGGACCCCCTTAGAAAGCGCTTTTCAAAACCGCTTCCTAAAGGTTATTCAGAAAGCGCTGCTAGAGGCCCCCGTTAGACAACGCTTTCAGAAAGCACTGCTAGAGGCCCCTCTTAGACAGCGCTTTCTAAAAAAAGCGTTGCCTAAGGTATTTTTTTTTATAAAATAAAACCAACCATTGTTTCGGTTTTCATTCTTTCTTTTTCTCAGAAATTTCTCTAAAATCCTCTGCAAAACCTCCACCGTCGCCCAGCCATCCTTCTCCTCACCATCAACCACCAGCAATTTGTACCATCCCCGACAACCCTCCATCATCTTCGTTCGGCTCCCCTCAGTCTACTTTCGAACCACCACCATCTCGGCCTTCCCTTTCCGTTACACAACACCACCATCGACCAACCTCACCACATCATCGTTTCCATCACCATACTCCTCGTTTCCACAAACCGACGAACGCCCATCAACAAACCTTGTTTCGATTCATCTCATCGATTCCAGCTTCCTTTGTGATATTTCTGTAGTTTTTATGTATGCACAGTTGATTTTGAAATTTCTAGGGTTCATTGTATCGCTGTTGTAATCATTAATGTTCTTGTTGCGTTCATGATTGGTTTTATGCTAGCTATTTTAAAACCATGAATGTGTTATGCTAGCTCTCTCTATATATGTTATTCAGAAACATTGTTGTTTGGATTGGTTAAGTATTCAGTAGTTTATGTTGCGTATGTTGGTCCATTAATGTCTTAGGTGGAAAGTTGTTTGAACTTTTCACTACAATAACAACTATTCATTTTTTATGATTCATATCTTCTACCTAGTTTTTCATCGCATGCAAATAACAGAAGTAACAATGTTATTGTTATACCACGTGGTTTTTCTTATACATCTTGGTTTGATATTGTTTGTTTATTTGATGTTTTGATAAGCTATTTATGATGATATAGCTATTTTTTGACTGGAATTTGATGTCTACTTTTTTGAGCTAAAAATTATATTTTTGTGTTCAGTTTGCAGGATTTGCAATGTTGTCCTGAATGCAACATTGATTTGAGTTGTGTTCCACTTGAGAAACTAAGGTCCATATTCTTTGTCTTTGACCAATTTTTTGCAACTCGTTCTTATTCTCTGAAATGTATGGATGTAACTATATATGCATGTTGTGACATGAGTGATTTTATAAGGAAACTAAAATGACTTATGGCTTATGAAATTAGCTTAAGAAGGACATATACTTTCAGCATGAGAATTATTTTTCATAATAATGCATGCATGTGGATGAAGAGTTATAATGATTTGAATTTGATATCTTCTAGTAATTTAGTTAATAATGTATATAAATACAATAATGCTAATTTTCATGACAAATATTTCACATGTTTAATAGTATTTAGCATATTTAATGTAGATTGTTTTAAGACATGATAAATCAGAAATTAATGTAATGATTAACTGTAACATAAACTAATGTCTGAATTGCTGCATGCTAAGTTACAGTCTTGATTTTTGATTATCAAGCCAGACCATACTAACCATGAATACTGTTTTAAAAAATAGTATTTTTTATATAATGGATGTTTTGGCTTTCTTTGCCTTAACCTTAGCTTTCTTTGGGAAAACATAGTAGTATTTAACTTCAGTTGAATTATTTGATAAATATGAAATCTTGAGTTTCTTCCTTGCAACTGTATTTTTTTCAATTTTGAATTTCTTTCTTGCAGATATTATTAACCAAAGATAAAGTTACAAAAGTGATTCTTCAATTAATCAGGTGAGAAATTACAGAGCTTGTTTTTAACTTTTCAATTATAGATTGGAATCATCAACTTTAAGGTGAATTGGAGTTTGAAATCTCTGTGATTTTGATTGTTTTATTTGAATCCTAATAAGTTAATCCCTACATTTATGGTGTCATTGTGTGTTTGGTCACTTTGACAAATTGGAGCTTCACAAATATCATTTCCATAAAGCATTGGGACATAAGATTATACCCCCTAAATTGAACTGTTTATTCTTTTTATTTGGGCTAAATTTCTTACTTCTCAAATCAATTTTCGAATTAATGAGCTTGGTATTTACTTAACGCATAGTTTATAAAAAGACTCTACAAAATTGAGAAAAAGTTTTCGTATTTGTTCGATTGTCTCCCATTTTTTAATTCAAAAGATGAATTCAAGGGAGTTTTTTTTTGTCAAGGAGGTGCAACTTATTGAATAATGAGCAACATGTAAGATAAATGGCATTTTGTTTCGTTACATTTTGTCATGATTGATATAGAAATTGTGGTTTGTCCATAAGGATGCAATTTAGTTGTGATAATGATGCTATTAGTATGCTTGGTTTGTCCATAAGGATGCAATTTAGTTGTGATAGTGATTTTAGTATGGATTTTGTCATAGATGATCAGGTATGTTGAAAACCATTATGAAACTTTTAGTATTCAAATGTCAATTCTGAATCATTACGTACATGTTTTTTTACATGGTAATGTTAGACTCCTACAAAACCCGCATCTAAGGATAAAGGGATTTTGCGGCACAACGAGTCTGTTGCATCATAAAAAGAGGTACATTGAAAGTGTTAATTCTATGATCCGAATTCAAAAACTGCATGATTTTATAATTTATCTAAGTTATATGATTTTTAGGTACCTGCTCAAGAGTCACAACAAGTGATCCAGAAAATTAGCAGTGTACCCAACAAGAAAAGGGATCTTCCAAAAACCGTGCCAAGAAAATTAGTACGTCGATTTCAGATGGTGGGAACATCAGATTTGATGAATGGTGCTATTCTCCAAGTGAATATGAATGAAGGTATATTTGGTTGTTCTTGCACCTAAACAATTGCAAAAGAGGACATGGAACAAATTTTGCAGCATACAGAATTATCCATCGGTGTTGTAACTCATATATCCGGTAATGCGATCAATCTATTATTTAATTAGCTGAACAATTTATTTACACATTTAAATGAAAATAGTCTAATCTTTATTATGTTTTTATTTAAGGTTCTTGTATGACAAATTGATGCGCGAGAATCAATTGTCAAACATATTCCATTTTGTGTCTTCCTCCCGTGTCAACAGACAGACAATTGTTAACGATCCAGATTCAGTAAGAGAGCACTTAGTCAAGAGATTCATGGTCATCCGTACAGAAAGCTTGTATCTTTGGGCGTATAATACTATTCCTACAGGGTTAGATTTTCATTCTAAGTTCATTTTAATCTTTATATTTTTTGCGTAGAAAATTTCCATCTAAACTTTTGTTTTAATTTATAGACATCATTGGTTGTTAATGGATCCTATAAAAGAAGTGGTCTATTTTGTGAATTTGGTAGATGGTGATTGGACAGATTATCCGAATATGAAGTTAGCGATTGATACGTAAGTGAGATTGTTCTAAATATTCGTGTGTATTTATATATTTAATTATTTCTGTGAGATTGTTCTAAATATATGTTTTTATTTTGTTAGAGCAATACAAGTATTCCAATGTCAAAGAGAAGTTCGAGTACCACGATCTAAATCAAGCAACATTACATGGTTCAAAGTGCAGGTATATTAATTTCCACAATTTTGCTTATAATAGTTATGCTACTTGATAAAACAAGACAACTATATATTCTTATTTGTTTTTCTATGTAGTATGCTCAACAGCGAAATAATTTAGATTGCGGATACTTCGTTTTGAGGTTTATGAGAGAAATTCATCAGTTGAACCGAATAGAGATTCCAATCACGGTATGGATTTATAACTTAGGATTTGTTTTATTATTTATCAGATTTTTCTTATAATTTATTACTTTTAACTAAATCATGCATATTATGTTTTTATTATGTAGTACTTTGATGAATACAAGTGTGCTCATTACACGAAAAATCAGGCGGAAGAAATCAAGGAGGAATTGTGTGAATATTTTATTGAACAAAGAATCATATAAGATATTCGAAGTTGAAAAGTGTTAAGAAAAATTAGGTTATATGTTAGGGTTGATTTTGGTTATGTTGTAACAAATGGTTTATGTGTATTGAACTATAATATAATCTTGTAACAAATGGTTTGTGTGTATATTAAACTATAATATAATGGTGTATATATTTTTGATTAATGGTGTATATTTTTGGATTGTTTGTTTATAATGGTGTATATATTTTTGATTATAATGTCTATGTTTATGAAGGTTTGTTTGTTGAAATAAATTAAAGGCCAATAATTGTATATAATGTTGTAATGGAATTACAAGTTTATGGGAACTACAGGTTTATGGAATTACAGGTTTATGAGAAAATAAGTCAAATATATAAAAAAATTCGTTGACTTTAGACAGCGCTTATATACAAAAACACTGCCTAAAAAAGCGTTGTCTAAAGTGGCCTTTAGGCAGCTTTTGTTTTCAAAAGTGCTGCCTAAAGTAAACAACAGGCAGCACATTTGACTAAAAAAAGTGCTGCCTGAAGGAAACAATAGGCAGCGCTTTTGGCTAAATAAGCGCTGTCTAAGATGAATTTTAGACAGCGCTTATTTTCAAAAGCGCTGCCTAAAGTAAAGAATAGACAGCGCTTTTGACTAAAAAAACGTTGCCTAAAGTAAACAATAGGCTATGTTTTTTGACTAAAAAAAACACTTCCAAAAGTAAACAATAGGTAGCACTTTTGACTAAAAAAAAGCGCTGTCTAAGGTAGACAAAAGACAATGCTTATAGAAAAAAGTGTTGTCTAAAGGTCACCTTAGACAGTGCTTTTGCATTGAAACAAAGCGCTGCCTAAATCTATAGCAGCGCAAGCTTAACCAACGCTGCCTAAAACCAAAAAAAAAAAATGCTATCTTTATGCTTGTACGGCATAGTGATAAGAAACAAAGAATGACTTAATTAAATCTACTATATCATATTACATTCTGTTCTAATCAACTAAACAATAGAATTTTACGTAATTTCATCTTATCTATCTATTCAAACATTTATTGTGCAAAAGAAATATAGGGGTGAACAACACTAATGAATGTAGATATTTCATTATGGCTTATAAGCAAGTTATTTGAAACAAATAGTAAGCACATGAATTATTTTCCAATAAACTACTTATACACCAGAAGTAAACAAACATGATGTTATATATTTTTATCATTCTATAATTCAAACGAACAGTAGCATTTGAATCATAAGATTGTTCTAGATGATATCCATAAATCCTTAATTGAGATATACAGTTTCTTTTGATCTCATGAATTTATTGCAGATGACATGCTATTAGATATTTTGGATGAATCAATCACAATACTTGCGTTTCATTTGATTTGATTTGACGAAGTGCTGTTAGTTTGCCAAGAAACAATGCAATATGCATTTCATTAGATTAGTACAAATTTTAAGAAAGATCTTAGTGCACATAATTTTTCACTAAGTAATTAGCTACAAGAAATTCACACTCTCATGCAACCCACTCATTTGACACAGTAAATGCACATTAAATGTTTGGATATATAGATAAAATTGTTAAGTTTCTCACCTTTTTCCTTAGTAGAGTTATAATTACTCTTATGGCCACAAAATACTTATCTACGTTTAACAGAAACCTATAATTTTGTTTTTGACACATGGCTCTAATAGAGTTGCTCTATAATCAGAGTCCTAAATATAACCATGAAATTTTATTATTCTCTCCGTTTCATGATAAGTGACTACAATCTACCTACTCTAAAGCTTTAATCCACTCCACTTCCATTTTGGTTAGATATGTCACAACCTTATTCCCTAACTAACTCAACCTAACCAAACAAAAACACAGACATGAACTAAATGAGCAGCCGTTTATGAGTTATAAGTGCTACCAGACAATCATATTCATAAGATAGGGACAACCCACATATTAGAACTCAAGATTATTTTGCAAACACATCACCTTGCTAAGAAGTAGATTCAAATAACAAGAAGAATATAAATCAAATCAATTAAATCTCTATCAATACAAAATTGAGAATTTCTTTTTATATGTTGAGAATCAAGTGTAAGGAACAAGTCTCACATTGGTTAAAAAAAAAAATAAGTGGGAGAACCCACACACCTATCACCTTAAGATTTTAGGTGGATATGTGGTGTGTCTCTCACAAATATACTCTTTTTCCATATGCATATCCGAATACATTTCATTTTTTTACGAAAAATATCCGAATTTTACTGTTATAAAAATTTAAAAATATAACTAATAATTAAATTAAATTAAGTGTCTATTAATTAAATAAAACTAAATTAAGTGTCTATTAATTAAATAAAATTAAATTAAGTGTCTATACATTTTTTAAGTTTTTTTTCAAAAATATCAAAATGGAAAATAAATCACATAAAATAGAAAAATAATAAATTTAGTGTTTTTAGAGTGGGGTCCTCCATTTAATCCCTGATTTTTTCGGATAAATTAACATGGTAAAATTTGAATTAAACGTGGATATTTCAAAAAAAATGAGTTTTTTTTTATACTTTACATCGCATAAATGTCATAAACGCAAGAACACAAGGTCTAAAATACAAAGATTATTTAGTTAAAAATATATCAATTATTACATTTTATTATTATAATTAAAAATTTAATTATTGCATTAATTATTTAAAGTCATATCATAAATTTACATTAATATTTAATTTTCAATTATAAATTTAACTTACTCTTTATTAATAATAATTAACTAAATTATATTATAAATATTTTTTTTCAAAATAAAATTAAAAGAAATTTAGGATATTAGGTTATTTCAGATATGTATATCCGAAATCTCTCTGCAAATGAAAAATATGGGTTTCATATGATTTATATATGCAAATAACTCAATATCTCAAATTCACATGATACTTTTATCTGATAGACATAATATATGAAATAAAACTGTAAAGAGAAATTCTCTACAAAGTTTTGCATCATCCCTACTCAAATGACCATACCCAACATAACCACTTTCATTTGAAAACAATACCCATTAATCTGTCAAAGTACAAAAATCAATGTCTTGTTGCTATTTAATCAAATTACAAAAATCAATTCCCATTAATCATAACCACTTTCATTTGAAAACAATTCCCATTAACCTGTAAAAGTACAAAAATCAATGTCTTCTTGCTATTTTATTGGTATGGTATGTTGTTATTTAATGTTTTGTACACAATCAATGTTATATTGATATTTAATTGTGATGAAATAAAAAAAAATCAAATAATTCATTAATTAAATGTGTTAACATCAGCACCATATGGATGTATTAGCCGTGTATTCGCACGGCGTGGTATGGTGCATCCGCATTTGTTTTCAAAATATAAATAAAAAATAAATATTTGAATAAAATATACAATGGAATTATTTATAAAAATATTTAAATCAATAGTAAATTTTTTCAAGTCATTATTCAATATTTAAACCAATAGCTTAATATTGGTATCATATGCTCGTACCATATCCATATTAATATCGAATGTTCGCACAGGTACTTATATAGTACTTTAAGTTGTCGTTAATTATTTACAAATTTGAAAAAATAAGGCATCATGATGAAATAAAGAAAAATCAAATAATTTATTAATTATTTATAATCAAAATAATTTATTATTTTTAAAAGAGATAATAGCTCAATTCCTATAATTTATTCCACATACAAAAATATTTGAATTAACGGTGTATTTTTTTTCATGTAAATTTAGAAAGATAGATATTGAGAAAAATCAAATAAAATTGTAGTCAATGTCTTTATTAAATAAAATTATAATTTCAAACACAATTTAGTTATGTACTCAGCACAAAAATTGTTTTCTTTATTAATCAATATTTTAAATTTTCTCATTAATAATTAATATTTTAATGAGTATAATATTAATTTTGTAGTTATTCAATATTGTGATAAGTAATTTTATATTTATGTTATTATTCAAATATCTCTCGGCTATGTAAATGTTAATTTTGTTTTCATTTGCAAAATAATATTAAGGTTCTCGTATTTAGATATTTAAATTAATTTATATATATATATATATATATATATATATATATATATATATATATATATATATTCTCATATTTGGATCAGTATTATTTGTTTCACATTTTTACATCATTGACAAATATTTATTCAATAATGATTATAATTGTATACATAATTTCAATGATTAGCCTATATTTTTTCTTATTTGGATGGCCTTATCTCGTTAAAGTTTTAAGTTTTAATATGTCAATTATTTTATATTATACATAGATAAATATATATTGGTCATTATTGTTAGAATATGACTAATTCATCGAACTTAGTGTGTATCGAATTATGTTGCAATGTTGTGTACTATTTGATTCGATTACTTAAGAGTGTTGTTCGAACAACTTGGCTGTCGAAGGGTTACTCTTATGTATGCTAGAGTCGAATGCGTTGGACTTTAAATGTTTTGGGCCTTAGTTTAGTTGACACTATTGGGCCTAAGAAATGTGTATATAAGGAGCATTTCTCTGTAAACAAGTTACAACGATAATTCATAAAAACTTTCATATTTCAGAATCACAATTATTCTCTTCCCAATTCCCTAAAACTTCTTCTTCATCATCACAAATCTATTCTTTCATCTTCTGTTTCAACAAATTGGTATCAAGGAGCTCGGTTGCGATTCAGAGAGAATCTAATGGCAAACGGAACAACAACGTCGACACAGATTCCAGCAAATCTACCAGTTTTCAAAGGAGAAAAGTATCAACGATGGGTGGCACAGATGAAGGTCATTTTCAGATTTCAAGATGTTGTTGAAATCTTGAATGATGGTGTATCGGAGCTGGAAGCAAATGCGACGGAAGCCCAGAAAGCTGCACACAAAGATCAGAGAAAGAAATATTGTAAAGCACTGTTCTTGATTCATCACTGTGTAGATTCTGATGTTTTTGAGAAGATAATCGAAGAAGAGTCAGCAAAAGAAGCTTGGGACAAGTTAAAGAACTTGTATGGCGGAGGAGAAAAATTGAAGAAGGTGAAGTTGCAGACGCTGAGAAAGCAATACGAGATGATGCACATGAAGGATGATGAATCGATTTCTGCATACTTCACAAAGATTGTGACGTTGACGAACCAAATGAAAGCATGTGGAGAAACCATCACAGACCTACAGAAAATAGAAAAGGTATTTAGATCTTTAACAGCAGATTTTGACTATATTGTTGTGACAATTGAAGAAGGAAAGACTCTATTTGAGATGAAGTTAGAAGAACTTCAAGCTTTATTGGAGGCTCATGAGATGAGATTGAAGCAAAGAAACTCAGAAAGAGAGAAGGTGGCTGAACAAGCATTGCAATCAAGATTCAAAGAAGAAAAAAATCGGTTTCAAAGCATCTTGCAGATGATGAGAAGTCAGGCAAGAATGCAGATTCGAGAAAAGGCATGAGCAACAAGTATTTTGGGAAAAAAGTTGACAAGAAAGATAAGCAATGTTACAATTGTCAAGGTTTTGGTCACTATGCTCGAGACTATCGAAGGAGGAAAGTAGAAAGGGCGAAAGAAAGTGATAAAGCTCAATATGCACGTGCAGGAGACAATGATTCAGATGATGTGCTGATGATGGTTAATTCTCAATCGAACTCTGAGAAAACCAACATGTGGCATCTGGATTCAGGATGTAGCAATCATATGACTGACAACAAAAGTTGGTTCACCAAGTTAGATGAGTCAGTAAAAAGGATGATAAATTTTGCTGATGGAAGACACATTAATTCTGGAGGCAAAGGAGATATTTCGATTGTTAGAAAGGATGGTGGAAAAGATACTATCCCTGAGGTATTGTATGTACCTTCTATGACAAGTAACTTGATAAGTGTAGGTCAATTAATTTCAAAAGGATTCAAGATGAAGCTTGAAAGGAATGAGATGAAAGTCTATAGGGCTGATGGGAGGATAATCATGAAGGCGCCATTGGCAGAAAACAAGACGTTCAAAGTTGAACTCAACACATCAGATCACAAGTGTCTTGCTTCGACGACAGAAGAAGACAAGAACTAGCTATGGCACCACAGGTATGGACATCTAAACTTCAGAAGTTTATGCATGCTCAATCAGAAGAAGATGGTGGTTGGTTTGCCTTATGTGAAGGAACCAAAGCAAGTATGTGAGGAATGTTGTAAAGCTAAGCAGGCAAGGAAGACATTCAAACATGACTTTCCCATGAAATCCAAGCGCAAGTTGGAGCTAGTGCACTCTGATGTGTGTGGACCATTTGAAGTAAAGTCAAATGGAGGAAACATGTATTTCCTTACGTTTGTTGATGAATTCACCAGACATATATGGATTTACATCATTGAAAAGAAAAGTGAGGTATTCACACAGTTCAAATTGCATGTTGAAAGGAAAAGTGGCTGCAAATTGAAGAAGTTAAGAACGGATGGTGGTGGTGAATACACGTCTGTTAAATTTGCCAAATTCTGTAATGGGGAAGGCATAGAGCATGAGGTTACTGTACCCTATACACCTCAACACAATGGCATAGCTGAAAGGAAAAATAGAAGTATACTGAACATGACAAGAAGTATGTTGAAAGCTAAAGATATGCCTAAGAGATTTTGGGCTGAAGCAGCTTCGATAGCAGTATACATTCTAAACAGGTGTCCAACAAAGAGGATAGTTGGAAAAACACCTCATAAGGCTTGGACAGGATCGAAGCTAAGTGTGATTCATTTTAGAGTTTTTAGATCAATGTGCTTCATGCATGTACCTGAACAATTGAGAAGAAAACTGGATGATCGAAGTGAAGTTGTGGTTCTCATAGGTTATCATTCGACTGGTGCGTATAAGCTGTATTTTCCAATCGAAGATAAACTAATAATTAGCAGACATGTTTTAGTCGACGAAAGCAAAGGTTGGGATTGGAGTCGAAGTTCAACACAGGAATCAGACACTGTTATAACTGTGTTCGAAGAAAATCCACAAGATGAGCCCTTGAATAGTCGAAGTGAACAAGGCAACGCTTCAACTAGTCAAAATGAAGAACCACCTGAGCAAAGTGAAAGAAGGTCGACGAGAACAAGAACTGAACCAACTAGGCTAGCTGGGTATGAAAGATTTCCAGATCAAGTGATTGATGATGATGGTGATTTAGTTGAAGAAGCCATGATGATGGCTGAAGTAGAACCAATCGATTTGAATGAAGTAATGGGTAATTTGAATTGGTGCGAAGCCATGAAAGAAGAACTAAGAGCCATTGAGAAGAACAAGACCTGGGAGCTTGTCGAAAGAACGAATAAGAAGCCAATCGATGTAAAGTGGATATACAAGGTGAAACGAAGCCAGTAATAGACTTCGACGAGGTATATGCATCGGTTGCTAGGCTGGAAACAATTCGAATAGTTGTTTCAACAGCAGCATACAGGGGATGGAAGATGCATCAGCTGGATGTAAAGTCAGCATTCCTGAATGGACCATTAGAAGAAGAAGTCTATGTCACTCAACCATCAGGATTCAACGTCAAAGGACAGGAGTCGAAGGTGTACAGATTATAGAAGGCTCTCTATGGTTTGAACCAAGCTCCTCGAGCTTGGAATAAGAGAATAGATAGCTTCCTGATCGAAGCAGGTTTCACAAAGTGTGTCTCTGAACATGGAGTGTGTGTAAAAGATGTCGACAGTGTCATTCGAATCATTTTATGCCTCTATGTAGATGACTTACTTATTAATGGAGATGACGAAACTGAGATAATAAAGGTCAAGTCGAAGCTAATGCAGGAAATCGAAATGACAGATCTAGGGAATCTCTCATATTTCTTAGGGATGGAATTCAAAAATACCGAAGAAGAAGTATTCTTGCATCAGACCAAGTATGATCAAGATATTCTGAAAAGATTCAACATGAGCAATTGTGATGAAGTTGTCACTCCGTTAGAGACAGGAGCAAAGCTGAAGAAAGAATCGAATGATGAGTTTGTAAATTCGACATTGTACAAACAAATCATTGGATCCTTGAGATATCTTTGCAATACAAGGCCAGATATCTGCCAAAGTGTGGGGTTGCTGAGCAGATTCATGGAGAAACCTCAAGAGTGTCATCTCAATGTAGTAAAGAGGGTGCTGAGATATATAAAGGGAACTGTCGATCATGGGGTGTTGTTTCCAAAGAAGTCAAGAACAACAAGTTCATGGATATACTGATTCAGACTTCAGTGGAGATCAAGACGAAAAGAAAAGCACTGATGGCTACATTTTTATGATCGAAGGTGCTCCAATCTCTTGGAGCTCGAAGAAACAAAGCATTGTGACTTTGTCATCGTGTGAATCAGAATATGCAGCTGCATCATATGCAGCATGTCAAGCAGCATGGATCGAGATGTTACTTGAAGAACTCAAGATAATGGAGCCTAAGAATATAAAGCTATTTGTTGACAACAAATCAACAATCAACTTGGTGAGTCATCCAGTGTGTCATGGTCGAAGTAAACACATTGAAAGAAGGTTTCATTTTCTAAGAGATCAAGTCAACAAAGGGAAGATCGAAATAAAGTACTGCAAGACTGAAGTTCAACTAGCTGATATATTCACCAAACCTCTTAAGAAAGTCAGATTCGAAGAGCTGAAAGGGAGCATCGGGATGAGAAGTCTCGAGGACATAAACTAAGGGGTTGTGTTAGAATATGAATCATGTTTGAATTTAGTGTGTATCGAATTATGTTGCAATGTTGTGCACTATTTGATTCGATTACCAAAGAGTGTTGTTCGAACAACCTTGTTGTCGAAGCGTTACTCTTATGTATGCTAGAGTCGAATGCGTTGGGCTTTAGATATTTTGGGCCTTAGTTTAGTTGACACTATTGGGCCTAAGAAATGTGTCTATATAAGGAGAATTTCTTTGTAAACAAGTTACAACGATAATTCATAAAAACTTTCATATTTCAGTATCACAATTATTCTCTTCTCAATTTCCTAAAACTTCTTCTTCATCATCACAAATCTATTCTTTCATCTTCGGTTCCAACAATTATTGAACTTGTCCCGTTAAAATTTTAAAATTATAATTAATATCCAAGTTTATCTTAAGCCTATATTTAAAAAAATTTGATTCCAATAAAATGTGCGATTCTTCTATCAAATCATAGATTAAAAACTTTATACACTACTTTATGTATAGTATTAAACTATATCTTGTTCCTGTTTATAAATATATAATTGTTTTTTCCTGTGATTCTCATATTAAATATTTAATTGTCCTTTATTTAATATATTACTAAATTTTTTATATATTGTAAACTTATAATAAAATAATTGTGAAAATATTTTTCTTCTTTATTTAAACTAAGTCATGATCTCATATAAAATAAAAATAAAATTATATGAAACTTATTGAAAGGTTATTAAAGAATATAAATATAATTATATATTATTTCCTTTTTGTGATCATAAAACAAAATAATGAAAAGTTATATAAGGGTAGAATAAAAAGTAATTGTAAAAGTTGATATTATGATTAATTATTAAACATTAAAACAATTTTTTTTACTTTTTACCCATATAATTAAATATAATCATCAACTCAAAATCAGTAGAATAAAAAATAATAGAAAGATTTGAACTTAACCAATAAAAATATTCAAAATTGATAACAAAGAATCAACTCATCTACTAATAAAAATATTTTAATTTTTATTAGTAAATAAGAGTTAAACAAAAATTAAATAACATTACTAATTTAACTACATTTACTAACGTTATAAAAATAAAACTAACAAACAAACTTTTCAATGCCACTAGATCAAAACCATTTATATAACAGTAGAGAAGAAGAAATGCCATATAATCAAAAGGGTGATTTCCAGAATCAGTTGGAAGTCATAGCTCTTAGATATGCTTTTAGCATCTTTTTTAAAATTTTCATTTACATGACATTTTCATAGTGAACAAAATATAAACTTTGACTGCACACCCCACCCTGCTAAATTCTCTGTAAAATTCTATACAAATAAATTCCCCGCTAAACCCAATTCAACCAACAAACAAATTCTATACACCAAAAACCATTTAAAAAGCATACTAAGAATAATCAATCTGTCAATTCAAATACCACCATAATTGCAAAATAGATTGAATGACTTATGCTATAACTGTTAACCAATATATTCTCTTGCTTCTTAGTGCATTGTATAATCCACATCCATAGAAGTAATTTTTGTCATCTGATATCCTAAATGCCACGACTTGCCATCCCTGCATCCCCGACATCAATGTTGGTGTTGTGTTTTGCAATACATTACACTTACATCACTAAATAAATTATAAATATAGCATATGCATCTGCCAAAATAAAAAACCACCAAATCTAAATCAACAACTCCAAACAGCATAACACAATCCTAAAAATTTAACCCCTTTTCTGCCAATGAATAAAACCCTAACAAAGTCTACATTAGAAACACAACAATAGTTGGAGAGTTTGGATCATTTTTGGATTCATTGTATTTGATAAACTTCTCAGCATAGGATTCCCAAAGCGTGCAGTTGATTGTGTTGTTGTCATTGAAGGGACAAACAAATAACCTACAAATAGAGTAGATTTACATTGAAGACTGGATTTTTGCTGAGATATTTTTAAAAAATCGACTTATAGAGAAGACAATAATGCAAATACAAGTTGTGCGCATCTCGATTTATAGGGGAAAGAAGAAGACAAGTGGTGTGAAAGATGAATAGTAAGGAAAAAGTGTTTGGATTTTGAACATTGTATTTTTGGTGATTACCAAGCAGAGTAACTGAAGAGATTGTTCCCAAATGAATCAAATGTCATTATGAAAGTGTGTACACAATGTTATAAAATCAGCCAATCAAATGAGTTTGTTATGGAAGTCATTTAATATTTTGGACCAATGGTATGAAGACAAAAATGACCCTGAAAAATTCAAAAAAGTTCCTAATAAACAAAAGCACAAATATGAGCTTTCCACAACATATAACTTTATTATACGGTAGATTTAAGGTTGTGAAAAATACCTAACTACCATTGCTTCTTTCATATTCATCCACGTCTACATTTAGTTTATCTTTAATTCAAACATCTCTCTCTCTCTCTATATATATATATATATATATATATATATATATATATATATATATATATATATATATATATATATATATATATATATATATATATATATATATATATATAGCCTTATATATTTATGTTTATTTACATTCCTCATGTATCTTTACCTCTCTTTTGTTTATTTTTGTTTTCTTAGAAAGTTAGGGTTTTGATATTGTGGTTGGGATTTTCGTGGTTGATTTGATGATTTTGTGGTTAGTTTTTTTAGGATAAAAGAGACTCGATAGGGACAACTGAAGAGAATGATATATTTTTGTTGTTTATGCATATGGATATCTGTGTTAATGTTTTATATTATTATTTGGCTGTCTGTTTTACATTAACATGAAAAACTTTGATGTTGATATTATTAACAAGTTGACTTATTGGTTCTTCTAAACATTTATAATTTTTAATGATATAGGGTTACCAAAATGATGCTTGCAAGTACAGTTTGTGAAAGAGAAGCTGAAAACATGTTTGTAGTTACTATATCATGTGGTTTTGAGAAGATCTCTTTAGTGGAAACTTACATTTGAGAAGATCTCTTTGCTATCATGAAGATACATGTTTTTTATGTATCATGTTAAATATAAAGGTGTTTGAAGGTAGAGAAAACACAAGAAAGAGAGATTTGAATTAGGTTTATAGAAAACTTCCCCCTTTAGAATTTCTGATCGCTCAAATGATAAAAGCAATAATAACAATGAAGAGTAAAGAACATAAATGATTTATCCATGTTCACCTTAACAATGTAATCTTTTCCACCCCTCAAGGTGATTTATCTTTAACTGTTGTAAATGTGCCTTAAAAAACTTTGTTGATGGAGAGAAAGAAAACATATTTTGGAGATTGTATTTACCGCAAAAATAAAAAAATTGGACAAACCGTACGGTCGTATGGATTGGTGAATAGTGATTTTAGATTTTTCGGACTTTTTTTTACTGTTTTAGCCTCTTTCGGTTCGGTCCACGGATACATGTGTGATTGGATTATGATTTTGGACTTTAGTTGTTGGATATTTGCTATTATAAATATATATCTCTTTTGTTATTACAGTGTGACAATCTTAGGGCTTGCACCAAAAGGGAGAATAAGGGTTTGAAGGCATTGTATAGAGTTTCGGATATTCTCAAGGGAAACCTTAGAAGGCAAAGCTTTTGGAAGAGTTAAAATGCATGTTAGTGCTAAGTTGTTATTGAGCTTATGAGGAAGAGTTGAGGTTAAAGAAAATTACTTGGTTGGTAGAGAATTTCTTCAAAAGAAGAATAGTGAAAACCATGTGAGAAAACCGAGAGAAACTATAATGGAGAAAACTCAGTTTAAGGTGGACTTTCCTACTGTGGATGCTAGTAGTAGTGAGGGAACAGTTACAGAGATCTCTGATTATCATTTGACTCATGATAAGGTAACGAGGGTTATTGTAACATCTCAAAGGGACAGTTATGCTAACCTTGGATATTATGTTTTTAATGTGGCTGAAGGACTGCAAAATAAAAGAAGAAAAACCTTCGGGGAGGCATTTGAAAACAAGTGGATTCAAGGGTGGTTGAAAAATCATACTTGTAGGCTTGTCAAATTACCTTGGCAGAAAAGGGTAATTGGAAACAAGTGGATACAAGTGGCGAGATCAAGATTCAAGGGTTGCTTGAATTTGATCAAGGTTATTAATTAGAGTTTCAACCTGGTATAGAGCAGCAATGTTGCTAATGGTTAAATTAATATCAACATGGTTTAAGTCAAGGTGGAGATTGTTGTAAATGTGCCTTAAAAACCTTTGTTGATGAAGAGAAGGAAAACATATTTTGGAGATTGTATTTACCGCAAAAAAAAGGACAAACTGTACGGTCGTACAAATTGGTGAATAGTGATTTTGGATTTTTCAAACTATTTTGACAGTTTCTCCTTTTGGGTGTTTCAGCCTATTTTAGTTCGGTCCATGGATCCATGTGTGATTGGATTATGATTTTGGGTTTTATTTGTTGGGTGTTTGCTATTATAAATATGTATCTCTTCTGTTATTACATTGTGACAATCTTAGGGCTTGCACTAAAAGGGAGAGTAAGGGTTTGAAGGCATTGTATAAGGTTTCAACTATTCTTAAGGGAAACCTTAGAAGGCAAAGGTTTTGGAAATCTTTGGGGTTATCTAAGGTTATTTGGAATTGGGAAACACATGTTTACACCTTGGGTTTGTGTTATTCATATATTAAAGGTTGAAGAGGTTGGAAAACACTTAGGGTAGAAAATAGGGTGATTCTTGGGCACCTTCAGGTTTGTTCTTGGGAACATGAAGGCGAAGACTATTTCCTTGTAACTCATTTGTAATCTCTTGTAACAACTTTCTAAGTATAGTGAATTAGAGAGTTGCTTTCTCCCTCAGAGTAGATCGTTTGATCGAACCGGGTAAACAAACCTTCATTTTTTCACGCCATGTTCTATTATATTTTATGTGTAAGAATTATTATTGCTGCAAACCATTTATATTGGTTACTACTGTTCTTTTCCCCACAAATTGATATTGAATTTTATCGTAATTAACAACAAGATTCACAACATTAACAATGACTTAATCCACTATAACCAAACTGATTACAAATGCACGGGAAACTATCGATGACTAACAGACAATGACATGTTCAGTGATCTAACTTAACAGATATAATGTTCATTGACCAAATAGAATCATAGCACTTAAGATCTCATATCAGGATTTTCCATAATGACCCGCAATCATTGTCTTCTTGAGATCATACATTCACTCAGTCACTCAAAGAACCTTTCAATGATATGTTCAACGATCCAACTTAACGGATATAACAATCATTGGCCTAATAGAATCTGATCACTTAAGATATCCTATCATGATTTTCCATAATGATATCCTATCTGACCTTCACTCGGTCCCCTAAGAGATATAACTACCATTAATCCAATAAGATCTGACCAACCTGATCTCTTAATCAGGATTTCACAATGACACACTGCCATTGTCATCTTGAGCTTCTGACCTTCACTCGATCACTCAAGGAACAATTAACTTATAGTTTACTAGGTTTATGTTTACATGATTACTTCTTCTAAGCAGATTACACAAATGATTACACACATATTGTTTAACACAATTTCGAGCAACAACTCTTGTGTTAAAACAATTTACATGAAGAGATTAGAACTATAACACTATACGAGAAACAACTCTCGTGTAAAGTACAAAGGTCTATCAAGATGTATTTGATCAAAAGTTGGGTATCATCTTATAGTGTTCTTCTTATTCATCTTCTTGTTGAGCAAGTTACGAGCAACAACTCCTTGCTTCTTCTGATATCTACCGAGATGTATATGATGATATTTTATGTAGAATCTTGTAGATTTCTTCATCATCATATTTCTTTCTTTTCTCTCATTTATGTGAAGTGGTATTCAACATGTTAATCAAATATTTAAATAAATAAGCTAATTATTTTGGGGTGTTACACTCAACACCTTCATTCATGGTGACAACGGTTGTTACACATTTACGAAGACCAAGGGTTTCACCTTGATTGAGGCTCTTAAATAATACTAAACAAACACAATATAAGAGGCTCCTTCTAAATGGATAAACAATACACTTTTCTTGAAAAATACGCACTATTGGCGTAACTCTGAAATTCCTAAACAATCTACAAAAATCTACCTTTGAGGCTCTCCCTATTCCTATAGAGAAGCTAACAATTTATTATTCCTACGCAAGAACACATTGTACACTTGGTTGTGATCCTTCATATTCTCAATGACACTCCGAATAGATCGAACAAGTCTCTTCTATCATGCATGTACCAGATCTACGACTTCATCCAGCTAACCATTTCCACTACATATTTTATGATTATATCTCACAATTATTTCTTGGATCACTACTATATTGTTTCATGTTTTTTCTGTTCTTACAAGCTTGGAAAAGAGGTCTAATTTGGAATTCTTTTCTTTGGGGAGATAAGTTAGTTAAAAGAATGTAAAGCGTTTTGTTAAATATTTTACCTTTTGTAGATGTTTCAATAGTTATGGACCCTTTATTATGTGATCCCATGTGTTTCGCTTGTCACCAATTGGTAGACACTCTTGGATATGAGTTCTTTTATCTCCATATTTAATGTCAAAGTCATCCCCACAATGAAGGTCTCATATTCAGTTTGGTTACTGCTAACCCTTAAGTCAAAACAAATATAATTACTTTATTAGTATTCCATTTGGTTTTTTCAATATTACATTTTCTTCACTGCCTTTGAGGTTATATGCACCCTCAAGTAATAAAATCAAACATTTGGGGTGTTCTTGATTGTTGTTCATACATAAATCTAGAACTCTATAGTTGTCCACACTAGATCGTGTTGTGCATGGGCTTGGGTTTATTGGGCCAAATTGAATTTCTTCTCAACCCCCCCCCCTCCCCCACCCCCCACATAATTAGTGCAACATCAGGCCCATTTCTTAACTCTATCTCTTATTTATTTACTTTTAGTTATTTATTTTATTGCAAAATATCCAATTAATGTTTTAAATTGTTATTTATCTTAAACTAATTTTTAATTGATAATATTAATTAATTAATTTTTATCAATTTAGAAAGAATTTTAATTTAAATAAATATTTAACAGTTTAGACGTGTATTGTGTGCTTAATTATTTATTTGTCTCTTGCGTGTTTGTATGAATTATACACACCTGTACACTTCACACACTTGACATAAACAATTCCATTTCTCATTTTGGCTCGTGTGTCAAAAATGGGTCTCATGGTTGGGAATGGGCATGGTCATTCTCACGAGGTTGATCAAAGCCCTAGTTTGCTTTGATTAACTATAACCCAAATAAATTGGTCCATATACCGATCATCCATGCACAAGGGTTTCATAGTTGGGGATATGAGCACCTATCCTCACGAGATTAATCAAGTCCATATACTTGATTAATCAAAACCTGATTCAACTCTCCTCGGTCCATATACCAACGTTAAAACACTTTCATAAATAAAATCATTAAACCTCGATCCAACGTTGAGTTTCTTTCCAAAATATTTTCTTAAATAAATACTCCACTTATCTCTTCCCAAGCGTAGGGTAGTCAGTCCTGTTTTGACCCTCAATCGTACGTTTGGTTTCTTTAATTGAATTTAATTAAGAGAATTCTATTTCGCATCACCTTTTCTTAATAAAAAATTTTGGGTAGAAATAAGATGATCAGGATGGTTTTGTCCCTTCATCCGAGTACTTGGGGCGTTAGCTGTTGAACGCTTATGGTCTGATGCTCGTCTCCCACATAAAAATAACTCAACTCACTCAATTCTTGTTTTCGCTCATATGCGATCATCAAAGCTCTCTTCTTACAAAGAGTGTGCAATAGCCATTTCAAATACGAACGAGGACTTAGCTTTTCAAACAAACTAAACAAGTCAGAGTTCAAACATTTGAAATGTCTAATGCGCGATTTTTCTTATAACATCAACACAACCAACTTAAACCTTTTCTATAAGAACTACGGAGTTTTGACTTTCCCATTGCACAAGGGAATACATAGGCACAAGGTTTTAAAACCGCAGCAAACTCAAAATAATAATAAACAAACCCCCTTCTTCTTTCTCCTTTCTCCATTTAGAAATTAGAGAATATACACACAAACACTTAGAACTAAACGGGTCTCATCGAGTACGATGGATGTGAGGGGTGCTAATATCTTCCCTTTGCATAACCGACTCCCAAATTCACATATTTTGGTCTTATAGACCGCCTTATCCGACTTCATGGGTTTTATCTATATTTTCCCGTTCTTTATGAACAAAATAAAATTAGGTGGCGACTTCATTGTTTTAAAATAACCGATGAAAAAACCAGTCATCACACTGTGGAACTGGAACATAAAGCCTATTGGGCTATTAAAACCCTGAATTTGAATTACAAAGCTGCTGGAGAGAAGATAATTCTAGACATCCATGAATTGGAAAAGCTTAGACTAGATGCATACGAGAATGCCAAAATCTATAAGGAACGAACTAAGAAATGGCACGACAGTCGCATCTATAGGAAAGAAGTCAATGAGGGCGATGTAGTGCTCTTGTTTAACTCCAGACTTAAACTATTTCCAGGAAAACTATGTTCTCAATGGTCAGGACCTTTTGAAGTTATTAAAGTACTCCCAAGTGGCGTTGTTGAAATTAAAGGAAAAGCAAGTGATCCGTTTATTGTGAATGGGCAGCATTTGAAGCATTACCATTGTATCGAAAATAGAGATTACTCGGCTAGTCTGAGACTTATACAGCTGCCGACCGAGTCACCAAAATAGTTTTTCGATTTTCAAAATAGGTCAAGCTTCTGACGTTAAACAAAGCGCTTTATGGGAGGCAACCCACCAATTTTATTTTATTAAAAATTCTATTTATTAAAAGTTTTAATTTTTTCATTAAATGTTTTTCTTAAAATTTTTATAAAAATTTTCTGTTCTTTTCTTCTTTTCTATATTTAGGCATTAGGTCGATGTTGATTTAAAACTATTTTGATTTACTTACAGGATTCACATTTTTCTTCACTGATTTTTGCTATAGATTTTTCTAACACTATGCCTATCACCTTCATGGGTGATGCTTAGCATATGGGTTATGAGATACTTGTTCAGAGAGAGATGCATCCCACCATTTTTGCACACGACCCCACATTGTCCATATTGGGCATCAGGGAGAGTGTCTGCTTCATGTTTAACCAGATTGGTTGGGATTATTTTATTCATCATCAGCAGCCTACCTACCGCACCCTGACGCTGGAGTTCCTCAGTTCCTTGCACTATAACCCTGATGTTGGTTTAGGATTGCCTAAAGGAGTGGTCTCATTCAGATTAGTTGGTTTTACTCACAGGTTCACCATGCGTGAAATTGCTGCTCTTTTGGATTTCCCTGTTAGTGCTGAAGTTGTCATTGAGATTCCTGATGACGAGTTTATGGACAGCCAACTTGACTATTTTTGGGGAGAGATATTTGATATGCGACAAGAGAGCTCTATTCCTAGACACTCGTCAGAGATTCATAACCCAACTATTAGGTATTTCCACATGATTCTGGCATTTACCTTATTTGGAAAACCTTAGAATGATACCTTAGTGTCTAAGGAAGAGCTGTTTATTATGTTCTGTGTGTTTTGATCCAGACCGGTGGTTGGGTCATCATTTATGTGTTGGTGGCTTAGTGACTATGATCACTAGTGCCCTATTTTTGAGGGAGCCATTGTCTCGTTTGACCCCTGTTGCTGACTTTATCCTGCTAGACCTGTCTCTTTGTTTTAATGTTGAGATGGCCCGATATTTAGAGCCGAATCAGTTTCAGTTACTGATTCATCATGAGCCGGTCTACCACTTCACACCTTTTGACATAGCGCGCTTTAGTGTGCATGACAAGAAGAATTTGATTTACGACTTGGAAGGAGTAGCTGAGAATGACATGGAAGAAGAAGAAGAAGAGTCTGATCCTTTGACACCGCGCCCCACTATTATGACCCTCCAGCAGGATTGGACGATCCTGACCTAGAGTGGTTGAGATGATTGAGATGATTGAGGTTGATCCTGTTACACCGCCTCTACTTGACTGCCATCCAGCTTGGGATCCACCCAAAGCACTTATTGTTGCCTTTGTCCAGATTTCACAACCTGATTACACTATTGCTATTGATGCACTTACGACAGAGCTTGCTGCTATTCGTTCAAATCTTAGCTCACTCCAGAGAGATTTTTATGGTTTCATGGACCTAGTTACGACAAATCTGGATCACCTTTTTCAGCAATTTAATTCTAGAGATGGCTGATTTATGTTTTTAGAATATTGAGGGCACTATTCTCTCTAAGTGTAGGAGATGAGTGTTTATTTAGGATTTCTAGTTTTTCATTAACATCATTTGTTATTTCTTAGTTAGATTTATGTTTGTTATTTATTTTTCGGAATTTTGTTTATTTATTTCAGTATTTTTAATGTCAATATTCATTTTCTATTTATTTGAATTATCAGAATATATTTCTCATTGTACTCTTCTATTATTATATTATGATGTTATGTTCACCTAAAATAAAAATGCATGCAAATTAACCTAGTGATATAATTATCTTTGAATAATACACTTATGACACACCTAATTGTCACTTCATTGTCTCCCATGCTCAATTTATTTTTCTAAACTAAGACATTAAAATGACATAAGCATGTCACGCCACGGTCTACAAGAGAAAAGAATCTCATGCATGCATGCTGACATATCCCGACCATTGCAGGCACGAGATTCTCTTGGGAATCAAGGAGGCATGTGTGGCCTTTAACCTGAAGCTAGATGTAACGACCGTTACACCTCTATTTTCAATCCAAACATTATAACACTTGGCCAGCCATGTTCCTCATTCATTCCTATTCATTTTCACTTTAAACCATTTCAAACCATTTTCAAACTTCCCATCTGTTTCATTTTTATTCCACACTAACAAACACCACTCTAAATACCATTCAATACCTCCACAAACATTACTTTCACCATTAAAACCTTGCTTCTATATAAACTCTTGGAGAAAACTTCACCATTACACCAAACTTGTTCAAGAACTCTTCTACCCTCTACACATATTTCATTTCCGAAACCTTTCTCAAAATGTCCAGAAGAGCTCAAGAAGAAAGAGAGAAGCCATACCTCACTGATATGGTATTCAAAGATGGAGTCGTTGGACACCGACAAGAGCAACTTTACCGACAGTTTCATCAGAGAGGTATTGTCCCGACAAAGTATATCGATATAGATTGTTTACGTGATTTGGGATTGCTTGAAAGTGTGCAATTTATGCTCCATGAATCTGGTCTACACCACTATGAATCTTACAACTTATGAATCCCTCACGTTGGAGTTCTTGAGTTCCTTTGCCTACCAAATATAACCTACTCCAGAAGTTGGCCAGTATCTAATCGACGCAGCAACATTCAGACTATTCAACATGGAGTACACCATAAACCAAGAGACTCTGAGTCAGGTACTTCACTTTCACCATGGAGAGGGTGTGGAATATAGAATTCTTCCTGAAGAAGATTGGAAGGCAAGATCATTTGAAATTTGGGAACTTTTAACTAGTCTCCATGTCAATGATTGGGCAGAACTTTTGTCCACTCACATTCACAACTCGTGCATCCGCTATTTCCACCGTGTCCTAGCCAATACAATGTTTGGGAGAGCAAACAACAACCAGATGTCTCGCCACAAGAACAAGCATGAAATGATCTTCAGCCAGCCGCACTTGACGCTATATAAGCATCACTTTTACTTCAAGATCAGCGTTAACAAGAACTGATGCAGATGATGCAAGAGATGCAGCGCGATCAACGCGACGCCGCCTACTGGAACCATCGTGACATTTCTAATATGACCGACGAAATGCGCTACTTATTATTTCGCGTTGAAGGTCTTCATGCTTATGTTTACAACACTGGTGAGGAACCTGCTAGACCCAGAAGAGGTGGAGTGAGGACACGCGGTGGAAGAAGAGCAAGAGGTGAAGCATCGGGCAGCATAAATGTCAGAGACAACAATGAGGGGTGATATGTTTTCTTGTTTTCCTTATATTTTATTTTCTTAAGTTTCTTGTTAGTTTTATTTTCTCACTTTATTTGTCGCATTGATGACAATGCTCAGTTTAAGTGTAGGGAGGAAACCTTTGTTTTCAATTTTCAGTATTTCCCTTTTCTATTCAATAAATTTTTTGTCAGATTGATTTCAATTGAGCATTCATTTCCGTAAGTTATTCTTACTTCCATACTTTTCTTGAACCATAACAAAATTTAAATTTTTTATTCGACGCATTAGCTCGGCACATTTGGAAAGTATATAGGTTGCTCAATTAGGCTTCGCTAGAATCTTTGAGCGAGATTCGACAAAAATAATACCGCCTTGACACCTAAATCTTCTAGATTATGCGAGATCAGTTTGAGTAGTTATCATGCCAAAACCTTAAGTTTTAAATTTTTGATCAACTCCGAGTAGTTTATACTAGCAGTCAGCACTGTCTTATCCACAAACTACGTAGGGAGCCGATGAATATAAGTGACTGGTCCTAATCAGAAAAATTCTTAAGCATCAAGATATAATAGGGAATGCACTAATTAAGTTAGGTGACCCTCACCTAGTCATTTAATCTAACGATTGCGGAGCCTACAAGAAACTAATATAACAACCAGTTTTAAGTCTGTTCAGTGGTATCTGGTGCTCTACTTGGTAGGGTGGACTACGGTTCGATCCCTAGAGACTTGTAATCTGGGAAAGAAAAAGGGTTACCAACCTGTGTACCAGAACCCCGTGCATGAATGACAAAAATCACTAACCGGCTACTCTATTATGTGCGTGTGAAAGATAAAGGGCTTAATGTGATTGCAATAGAACGAAAGCGGTTGATTTCGAACGAAAAGAATTAGGTTGAGCTATGATATCATGATTCGGATTGGTTTGCATAGGATGGAGGATTTTGACCATGATCTATGATTTCGTGTCATCTCTGTATCATTAGTGTCGGAACTTGGTTCCATTTTTTTCTAATGTAACTCCCCTCAACCACGTACGATTCGAGTCGTGTCGTGCAATTGTGTCAGAGACTTTGCGTTAAAACGATTTTTACTCTATTATTTGCTTGAGGACAAGCAAAGGTTCAAGTTTAGGGGATTTTGATAACCCGAAAATGTATCGATTATTTGGATCAATTTACATGAATTTTATCCGCATTTAATTAAATTACTCTTTATTCGTATTATGCCGGTATTTTCTATGTTTTCAGGAATTTGATGATTACAAGGCATATGCAAAGAAAGTCGAGAAAAGTCGGGAAAATTGTACTCAAAATCCACAAAAGAGGAGCAATTATGCAATTGTGGGGTGTATGGCAAAATATGGGTGCATTACAAGTAAAGAGGTCTTGCAAATTAAATAAAATAAAAGGAGCATGCCCAACCCAACGCGCAAAGCCAATCCAAGAGTCCAAGGGCAACGATCGTTACCACATGTCACGCGTACCCTAACGGTCGCAACGAAGCAGGTGACTTCCTCAATAAGGAACGCGTGACGACCGTCACGCCCTAGCTCAATGGTCAGTAGCGAGAAAATCTCAACAACCTAGTTTCCTCAACGCGCCTCCAAGTCTATAAATAGGACTCTAAATCCTCATTTTTCACACGCTTTCTTTTCCGCTTCCTTTACTGTTACTCTGGCGATTTTTCCAGTATTTATTTTCCTTTCCTTTTATCGATTTCGGTTTATTAGTTTTAGTATCTGCTTTCATTTTCTCGTAGCAATTTCAACATCGGGGATTGCTACGAACCTTTGCTGATTCTAACCTTACGTTAGAATCGTGCCATTTTATTTCCTTCATCGCATTTAATTTTCGGAGCAACAAAGGGCAGATCTCACCGACCTATGGGAGACACCTGAAGTTAGCCAAATATTCTGGATTTTTATTTTCAGGTTTAATTTAATTATTTATTTATTTTATGCCAAAATTATCTGAAATGCGTGGTTTATTTGAATTGTTTGATATTGTTTATTTATGTTGCGCTATAACTGAATTATACAACATGCTAGGCTAAATTTAGTTATCGGTATGTAAGATCATATAGCCGACAGAGTTTAGCAACGCCATTCGAATCATTCCATTTTAAAAAGAATAATTTTCTGGTTTCAATTACTAGTTCTAAATACCAATTGTTTTGTTACGAGAGTAAAATACAGATTATAAGTTAGGATCAATAAAACGGGAGTTTGAGATAATAATTGGACAGTAGTAATTGTGCATCAACTTAAAATATAGCGAGAGCACTTTTAAGTTGTTTAGGTTTTATTTGTTTTCCAAAATTATTTTTAAACTCTAATTGAAATAGCGAGAGCACTCACTTAGGTTTGATTGTAGGATCTGAATCAATAAACACGAGAGTGTGAGAAGAGGATTTTCAAACAAATATTTCCTAATAAAACTGTTTTGATAATTCGAGTCCAAGTCGACGAGTTGCTAAATTCCCGAAGTCCGACCATTACATACAGACATTCCCCATCTGAATCTAAACTAGATTATAATAAGTTAGGTTCCCTAAACCCAATTATTTATATTATTAGTCTTAGATTTACGTAGTAGCCTTAGATAACGATAGGTCGACATTTAGTCTCTTGAGATTCGATAACCTTTAAAGCTACACACGACAGGACTGTATACTTGCGATCTAAATTCTTTAAGACACATAAAGTTGCGATCAAGTTGCAATTAAAATTTTGTACTAATATCACAATTGGGTCGTTCCTGTGAAGAACGTCTGCTTTGTGGTCATACGTTGTGAAAATAATATCAAGGGAATCTCAAACTTGCTAGATTCTTGAGTATTCTATGGACGAGGTTTACATGCATTTATTTTTTTTCCTGTCAGAGTATTTTTTTTAATATTCTTATTTAGGAGGTCTCTCCTTCCATTTAAGCTACTCAAATTAGGAGGTTCGAAGTTCTTTAAAACTATAAGTTGTCAGTTTTAACATAACATTTGAGTATCGTCTCATTCCTTATTAGAATTATTTTCACAAATTTTTTGGAGCGTCATTGTAGTATCCGAATATTTTAATATAGTATTGCATGTTCTTTGTAATAGAATTTTGATTTATTTTTTATACAATAACTTATTTAATCATAAGGAACATAATGATTTATTTAAATTCGTTTATAAAAATTTATTTTCATACATTTTTCTAAAGTACCACCAGCAAATATTCATCATGTAACGTGCGCACTTATACACACGATAGAGGCAGCCAAGTTTCACTCATAACCTGAACTTATCCGAACAAAGAAGGGGGAGGACCTGAGGTATGCAAATGACACTTAGATATTGAAGCTAGATACTTTCTCCCGATACATTTATTTTGTTTTACTAATTTTAATTTATTATAAGATAGTAGTACTAGTATTTCTGTATTATTGGAAGCTCTTAAACAAATTTGGTGGCAGACACCCTCAACCTCCCCCTTTCCAACTACCCTATAAACAAACAATACACAACTGTATATCTAATTCACTCATTTTTCCAAGTTCACCTACTACCAATCTTTTACAGCAAGGAAATCAAGAAGTATCATTCTTCAACAAAAACTGACCAACCAACCTGCATAATGACAGCAACAATTTGAGGATTCTCAATGCAATCAAAATAAACACTTCATGCTAGCTTCTGTCTTGAAAACACTGCTACATTGGGAACACAAGTCTACTATAGTGTGAGCATGAGTGAATCAATGTTGTTATCGAGAGTGTAAAAAGAGAAAGAAAGAAGTAAAATTGAGATAGTACTATAAACTTGAGGGTACTAACTGCTAAAACAAGTTCAATTGTGCTAAAATAGTCCATTTGAGATTCAACATTTTCCATTATGAGAAAAAGATTAAAACAATTTTCAACTCAACAAAAATGTACAACATTGAAGGTTCCTAACTATAATCTTGTCATATCAACTAATAAAAAGAATAAAACCAACATCTCAAACTCAAAGTTCCCTTGAAGAACTCTGCCAAACCTCAACACACTGCAAATCTTTTCTTGTCAAGAACATTCTACTTCCTCCAAATGCCAAATTATTAATCCTAGCACCCCCTATATCTTGTCCTCTCCCCATCAAATTCTTCTTGAAAATCCTCTTACTAGAACCACCCATTATAATCTCTGACCAAAGCTCTACATCACCACCCTTACTGCAAAACACTTGATTCCCCTGTGTCTCAATTTTGCAACCAAACCCTTCCTTTTTACCATTCAGCACTTTTCTCTTATCACCCAAACAAACCCATTCAGTTTTCTCAGAACCCAAGTTCTTCAAATCCATATAAAACACTTCCCCCGAATTCACCCCAACTTTAAACATAGCAGACAAAGAATCCGAAACTGTTACATCGGCAAAACAATCAACTTTCTCTGAAATCTCCCATACAACATTCCCTGAACGAACATCCCATAACCTAATATTACCCGAAACACCAGAAGGCCCGCTATGCGACCCAGACGCCATTAATAAGTTATGACTCTCAATCCACTGCAATTTTGTAGCTGGGATCGCCGAATCAATATCTGCGCCATAGATCTCATTGTGGCCAATTTCAGTGACGGGTGTCAAGGTATTCAAATCATAAACAACTATGGAATTGGAGTTTCTCCGGGAGGATTCAAAGCTGACGAACATATTATCAGGAGAGGATCCAATAGCCTGAACGGTGGACCCCGATTTGGTGACGTTCTCCCAGTTGAGTGTCTCTTTGACATAACCGTTTTCCAAATCAAGAATCTGTAGTCCGGAAAAGTCGTTAGCACCGGCAGCGGCAAGAGAAGGAGATAAAGCTAATAAAGAATCAACGGCGGTGAAGTGGGTTAAGATGGTAGATTTTCTACGAAGCGACCAATCAAAAGTGGTGATCTTGCTACCGTGAGAGACGTGGAGAGAGCCGTGAGGGGTGGTTGCGATGGAAGAAGGAGAGTCTCTACCGTTGAGCGGTAAGTGGAGGGATCTCTGGAGGTTGAAAGGCTCTAACTGGGATGGGTTGGAGAAGGAATTAACGAGGAGATTCTCGATGCCGTAGAAGCGGGACTCGATGACGAGGTCTTGGAGGTCGAAGGATTTGGCTTTGGAGGGGAGGTTACCGGTGCGGAGGAGGGAGAGGAAGAGGGAGAAGATTTCGGGGTCTCTGTCGATGAAAGGTGTGAAAGGGGAAGAGGTTTGGGAGATCGTTGAGAAGAAGGTTTTGGGACCGGCGGAGGTTAAGGTTTGTTTGGTGGTTTGGAACATTTGGCCGCCGACGTCGATGGTGACTATGTTGGAGTCGGGTCTTGGTTGAGATTGGTGAAGAGAGCCTGCGAATGGTGGCATTTTTGGTTAGGTTTTTGTTTTGAATTGGAATGAGGAATGAATGAGAACAAGTGGTTATATATGTGATGTGAAAAGGGGTTGTTAGTTAGTTTTGAGGATTGTCTAGAAGGTGCAATAGAGTTCAGTAAACATAACGATTTCTAGTTTCTCAGCGTCATGCTTGACGTGCTTTGTTTTTTATAAACTTTTTTTCTCTTTCTTTGCTTCTTCCTAAGCAGCCTAAATTGGACCATTTATTATTTATTGAATTGGTATAATGTAAATATAATAGTCAGACCAATGCGGCTGGGTAGAGTATTGTGATACATATGGGAGGATTGAAAGTCAAATTTGGTGCCCACGTTTTTGTTTTACTAGAATTTAGTATTACTTCTCTCTCTCATAAAAGTGTTTGAGACGGTTGGAGTGCAAGTTTTTCTAATGAATAGAAAAATGGACTAGACTGACTTCTCCATTTTCTTTGCGCTTAAAATTGACTTCTCATTATTCTTAGAATGTCATAAAGTATGTGAAAATGGGATGATATCTTTTAAAAGTGACTATATCCTAAAGATATAGTTTAAATATTAGAATATCACGGCCTACATATTATTATAGGGTCGAAATAAGGGTATCAAACGGGCATATTCGTCTTATTTAGATCCGTTTCGTAAAAATCTGCATAAAAATATAATCGAGTAAGATAGACACATTAAGGGTGTGAATTTTAAATCTTGATATGTTCCGCATTACCAGTGAATGTGGAGTGGGACTGGCCCGTAGACACTTCATCGTTGAAGCTTCAAAATACATCAATTTATGTTAATAATCATGCTTGCAAAAAAAACGGGGTGGGACATGATTGGAAAAATAACAAGTGTACTATTTTTATCGATATAGAAATAATGAGATTTACCCCAAGTATCGATCTCGAGGATTGCGTAGAAAATACTGAGTTAGATTATTTATTCAATTGAACAAAAACAATAGTTTTAAGATTGGGTGGAAATCCTTGCAGAAAGTATAAATTGACTTTTCGTTTGATTAAAGTATGTTAGGGTGAGTGTATAATTTGCCATGTAATAACCATCACTCTTTGATTTATTCAACAAGTTTATCATCCTCAACTACCGATTCTCAATATTATTTTATCCTAATTCCTTAGTGACAAAACTTTTAACCTTCTTTCCTAATTTCAATTTCCATTTAAATTAGTAGAGAGGTTAAGCATGCAATTACCAAGAACTATTCTGGTTAGAATAGGATTACCGTAGTCCTAGGTGGAATCCTTAATACTATCATTATTTAGATAACCTTAACACGACCGTCCGACTCTACTGTGTTAAAATAGTGAAATCCTATGGTCTCATAGGGTCAAACTACGAATTAATCTAAATAATAAAGTTGACGCATAATGAACTAAAATGTTGACTAAAATAGAGAGATCAATATTCTTAACATAACAAATTAGGGACACCCCCTAGCATTGGGGGGTTTAGCCTCTCATAGAATTCAAGAGTAACATAATCAAAATATTAGATAAATACATTACAATAGATTGGGTCTTCAATCTTCAATTGCTCTCGCGCATGAAGAGTTCTTCGTTCCCAAAACTATTGAATCTTCGTTCTTCTATCGTGAATTCTTCTCTCCGGTGGCAAAAAGTCCCTTTATCCTTCTCAAAATAAGGTTTATATCGTGTTAGGTCATTCTCAAGCAATACCAAATGTCCAAACCACCCTTAATCACTAAAAAAATAGCAAAAATCACAATTCTCAGCGTCATGGCTGACACGGGCCGTGTCCTATGACACGGAGAACCCGTGTCGACCTCTATTCACGCGTCTTTTAACCCAGCTTCCTGACACGGGCACCCGTGTCAGCTCCTGTTTCTTCTCAAAAACTCTGTTTTTGCGCTATTTCCGACACTAGTCATGTCCCATGACACGGGTGGCCGTGTCAGGACCTCTGTAGCTTCAAATACTTTAATTTGTGCACTTCTTTTGCCCCGATTTGTCATATTTTATTCTCTTGACCCTGAAAACACTTAAACACACAACCAAAGCATAAAATGCGGTAAAATGACCTATAACACTAAACAAATAAAAGAAACTATAACAAAGTTCAATGTTAAATATCTGCGTAGAAATCACCGATCAAGACGGCACAAACACATTAGAGAATGCATGTTCTGAAAATAAACATATTTTTATATTATTTGCCTTTGACACTTTTGGTTTTCTATCACCAGAAGCAGTTGATCTTTTACAGAGAGTTCAAATGCTTATGAATAGCAATGTTGAATCTCCTAGATCTATGCATATAGTTTTTAAGAGGATTGATTTTGCGATCCAAAAAAGAGTAACGACACAACTTGTTTCCCGTTTTCCTTCCATTTCTGCATTGACCTAATTTTTCATGGATCTGCCTCTTAGAATCCTTACCTTCATATGCATTTTATGTGATCCCTCATATGCACCATATCTTTGTCTTTGTGTGATCTGAATTTCAATAAAAAGTATCCCTCCTCATGGTGGAACATCTCAGGTAGTTGAACAAAATTCTTGAATTTTATCATATATTATTTTACTGCGTTCATGCTTATTTTCAAAACCTGACTTCTGATTCAATATTAGTTTCTTCAATGTCAACTTTTATTTCTCCTTCAACAATTTTGGGAGCTACAAACTCAATACATGCTCAATTAGATGACATTCTATTTCCACTAATAATGTATACCCATAATTTTTTTGTTCCTCCATTCCTTTTTGTGAACTCATCGGAATCTAAATTCCAAGGTCTAGAAGCTAATGTTGTTCCAAGTTCTGGAGAATATTCAAAACAAGTTCAGAGGCCGCAAAGAATCAGAACTATGCCTAGAAGGTTTGCAGATTTTGACATGTTTCAAGACACCGAAGTTGACTCAGAGGGAGAAATCATTCAGTGTGCCATGTTAGTAGATTCTAAACCATTGGGTATTGAAGAAGCACTCAAGAAGAAAGTATGGCTGAATGCCATGAAAGAAGAACTTGAGGCTATAGAAAGAAACAAAACTTGGGAGTTGACTAAGCTTCTGAAGAAGAAGAAAGTCATCAGCGTCAGATGGGTTTTCAAGGTGAAGCTTAAGCCAGATGGATCAGTTGGTAAGCACAAAGCAAGGCTAGTGGCTAGAGGTTTTCTTCAGAAACCTGGAGTAGATTACTTTGAGGTGTTTGCACATGTATCTATACATGAAACAATCAGACTGGTGATTGCTTTAGTTACAAATAGAAATTGGCCTCTGATGCATTTGGATGTGAAGTCTGCATTTCTGAACGGTCCATTATAAGAAGAGATATACGTGTCACAACCTCCTGGCTTCGTGAAAAAGAATTAGGAAAGGATGGTGTACAAGTTACATAAAGCTCTGTATAGATTGAATCAAGCACCCAGAGCTTGGAATTTGAAGATTGATTCATTTTCCAAGAAGCAAGGGTTTCCAAAGTGTGAGATGGAATACGGAATATGATTCTGGTGTGTCTTTATGTTGATTACATATTGCTTACGGGGAGTTTTCCAGAAGATATAATCAAGTTCAAGAAAATACTGATGAATGAATTTGAGATGACAGATCTAGGAAATATGGTATATTTTCTAGGGATGGAGATTATGCACTCGAAAGAGGGTATCATTTTGCATCAGCTGAAGTATGAACTAGAACTTCTGAAGAAGTTTAAGCTGGAGAATTGTAAGATTGATGTTACACTGTCAGAATTCTGACTCTGAGGGTGAAGTTGTGGATACTACGATCTTCAAACAACTGGTTGGTTCTCTGAGGTATTTGTGTAATACCAGACCTGATATTTGTTATGCAGTTGGATTGATTAGTAGGTTCATGAGTAAACCTAAGTGGTCCCATTATCAAGCTGCTGTCAGAATTCTGAGGTATATCAAGGGAACTCTAAAGTTTGGAGTATTATTTCCTTATGGAAGAAAGGCAGAATCAGAGTTGACGAGCTATTCCGACTATGATTGGTGTAGAGATAGAGTTGATAGAAGAAGTACTTTTAGATACTTGTTTAAGTTTTCGGGAGGTCCTATTTCTTGGAGTTCCAAGAAGCAAGTTGTTGTTGCTCTATCAACGTGTGAAGCTGAATATATTACAGGCGCTGTAGCTGCATGTCAAGCTGTATGGCTTCTGAACTTATTGCAAGATCTGAAGATTAAAGTAAAGAAGCCTCTGAAGCTGATGATTGATAACAAGTCTGCAATCAATCTTGCCTGAAACCCTGTGTTGCACGGGAGAAGCAAGCATATTGAGACTAAGTATCATTTCTTGAGAAGCCAAGTTCAGAATGGAACATTAGAAGTTGCGCACTATAGCACCCAGAAGCAGTTGACAGATGTTCTGGTGGCGAAGGCAATCAAGACGGATCAGTTTCTCCTCTTAAGGGATGAAACTGGTGTTGTTAGTTTTGTTTAGAAATATAAATTAAGGGATGATATTGAAGGATAATTTAGTATTTTCTATGTTTGTACCTTTTATCTTGGTCATTAAATTTACTATAATAGGGTCTATGTGATAACTTTCTCCTTGTATAAATAGACTAGTAATAGATGTCATTTATAACAACAATCCTTATTTTTTCCACTCTTTTTGGTAACCGTCATTCTCTCATTATTCTCTCATTATTCCTATCATCTTTGATTCTTGTACTCTAACAAGAATTACTTTAAATGATAGAAGATCATATTGTAAAATAAAACTTTAGAGGATTTAAAAAATTATCTCAAAATCCACGTTTATATGGTTGCTAGTTTGTAGTATATATTGACATAAGTTGAATGATTCAATTTTTGAATACTGATACTACATGAAGATGTTAAAATAGTTTGAAGCTTGAACTAAGGGTCAATATTTTAATCAAGTGACTCATTCAAGTACTTAATAAATTATATTTATATGTGATTTTTTTAATTAATTCTGAATGAAACAATTGTTTATCTGGTCATATTTACTTTTTAGCCAAATTTTTAGAGTCTCACTCCTATGAAAAGTGAATATTTTGTTTATAAAAAAATTTAAGTGAGTAAAATTATGGATTCTACAGAAATCAGAATTGGATTAAAAATGTTCAACAATAATGTAAAAATTTACAAATAATTCAACAACAAAACCTACATGATAAAAGCATGAATTAAAACCACGACCTTTGCACTGTATGATTCAATTCTTTAACATAAAATGGTAGTATGAATTTTTAATTTAGATTCAAATTTATAGAACCCAGCGATGACATAAAAAGATAGGTGTATTGATGATTGATGATATATTTATTTTTAAATGATGCATGACACTCTGCCATGGCTGCTGAAATGAATGATTGACTTCTGAGATAACATTTTAAAACAAAATGTAATTGTCAAGCTCAAGCATGCACATATTATTATTATTCTACAAAATAGAAAAACACTTTTTATGGAAAAGAAACCACGCAGGAAAAGAAAAACACTCAAGTTGTTGAATTAGGGATCTCAAATTAGGGTAACCGCATTGTGGTTTGAACTTTGTGTTTACTCTCTCCGTTTCCATTTGTATTTTTTTTAATTTCAAAATAATTGTTTATTTATAATTTTAATGCATTAATTATTATTATTCTTTATTATTATATTTTTATTTATTATTTTTACTTTATTCAACTACTCTATCAATTATAATTAATAGGGGTATTATTCTAATAAACTACATCAACTTTTTCACTAAACTCAATACATCAAATTATTTTCTTAAAAACCGCGCATTACTCAAATATGACATTTATTATGAGACAGAGGGAATATATTGAAGCATCATAAGAGATTACCTTTTGCACCAAGTAACTCACGTACCTTAGAAAAAAATGCAACTCATCCGTACACAATTTATTCGTAAATGGCCCATACTTTAGTTTTATGTTAAAAAATTAATACAGAAATACATTCTTGTATAATTTTAGAAATTCCCTCGTGAACCAATTTTTAATAAAAAATTTGCGTAAAAACAATTCCTTTCTTCATTCCAACATACTTTTTCAAACTCTCAAACTCTAGAACTCTTTCGACTCATTTTAAAATTTCTACTCTCAACATCCAATCAATCAAAGTGCTCAACGTCAAATTTAAATTTGATAATTTTTTTTCTATACATTTGATTTCTATATACATGCATTTGTAGAAATTGAGCATTAGGTTGTGTAAACAAAAGTTTAGATATGTTATTTGACTAAGCAATGTGTTTGATAAGTAGTTTAGGTGATCAATGTTTTTTGAGAATGTTGAATTTCCATGCATTTCTTCCATTTTTCGTTTTTCCCGAGTTGCACGTTTATACGAAACGTATTTCCGCATTTGTTCATAATTTGATTATCCAAAAATACTTAAATACATTTTTTTCGTATTTGTTCTGTCTACATTCTTTGGCTTGATTTTCATTGTGTTCATCTGAGTTTAATTTTTTTACTATGTATTTCTTATGTGGTTTAATTATAGAAATGTGGTTGATAACCAAGACTGAATGAGATTCGGTAGAGTGTTGCAAGATGCAACGGTTCGTAGTGAAAGAGCCCGACCCTCGCAACCACTGGTAGATTCTAGTTCGTTTGATGCAGAGGTGTCAACTTCCAAGGTTCATGAATATTCGACTTTGTCTTTCTAGAGTGGGCAGGTAAAATGTGTGGGACAAAGAGGTAAAATGTATCTATATTTATTCTTTGAAACAAATGTATTATGATATTCAAACTTTATGAAAACAATTTTATTCTTGCGCTAGAAAAACTACACTTATGATATTAAGGGATTCAGAGACTCAAATTAGACGACTTGGCCTCCAAGCTATGATGAGTCTAGCTTATCCCACAGACGGGAGTCCTTAAGTATGGTGTAAGAAGCCTCTCTTGAGCATGTAGTTAAGAGAGGAAAATGAGAGAATGTCCTAGAGATCTTGGACCAGGTCTCTATTTATAGCGTAACCATGACCATGATGGTGTAACGTTTGTAACCGATTACTTAATGACTTGTAACGTTCGTAACTGACCCATAACGTATATAACTGCTCTCTAATGGGTTATGTAACTATAACCAACCCGGTCTGGCACTACCTAGTCGACATAGTTAGGCCGCAGTCATATGGATAGTGTGTCCGGCCTTCATACCCGGCTCCGATCTTGGGATCTCACCGAGGTGCTGCTCGATTATCAACTAGTAAGCCCATCTCGAATTCTTTTGTCTCTCCGAGCCCGGACAGTAGATTTTATGTACGAACAACTTTATTTTTCAGTAGTAATGTGATGCCTTAAAATACATCAACTATGGTAGGAAGATTGCAAGATGGCACTGGTTTCGCAATGTGATTTAGCTATATGGGTTGCAAGATTTAAGCATGAACAACTATTATACTCATAACCATAGTATGCTGTGAGTGTTCCTTGAGAAATGGTACTCTGAGACGTCATGTTTTTATCTTCCACATGGCGAGATATCCATCACACTGGATAATGTGTCACGTCCGCTGCATCTTCTAATCAGGGGAAGATTATTATACCACTCTAGAATTACTAGAAACGAGGCATTGAAGATGATGGCGACCTATTTAGGATATGGCCTAGAGGATTGCTCGAAGGAGATATAAGACAATCGAAGGTGTCATGTTAGATTTGAGTTTCTATAGAGGTTGTATGCACACTAGCTGACTGAGGCATAATAGGTCGATGATGAACATGAATAGGTTATGGATCATAAAACATATGCATCGAGATCATACTTGTTGTACTTGGTTGGCACGTCCATATTCATGGGCAAGAGTGCCTATTACATGGATGTGGTTTACCTCAAATAATTTTCTCTAACTTTGAGTGGATTCATTAGTACAGCTAAGGGGCTGCTTGTTTGATCTACTTGTACTCCAAGTTAGCTGAAGATTATCTTTGGAAGACCATGGATATGGCAGTTATTTGCACGTTACTAACAGTAATATATTTGCACAATTTACTGTTTATGTACCATTTTCATAACACTTGTGCTACGCCATTACTAATAATTCATATGTACCGTTGTCAGGAATGGATCCTCCAGCACTTCCCACACATATTTGGCTGGTCATATGTTGATGCCTACACTGAGGATATGACATGTGTTTGTGCATTTTGTTTGCATAGAGGCAATCAGGCGACTGAGCCCTTCACAATTTATCTTGGCTGCATAGTAGCAGATGTTATCCACTTACAGTCATACGAAGATCACTCTCAGACGCGTCCATTAGATGACAAAGTACACTTGAAGCCCGTGATATATAGGTAGCTGAAAGAGAAATTGAAAAACAGGATAAACGAGAACATCTTGCTAGATTCAAGAAGTTAGAACAAGCAAAGAAAAGTGGAAAAATAGAAGCAAGAAGTCTAAGAGTGGTGAAGATAAGCCTTGAAATATTAGCATTGATAAAATGGGTGTCGCATACAATATCACGACACCAGGAACAAGGCATTATCACAACACAGTAAAATAATGAACAATTTAAACAACTAGCTAGAATAAAATAACGCACAACATAGTAAAATAATTAACAATTGGCTTAAATGCACTTTTGGTCCCCCTATATTAATTTTTTTAAACATTTTAGTCCCTCTATAAAAAAACAACTATTAGGTCCCCCAATATCATATTTCATGTTTTTTTAGTGGTCCTTCATGATAAAATAGTCTAATTTGCATATGTAACATTGAAATTATGAAGTGATATTTTTTTAATCGATGTCACGTCATTATAAATATTTAAAAATTTATTATTATTATTATTTTAAAATTTTCTTTATAATAATTAAACGTTTTTAATTATTTTAGTTATTTTTGTTTATAAATATTTATTTAGAAATTATATATTATAAATTTTAATTCTAAAATATATATTTTTGGGTCTATTTTTAATGATGCGACAACAATTAAAAAATGTCATCTCATAATTTCAATGTCACATATGCAAATTAGACTATTTTATTATGGGGGACCTCAAAAAAATCATAAAATACGATATTGGGGGACCTAATAATTGATTTTTTTCCCCTAAAGGGATTAAAATGTTTAGAAAATTAATATAGGAGAATAAAAAATGCATTTAAGCCTTAACAATTTAAACAACAACGCAGGTCAATTGTTAATCCTATTAGGCTAAGAAAAGTTAGTTAGATATGTTTTTCTGTTGCTTTTACAGTTTGTTATAGGAAATTATTTGATGCATAAGTAATATGTATGTTTTATAAAAACAATTTAAATAACTCAAGACAATTGATCATTCTCTCAATTCTACTATTCTTTCTCTTCTCTTCATCAATTTTATGCTTTCACCGACAAAAGATTCAAAACTAAGATTAGGAAACTCTAAATCAAACCACTTAAGGAAAAATGAAGCTTTTTTTCTTTAAATGGTTCAACACTTTATAATTTCTCATTTGTTTTCAAAAGTGTTTCTCCAATTCTTTTTCAAAATTCTCTCTTGCACATCCTCATTGTGAATAAAAGTTATCCATTCTAGATTATTCAAATATTATCATTAGTATTATACACTTTTAATTTGCATCATTAGTTGACTTTAAATGCCTTCTATTGCAAATAAAATTACTGACAAAATCAACAGAAGATAAGGTACAAACTTGAAATGTATATACATCTATTTCTAACCCAAACTTAGTAAAACCTACTTAAACACAAAAGTAACTTCTTTGACAACCACACTTAGTCCAAAAAAATTGTATATATTTCAGAAGTACTACTTCCCAACAAGTGCATCTGAGGTGGAAAAAGAAGCTTCCAAACACAAATCATTCAAACTCACTATTGCTTTTGGGACCATTGTGTCCAAAATCCAAACCATCACTGTGTTAGTCTCCCAAATCACCACCATTCAATTTAGCAGGTGTTTCTGTTGGGTTTTGCCTAGTAGCACGAATTCCGCGAAGAAGAATCCACTATATATGTTAATCCTTAACTTGCTAACTAGCTAACACCAGGTTGAATAATTGGGAAGAAAGACCAATCCTTTGACGCCCCTCCTTCATTCCCTGCAACTTTCTCATTAGCCCACCAATCAGCAACTACATTTGGTGCATGAGAATCTCCTCCATCTGCGCTATCGAAATTGAATTCTTTCGTTGAAGACAAAGAAAGGGTTAATGACTGATCTTTCTCATGAGCTGTGTCATCATCTCCAACCAAAGTGGCTTTTGTTTGCTTTGGCGCATCAATAAGAGTTTCTGTCACAACTTGTTTGTCTTCACAGTCATTCTCTTTTTTACCTGTTGTTGATGCTGCTGCATCGCTTTTAAATTTCGACAGGACTTTAGTCCATGTTGATGCAGATGTTGACTTGTTTTCCACAGCAGCCGATAACTCAAACGAGACCCTATGATTTAGGCTAATCTCATTTCGGCGGTGATTGATTGGACAAGGGGAGATTTTGATATCAGAAACCCAATTACTTGGATGAAAACCAGCTTGAGTAGTAGTAGATTTTACAGTATCTGGTGTTATAGACCCAGAACTTTGACTTGACTTCTGTTTTCCATAAGTTGTGAGCTTATCCAGTTTAAGAAGCTTAGCAGTGTCTGCTGTTTGAAACTCATCCGGCAAAGGAGACGAGGTACCAGACACCGAGATCGCGGATCTTGGTGATATCAACGGACCAACCGGGCTTCCAGGTTGAAACTGATAATTCTGAAAGTCATAGTGAGATATTTGGAACCTCTGATAAGTCTCAGAGTTTCTGTTATTGGAGTCAAATAGCTGAGCAAACGGAACCTCGGGCGAAGAAGGCGTGGTCAATTGGACACACTCCGGTGGTGGAGTAAAAGGAGCAGTCGATGAAGCCGAGAAAACAGGAGGCGAAACTAATTGTGTCTCGTGCGCGTAAGGGCCAATGGCAAAGATTGAGTTAGGCCCGCCAGGCGAGTACATGCTTGCAGACACACAAGTTTTAGAAACTAAACCAACCGGCGATTGCGCGGTTGAAGGAGGTTCAGATTGAAAGAATGACGCCGGAGATGAAGGAGGAGCAATGAAAGGAAGTGTTATACTCGGCGGCGCTTGAGCTGTTGAACTAACAGCATTAGCAGCAGCAGCAGCATCTGATCCAGTAGTTGTTGTTTCTGGAACAAGAACAGCATGTCCAATGCGCTTTCGGTTGTTCTTCTGATATCCGAAACATGCGCCTATGTTCAACCAGTTTCCCCATTTTTTCTTCTGCAAACACAAATAGCTTAGTTAATTTTCAGTCATAGAAAACATTGTTATGTGTTACATTGATGTTACAATTACTCATAACTCTATTATATACACATAAAAAAAAAGTGAAATTAACTACTAGTAAGACTTCTTTTTTTTCCGGTTTTCACCACCGATTTAGTCTGGTTCGGGTCAGTTCTAACATCAAATAATTTCAATCCCTCCCGACCGATCGCAGTTGCTGGTTCAGCGTCAATCACCACTGAACTGAACCAACATTAAAGAGTAGTTAAATTAATCATACAACATACAAAATCACTTTTTAAGCTTGTGATTCTGATCCAATTTTCAATTCTTAGTTACTCCTAGTTAAAGTTTTCAACTATTAAAAAAAATAAAAAAGCACACAAAATTGACAATTTTATTAGAACAAGAAAATCATAGACATATATGGAGACAAAAAAGATAAAAGAGATCAATTATTGAAATTGAACCAAAAAGGCTAAAAGTTTATTTCAAGAAAACAATAAATAAATAAATAGTAAATACATAAATTTACTCTAGTTTCAGTCTGAGAAAATCAACAACACTTTCTAAAAAAGCGTTGTTAAATATCGGATTATAATTTATATTTATACATACCTGATTAACAGATTGAGAAACGCGATTCGGAGAAGAAGCTATAGCAAAAGCAGCAGCGTTTATAGTATCAAAAGTGTTGTTATTGTTGTTGTTGTTGTTGGAATCTCTTCCATGATTCCTGTTAACTCTTGTCATGTTTGAGTGATCAGAAAGAGCAGGTAGATCGAAGAGCATGTAGAAAAAGCATGAGGTGGTGTAGATTGATTGATGAACAAGGAAAAATGGAAAGATGAGAAGTGAAATGTGAGATTGAATATAAGAAAAGGAGATTGGTTTGAAGCGTGTAGTTTGTGTCGTGTGTGAGAGTATAAGCCAAACGTTGTGAGTCCAGGTCAAACACGGCAATCACTCGTGTGGTTTAACAAAGACTTTGCTTCTTGCAATATTATATTTTGTATTTGTGATTATTAATGTGATTAGCACATGATGTTGTCAATGTTGTTGATTAACCCAACTAGCCTTGATGTTTCCTTTTTAATTTTCTTTTTTTGTCATTTGCTAGAAGATGCTATTTTGACTAGTCTCCAAAAGTAAGTTAATCTTTTATGTATTTGTTAATGGAGTAGGTTTATGAAACTTATTACTAATAGTACTCCATTATTCAATCATTTTGTATTATATTCAAATTTCATTTTTTTTAATTTATTAAATAATTAGTATTAACGAAATTTATTTATAATATGAGACTGAGAGAATATGTTGTTTATTGATAAAAATAGATTTGATTTGTCGCACGTATTAAAATTTTAGATTGTATATATTAAGATGGTTGTTTGCTTGATCTATTTTTACACGAGTTTATACAAACACAAATATTTATGAATGGAGACAACTTCTTTATCCATCACAAAAAATTGGATACTCTACCTTCAACTAATGACATGAAACCATTTAATTTTAACATGTTTATTTATTTATTTATAAAATAACGCAATTGTTTGATATTTCTAAAGCATTTTACATAGAAGGTAACTCTATTTGCTTTCTCCTCTCTGTGTTTCTCACTTTGACATTTGAGTATATTGCATGTATCCCTCATCTTTCTCCGACCACAGCAGCAGTTTGGGCCATTGATAATTCTCCTAATCAGATACGATTAATAAGAATTCACCTTTATGAAAAAATTATAATTTTTAGTGTTTAAAAATGCAAAATCTACATGGACTTTCTATTTTAATTTTTTTAAAAAAAGCTAAAAAAATTTAATCTTATATCCTTAACTATTTTTAATTATGTTGTTTTGTTTATTTTTTCTACTTTATGAAGAACATGTCTATTTGAAGTAGATTTGCCACCCCTAATTTACTCTTTAGATATTTTTATTAGTGCTTCAAACAAGGTGCCTACTTAGGAACAATACTCTAGTGTCATGTTTGCATGTGATGTTAATTTTTTGTTTTATTATTGATGCTCTTTTTTGCCTTTTTCTTTGTTAAACAATTCATATTATTGTTGTGTATTGAAACCTAACCATTTAAGTCAATTTTGCAGTTCATTTGTTGAATTATTATTAAAATTTGTTTGTTAGGATACAAATTAGTCATGTTTTGAGACTCTACAACCCAATATAGATAAAGTTAAACAGATTTATTTAGGTTAATATTTAACATTATCATAAAAAAATTGAAATTATAAATTTGTTTATTTAGGTCATGAATTACGTTATTGGGAGTGCACGTGTGCACACTCATTTGGTGCGATCATCATCCCAGTCACAACTTGAATGGGACCCGCCGCTATCTATATCTCACCTTCCAAACATATTCCTTTTTGCAGCCTTTACATATTACACCCACCACTTTTCAAATTCCAACAACTAGAACACACACTTATCCTTGGTAACTAATTTCTCTAAAATCCATGACATAAAAGTAGGGGTGGCAAATGGGCCCGCCCGCCCCGTTTAGGTCCGTCTTGTAAAAATTCATAAAACAATGAGACGGAACGGAGTGGTCATAATTGAGGATGAGAATCTAAAATATAGGTCCGTTCCGCAAAAAAATAAGTGCGGAGCGGGAAAAACCCGCAGACACTACATCTTTTATGTCTAAAAATGTTTAATGGTTTACAATGACATGTGAAACGATAATTCTTTATAGTAGTTGTTGAAAATTTCTTCTTCGCAATGACTTCATGTACAATGACTTCATGTGCATACCGTTAAATTATGAGGAAAAAAATTTAATTATTTTTATTCAATTTTATTTCCCAAAAATGTATGTTACAAATCTTTACATCAATAAAGGGAAAAACTCAAAATTCTTTGTGAAATTCTTCTGGGATACTTCAAGATTATTGATTCAATCCTTCTAAAATTCGTTAATATTATTGAAGCAATCATTTTGTTAATTTTTAAAATAATTGATACAATCCTTCTAGGATTTAATAATATTATAGATGCAACATTTTAAAGGTGTTTGAATGTTGAATTTAGGGATGTCAATTTGTACCCGTTAGTGGGGATCCCCGCGGAGATTTCACGTTTGGGGCCCCAAATATGAGGAATCTTTCCCCCGCGGGAACGGGGATGGGGAATAAAGTTACCCGAAGTACTTTGGGGATGGGGATGGCGAACATGTCCCCCGCCTCGTGGAGTCCCTGCACCGCACTAGAATTCCATAATATCGTTAATTAATATATAGTTTAATATTTTTATGTAGGTTCATTTATCATTTCAAATAACTAGTTAGTAAAAGAGAGATAGATCTAAATAACTATTTTAATTTTTTAAAGTTTGAAAACTTTGTGTTTTTTAATCTTAAGATTAAATATTGTTAAAACAATATATTTATCGTAGATGATTAGTTTACTAATTTATTGTCGTTAGTTTTTTAATTTTTCTATTAAATTAGTTAAAAATAATAAGTAAAAATTTATATTTATAGATATCCACAAAAATCGTGGGGATCCTTGGGGACCCGCGGGGATCCGTGACAACGGGGATGGAGGACAAAATCCTCCGTGACGTGGACCCGAAATGGGGATGAGAAATAAATTTGAGGGCAGGGATGGAGTTGGGATGTATCCCCCGCCCCTGCCCAGCCCCATTGACATCTCTAGTTGAATTCTTCTGGAATTCATCAATTATTGATAAACACAATAATAAATTAAATTAATCTTTGAACAATAATTTGGAAATAGTTTAATATTAATCTTTAGTTCTACAAAGATCACATCAGAAACTATTTCCATAAATAACTATCAAGAAAAAAATTTCTTTCTGCAATTCTTCAGGGATATGATTAAATATTAAATTAACACTTTTATGTGTTAAAATTCAATTCTGGAAAAATATATAGAGTTGCTTTAGTGTTAAATTCTTCCATAAGTTAACAAGAATGATCAAAGAAATCTAATATGGTTGTACAAGATAAATAAATTTCTCTATAAAAAATATATTAAAAAATAACATATTTATATGAAGAAAAAAATAGTAACAAGATCATGATTTATATTATATTGGTTCAAATTTATTGAGTATAAAAATAACTTAGAACGTGACTATATCATCACTCGCACTGTAGAGTCTTGTACTGATAACGTGACTATATATATGGACATCCACTAGAATATTTATTCATAACAGTATGAATATAATAAAGAAAGTAAATAAGGAAGAAAACCTCTTAATCATAGAAATATCATAATTAAAAAAATCAATTCATTACTACTACCTCTTCCATATCGTTTCTAACACTTTTTAAAAAGACTAGTACCCACAAAATAAAAAATCACTTTGAGTATCTTATGTTTCAGAAGATGCTCAAATTGCTGAAACAGTATCACCTCTTTTAAGTCCTTATAATATCTTCAAAAAACAAAAAAGAGACACCATCAAAAAAAATACATCAAACCTCACAAAATCTCCAAGAGAAAGAAAAGGAAAGTTATGAAGATTTTTAAAAGAAAGCCTTTCAAAGGAAAGGGAAAGCAATCAAAGATGTTTTGTTTGTGGGAAAAGGAGCATTTGTCTAAGGAATGTCCTAATAAAACCACCAAAGTCGTAAAGTTGATTTCAACCTAGAGAAGGAGACTTAGAATCGTTGTATTCTTAACAAAGCTCTTCTAATGAAGAAATAGTTTTTTCCCTCCAAAACTCTTCATCTAATGAAGCATTATTTTTGGAATCAGGAGATGACAAATATTTCCCTATTTAGTCCTTCACTAAAATAGGGAGTTCTCTTCCTACTACTCTTCTCCTGTGTGTATAAATCCAGGTCCTCACACCAAAAGCTATCACGTCCCAAGAACGTTATAGCTTATATGGATAATGGGTCCTATATTACAATGGTGAATGCAAGCATCCTCCCAACGGAATCATGGGTCATGTAAGTGTTTTTATGTTGGCATTAATTTTTGGTAAAACTAGGATATGACAATGTCTTGACTGATGTCATGACATTCAGAGTTGAAGATAAATTATGCATTAGAAGAATGATTCAAGTACAGCTCAGACTGGAAGTTTACTGATGTGCTGGAATTCTGCAAAAGATTGACTGATGTCATAACCAATGTCATGACATTCTGTGTGACATTTACTATTCTGCAGAATCACTTTTCCTGAGACTTTTCAGGAATTCTGTTGAGCTGTTTTTAGTATGATTTATATAATTGGATCACATGCTCACGTGGCTATATGGTTAATCTTAGTTAAACCTAAATTGGTTGTTAATAAGACCAAGTCTTTAGGTTAAATTAAGTGAACCCTAGCTATTATTATGGAAGCCCAAAACTGAAGTTTCAGGACTGCTTCTATAATAGGAAAAGAACCCTTACTCTGCTGCTGCGTCTCTTGAACTGTATTGAAGATTTAGCAGGTTGTAAATTGTGTATTCTAGTTACTCTTGTGAGCCAAGAAATTATAAATTGATAAGTGCCTTGGACTAGAATTTGGTTGTAAGGGTTGTTTATCACTCAAAGCTTTGAAGCACGAGTGTTGTGTCTCTTGATTAAAGCTTTGAAGCAAGATCAAGTATGTTTATTGAAGAGTGTCTTCACAATTCAATTAATCAATAGGTTGATATCACTTGTGATTGAGGGGAGTGAGTAAGAACTCGGTCTAAGTAGGACTTAGATTGAAGTTGCATTGGGTAGGTTTTAAGTGAAGGAGATAAACTGATTGATTTATTCCTGAATTAATTCTACTAATAGTGAATTTCCTCCCTGGCTTGGTAGCCCCCAGATGTAGGTGTAGTTACACACTGAACTAGGTAAACAATTTATTGTGTTCTTTACTGTTGTTTAAATTTGTGTGAATTGTTAGCAGTGTCGAATCGTGTCATAACATTCTCTGTGACATCACGATCCGCTGCCGAATTTCAATTGGCATCGAGGGCACCGATTTATGGGTGAGATCTAGGGATAATAGTTTCTGGCGTTATGGAAAAGGAAGAAGGATTTGGAAATAGACCACCCATACTGGATGGATCTAATTATGATTACTGGAAACCTCGTATGGTTGCTTTTTTGAGGTCACTGGACATTAAAGCTTGGAGAGTTGCTGACTGAGGATGGAAACATCCTACCAAGCTTGAGAAAGATGGGACTACTAGTCTGAAACCTGAGGAAGAATGAAGCAAATAAGAAGAAGAGCTAGCACTGGGCAACTCTAAAGCATTGAGTGCTTATTCAATGGAATTGACAGAAATATCTTCAGACTAGTACATCAGGGTGAACTGGCCAAGGATGTTTGGGACACTCTCAAAACTACTCATGAGGGGATATCCAAGAAAATGTCAAGACTTCAGATGCTCACTACTAAATTTGAGAATCTAAAGATGAAGGAAGATGAGACCATTCATGAGTTTCACATGAATATCTTGGAGATTGCCAACACCTCGTGAACCGGGAGAAAAGATGTCGAAGAAAAGTCGGAGAAAGATTCTCGATCCTTGCCTAAAAGGTTTGCAATAAAAGTGACTGCTATAGAGGCTCAGATATCAGCACCTTGAAGGTGGAAGAACTTGTTGGATCTCTTGAGACATTTGAGATGGGGATCGGTGAAAATGTTGATGGAAGAACAAGAGCATAGCCCTTGTATCCAATCGAGAGGAATGCAAGGAGGATGATGAAGAGAAGATATCCAAGCTATAACTATGCTTGGAAGACAGTTCAACAAACTCATCAAGAGAATTGATCCAAAGTCAAGGTCCAATGTCAAGAACATTCCATCGACATTAGCGGATCTTATGACTCGAAGATCCAAGTCAAGAAAAGGAAGTCAAAACAGGAATCCGTCATGGTTGTGAAGGATATGGGCATATTAGAGCTGAATGTCCTACCTTTCTAAAGAAACAAAAGAAAGGAATGGTTGTCACTTGGTCTGATGGTGACTCAGAAAGTGAATCTGAAGAAGAAGCAGCCAAACTTGTCACTGCTCTCTCTGGAGTGTGCAATTCTGATATGGATTCTAGTGATGAGGAAGTGACATTTGAAGAGCTTGCTGAAACCTACAAGAAGCTGTGTGTAAGAAGTGGTGAAGTATGTCAGCAAAATGAGAAACAGAAAAAGCTAATTGTGAAGTTGGAGGCTGAGAATGTGAAGTTGGAGGCTGAGAAGAAGGAAAACACTGCTACTATAAGTCATCTCAACAGTGAAATTATAGTGTTGAACTACATACTTGATCAGATGACCAAGTCTGTCAAGATGCTAACAACTGGAACTAATAAGTTGGAAGAAATCCTTCAGTCTGGACAAAATGCAGGAAATATGCATGGTCTAGGATATGTGGCTGCAAAGAAACCTGCTGGTGACAAGAAGAAGAACAGGCCTGGCAAACCAATGTCAAAGCAGATGTCACAACATAAGGCAGGAAATGTGTCTGGTTCAGGATATGTGACTGCAAAGAAATTTGATGATAACAACAAGAAGAACAGACCTAATAAACTAGTGTCAAAGCAGATGTCACAACATTGGGTACAACATCAAGATCAGAGAAACATGAAGAAAAAGTTTCAAAGATGGAGATGTCATTATTGTGGAAGGTTTGGACACATAAAGCCTTTTTGCTATAGACTACATGGATATCCTAATCAGGTTCCTTATGTCAAGCCTAAGACCAACAAGGTACCATACACTCAACAGTGGAAGAAGAAGACTGCAGCTCTGATAGCTCACACCTCCCTTAGAGCTTCTGCCAAGGAAGACTGGTACTTTGATAGTGGATGCTCTAAGCATATGACTGGAATCAAGAACCTTCTGAATGATGTCAAACCTCATACTACTAGCTTTGTTACTTTTGGAGATGGAGCTAAAGGAGAAATCAAAGGTGTTGGAAACTTAGACTGTTCTGGAGTTCCAAACCTAAATGGAGTGTTGTTGGTAAAAGATTTGACTGCCAATCTCATAAGCATAAGTCAACTATGTGATATGGGATTCAAGGTCAACTTCACTAGGTCTGAATGCCTTGTAATCAATAAAAAACAAGAAGTGATTATGAGAGGAGTCAGATCAAACGACAACTGCTACATGTGGGAGTCTGAGAATACTAATCTGTCATCTGTATGCTATACAGCCAAAGATGAAAAGGAAGTGAAACTGTGGCACCAAAAGCTTGGTCATTTGCATCTTAGAGGGATAAAAAAGATCATATCCATGGAGGCTGTCAGAGGAATTCCAAGACTTCATATTGATGAAGGGACAGTCTGTGGAGAATGTCAGGTTGGAAAGCAAACCAGAATGTCGCATCCAATGTCAAGACATCTGACCACCTCCAAGGTGCTGGAGCTGCTGCACATGGATCTGATGGGCCCTATGCAGGTTGAAAGCCTTGGTGGAAAAATATATGCTTATGTTGTTGTGGATGATTTTTCCAGATTCACCTGGATAAACTTCATCAGGGAAAAATCAGATGTGTTTGATGTCTTTAAAGAATTATGCAAAAGACTTCAAAGAGAAAAGGAAGGTTGCATTGTCAGAATTAGAAGTGATCATGGAAAGGAATTTGAGAATAGCAAGTTTGATGAATTTTGTTCCTCAGAAGGAATCAATAATGAGTTCTCTTCTCCTATAACTCCTCAATAAAATGGAGTTGTGGAAAGGAAAAACAGGACTATACAGGAATCTGCCAGAGCAATGATTCATGCTAAGAAACTTCCTATTCATTTTTGGGCTGAAGCTATGAATACAGCCTGCTATGTTCACAACAGGGTCACCTTGAGAAAGGGAACATCCTCCACCCTTTATGAAATATGGAAAGGAAGAAAACCTACTGTGAAATATTTCCATGTATTTGGTAGCAAATGTTATATTCTGACAGATCGTGATCAAAGGAGAAAAATGGACTCTAAAAGTGATGAAGGCATTTTTCTGGGATACTCTACAAACAGCAGAGCATATAGGGTATTCAACTCCAGGACAAAAGTTATGATGGAGTCTATTAATGTCATAGTTGATGATCACCATGAAGAAAACAATGTCCCATATGATGTTGAGACATTGTTTGAGACATCACCACAAGTTTCTGATAAGGATGATGTACATGTCCCTACTTCACCAAAGTCTGAACCAGAGGAAGCTAACAAAGATCCTTCCATCAGAATTCAGAAAGATCATCCAAAGGAACTCATCATTGGAGATCCTAACTGTGGAGTCATTGCAAGATCCAGAGAAATTGTCTCAAACTCTTGTTTTGTGTCAAAGATTGAGCCAAAGAATGTCAAAGAGGCTCTAACTAATGAATACTGGATTGGAGCAATGCAAGATGAATTGAACCATTTCAAGCAACATGAAGTGTGAGAGTTAGTTCCTAGACCAGAAGGAACAAACATCATTGGCATAAAGTGGATCTACAAGAACAAGTCTGATGCAGAAGGGGTTGTCACCAGAAATAAAGCAAGACTTGTTGCTCAGGGATACACTCAAGTTGAAGGGATTGATTTTGATGAGACTTTTGCTCCTATGGCTAGGCTGGAATCAATCAGATTATTGTTAGAAGTTGTTTGCATCCTGAAATTCAAGCTGTTTCAGATGGATGTGAAAAGTGCCTTTCTAAATGGCTACTTAAATGAGGAGGTTTATGTAGAACAGCCTAAAGGATTTGTGGATCCTAACTTTCCTGATCATGTTTACAAATTGAGAAAAACTTTATATGGTTTGAAACAAGCTCCTAGAGCTTGGTATGAAAGGTTGACAAAGTTCCTTACTGAAAAAGGTTACAAGAAAGAAGGTTTGGACAAAACTCTCTTTGTCAAGAATGAAGGAGGAGAGATAATGGTAGCTCAAATTTATGTTGATGACATAGTGTTTGGAGGAATGTCAGATAAAATGGTGAAACATTTTGCCAACCAAATGCAAGCTGAGTTTGAAATGAGCCTCATGGGAGAATTGACTTACTTCCTTGGACTACAAGTCACACAGATGGAAGACTCAACTTTTCTTTCTCAGAGCAAGTATGCAAAGAATATTGTCAAGAAATTTGAGATGGAAAATGCCAACCATAAAAGGACTCCAGCTCCTACTCATTTAAAGTTGTCCAAAGATACAAGTAGAGCAAATGTTGATCAAAGCTTGTATAGAAACATGATAGGAAGCTTGTTGTACTTAACAGACAGCAGACCTGACATTGCTTGTGCTGTTGGAGTATGTGCAAGATATCAGGCTGAACCTAAAGTAAGTCACATCAATCAGGTGAAAAGAATTCTGAAGTATGTGAGTGGAACTTACAATTATGGTATGCTGTATTCTCATGGATGTGAACCAATTTTGTCTGGCTATTGTGATACTGATTGGGCTGGTAGTGCTGATGATAGAAAAAACACTTCTGGAGGATGCTTCTTTTTGGGGAACAATCTTGTTTCTTGGTTCAGCAAGAAGCAAAACTGTGTGTCTCTATCCACTACTGAGGCTGGATACATAGCAGCAGGGAGCAGTTGTTCTCAAATGGTCTGGATGAAGCAGATGCTGACTGAGTACAATGTCACACAGGATGTCATGACATTGTACTGTGACAACCTGAGTGTTATTAATATTTCAAAGAATCCTATACAGCACAGCAAGACTAAGCACATTGGCATTAGACATCACTTCATCAGAGACCTTGTGGAAGAGAAAGTGATTAAATTGGAGCATGTAGCCACTGAACTTCAACTGGCTGACATTTTTACTAAAGCTCTTGATGCTAGTTAGTTTGAGAATTTAAGGGGCAAGTTGGGTATTTGCCAATATGAAGAGTTGTAGCAGTTAACATTGCTTACAACAAGGAATAGAAGCGACTTTTTATTTCATTTAATTCTAAGTGGGCTAATTAATTATTTCCCTCTTACTTTTCAAAAGTCCAAGAATAGGAAGAGACATATATATATTTCAGTTTCTTCATTTGAAAGTATCACTTGCCATTCCCTCAATAGAAACTCTCAAACTCTCTGTCAAACTTTTCCTCTTTTCCTCAAGATGTCTCAACAAAGCATGTCTTCCACTTCTTCATCATCAAGGGAAACTGGTTATCCATCTCCCACTAATATTGGGGTTAGGGCAAATGCTGAATCAATGCAGCCTGAGATTCTGGAGGTCACTCCTCTACGTGCCATGGCAACTGATCCTGGGAGGGTCAAGAAACTACGCACCAGACATGCAAGAAGATCTCAAGCATCTCTTTCTAGTAAGACCTCTGAACCAACTTCCTCTGTTCCTCCTGAAATAGCTAACAGGGAAGGTTCTAGGTATGTTCGTCAAGCCATAGCTAGAATAGTAACTAGGATTCTGAATGAGAATCACTCTGTGCCTGGGGTTTCTGTTCCATTAAATCAAGAATCTGCTAGCCCTAGTTTAGCAACTGATCCAGATGTCACAGAGAATGTCAAGACATCTGATGATAATGTTAAGAAAACCCCTGTGAATCCTGTTACTGAACCCTCTGTTGAATCCCCTAAAAAATGTGCCACTGATAAGCCCCCTGTGATTTCTGATGATGATATTTCTGATGGAATTCTTGAAGAATCTCCTATAAAACCTGTTGATGTTAACATGGAGAAGGCTCCAGAAAGGTCCTCTGATGGAATTCTTGAAGAATCCCTAGAGAAACCAGTTGATGACAACCTGGAGAACTCTCCAGTGAAGAATTCTGAAAAATGATGTGGAACCTCCTATCATTAATTTGGATGAAGAATTCTCTGATAATGACCTCATTGCTAATGTCAACCCAAGCATTGCTAAGAGGATGATGAATAGGAAAGGGAAGCAGAATGCTACTCCAAGTCCTTTTAAGGAGAAGGTTGCTAAAGTTGCTCATAAGTCTCCTAGGGCTGAGAGCAAGACTGAGGAAAAATCTTGTAAGGACAACAAGGTTGGAACTTCCAAGGGGAAGGGTAAAGTGAAGTCTGTTGGAGGTATCTCTAGGCCAAAGAGAACCCCAATTATTAAGAAGAGGAAGGTCCCTGAACCTTCAGAATCTGATCAAGCTTCTGATTTTAATGTTGAAGAGAATGTCTCAGACATTCAACCCAGGAAGAAACCTTCTCTAGGCAAACTGCCCAAAGTCCCTGAAGTGGCTATTGATAACATCTCTTTCCACCACCTTGAGAGTGCTAGCAGGTGGAAATATGTTTGTCTGAAAAGAATTGCTCTAGAAAGGGAATTGAACAAGAGTGTCCTTGAATGCAAGGATGTTATTGATCTGATCAAAGAAGCTGGGTTAATGAAGACTGTGGTAAAAAATTTAACCTGTTATGATGTATTGGTAAAGGAATTCATTGTCAACCTGACTAGTGGTTGTGCTGATGGAATGTCAGCAGATTTCAAGACTGTGTATGTGAGAGGGAGAAGAGTGAAGTTTTTCCCTAGTGTGATCAACAAATACTTGGGAAGATCAGATGATGCTCAACCTGAGCTTGAGGAAACTGATAATCAGGTTTGCCAAACAATCACTGCTAAACAAGTGAAACATTGGCCATTAAAGGGAAAGCTAACTGCCAGCAAACTGAGTGTTAAGTTTGCTATTCTTCACAAGATAGGTGCTGCCAATTGGGTTCCAACAAACCACAAGTCCACCATCTCCATTGGTCTGGGCAGATTCATCTTTGCTGTTGGTACCAAAGCAAAGTTTGATTATGGAACATACATTTTTGAGCAAACCCTCAAACATGCTGACAGTTATGCAATTAAGGGACCAATAGCCTTTCCCTCCCTCCTGTGTGGTATTATAATTGATCAATACCCTGACATTCTTGTTGATAGAGACTCAGTGTGTAAAAGAGCTTCTGCCCTTGGTTTCCATTACAAGCTCTTTCAAGGGAACCATGTCCCAGACATTGTCATGACATCTGCTGAGACATCAAATATCAAGGCTAACTCTCAAAAGGCAAATGTCATTGTTGTGCTGAAAGCAACTTGCAAGGAGTTTGAAGCAAGAAAGCAAAGTCTTGAAGAGCTGATCTCTACACTGGAAAAGGAGCAAGACACAGAGGTTGAGGATGAAGGGCTAGTTGGTGATGTTTCTGCTGCAAATCTGGATGAAGATGCTGATGTTGATCAAGCAACTGGTGCTGAGAGCAGTTCAGAAGATGCTATATACCACAGTGCTTCTTCTGGAGAAGAAAGTACCTTATTTGTGGTCACCTGCTGCTGTTGATTGTCTGTTTTTGTATTCTATGTTAATTTTGTTTCTGCCATTTTTTTGTTCTGCCTGTTTGAACTTTGTATTCCTTTTGATCGGATGTAATATTTAACTTTGATGGTACTTATTAATTTGATGACTGTTGGGCATTTGTACTGGTACCTTTGGCCCCTTTGTGGCTAAAAAGGGGGAGAAGAATTTATGAGCATTATGGGAAATTGTATGGAAAATTGTGGGTAGAATTTATCTCCTTTAGGATCTGGTTGTTTAGATTAGTTTAGCTTAGACTGGTTATTTTTTTCTGCTGCATGGGTACTCTGATAGCTTAGTTTGTTTTAGCAAAAAATTTGCCAAAGGGGGAGTTTGTAAGTGTTTTTATGTTGGCATTAATTTTTGGCAAAACTAGGATATGACAATGTCTTGACTGATGTCATGACATTCAGAGTTGAAGATAAATTATGCATTAGAAGAATGATTCAAGTACAGCAGCTCAGACTGGAAGTTTACTGATGTGCTGGAATTCTGCAGAAGATTGACTGATGTCATAACCAATGTCATGACATTCTGTGTGACATTTACTGTTATGTAGAATCACTTTTCCTGAGACTTTTCAGGAATTCTGTTGAGCTATTTTTAGTATGATTTATGTAATTGGATCACATGCTCACGTGGCTATATGGTTAATCTTAGTTAAACCTAAATTGGTTGTTAATAAGACCAAGTCTTTAGGTTAAATTAAGTGAACCCTAGCTATTATTATGGAAGCCCAAAACTGAAGTTTCAGGACTGCTTCTATAATAGGAAAAGAACCCTTACTCTGCTGCTGCGTCTCTTGAACTGTATTGAAGATTTAGCAGGTTGTAAATTGTGTATTCTAGTTACTCTTGTGAGCCAAGCAATTATCAATTGATAAGTGCCTTGGATTAGGATTTGGTTGTAAGGGTTGTTTATCACTCAAAGCTGTGAAGCACGAGTGTTGTGTCTCTTGATTAAAGCTTTGAAGCAAGATCAAGTATGTTTATTGAAGAGTGTCTTCACAATTCAATTAATCAATAGGTTGATATCACTGTTGTGATTGAGGGAGAGTGAGTAGGAACTCAGGTCTAAGTAGGACTTAGATTGAAGTTGCATTGGATAGGTTTTAAGTGAAGGAGATAAACTGATTGGTTTATTCCTGAATTAATTCTACTAATAGTGAATTTCCTCCCTGGCTTGGTAGCCCACAGATGTAGGTGTAGTTACACACTGAACTGGATAAACAACTTATTGTGTTCTTTACTGCTGTTTAAATTTCGTGTGAATTGTTAGCAGTGTCGAATCGTGTCATAACATTCTCTGTGACATCACGTATCTGCTGCCAGGAATTTCAGGTCAAACATGTTGCGTATTTTATAGCAACAGATGGAAACGTTTTCAGGAAGAATTTAGTTACCAAAGAGAATATAAGAATCAAATATTTCCCATACTGTGTTGTCTGGACAAAAGTCACTAGCAGTAATCTTCGAAATAAAGATATTATTGTAAGAGTGGATGTCTACTCAGCAACAAAAAGACTCTAAATCCTTCCCACCAGAATCAAATTCAAAAGATAATTCAAACCTTATTCTAAAATAATGAAACTATATTTCTATTCAAAAATCCTTGTTGGATACAAAGAAATCAAATCCAAATTACTCAAGCTCTGTGCAGACAGCCATGAAAAATCCCTCCATTCAAAACCTCTATGGAAAAATGAAGACTTTTTTGTCTAACTTCCTTTCAAGCTCAATGAAGATGTTAATCCAACCAAGGAAACTCATCCAGGAATGAGTTCATCGAATTATACATTAGCTAGGGGAGAATCCAATCAACTTCTAGAACAAGGTCTGATAGAATCCACTAAATCCTAGTGGGTTTGTCAAGTTTTTTATATGGAGAAAAGATTTGAAAATATAAGAGGGAAAAAGTCTAGTAATTGTTTACAAACCTCTAAATCATTTCCTTAAATATGATAAATTCCCCATTCCAAAATCCTCATCCTTAAATATTTTCATCAAAGATGCTCATATCTATTCCAAATTTAATCTAAAGTCAGGATTTTTCCAATTAGGTATTGACCTTAAAGGCCGCTACAAAATTACGTTTTGCATTCCTAATGTCCAGTTTCAATATAGAATATTGTCATTTGGGATTAAGGTAGCTTCATCGCTATTTAAAAAGGCCATGACTAGAATTTTTTTATTAGATTCTCAATAGTATACTCATATATATTGATGATGTGATATTATTCTCAAAAGAAGAAAAGACTCATAAACAGTTATTGGGCCAATTCCTTCAAATATCCCAAAAGCATGGAATGATGCTCTCCGAAAAGAAAATCCACTTGGGCTTAACAAAAATTAATTTTGTAGGAATGTATTTATCTCAAGGGAAGTACCTACCTCAACCCCATATTACTCAAGAATTATTAAACTTTCATGATAAAAATCTCACAGTTAAGCAAATTCTGCAGTTTTTTGGTATTAATTAATTATATAATATATTTCCTGCCAAAACTGGTGAGATATACAAGTCCTATGTCCCAAGTAGATTGGTAAACCATTTTTGTGGTGAGGGGGTTTATATGGTTTAAGATAGGAGGTTCTTCAAATTTTTGTGAAATATATATAAATATGAAAGTGGAATCCCAATAGGTATTGGAGCCATTTCTTAATAACCTCAATGATGGCCAACATTTCTTTGTCATAGGTAGAAGTGACTTGTATTAGGGGCATAACTTCTTGCTAAAGAACGTGCAATAGTGGGATCTTCGGGACAACATTTCACCTACTGCAGTATCTAACGTGTCTGTAGTACCTTAAATGTCTAATTTAAATAGAGTAATGTTAAAAATGAAGTGAGATTAAGACCTTTTATAATTACTCAAAATTAGTATTAGTTATAACATTCCATGAGAAGTCGTTTTTCTTTAGCAAATATGACAGTGGGGGATGCCTTTGCTGCATAGTTTCTCACAAATTGGTAGTAACATGTAAGCCCTAAAACTCCCCTTAGGGAAGTGAGTAAGGACGGAATAGGCAAGGCCTTGATAGCATAAATTGTTTAGGGATCTACAGACACCCATTGACTAGAAATGATGTGCCTTAGATAATCTACTTATAAGATGCCAAATTGGAATTTGAACTACTTTGCATAAAACTGATGGTAATTGAGAATTTCTAGGACTTAATTTAGGTGTTCCATATGTTTTTCTCGTGCCTTGATATAGACTAGTATATCATCGAATAATACTAGCTTAAAAATCCTTAAATGATGTTGAAAAATATTGTTCTTGTGGCCTAAAAAGAATAGGGCGCATTGAAAAGCCCAAAATGAATCATCCTAAATTCAAAATGTCCATCCACAGTGAGAAAAGTTGTTTTAAAAGGGTATTAAGGGGCAAGGCAACTATGATGATAACCAAAGTGTAAATCCAGCTTAGAGAAAATTGTAGAGTCATAAAGTTTATCCAACTATTTATCTACATTAGATATATGGAAATAATCCTTGATTGTAATGGTGTTAAAATATCTATATACGACACATAATGTCCATGTGTTTTCCTTTTTTACCAGTAGTACAAGAGAAGAAAATGGGCTAGTGTTGGGTTTAATTAGTCATTCCTTCAACATGTCTTGAATAATGTTGGACATCACCTCTTTTTGGCATTGAGGATATCTTCAAGGGAAGACATTGACTAGTCGTGAGCCTGGTAGTAAGTGAAATTGGTGATCTTGAGTGTGAGAGTGTGGTAGCTCCATAGGTCTAGCAAAAACTGAGGCAAATTGGGTAAGTAATGAGTCTATGTCAGGTTGGTTGGATATAGGTTCACAGATAGGCAGTATTTCTGGAATTATGGATATGGAACATTATTCAATTAATGTAGTGAAATGGTGTGGACTTAGTGGATTGCATCAATGAACATAAAACAACAAAATTATGCAAAAGAGCAGATGTATGTGTGGTAGTATTTATGTCATTGAGTGTAATAGTTTTTGCATTGTGAATGAATTATCGTAGTTGTATAGTGTAATCAGACACAAAGTGATTAAGGGTTTTCACCCATTGAACCCCTAGGACCATATCAACATCATTTATTAGAAATACATGCATAGGAATATTGAAAAGCTCACGTGAGCGGGAAATCGGGACTGCTGTGCAGCACCCCTTGTAATGAATAGATTCTTTATCACCCCAAAAAATTGAGGAACGGGAGAACTTATAAATGGGGAATTTTAGGAATTCTACCACTCATGGTTGAATTATGTTTTGAAGGCTTTTGGAGTCCACCAAAATAGTAACCTGAAAGCCATTGATAATACCACGAACATGTAGTGTACGTGGGGATAACATGTTTCCTAATAAAGTGTGTGATAAATAAAAAGGCATAGATTCAAGGGATACCTCAATGTGGGGCGTGTCTAGGTCCACATTCTCAGTAAGTGTAAGGGTTTCTCGTTTTGTGTTTTCCACTAGTTAGGAAAATTCATCATCAGTGATGAGGACCGTGAATGGTTTTTTCTTGCAACAACGTCCTACAACGAACTTGTCATCATAATAAAAGCATAATCCCTTTGCATGCCTCTCTTGGATATTTTCTTGGGAAAGGTTATGAATGGGTACAAGGTTTGTACTAGTTGACTACAAAGGCCCCATCATAGAATAGAGGCCTTAGTTGTTGGGTTATGATAAGCAAGGTTGGTCATGTGAGGTTTGTTGAAGTGGTTTTGAGCATTATGCTCTCAATAATATTATATTTCACTAGTTTAGTAAGGCCAATGGCATTAGCTAAATTGTATTGTCGTAACATTATGAGTTCTTGGTAAGTTTCCAGTTTTAAACCAAGTAGAAAACAATGTAGTTGTGCACCCAGGGAGAGATTATTCACTCTTCGAACTGAGTCTGGTATTCCATTGTCGTCCTTAGTTTCTTGAGTTTAAATAATGCCACATGATGGTTCTCGTAGGATGAGGGTCTGAAACGATGTATAAGGGAGCTAGTGAAAATTTCCCAAGGTGTGAATTAATGGTTGGAATGCATCCATTTGAACCAAGTTAGCATAATTCCGTGCATATATAAGAGAATGTAAGTGAATCTTTGTTGTGGTGGTGTTTATGTGAGTTCAAAGAACTATTCATCATGGAAGAGACAAACCAAGGGGTTAAATTCGTCGAATATAGATAGGTGCGGTTTTGGGAATATTCTTTATTGGTGGTATATTATGGGGAAACTGGAGTGAGCGAGTTCTGAATTCAACATTTATATAAACTAACTCATGCATGTTGTGATGATTTCTTCGCATGAGTTTTCAATTTTTGGAGGCGTTGTTCATATATGAAAGTTCCAGTGGATGCAAAATGATGAAAGGGAAAGGAAGTCTCAAATTCGAGTTTTGAGGAACTCCAATAAATAAGGGGAGGGGGAAGATTTAGTAGAAAATCAATGCATGATCTTTTCATTCTGTTTGTTGGCATCATATAGCCAAATTTGTTACAAAATTCTCCTATAAGATCTAGACATATGTATTGTAATTAATAGCGAAAACATATTGAATTTACTTCTAGAATATTATTTGCATAGCTGACCCCACCACATCTGCTAGTGATTAATATGTGATGCATTCTTGCAGTCACTTGGGTTTTTTGGTTGCTCTTTTGGACTGACCACCTGATTAATTTTGGGCCTTGAAATTATGATCTAGTTCTTTTAGTTCCAACCCTTTCTTGTTCTCCTTTAGGTTTGATTGTCGTGTAACACATATTTACCTAAATTTACAAATAGGTTGTGTAATTTTTTATCTAATAATTTAAAACATAAATAAATGTGTTAAGAGTTGTAGTTTGAGTTTAACCCAACCCTACAAAATCGTCATGTGGGGAGAGGATTGCTCACACTTATAAACACATGTTTAGGCTATATATTGTTCGACGTGGGACTCTTAAAAATGCATTATTTTATACATGTGTTTGGATATTTGGAGCATAGAAATAAATTGTGTATGACTCGATAGCAGAAACCTAATAGTAGGTGGTTCATTGGATCTTAAACGAGATTATTGATATCATGTTTAAAAATATGGTTAGGTCTAACTCATCATTACAAAATCAACTTGTAATGTGTATATTCTCTCACATATAAGCACATGTGCATGTAATATATTATTCAATGTAAAACTCTTAAGAAATGTGATGTCGCAAATTTGAAGTTGTATATTTATATTGAGAATTTCTCTTTACACCTAGTAGTGCATATCTGAAGACACCATTTTTTAGCATGTTTTAATACTTAAACATTGGATGCAAAAAAATTTAGGTTATTTCGGATATGGATATGAGAAACATGCTGAGAAAAAGGTTTCGGATATGCATATGCGAAACTTCCTCTGTTTATGTCATTTTTGTTTAAAACTACATCATTACCCTTCTTTATAAATGGATAAATTTTATGATTTTTTTGAAAATATGAAACAAACATAAAAATACATACATAACGATTAGATTAGATGTTTAGACATAGGGAGATATAATTTAGTACACAAGTTATTCGGAAAGTGAATAATGTCAAAATATTACATTGGTAACAAAAACCAAAAAACATAGCATAGGCTACTGCTACTGTGTATGCTTAATCCAAACCCCATGTGACCTCATCTGCCTCATATTTTGCGCTGCACTGGATGCCTCCCTAACCATCCTTTCAATAATGGCAACTGCCTCATGACCGCCCATCTCAATAATCCCAATATCCAACGCCTTCTACCCAAGGAGGTGGATCTCCTAACAGATCGGTAAGAGATCAGTGGCATAGTCATCCTCGACCTGTTTGTTCTCCAAGAGCTCCTCATGAGTGGGACTAGGTGGACGCTCAGGACCATTCAATGTCATGATAGGGTGTGACACATTAAAGAACCATCACACGTAACCCTCTACACAATGCCAACTCTAGGATGCCGATATCATCCGAAACTTCTATGACACCAAATGATTCTCCCAATCTTGGAAGATGCCATCGAGATCTCGCTGAACCATCATGTAAGGAGCAATCTAAAAAGGATACCTCAGTATCTTCTTCATATAGCCAAACTAACGGATACACCACTCTGGAAGATACTTGACCATAAGATTCGACCCACATGCTAGCCACCCCGAGTATAATGAGATGGGATTGAATAGGACAACATCCCTGTAATTCCCAAATGGCGTCCATTTGATGTCATTGTGATTAGTACGATCAAGATACACCTAGTATGGAGCCACTTTATGATTCCCTTTATAGAGTACATACTTTGCAGCCCTTGGCATGTCATGAGTATAAATCGATTCTGGTTCGAAACCATGAATATAGTGGAAGTGAGAGATTATCCATCTCTGAAACAACAATACATAATATGTAAGTACAAATTATAAAAAAAAAAAACAAATTAACGTTAATAGTTGAAGTGAAAGGTATCGTGAGTTGTGTGCAAGAGCCAGTGAGTTGTGTGCAAGAGCCAGTGATTTGTCTCATTTTCCAGTTTGAAGCTTCATTTAGCTTCTGGTAGAGGTATACCAAAATGGCGGGCCCCAGTTCCACTCACGAAATCTACTCAGATCCATAAAATATCGGAGGTATGTCACATCTACGTAGTAGGCACTTTTGTCCACAAAGTGGGACGTGTCAACCAAGAACATGTAGTAACACTGCAAAGCACAATATCGGTGATACTTAACAAAAACCTCGTCATCCTCATCCCCGACCTCTGTTGATGCAACCAGATGCTCCTCATATAGCTCATTCAGGTAGGATAACTTTGCATGCAACCCATTAGTGGTTCTACAATCCTCAGATGCCCTATATGGATCAACTCCCAGATACTTAATCATCCATTCAACTGCCTCAGCTCGTGGTATAATGTGATGGTTAAGTAACTTGCCTCTAATAGGTAGGTGGAGCAGGCAAGCAACATCATCAAGTGTAATCATCATCTCCCAATAGGAAAGTGAGAAGACGATGTCTCTTTGTACCACCTCTCGGCAAATGCCCTCTGCATGTCGTGGCTTATGGTATTGTAACAAGTACAGTAAAATTCGGCAAGTCCGGATCCAATCACGGCCTTATGGAACCAAGCAATCGCAGGTATAAACAATTCAAATATTTTCTACGAGTGGTTCACGGACTTAATGCGCAACTATTCCTGAAACAAACAAAAAAGCATAATTGTTAAAATAATATTTTTGAATAAACCTTTAAAATGAAAAAGTGCAACAAAAAATGTACCTCTCCATCCCAAATGTGCCAAGTGGCATGATCATTATAGTAGATCGAGAGGAATGTGTCATAAGGCCCTCCTGGATAACCCTGGTTCTCTTCTTAGGGTACCGTCAACATGCTCGGGTACCTCAGCCCTCTCGGGTACTGGAAACTCCACATGAACCTCCCCCTCATCGAGTACCTGCTCATGCGCACGAGAGGTAGACGCTTGAGACATACGACTCCTTGATGTAAAAGAAGAACCTCCGGGAAATTGGTCCTTTGTACCTAACCCCTCGAGGCCATTTAACCTGTTGCTCAGCTCTCTCTTTACGAGCAAAGGTAGTCTGGCTTGGCTTGGCCTGCCTTGTCTCAAACGATTGTTCAGGTCTTGGTTGTCAGTCATCTTCTTGAAAAATTAATTATAATTGTTATTATGATGGTTTAAAAAAACAACTCAGGCCAGAATTCGCATGTGCACATCCGAAACTAGTATAGGGGTATTTCGGATGTGCTCATGTGAAACCACATGCAAACAACCATTTTCAAGAAGCAACTTCTTCTTGCCTTAAATCATCCAAATTCCTATTTTTTTCACCCAAACAACAACATTTAACTTTCTAACAATAATATACACAATGTCATTTCTACTAACTAACATAAAATAACATTGCATTGTGAATAAAATAGAAATGAGAAAAATTACACAAACTTGGAACCTTGGAGATGACTTTTGAATGACTTGAAAAGAGTTGAAATTGGGAGATGAGCAAAAATGACTGAGTTTGGATAGTAAAAATGTTAGGGTTTGAAGTAGAAATGTGAAGTTTTTATGTTTTAATAGAAATGGGTATGCGGGTATGTTATGTTGGTGTTTTTTTAAAGCAACTCAATAACTACACACTAGGTGTTAAAATATTTTTTTTTTATATTTTATTGTTTTTGTGTACTTATTAATTAAGTTTAGAAATGAAGAGACGAGGACCTATTTTTACATGCTGTTTTTTTATCCTGTTTTGGCAAATTATGATTAATTATCAAAGTATAACAATTTTACATGCATGGCCTACTTATGGTATGCTAGTAGGATTATTAATTAATTTAAAGGTTACTACATTTAAGCTTGACAAAATGCTTATCTTATAGGAGTACGCATTTATAGTTTACCTACGAAGTTGAAATTTTGCTATGTTGTTGTTGAACTAACACGTTTGAAAAAACCCAAAAGCATTGAACAACTCCACGATATTGAAAAGTGGCCCAACTTACATAAAGTTTTATTTACAAGGTTGATTTCGAAAATAGAAATTGTGTGTTGAAATAAAGAATACTATTTTTTTTATAAAAAATAATATTTTTAATAATCAAATCTACAACTAAGCAATTTTTTAAAAACAAAATTAAACTGATTGATTCAATCAATTTGGTTGAGAAATTAGTGGTGATTTTGGACCTGTTAATTTTGTAAGATCGTAAGTGTGCCAAATCAGATTAAAATTAAATTGAATGTTTAAAAATTATTTAATAAAAATAATCAAAATTAATTTTGTGAAATCGTCTAATTCAAATAAATATTTTTTATTGATAAATTTTGTTATTTTTTATTCAAAAATTGAAAAAATCAATTTAAAACATCAACATTTAAAATATTTTTTCTTAAAAAAATCTTTATTTTTTTGAGTTACACAAATTTTTAAATCAGAGTACATTATAATTTTGTTTCTTTTCGAAAAACTCATCAACATTATTTCTATTTAATGCTAGTTGTCATCATTATTTCTATTTAATGCTAGTTGTCATCGTTAAACTCTGATTTATTAATTATTGTTTAACTCGCATTCAAATCGTATTTGCTATATTTTTTCCATCTTTCAAAGTTTATGTTCTTATTCTTAGATACTTGTTTCTTTAATTTTAGTTTAATTTTTTCTAAAATTAAATATACTATTTTTTTTTTTGGGTCTATATCCTATTTAACTTAGATATTCTAAATTATTTAAATTTTATTTTAAATATTATATTTTTATTTGGTTTTTAACTTTAATTGTTTTATTTTATTATATAAAGATTGTAATAAATTTTTAAAATACTTATTTTTTTAATTATGAATATATAATTATGTATATCATATGAATTACTCATAAACTTTAATTGTATTATTAATTTGTTTAATAAATAGTTTAAGTTAAGTCTTGTGGGCTTAACCTCACGTTCAGTTTTTAAAATTTCTAATTTAATAATATCTTCATTTTTAAAACATTTGTTAGCATTTTTATTATTTATATCCAACAAAAAGGATAATTATTGTTATTTAATTAGTTAGCATGTGTGAGATATTTGCAAATTGGCAATATAGTAGGATATCTTTTTGTTTACTTGAACTCGCAAAACAAATATGATGAATAATTAATGCTCTACCTAAGCTTTGTGGAAGCCAATTATAGCCTTAAATCTGTTAAATATAAGATCTCACTATAGTCACATACCTAAGCATGTTATTGCTAATTTATCAAACTTTACCTTTAATAATACATTCGTAATTAAGTCTCCAAAAAGTTTTCTGCCGAAACAGTTATATTTATAGGGTTATACTAGTACATCGTAATTGACTTAGTTCTGCCTTTATTATGCATTTATAGATTAGTTTAATAAAAGTGTAAGTATTTTACAATAGTATTGCATTTTTTAATGTGTAAAACTTTAAACAATCATTTTGGAACATGTAGAGTATTATGCAATTCACTTTCAATATAACATATTGTTATTTAGAAACTTAATTTTCTTTTTCAATATTAAAGATAGTATTTTGGCAATTTAGTATATACAACAAAGCATTTTTCGATTCTTTTTTTAGATTGTCAATTTAGTATGTGTTTGATTAAGCTTTTGGCAGTATAAATTTGTGTCCGCAACACATTACAAAACACAAACTTGGAAATACTTAATATAGGATTTGAAGTGTTAAAGAGAAGTGTGTTTGTGGCATTGTGAAACGCATAAACACACACCATTAGTAATGAAAATATGCATTATTATAGTTGATTTAATATATAAAATTACTAACAAAATATTCCCTTTTTTTTGTGATTTGTCCATTAATATCAATAAGTAAGATATATTAAAGAATATAGTTATTAATTATTAATTGTTCTAACTTGGTTAAGTTGTAGGAGATATTACTCGATATATGATGTTTGCTTTAGATGTTAAGTTGTAAGAGTTAGGTAAGGTTCATATAGATGATAATTGTTTCATATGATGATTAAAATGTTGTCAAGAGGAAACTTTAAAGTTTATTGTGATATTGTTGGTTTGGCGATTTCTTCCACGTAGTTGTGAGGGAAAGATTTATTGGGTTTGGGCTCCCTTCCTATGTGGAAAAATATCGTTTGTATCACTTATTTAAGTGGAGAGTGTCAATTTAGGGTTAAGAGAAATAGAGAGAAAATGACACTAGATTAACTAAATCAACGATCCCCCAATTTATTAGCCATTGAATCGAGCTCAAATTTGGAGGGCATGCTTGCTCGACCTATATCTAACTTTCGATCGTTGGGATTTTCGAAAAGAAGTCTAAGTTGATATATAATTGCTTCGAACTAAAGCTGCAAATTTGGATAATTTTTCAACTTTTTATATTCTTATTTGTAAGCTAGTTTGATTTGTGATTTGCGGTCGTTATTACTCTTTTGTGAATCACTTTAATACTCTCTTGTAACTTCAATTGATTATAGTGTAACTATTTTTTTGGTATGGACAACTCGTAGTTTTTCCTCTCATATTGAGGAGTTTTCCACGTTAAAATATCGATGTTCTTTTGTGTATTTATTTGTTTGGTTTATCGTTTTATATTTGTTGTTGATCCTAAAGTTTTCTAAAAGTGTGGGAAATTCTATATCAGCTGCTTATTATTCTATTATTTTGTATCGGTGATTGGAGATGTTTTTGTTGTTGGGCGGTGAAGTGAAAGTTGAGGTTTCTGAAATTGATGGGGTTGTGGCTCTGCTTCAGTCTTAATATTAGTTTTGAAGCTATTGAAAAGGTTGATAATGAAAGTATTTTTTCTGAGATTGGTTGTAGTTTTGAATCTAGTGAGAAGGGTGACGAAGTTGTTGTTCTCAATTTTTTTTGGCAGATACGTTGAGCCTAATAAAGTTGTTGATAATGAAGTTTATATAATATTGCATATTAAAAAATGGGTGACATTGTTCTTACTTCTTACGGAGAAGGTTGGTGATGTTGTTGTTTATGAGAATATTGGTGGCAATGGCTACATGTTTTTAGGAAGAAAACAATTTTTTATAATTTAAAAATAATTTGATTAATTATTTAAGTTACAATTAATATTAATAATATTAATAAAATAACAAAAACATTATAAATTAAATAAATGAGCTGGAATAATTTATAGTGATTTGGCAATGACACATTATCTACTGGAGAGTCACGTCGTTAAAAATTGATCACAAATTTATAGGGAGATTAAAATTTAAAACCAAAAAAAATTCTAAAAAAGAGATTAAAACTTATATTTTAAATGGAGGAACCAAAACAAACAAAAAAGTAAAATAGAAAATCAAAGTTACAACTAAGCCTTCAATTGTCTATATGTTGACACGCTAAAAAATGGGAAAACTTTTTTTTTTGAAAAAGCCAAATAGTGCAATACAAAAAAATAATACAAAAAAATAATAATATAAGAAGAGCTAAAAACAACCAAAGTTCAAGGAAAAGAAAACACCAAAGTCAAAGCAGCAGCTATTGCTACACCAAAACCAGAAATTAAAAATCAAGATCAATGCCAATACAGAATCCAATTCCTAACAGAATCAAAATTAAAGCACCCAGATCATAGGCACAAACTTGAAAACGAAGAACCATCCGCTAAACATACGATATGACACGTCAAACTTAAAAACCACTGATACTTATTAGCATACTAGTCTTCCAAAACTGCAAAGGATAGAACCATCGCCGCTAGAAATTAGAAGTTTCCCGCTCAAGATTAGAAACCATCGATCAGGAGCACAGAGAAAAAACCCAGCAAGCGGAGATGCACTGCCAGACAGCAAACAACACAATAGAGGCCGGCAGAAAAGATTATGTGGCATCTTAAGCAGAGCCTTGAACTGTGCGATCCAAATACAATAACTTTGTGAGAAAAAGGCTAAGGCATGGGTTGTCCCCAAACAAGAGAAACTCCCTTACTTGTTGGATGATCGACGCCCGAAATTCAGAATTAATCCCAACTCGTTGAACTAAAATTAGAATTCTATATTTCGGAAGTCCTCAGAAGTATAGTAGCTTGCATCAGTACAAGAATTGATAAGAGTCTAATCTTTTGAGAAAATGTTTTTTTAAATAAAAAGGCAAAGTGACAAAATAGTTTGAATGAGGTTAATAACTTTTAGTCTTTCAAAAAATATGTCAAAGTATGATTAAATTGATTAAGGGTTTAATTAAGAAAAAAAAATTTGAAAATGTATGGACGTAAGTCCTAATTCCTAGTTTATTATAAAAGTGGTTCAAGTTTAAAAAATGAGAAGAGTTTTGAAAAGGAGAGAGAATGTTTTGAAATTAACAAAGATCGGAGGAGATGAAGGGACTATCCTATATAAACAAAGTAAAAGATATGTAGATAATGTTCTAACCAAGAAGAAGCCAACACTTAACATAAAGAATTCAATGTAGAATTCTCATCATTTGGATTAAAAACCAATCAAGCATAATACCAAGATAAAATCAAGCCTTAGATGAAATAAGTCATAGATAAAGATATGCCTCAAATAAACTAGTGCCTCAGATGAAAATAAGAACCACGTAAAGTCTTCAAAAAATTGCTAGAGTAATGATTGTATTCATAGGAAGTCCCAATCATAATGTCTCGAAATAAACTCCAAGGACTTCAAACAGAATAAAAATAGGGTACCAAAGTCTCCAAGTATCGAGACTTCTAATCATAAGACTAGGAAATCCACAACTCCACAATGCTAAGGATAGTAACCCAAAAATCCACAAAAAGCAAATTGTCTTTTTAAATATTCAAGTTGGTTATTAAGTGTCTTAAAAGAAGAAGAAAAAGCTCAAATGAGAAAAAGGAAAATAGCATGAGATGTAAATGCTAAAGATAAAGTACACAAAGTAAAAATATAAAATAAAGGCCTAAAGTAAAGTTAATTGTTAATGAGTTATAAGTTAGTTGTTAATAGTAAATAATTACAAGGATGATCCATAATGATTGAATGATGACCGTAAACCAAGGTTGATGAAACTCATTAGAGGAATGATAAAATCAAAGCCTCTTAACAATGAATTTCAAAGGTGATTGACCTATAGTACTCAATCAATCATCCTTGGATAACAAGATATAAACTTGTGCCACTAAGAATCATCTCAAGTAAAGAATAAGAAAAAAATGTGAATCCATAATAAATGATCAATGATGATTGAATATTGAACTTAGGCCAAGATTGATGAAGACTTGTTAGAGGATTGATAAAATCAAAGCCTGTTAACAGCAAGCTTCAAAAGTTTTGAATCATGGTTCAATAACGAATCATACTTGAACAATTTCAAACATAAAGTTTGGATCTCTAATATCACTTAAAGGAAAGAAGATGAGGATCATATGAACGAAATGGAGAATAGAGGAGAGATAGACAAAAGTTTAAATCTCATATTTTGAACCAAAGAATTTAATCAAGCTATCATTAAATCTATTTATCCATTTTGGTGGAGTTAAACTCAACACCTAAGATATAATGATGTTAATGAAGCCTATGATCAAAAATCTCATTATCCAAGACCACCAAAAATATATAAAAAATAAAATTGCAACTAACACCATAGAAACAAATTAAAAAATGGTTAATTAATTAGAATTAGTTGATGAAATACACAAAGTATATCAAAACATCAAATAAAAACCCTAAGAAATTACCATAAGTTAAATACCAGTAAAGAAGTATTGGCAAATTTTTTCAGAATTTTTTAATGTATAAAAGTATTTTTTTTAACTAATTAAAATCACTCAATTAAGTGAAAAAATGATTAAAAATAGTAAAATTCAAAATTAAATTCCAGAAAAATTACAGTAAGTCATAAATGAGATAAATGAATTTTGTGAAGTGCTTCACAATTTTCGAACAAAAATTGAATCTAAAATGAATTTTATAAATTAAAATGAATTGATAGAAAATAAATTAAAACAGAATAAATCTTAGCCCTCTGATATGGTCAACTTTAATGCAGACGACATCAGAGACTTTCAATACCTTGGAATAAACTTGTTTATGCAATTTTGGAATGAATCATGGTGATTTTTCTATTTTGTTAAGCTTGTTGTTCATGTTATTGGAAGAAGTCTTCATGAATTGCTAAACTCACCCTTTCCAATTTTTCTTGTCTTTCTCATGGATATTGGTGATTGATGAACACACAAAGATGGAAACTTAGAATAAGAAGAAGGCAATATTGATACCATGTATGAAGTGAAGCTTGGTCTTTGTAAGAATGAATTCCAAAGAATTCAATAATTCAACTTGTCGGAGCAACCATGAAAATGCTCATCAAATGTAATGGTTAAATGTAGCTTAGGCATAGAAAATGAAATGTCCCTTTTGTAACATGTATGATGTAATTTGACATCAAGCAAAATGTATGTTCTTGTGACCTTAATGTTGTAATTCGAAAATTAGGTACTAGGACTTGTATTCTTGTTCTTGTAATTTGATAGTTCACAATGTAATTCGAAATTAAGACCAAAAATTTGAATTCTTCTCTTTGTATTTTTGAATCTTGTGCGGAAATGGTACTTAGATTCTTGAGGTGTAATTTGAATAGCACATGATCATACCTCGAAGAATCTTGAGAATTAAGTAACCAAACTCGCCTTAACCAAACTGACTGAAGCTTGAGAATAATGTGACCTAAGATTATAGGTCACAACCCTAAAAATAGGCTTGAACAACCCACAAACCTAATTGAAGAACCATCATTTGAACTTCTTGATCGGAAGCCCTGTCTTATGAGAGAAACAAAATAAACAAGACATATTTTTTGGATTTTGGTTAGAGGTCAGTAAAATATAAAACACATATATACAAGATACACAATTAGGGTGATTGATGATTTCTCAAAGGAAAACTTAAAGGTATGTGAGAGAAATGACCCACGTGTGTAATTTTGATGCATTGTGATGATGTGAAATTACGGGGGATCTTAAGGGCGAAAATTGGGGTATAACACCTGACAACAGCGTCAAAAACTTGATCGGAAAAATAACAAGTGTATTAATTTGTCTCTGTAGTAATAATAGGGAAATTTTCCAAATATCGATCTCAAAGACTACGTATAAATATTGAGTTCAAATTATTGTTCAATTAAACAAAAACTTGTGTTTTAGTTTGAATTGCAAATAGATAATAATAATTGCGAAAAAAATAAGAAAATTTACCAAGTGGTTTTAACAAATATGAGTAACATGCTAAGGTAGGTGTGTGAGTTATCCTTGTAGCAGCTCTGAATTAATATTGCAATAACTTATTTTAATTGTCAATTATTTGTTTTTAAGGGTGTTTCTCCTAAGTCCTTAGAGAGGAAACCTTCAATCATTCATCCTAAACCCTAATTCCAAAGAAATTTATCGATAAAATTAAGCATTTTTATTATCAAGAATACTCTGATTACTATAGGGTATCCCTAGTCCTATGTGATATCTATTATAGCATGATCTCATAAAAGCATTAACAATGGCACCCAGCCTAATTGCAAATCATAAATCAAACCATATTTGTCCGACCGAGAATGGACTAGAAACATTAAGAGATTAAATCAGTTATAAAAATTAACATTGTTATTGCAATTATAAAATCAAAGTTATTACAAATGAAAATATGATACATCCCCTAGCATTGGGAGGTTTAGCTACTCATAGTATTAAAAAAACAAAAGATAAATTATAGACATTACAAGTATTGAGGAGAAATTTGATCTCCAATCCTTTTTGTTCATGAAAATCTCCTTCCACTAAAACCCTTATTTTCTCCAATAACTTCTCGTGTTATTATTAGCTTTCCAAAAAGTCCCATAATTCCTCTTCAAAACTCATTTAAATAGAAAATATTCACTCATATCGATTGAAAATACCCAAAATGCCTCCGCAACTCAACACATGGATAAAATATATAAAAAAAACCAGGAAATCAGCATCACACGTTGCGACTTGTCGTGTCAGGCAACACGAGCGCCCATATCACTCTTTTGTCATTGTAAATCTTGATTTATGGTCCCAAGCCTCCTGACACAAACAGTGTCAGCTGACACGGGATCCCGTATCAGACCTCTAATTTCTGTTTTTCCTTTGATGCTTGTCTGACACAGTTGGTCGTGTCAGACCTTCTAAAGTGTGCAGTTTTTTTTTCTAAATTCTTGATATTTTTCCTGATTTTCGCTCTGATTCTTCTTGAATGCTCACCTAAACCTAAAAACATTAAACAGATACAACCAAAACATAAAATGCAGAAAAGGGAAATAAAACGCTTAAAAATAATGACAGAAATAACTAGAATTAATGATAAACAAATGTGTAAAAAGCACTGATCAGATCGTATAGTATAAATTAAAATTATAGTATATGCTACTTGATTAAAAATTCAACCAATTTTAAGACTAAAGTTTCACAAATTCAACCATAGTGATCAGATTAATTTCCTTGTTTTTGAACTGTTTCTCGTTTCTTGACCTCCATAAGCACCAGATACAAGCGAACCCTATCACCCACCTCTCTCAACAAAATCTCTTCCATATCCGATCAGGTCTTCAAATTGGTAAAAATGATCCAACCGTTCTTTGCACAATGCCATTGAGATACCCAACCAATTAGAAACATTATATCCGATACTTGTAAAAATTGGGCATTCAAAGAATAGGTGAGAGGCTGATTCCTTGATCCAACACCCACTACATCTCAATAAAGATCATTGACCAATGGCACCTCTCCTAAACAAATTATCTCTGGTTCCAATTTTATCCTGAAAATGCCTCTAGACAAGAGAGTAGACTTTAGACGGGATAGATTTATTCCAAACCTTTAACCAAAATGGATTGGTCAAGCTATTTTCAGACTTCGTGATCTTCTTATATGTTCATTTAAATGTTCATTAGCAACTCATCTATCCTCATATCTAATCGATTAGATCGACGCACCAAAGAGAGCTATCTCTCTCTCCACATTTAAGGGGCTCAACTAAATCTCCATATTTATTACTTAAAACTTTGAACCAAAAACCTCTTCTTTCCAATTTGATTTTTCAAATCTATTTACTTAAGAAAGATCATTAAATCCTCCATATCGATAAACCAAAATATTTGAACGGAGTGGATTCGACTTTGCAATTTAAGATTTTGGCTGCAGCTTCTAACCAAATTTAAGCACATAAAAAAATTTGGCAAAGTCTCTTGATTTAGTTCCAAAAAAATATACACTTTTTAATTAATAATAATATAGTTTGAGCGATGTATGTCTTTGTCAACAAAAACAATCGAAAGATATGTAACACATGACACGTTTCAATTCCAAGTTAGTAATGGTTGTTGCAATTCATGAAAAACCAAAACAAACATAACACACAATTGTGATCCCAAGGTAAAGCAAGACAACTATGGAGTCTCTTGACTCGTTTGAAGATGAGCACTCACATCATCTTCATCATCATCAATCTCCAACCACAGGAGGACCTTACGACGATGACAACACCAGCAACTATGAAGGTTACGATTCTCAACAACATTATGATTATGGATCTGCATACCCTTCCAATAACTCCGACGATGACAACAACCTCGCCGTGAACACCAACAGCCACAACAACAACCAACATTCTCCTCCTGCTTATGGATTCGGTGTTTCAACTCCTAACCCTGATTTCGTCACTCCCTTCCAATCCACCGAAACTGACGATGGATTGTTCTCTTCTGAAGGTCCTCTTCTCCCTGATCCCACACAAATGCAAGAAGAAGGCCATGCTAGACGTGAATGGCGACGGTTACATTTCTTTTCTTTTTCTTATATAATTCACGTATGAGTTTTTATCATGCATGCATGGATCTATTTATAGTTTAATCTGCATGCACTCATTGAGATCTTAGTAGATATGTTACATTATTGAAAGAGCTGATCTGTAATGTGCATGAAACTTGTAGATGAAAACTCAGTTACATTCTTTGTTACCCTAATGAGAGCTGTGTAATGATTGTATTGTGTCTTTTGGAGAATCAAATTGAAAGTCTCGAGTTTTTGGAGGCTCAGCGTAGAGTGCAGATAAGTCGTAATTTAACCATGGCAAAACAAACCATGACAATATTTTATGAGCCCTATTTAACCATAGTTTAAATGTGACAAATTTTAGATTCAGGGCGGTAGTCTGACTTTTACGCCCTCAGAGACAGTCCTCGTGGTGATGAAGAAAGTATTACTGTCGTGCTTGTGTGTTTCAGTATTTGTTAGTATATCTCGGCATTTGCTTTTATGATAGTAGAATCTGCATAACGTGAAGCTATGCAGGAAAAATGCCATTCATCTTGAGGAGAAGGAGAAAAGAGAAAAGGAAATGAGAAATCAGATTATAAAAGAAGCTGAGGATTATAAGGAAGCTTTCCATGAGAAAAGAAAACTCAATTGTGAGACAAACAAACAGAACAACAGAGAAAAAGAAAAGGTATAGTTCGAAATTTTATTCTTCTCAATTCTCAATTTGCATTAGGCCTTTTCTGTTTTTTGCATCATGCAAATGAAGAGAACGAGTATGAGTATATGTATATGTGTGTGTAGATATATTTGGCCAACCAAGAGAAATTTCACAAAGAAGCTGACAAACATTACTGGAAAGCAATAGCTGAGATCATTCCTCGCGAGGTTCCGAATATTGAGAAAAGGAGAGGGAAAAAAGAAGCCGAGAGCAAACCTTCGGTTCATGTTATTCAAGGTCCTAAGCCTGGAAAACCTACTGATCTTGCTCGAATGCGCCAAATGATTTTGAAGCTTAAACAGAATCCTCCATCTCATATGATGCCTCCCCCGCCAAAAGAAGAAAAAGATGCAAAAGAAAACAAAGATGGCAAAGACAGTAAAGATGGCAAGGACACTAAAGATGCAAAAGAAAACAAAGATGGCAAAGATACTAAAGATGCCAAAGACCTTAAAGATGCAAAGGAAGGGGAAAATGACAAGGATGGGAAAACCTCAACGCCAACTGCTGCTGCGGACAACACAGATTCTGTAGAAAATAAGCCGACTTCGCCTGACAAAGATGCTGCTGCTACTAATGGTGAACTGCTAGATCTTCCAACAGCTGAGGGTGAACAAGTGACTAGTTCTGAGCAACCAGCAGCTTAGTGATGTGAACAAAAGGAAATTATTTTTTCTTAGCAATTCTTTTTTATATATACCTTTTCATGTTCGACGTTGCTGAATTCGATTCTTACATTTGTTGAGAATAAGTGATGGCCAGAAGAAGATACTTTTGACTTTGCAGCATAGCCTGTTGAGAGCATCAGTCTAAACAATTGTCTTAGATTTGTATGTAGGTTTTAGATGCAAATCTGTTTGTGGTGATTCTACTTTGGAATTCTTTATGAAATTACAATTTGTCTCTACTCTCTCATCTTTTGCATATTTATTTCATTCAACTTCTTTTGCCTGCTTCACGAAACAGACTTAGGACCTGTTGGAAGTGTATTCAATGTACCATGGTTACTCAAGTAGAGGAGCTAAAATTGTCTAACAAACTAATTGATATAGCAATTTAACTAACTTTCATAACAGAAAATGAGAAATGGTTAAAGGCTAGTTGAGGCCATTCTTCTGGCTTCTTTATCATTTTTTGCTTAGGCTACTTGATGGCATTCTTTTGCATTCTCACTAGGGGTGCTCGCGAGCAAGGTAGAGGCTATGTGAAGTGCACTTTGGTTGTCACAGTAAAGTACAAGTGGTCTTGAGCAACTAAATATGTTCACAAGCAGCAGTAGATAGTGTCTTATACTCTACTTCAAAAGATGATCTGAATATTGTCAATTGTTTCTTGGCTTGTCATGATTCAAATGATGTTTTTAGAAGAAAAAAATAATAATACCCTGAGATAGATCTTCTGATGTCACCGCATCTTGCCTAATCAACATCTGAATAGCCTAATAAACATTTTGCCTCTGCCAAGATTATGTTTAAGGTATCTGACAACGATGTAAGTTGCATGGTAATGTGTCGTCGTTGGCTTATGTAAGAATTGGCTAAGTTATTGCATGGAAAAGCTAATGTATGTCCTTACATTAGTTAGATATAGTAACCTCTCAATGAGTCTTCTATATGAAGAACTGTCCTCAAAAGGCTTCCCATTGTCTTGATGCAGTTTGATTGAAGGGTCCAATGGTGCAAGAGCAGGTTTAGAACCTAGTAAGCCTGATTCATGCAGCAGATCAAGGCAATAGTTTTTTTTGTGACTGAATACTAGTTTTGATTCATGCAGCAGATCAAGGCAATAGTTTTTTTTGTGACTGAATACTAGTTTTGAAGTGAGCCACCTCTAATCCAAGGAAGTACTTGAGAACACCAAGATCTTTAATAATGAAGTTATCATCTAAGATAATCTCAATTCTCTTGAAGTCTACCAAGGATGTACCAATACAAGTAAAACAATGAAGTCGTGATTAATTTGTACGTTGAAGAGAGAATAGTTTGAAGATGGTTGAAGTAATAAAGAAGCTAATTCGTAATATCATTTTCTACTAGCCTGCTTTGCATACTTGGTTAGGTTTATAATATATGACACCTTTGGGTATTGCCATGTAGACATCTGCAATTATCCAAGAAGAAATGCATTGTTAACATGCAACTAATGCAAGTTTTGGTTATTGATTAAGGCAATTGCAAGAACAACTCTTATAGTTGAGAACTTTGCAATAGGTGAGATTGTGTTTAAAATTTTAGTGAATTTCTTAACCCATTCCATAAGAGTGGGACGCACCCCATGAAAATTCTAAAATCTCCTTTACAAAATCGAAAGTTTATTTCTGATTCGTATCACTTACTGCATTTTTTTGAACGACACTGGAAATTCACTTACGGTTTACTATCGAAAATAAACTTCTGGTTCTGTGCATGACAGTTAGCAGAAGAAATTAAATAATAACTTTAGAATTTACATTTGTAATTCAAATTAAAGACATGCAATTTTTAAATCGAATTAAAGTCCAAAAAAATTATCCAAATAAATTTCATAGTAATAGTATTCAAAAATACATATCCGGTACAATACGAAATCAAAAAAAAACAAAGTCAAAATACAATCAAAATATCACAGATGGAGGAGTCGGTGTTCCCCTTTTGTAGACCAAGGCACCCTGATCCTCTACCATGATGGCCTCTAAAACGCCTCTGACATCGGATCCGTCAAGAAACAACCCTCTGTCGATGTCATCCCTAGCAAGCTCCATGATACGGCGGCACCTAGGCAGCACGTCCTGGGCATGATCCTTCGTCGCCTGCTCCTCCTCCAGGATCTCCTGATGAGCCGACCTGGGTGGGTCCCCTGGAGCCTCACGTATCAGGTATGGATGGGAAATCTTGAAAAACCATAGCATGTACCGTACGTGTAACTCTAGTCGTATGGAGCCACGGTACTCCTGGCCTCCTCAGGGACGAGATGACTCTCAAGATCATCAAAAATCCCATTCATCTCCCTCCTTTTCACTATCGGAGGAGCAGATAAAGCAGGATGCCGAGAAATCGTGTGAGTAAACTCGAACTGACGCATCACTCGCTCAGGCATATAAGTAGCAGTCTTCCGAGTATCACAGGCCAACCAACCTATAAATAGAGAAACCTCATCAAAAACTATAGTCTCGCGGTGGTCAGCGTAGGCACTAAAGTGGATGTCCTCATGCACAATCCAGTCCAGATAAACCTGATACACAAGTGTCGTCTGGTTGCCTCTGAGCGGCTCATATGCACATGCACGAGACATCTGCTCGATATAACCCTCAACAAATAATCATCCTGAAATTTGTGGAAAGTGTTGTAGGATCCATCCCTGAAATATCAAAAATATATCAGTTAGTTTCAAAATTAAAATAATTAAAAAAGAAAGTTAAGAAAAAAAACTATACCGTCAAAAGAGTCATGTTGTCGGTGATTTGCCTCGTCTTCCACCTAGCCGCCTCTGTCAACTCGGTATACAAGTAAATCAAACAAGCAGTCCCCCAGTTCCACCCACTGACCTGCTCTAAATCATCAAAGAATCTAAGGTACATGATGTCAATGTAGGTGGCACTGGTGTCCACAAAGATCTGGGTCCCAACAAGATACAAGAGGTATGCTCTCATGGCATACCATCTATGAAGGCTAACCTGCTCGGGATCACCATCACCCGCTCGTGCACGCACAACCTCCTGATCAAAAATAGTCTTCAAGCAACTATATCTCACGTAGATGTCACGTGTCTTATCAACCTCCTTCATGGCCTCCTCCACGGTCACTCTCAGCCTCTCAACCAATAGCTCAATCGCCTCGTCTTTCTCCAAGTTCTCATGATCCAGAAACCGCCCTCTGATCGGCAGGTGAAGTAGACAAGCAGCGTCGTCCAGTGTAATCGTCATCTCTTCGTGTGGTAGATGAAACGAAGACGTCTCCTCGTGCCACCTCTCTACAAAAGTGTTGGTCATCCCTCAGTTGACCACGTTATATCCATAGAGGTTCAAGTCTCTCAACCCTGTAATGCGCAGTAGATCATCAACCATGGCTCGAGAGGGGGAATTAGCTTGTTGATCTTTCTCTCATGGTTGATGACCTTTAATGTATCGTGATCCTACACGAAAAAATCAATGTTATAATTCATAATAATATTTATAATATAACATAATTAATAAATGAAACGTAAATGTAAATTTTGTACCTCTCCGGCCCATAAACGTCTAGCCACATGGGTGGAATAAAGCGCGAGCACGGATAAGTCAGAAGGCCCCCTCCAAAGACCTGAGGGACCTATGGTGGCGTCATTGCCACCTCTACTGTCGTTGTCGCCTCTTTCGCAGGTGCCTCTGCTGGCACTCGTGCCTCGGTTCCACGGGTACCTCGGGTGGCCTTGGTACTGGTATCTCAGGTATTGGGGGTGTAGGATCAAGCCTCACCTTAGATGGTCCCGCTTGTGAAGCAGATGTGGATCCCGCCTCAAAAATATGTGGTGGTGAGGATGGTGAGGATGTGCGTCTGCGGTATGACGGAGGCAGGGATGGATGGACTGGAGACTCCCGTTTGCTATGGGAGGAAGAAGCAGAAGATGTAGAATCAAAAGAAGCAAAATGTGTCTCGGGCATAGCCTATCTGGTTGTCGAAGGAACCTGTGTGGCCTGACTCCTCAGAGCATGTGTGGTCTGAGTCCTCGAAGCACGTGTGGCCTGAATCCTCTCTCTCCACAAAGAAGCATGTTGTGTAACCCGACCATGCCTCAAAAGTGACTCTCGCTCATACACGAAACGTTAGCATATGACTTACAGAGGGGAAAAATTTAAAAATTATGCAAACAGATACCAAAAATTAATTTTCAGTTTTGTCCATCCCTTAGAATCGAAAATTAACTTCTGATTTCCTCTGCGAAACAGAGCAGCGAAAAACCCCACCCCAAAATCTCAAATGCGTCAAAATACATGGATTGATCGTCAAAAACATTTTACAAATAGTGTTATAATCACTCCTAATGATGTAAACTAACAAAAACAACACATTTAGAGCCTTAATTCACTAATTTCAATCGATTTTACATAAACTCTAAAAATGTGTAAATTACTTACTTGATTGATTGAAGATGCTTGTTGCTTGATTGATTTCGTTACTTGTTGCAGTTAAGCAATGCTTGATGATTTGTGTTGATTGTTTGAGAAAAAATTGACTTTGGTGAGAAGGGTTGAAAGAGAGAGTTTGGGAGTTTGTTTTTTGAAAACTTTGTTGTTATGGGGAGGGGAAAGGTTCTAGCGCGCTTAAGTGCAGACATGTATCGAAAATTTATTTGCGACAGTAAACCGTAAGTAAATTTCCGATTTGCACTCAACCTGAATTGAATGGTATAGGTGCTAACTGGAAGTTAATTTCCAGTTTCTTGGAGACAAAAGTGAAATTTCACATAATGCATAAGAAGACCATGAAATGGGTTAAGAAATCCACAAATTTTAATTCATCTACTTGGTGTTAACATTTAGCAATTAATTTGACTATGTACCTCTCAATTGTACCATCAACCTTATAACAATTGATAGGATAAAGCATACGTAAGGAGATTATGTCAGTTGAATTAGTTGAAATATTGCACACATAATCTGAAAAGTAGGAAGATGTATGTTTTTCTTTGGTTGGCCTGTTTTGAATTTGTGATAGTACAATTGTATCAACTTGACTAGTGTGGTCAACAAGGATTACGGGTGACTCATAAGTATTGTTAGGTAATTATGGTTGTGTTTATATGTGTTTGTTAAGATACTTGATATATTTGCCATATTATCTTTCAGTTGTAATTGGTGAATGATATGGCCAATTAGGTGTACGTGGAATAGTTTGATAAGGCAGGATATGCTCATGGTGATTCACATTTTCTTTACTTTGTAGAGTTGCAAGCTTGTCATACTCATCTTGAGTAATAGATGAGTGGAAGAGGTGCACACTCGAGGCTTGGAATCTTAAGTGGAAGAGTTGGATTTTCCAAATCTTGTGTCATCTTGATCTCGAGGAAGCAAAGTTATCTTGTCGATCATGTTGAATAGCTGTTGAATAGCCATAGAAAAAACCTTGTTTGAAAAACTTTGTTTAATGAAGGTAGAGGATCCATGAGCAACACATTAGATTTGACAATTACAAGTTATTATTGAGAACATGAGAAAAATGATTGTGTAAAGAATGTTATGATTCCTACAAGCACGTCTCATGGCTTCAAAAAACAATACTTTACTCGACATGTGCAAAGTTAGAATAGGGAGGTAGAGATCTAATTCCTCCTGAAGAACTTTTAAATTTAAAAAAAAAAAAAAAAAATCTTGTTTAAGAGAGTAAATTTCTTATTGGAGTTCTAAATTTCGAATGAGATCAGTTTGTGAAAGTCGTTCTTTCAAATCATTCCACGCATCTACAACATTCTCCATAAACATTAGAGATTCAGAAACTACATTTATAATCCATGAATGATCAAACATGTTACATCTATTCCATATGCATAAGCTGAGATCAAAAGGGTCAGTAGGAACAGCAATGGTGCCATCAATGAAATCATTTTGCATCTTCCCTCCTCGAGCACATAGAACATGCCCAAGAATGATAATTGAAACCAGTGAGAACTAGGGACAGTGACATATGAAGGTTCAGGCTTGAATGAACATATAAGGGACTTGTTTGATCGAGAACTAAATCAACCAAGCCAAACGAGGAGACATGATGAAAAGTATCGATTAGAAAGCATCACAGAAATATTGAAAAACAAATGATACCATGTTAAAAGTGATGAAAACTAATGTATTTCATTACTAGAAAATACAACAAAATCAAAAATGAATTGTAGAAATGCTCACTTGACTTAATTAATCATAGCTAACATGAATATATATACAAAGAATGGGAGTGTGTTCAAGGTAACATGGTTACTCAAATAGAGAAGCATAGTTAAAACTGACTTACAAACTAACTGATATAGCAATCTAACTAACGAAAATGAAAGATGGTTAAAGGCAAGTTGATGGCATTCTTCAATTGACTTCTTTATCTTCTTCAGTTGCATTCTTCAGCATTTTTTCAATTTTTTCATTACATGCTTCCATTAGTACAAGGCATATTTGCAACTTTCATGCTTTCACTCTACTAAAAAAAGATGTCCGGTGGGTGCACTATTTCCAGCTTGATGGTTAATGCTAAAATCTCTGAGTTTTGTGCTAACTAAAAAAACTCATGTTTCAACAACTAAAAATCAAACATCCGAACAAATAGTTAAGGGAAACCTAAAAGTGTCAACAACTTATCTCCCACCCTATTGCTATTCAAACTCACAAATCTCTAGACCTATTTTACAAAATTAGTCTTTCCGATGAATTAATGCTGATTAAAAATGGTTACTTAATATTAAAAAAAAAAACATCTAAAGTAGAACTATGATATGTCTGAATGTTGTTCAAAAGTGTAGGTTTGGATTCAGGGTAAAAAATATTGTATGGATTCTACCTCATCTAAAACATCATTGCCATAGAGAAACAGACATTTTGTTAGGTCAAACATTATTGATTGCCTCTAAACCTCAGTTAAAAGTGGCAAACAATAGTCATGTGTTGGACTAAATATTTACAAGGTTTTACTTTAAACATGCCTTCAATGATCAATCCAGTTAACAATATAATTTTATGTAAAATAACTTTAATAGATGCTCAATCACCATCTATTCTGTGATACATAAATAAAGATTCGATAATCATTGATTGAATATAAATATGCTGCTAATGATATGATCAAATAAGATTGCAGTTATCATATTCTAACTTTTGTTATAATGCTGAACCTGGAGATATCAAAATAAAGATAAATGTCTGTTTTTTGCCTTATTGCATAAATAGGGCATACATCCTTGGAAGATTGATATGAAAATCGGGAATCGGGTTAAAGGAAACCGCCTCAATTTGAAAGATGCATCCATGTGATAGGGCTACCAGTAGCCAGAAACAATTATTTTGGCTAAAAATACGCCATAGCAGTTTAAAGACAGCTTTGTAGTTTTCCTTACCAACCATTGGCACATTAAGCAGCTAAACTTTTCGAAGCAATTTCAAACACATTCTCTGATAGGCCATTAGTAGACATGATCTTCTCCAACTGGGCCTGTAACAACACAACACAATTATTTTTAACGACAGCCCCCGAGGTAAGATTTTTATCATGCAAAACAGTAATGTAATTTTAAAAATAAAAAAAACAGCTAATGTGGCAAAAAATAATAGGGTCATGCTAACCAGTCCCCTAAGGGCAATGTTTAAGGATACCAAATAAAGAAAATATTCTTATCAAAAGTTAATTGTTCCAATTTCCAATACATTGATTCCACGCATTTCTAAAAAATGTTACTATTTTAAGAACTTAAAAAGTGCCCTAAGGGCACTAGTTAGCATCTCCCAAAATAATAACTGCATTACCTTAGCAAGTTTTTGTCTGGTCTCGTCATAACGCTTCCATCTTGAGAAGGCTGACACCATTCTTGAGGCAACCTACATTAGACAATCAAATCCAAAATTACTATGTAAGGGCCATGTAACTGACAACAATACACCGTCGTGAACCAATCATCTTAAAAAACTCAAGCCATTAGGCAAAAGCACATAATGATTTTTATCAATCGTGTGCATAAAAGAACCTGTAATTTCAAGATAGGTAATATGAAGAAACCTGAGGATTTATTTTGTCTAGTTGCAGCACAATGTCTCCCAAAAACTCATAGCCAGACCCATCCTTTGCATGGAAATTCACAGGGGACCCGCAGAAACCTCCAATGAGAGAGTACACTTTGTTGGGATTGCGCAAGTCAAATGCTGGGTGGTTTAACAGTTTCCGCACATTCTCAACATTGCCAGGAATGTCAGACACGGCTTGAAGAGCAAACCATTTGTTCACAACCTGGAAAGGAAGGTCAAGTATAAACTAGCAATCTAAAATACTTCACTATGTAATAGCTCAAACCCTAAACCCTAAACCCTTTGCAATAAAAATCTGAGCTGTTCATATATTTTGATGAGACAAGTACAACAAGAGATTACATTAGCAGTCAATCAGCAAAAAACAGAAAACAACATTTTGAAAAGCTAGGTTAGGTGTCAAAAGGACGGTGTTCATCCTAGATAATGCATCAAAAAGAGGAGAGCTTCTCTTCATATTCATAGTAATGGATAAGGAAAGGTGCTTGGGAACTCTTCATGGATAATGGTTACGGTATATAATATGGATATGTTGTCGAAGAATAGAAGAAAAAAAACATGTCCAACAGCCACCACCACGAAAATGGCTAAAAATATCATATTATCACATTCTTAACAACAAATCAGTACTAGTATACATAGAGACAGAGATTTACCAAGTAATCATTCTGCCACTTCTCATAAAAGTCAGCAAGAACATCATCACGATTTTTACCAGGGTTCTGGGCTATGGATGCCAATGCTGCAAACTGCTCAGTCATATTTGTAGCAGTTTTGTATTCTTGAAGTGCAAGGTTGGTGAATTCTTGATCCTCAAGGGAAGCAAGATAAGCTGCCAATCACACACAAATAAAAATTAGAGATAGATGACTTGCTAAGTTGCTACCACCATGAATGAAAATTTATCTTATATATAAAATAGTTACAATAAAAATATAAAATACGTCAATTTATTATTGGGATTACAATTTTAGATAAGAATTTGAATTAGCAAGGTATATCAATTAGCATGTATTTTAGTTATTCTACAGGTTATGCATAGGTGGGTGTCGTGTGATTTAGACACAAATTACAAATTCTACAAAAATAAAACTTATACCAAGAGCAACATTCTTCAAAGCTCGTCTAGACATGTTTGAATGATCAAACACATATTCTTCTGAGCTCTTATTATTTTCTACCTGCAAAAAGGTAAACAATCATATGCATTAAGGAATAAGGAATAGATTCATATGAGGAAGACTAAAAGGTATTTCTTTTAATAACTTCAGGCAGCTTCAGATAAAAAATGCATACAGTGCTAAGGAACTCTGATTTCAGTTCACTAGCAAGCTGCTTTCTGATGAAAGACCGAACAGTATGAACAGCGTCAGGGTCTGCAACTTCCATCAAGTCCATTATTTCTCCCTCGCCAGGCAGAGTTATTGCCTTGGCCACAAATTCCTAGATAACAAAAGAACATAATGTTTGATCAATTCAATCATATGATATAAATCTCACAAGAAAAAACTGAGATGTAAAACAGGTTTCTAAGCATACTTTGTCCAGACTTGAGTCAGTTAGTATACGCTTGAACCCACCAACAAAATTGGAATTTAAAACCAATGGTTTATTATTTTGGAAATCATCCACCAAATTGAGCATCAACTTTCGAGCCAAAATTTGTCCAGCTTCCCATCTAAGTCATTTAGACAATGCAGAAAAAGAATTTCCATTATGCTATCAAATAAAAAAGAACAAAATGCTTCTGTAAAAAGAAATAAAGAACAAAATACAAGTTTGAAGAAAACAAACCGGTTGAATTCATCAGAATCGTTGGCTAATAGGAAAAACAGGTCGTCATCAGTAAGATCAGATTGAAGACGGATAGGAGCACTGTATCCCCTTAACAAAGATGGAACAGGCCTCTCAAAGATATCAGTAAATACAAACTCTTCTTCTTTCTGCAGTAGATACAGGCAAACTTGTCATTGAATGATGAAAAGTTCCACCATGAACAGCATCTTATAACATTTCAACAAAATAGCTGTCATATTTGGGAATATTATGAAGATAAATAAGATCATTCATTTCTTTCGGAAACTCTGACAAGTGAAGGGACATGCAACATGTTTTAAAATTGTGCACTCATTTTTTTTCACTTCAAAATATATTACATAAGATGAGAAAACATAGGTATTGGGAGAAAGGAGAAAAAATTAGTAAACTAGAAAGAATCTAGGTGTTTGGAGTAATTGACTGATATGACTCTACAACATCAACAACAACCAAGCCTTACCGCACTAAGTGCAGTTGGCTACATGGATCAAATTCCGCCATAATGTTCTATCCAATATGACTCTCTTTTGGAAAAAATTGTTAGCATGGGAACGGTTCAATAGTATATGTGACAGGAACAAATTTTGGAAAACTAATATATTAAGAAAAAATTATTAACTGATAATATAGCAGTAGAATTATTTAAAATTTTTAAGGTTCATCAATGTCTACACGAAACACAAAGCTTCTGTTGTTGGAAAGTACAACCCCCATCCCCATATACATCCCATGCTAAAAAAAAGTAGGGGGTAGGGTCAATTCCTGAGGAGAAACGGTGAAGATATAGCCAGAATAGCAAAGCCTTTACAATTCAAAAAAACTAGTTAAAAATGAGAAGGAAGGACAACCAGTCTGAACAGAACAAACTGAACCTAGATACTCAGAAATTTAAATATTAACCCAACAAAAAAGGCAATATTAAGAACAATGCACATAAGGTTAACATCAAAAAAAGCCAAACATTTAAATACATCGAAAAGCTGTTGTTTGACATTAAAGGTATAATTAAAAGAGACCTGCTTAAAAACATGAGTTAGAAATTCATATCAAAAGAAAAGTTCCAAACCACCTTAGTGACTCTAAGGACTGTAGTGGATACTGATTGGTCATTGCTTGAAACAGATTGCAAGGCTCCGTTATGATAAATAGAGGTAAGAGGAATATCCTTGCCGGTTGAATCAAGCAAACCTACTGCAATAGGAATTAACGTGGGTTCCTTAACTGACTGCCCTGGAGTTGGTGGTATCTCTTGACTGCAGATATGTCCCCGTCAAACATATTAGCGGAGAAAAATAATCAAAAATAGAAGTCAAAATTTAATTTCCGGTAACTCAATCACAAAGAAATAAAAAGTTGAAATCTGTATACCTAATCTTCAAGGAAAATGTATGTCCTTCTGCATTATAAGAAGTATTTACTTTAACAACTGGAGTCCCAGCCTGAGAGTACCTGTACATTAGCTGATCAGTTAGAATATGAAATTAGCATATAATGCTAGAAAAGAAAATCCAAAATACAAACCATGATAAGAAATTTGCAAAATCTGCATCATTTGCATCCCGCATGGCAGCATAAAAATCTTCACATGTTACAGCTTGTCCATCATGTCTTTTAAAATATAGATCCATGCCCTGAAATACAGAGAATCTGTGAGTTGAATTCTAAATTAAAGTACATCAGATTGGTAGCATCATGATATTGCAAGAGAATTATCATAGGCGTTGGATGGATAAACAAGCATTCTTACCTTTCTAAACCCTTGACTTCCCAATAAGGTTTTGTACATTCGAACAACTTCAGCCCCCTGATAAATTGGATCATAAGAACAAACTGTCCGAGAAAACTAATGGACATGGAGGGATTAAAAATTTTAGCAGGAAATATCACACCTTTTCATAGACCTGCAAAAGAAAAAAAAAATATGATTATGAACAATTCTATAACTTGATGAGAGAAACTGGACCAAACTGATCAGAATCGTAAAAAGAGAAAAAACACATGAACATACCGTGACTGTATTTTGACATTGAAGACAGGGCCACATCAGAAATTAATCAAGAAGGTTGTCAAGATGATAGATAAGTTAGCAATAACAGAACAAGAAATCATCATACAGGAGTAAAATTTCAAATATGATATTGACTCAAACTGAAGTTCTAAAAATAAAGCTTACCTGTGTAGAAATTGTCCATCTGTCAAAAAAGAAAAAAAATATATAAAATACAAACTTACAAGGCATATATCAAGGGGTTAGGGGGAGTTTTGGAGACAAATGGATGAGTGATGGTATCTAAATTCTAAGTTTCTAACCTTGATGTAAGAGTGTGGTCGCACTGGATGGGCCATGGGACCTGCATCCTGGAAAATGAATATAAAAGTATTATAATTCTAGTTAAAAAGAACAGTAAAAGATGAATAATAATGAAGGACGGGTTTAGATTAACATTGGGACAGAAAATCCACCAATACAGAATTTGAACAAAGGAATAATCAGAAATGGAAAATGAAAAGGATATGTAACCTGTGGAAACTGGTAATTCCGAAGTTTTGAAACATCACCAATCCGCTTTACAGTACGACTTCCCATGTCAGATGAGAATTCCTGCAAATAATTGAGGCAGCTCATTATTATATTAAAATACTCGAGAACAAAAAAATGTAATGTTGGGGGAATCTAGGACATTGGGCAAAAGCCTGATCCAGCAATGTCATGATGTCCCAATTGAAACATAGAAACTGAGTACAAGAGACAGTACCTGATCACGAAAAACAGTGAGACCTTCCTTCAGACTAAGCTGGAACCAGTCGCGACATGTTACTCTGATATCATTATAAAACAAAAATATTTAATTAGGCGCAAAAAATGGAAAGATATAAAAATACAAATTAGAAAGTCAGGTTTATGATATCTTAAATATAAATCCATAAATAGGAGTAGGAAAAAAAATTATAAAACTATTTGAATGATAATAAGATCATATAAAACCCTTAGTCGAAAAGATAGCAAGATCAAAAGAAGCGCCACCTGTTGCCGGTCCAATTGTGGAAATACTGCATAATAGATAAGAAATAAGCTTTAGTTGCAATTAACAAATGCCAAAGAAGTTGAGTTATTCAAAACTTAAAAATCCCCAACATTTGCTGATATGTGGTAGTTACAAACCTCGTGGCCAATAACTCCCAATATTGCAGCATAATCTGCATCTGAAGCAGTCTCTGGAGAAGCCAATACAAGCTTGGAATTGAAAATCTACAAATAGGCCAAGGAAAGTATAAATGTCAAGAGTTAAGACAAACAACCCGCCAAAACAAGCTAACAAGGAGACGTACATTCAAGCTTTTGTTTTCCATGGCCCCCCTGATCATTACAAAAACAAAAAGACGATATTACTATCTGCAACTTAATCTATGTAAGGTTACATGACAGAAAAGTCGCAAACAAAAAGGTAGACAGAAATTACATATTAAAATCTGGGACAGCAACAATATTGAAGAGGTCCAGGTCATATTCAAGTCCAAAAACCTGTTTGCAAAGCATATGACAAGACAGAAAACTCTTCAGAATCTGAAACCGTGTATTTGTGATCTAAAAGTAAAAACCAAATAATAACTGACATCTTCGTCCCACTTCATAGCTGCTTTCAGAGAATACATAGCGTGAGCAGTCTTAGGCACGTCATCTGCAGGTGTCCAGATCCTAAGGGACACCTTCCTACCTGAGCGGGTAGTAAATGTGTCATCCCTGCTCTGAAGTTGCCCAGCGACCAAGGCAAACAGATAACAAGGCTTCTTGAAGGGGTCCTCCCAAATAGCATAATGTTTACCACCCTGCAGCAAAGCAAAGTTAATGTCTATAAATAGTGAACTAACCACCAAGGAAGCCTGGCAATAAAAAATCACCTCCAAGTCACCCTGTTCAACCAGGTTTCCATTAGACAACAATACTGGATACAGTGATTTGTCTCCCTCAATGCGAACTGTATACTTTGCCATTATATCTGGCCGATCCTGTTAGATGCTAGGTTATTAGGATACATCAACTTGATGTGGAAATTAATTTTAAAATGTAAAGATCTGATCATCATCATATTAACTCTTTTAAGACGCCAACCTGATAGTACGTAATTTTACGGAAGCCTTCTGCCTCACACTGAGTACAGAAATTCCCAGATGACTTGTAAAGCCCCTGTAAGAAATCAAATTCGTAGTAAGTAAGCACATCCCCCATCTCCTCTCTTTAAACTCTGAATTGCAGCAACTGAAGCAGAAAAGAAGCAATATATACAAAGAAGACAATGCTCAAGCAGGAGAATTTTATTTACCTCTAGTGATGTGTTTTTCTGTGGAAAAATCTCAGTAACGATTTCAAGATCATATTTACCAGTAGGAGGTGACCGGATTGTTAGATGGCGTGCATCCACATGAAAATCTTCCTCCTGTGGATAAACATATGATAATATATTTATCTTTACAATAATTCTATGCAACATTGTTATTCATATAGTGTGTCGGATGTGAAAAATGCCTATCATTTCAGCTAGAAGGCAAAGAAATCAGGAAATAAAAAGTGAACATCCTTGCTTGATAAACTAGCAAGATGGCAAAGAAATTCCATCACTGATCAAGTAATGTTGGCAAATCGGGTAGTGCCCAGCTCAAATATATATGCATACCTTCAAGGCCTTGCCATTAATCTCAACTGACACTAAACTCATGTCTAGTCCATCCAAAACCAGCGGGGGAGCAGAACCTGTTTAATAACAAAGGGTGATTAATGCTGCATATATTTCCGCTGATCAGAAAAATTACAAAGTCAAGAATGAAACCATAAAAGTTCACCTTCAGTGCGAGGAATAACAGCAATTTTAGAACTAACTATCGTCCTCTCCTCTCCCAAAGAAAACTTCAGATCCACCTGGAATAGTTCCATGCAGCACAGGAAAAGAAATGAAAAATTTAAAATTATCAACAGCATGAACAAAACATAATCTAAAAACTCATATAAACCTACAGTGTCAAAGTAATAATCAGGCTTTTTGTAATCCTTCAAGAATATTTCTGTTGGCACGGCCATTTTCGGATCTTCAACTTGCTTGGCTAAATCCTCAGTAGCAACCGAACAAATTAACTTCCTACTTACTTTCTTGACAGCCTGGTAAATAACACAAGAACATAAACAATCAACTAATCAAACACAAAAACTGTACACAATCGCGAGGCTATCTACATAAAGCAAAGTAGAATATCTCTAAACACACAGAAACATGAAATTCCAGCACAAAATATATAAACTTACAGGCACAGAAGAATAAAACGCGCAACAATTCTTTCGGAGAATAACCTGCGAATATCATTTTCATACATACCAATCAATCACAGTTCAACCAATCAGTTCAGTAAAGTCATGAAACAAAATAAATTAACTTTTAATATAAGAAATGAATTTTAAAAATAAAAATAAAATAAAAAAACCTCTGATGAAAGAAAATGCCTATATCTGACACTACTTTTGGAGATTTTCTGAAAAAAATTAAACCGAATCTGCAGAAACAAAAGAATCATCAAATTCCATAATTAGAAAAGCAATAAAAGTATACATGCAAAACAATCACACACAGGAGCAGGTGAGATCAAGCCCAGTAGACTCTTGCTGGAAAAAGCCAAACGTGCCATTAGAGAGGAAAACCTAATTGGAATTTACAGAAGAAGAAAACGGAACTTTGAAAAACCCTAGATCAGTTAACGATGGAGAATTGTGAGTGTTATAAGCGGATTTTAGGATAAGTGGGGTAAAAATCGATTATGGACGTAAAAATTCAGGGGAAATAATGGATATTATATGGGGAAAATAAATTAATAAATAAAAATAAAATAAAATAAAATAAAATCTGGGAGGAAATGGAGAAGGAAGGTTTGCAGTTTCACCTGGTTGGGAGATGAAGTGCGGCGAACGGAGAATGGGATGGATGCAACAAGAATAAATTATTATATAGAGAGAGACTAGACGATCGGGTCCATGATCGTTTATTTTCTTCATTTTAAGGTTTTTATTTATAAAATGTTTTTTTTTATGTTACTTTCTATTTTATTTTTAAAATCATTTAACGCTTACCGTGTCGTTTAATAAATTATTGGTGATCATTCTACATGTCATTTTTTATAATTATATTTTATTTTAAAATAAACTTAAATTTTAAACTAATTTACTTATTATGAGTACCTAAATATTTGTCTATAAGTAAGAATTCCTTAATTTTTACATTTATTTTTTATTATTTTTTAATTAGTTTCTTTTACATTTTCTTAAATTATTTTTGTTAATATCTTTTAAAAATTATTTTTTAAAATTATTAAAATATTACTTTTGAATTTAATTTATTTTTTAAAGTTCAGTCCACTTATTCTATCACTGTTTTCAATTTAAAAGTCCAAATGAAAATTTGCTTTATTAACACTAGTTTTTTTTGTTCTACAAAACAATGTTGGACTCATTTGAAAGATAAAGAACTAAGTCAAAATGCAAAATTTTATATGCCTTTCTTCACCATACTTGTCACGTCATCTTTCTTCACCGTGTCTATTTTCCTCTGGTTTATACACTTATCCACTTCTTGTATTCGCCTATACACGAATTGAGTAAACTATTATTCTATACTCCCTACATTAGTATGAAAACAAAACTACAGTGTGAAAGAAGAGAGAGAAAAACATCACAAACCATGACCAAATTAATGAAACAAAAGTATAGTATCATAGTACTAAGTAGAGGTAGAAAACTACATTGCTTGGAACAAAAGTGTACTATTGTTGTCCATGTATCTCACCTAATCATAAATTTAACGTTTTTAACAGAAATGATTAACGTGGTATATTTTTGGTAACGTGAGAGATTTAGTTGGTCCTTTTAAAAGATAGAGAACTAAATTGAACCTAGTGGTATAGGTAAGGGACAAAAAAAAGTATTATGTCAAAAAATAATTAAAGTAAAAAAAGATCACATGTATTGTCACACTGACATTTAGAGGGAATCTTTGGTGGAATGTGGCACCCAGGAGCCTAATTGACGAAATCTAAAAATTGTGAGGGGGATTTTAAAAAAATCTTTTAGGGCCTTAAAGTGAAATTCACTAACATTACAGGGGTACTGTATATTTAACCATTAAATCTTTATAAGCATGGTTTACCCTATATGCCATGCAACTAATGTAATAATGCACTAATGCAATAGCAAAATTAATGAATACTATAAATTTAAAAGAGATAAGGGAAGAATAAAAGATACACAGAGGTATGTAGTGGTTCGGCACCCGTCCTTGTTTTCATACTCCTGTTTTCAAAGGTGTTAATAACCTCTGAAAAATAATCACGATCTTCCACTATTATGATAAGTTTGATAAAAGTATTTTGGTTACAACGAACTATCAAACGATAATTCATTTTATTGATGCAGACACTCAAACTGCTAACAAACACAAGATTTCTACAAGATCTTGATCCAATAACCTTGTTATCCATAATAACTTACACCAAGTATTCATATGTGGCAATCCACATGATCCCACTGATTTCTTGTACTCTCAACTTTGTCTGCGAGCAATATTTCTCTAACTCCACCAAATATGGATAACTTCCACCTCCGTCTTATGGAAAATTGATACTCGATCTCGCTAAAGCCTTCCTTGGAGTATAATGAAACTCACTTTTTGATAGATAGTGTCACATCCTAAATTTCGCCTCTAAAATTTTTAGTCGCATTATCATACCATACTTTTCTATTTGGTCACAATCTTTAAATAACATCTTCATCCATTGCATTTGCACCATTTCGTCGTGTTTAAGTTGACCAAAAGTCAGTTTAAATAGACATTTGTATCGTTTTATAGTTGAAAAAATATTCGTTATTTCACTTCATGTGTTTTTATCTCTTTACCTACTTCTTGTATTACTTCAAGATGTTTATATGTCAATGATATTAATATTTCTGTTTTATAGACAGTCTGTTAATATGTCGATGATATTAATATTTCACCTTTAACTGACCATTTTATGAATTTATGTTTCGCGTAGATAATCATGGTGTGCTCGCTTTAATTTTTCGACATATTTTGAAGTCTCATTTTTAACCGTAAACGTTTTACAGTCAAGTTTCTTTTTTTTTATTTTATTTTGATTTTGACTATTTTGATAATTTTTTATTAATTTTTGAGACATGTAATTTATTTTAATGTGTTCATTTCTTTTTTTTTATTAATTTGATATCTAATTTTTATCATTTTTGATAATTTTAGATGTCCACTTTTTTATGTAAAAAAATAAAACAAAAATATTTTTGAATATGTTAATTTTTATTCTTGTAAGTTTTTGAGTTCATCTTATCTAAAAGGATGTTTTAGACATTTAAATAAATTATGAAACCTAGTTTGTGTGAGTAGTAATAAGAGATAGCTATAAGGTTTTGAGAAAGAGGACATTGCAGAATAAAAACCAAAACGGTAGAGAGAGAGAGAGATAAGATGTGGTTTCCTTCAAATTTATTGGAGTTTTCTACTTTCTTCAATCACCATACTCCTCACAATACTCTCCTCTCCATCTTCAACACAAAATCTTCGTCCTTCCGCTACGTCAACCTAGAACAACACCTTCTGTTTACTTATTATAGTATGATTTCTTTTCATTTTGCTTAGTAAACTTTTATGATTATTTTTTTTAATGATATTCCATTGATGAAGGTGTGATTTGCGGTTTTAGTTTGATCTAACTAAGAGGGACCAATAATGATAAAAAAATATTTGGTTTTATCATAGGGTTTTAGTTTAATTTGAGTGGGTATTACTTTTATTAATCTGCATACTATCTATCTCACACTTGAACTTGTACACCGTCAATTTCTAAGTGTCTTGGTTTTGCAAGAATTTTGTATATTCTATCGTGTCATGTTATTGAACCTTTTTGAGTTATTTTGTAATTATTAAACTACCATTTTATTTTTAAATATTTGTACATGAAAAATAAAAAATAATTAGTTTAATTATATTTTCTTACACATAAATCTCTAAAGACAATAAAAAGAATAAAATTTGATATATCTAAATATGAGTTCAATCTCTATTTAGAAATATTAATTCAAAAATGTTATTAGTCTTTAAAACAGTTTCATATTTTAAAGAAGATGTTTATTTAGTTTCACTAATGAACATATGTGTTAAGAGGTATCCATTTTTACACATGTATTAATATTTGAATACTTTTGTTTTGGCTGAATATATAACAAGTTGATATGGCCGTGTTGGTCTAAGGCGCCAGATTAAGGTTCTGGTCCGAAAGGGCGTGGGTTCGAATCCCACTGTCAACAATAATTTTATTCGAATTTACTGTTGTGGCGGTTTGAACCGCCATAATTTTCGAAATTTGCCCTTATTTTGACACAAAGAACCGCCACAATCTCAATTTCTTTAATTATGTATTATCAAGTCTTCACTTGCACTTGTTCAAAGTCTTAGCTTCCAATTTTTATCTCATTTAAAAGTTGAATAATGTAATAATAGAGTATTGCATTTTTAAAAAAATTTATTTTATATTGTATTATATTAATATTATTTAAACTTTATCATTGACTTGATTCATCATCTCTTTAAAAACATTTTTGTTTTTATTCTCGATATTATAGTTGTATTTGAACGCTACAATTTTAATGATTATTTAAAATTTTAATATATATATATATATATATATATATATATATATATATATATATATATATATATATATATATATAAGACATGGCAAAATGATAAAATAATTAAATCAAATTTTATAAGAAAATATTTGTACTAGTATAATTGTACATCGCCTTGTACCAAGACAAGTTCATCAAGCCTAAAAGAAGAAATACTAGAATAAAAAATACAAAGTTCATTGGGGATGGGCAACTATCATCAACCGCCCAAAGGAATGATGGATGTGCTAAGTTAGTACCACGTGCCGCCTAGAGTTGGATTTCTAGTCGCCCCTTTATTTAAACACTTGCCTATATTGGGTGTTCTTGCAGGAAAAACTATGTTATTGATCTTAAGGGATTCAGAGGCTCATACAAGGGATGCATGGCCTCCAAGCTAGGGGTCTAGCTTACCCCGCATATGGGAGCACTTAGATCTGGTGTATTAGACCTCTCTTAAGCGTGTAGCTAAGAGAGGGAATGAGAGAATGTCCTCAACTCATGGCCACAAGGCTTCTTTATATAATATGGCCATCACTCAGGTTCATGATGACGTAATCGTCCATTAATACTCGTAACCGATTATTAATAACTTGTAACGTCCGTAACCGACCCATAAGTAACGTAACATATAACCGCTCTCTAACAAGTTCCGTAACATAAACCATCCCGGTCTGGTACTACTCAGCCAACACAGGTCGGCCGCGGATATACGTCTAGCACGTCCGACCTAAGCACTTGGCTCCGACCTTGGGGTCTCGCTGAGGTATTACCCGGTTATCAGCTAGTAGACCCATCTCAGTCTCTATTTATCGCTCCTAGCCCGGGCAATATATTTTATGTATGATATTGGGTTTGGGCATGATCATCCTTCACCCACTTATAAAACACAGAGAGTGATATGTCCTTACGTACTAACGAGACAAAATGACCAGTCAAAAGAGGAAACCACATTTTTCAAGATAATAAGGGGAATAGCAACTTCCACATTCCACACTTATGAAGGGAGTGAGAAAATGACCGCTCCCAAGTTCAAGGGCCCATACCCATTGAATCTCTATAAATACCCTAGATTGAGGATTTAGGAGATCATTCATTTTCACTAAATACCACAAATACAGAGCTTCTAACTAATCTCCGTGAGCTAGCTTTAACCAATATTAACAATCCTAAATATTACACATAACTCTTCAAATACATGGTTACCTATATTGTACACAACCAATTCTCACATGACATAGTTGCATAACCATCTCACACATTCACCCTTAACCCTAATCTTAACATATAAATCAGAAACATTTCTTACTGATTAGGAAATAACAACTTAATAGTTTCATATCAAAGAAAATCACATCGAGAAAACCAACAAGAAAACTCCAAAAAATGAGACGCAAATCATCTTCCTCATTATTCCTTACAAACTTCATCACCTTCAATTCACCTTATTCCCCTTCCATCACACCATTCTTCCTTCAACCATTAAACCTTATTCTTTAACCTTCACTCAAATCAACGTCACCAACATCAATATATCACCAATAAAACACAACAATACAAAGATAAAAAACAAAAAGCAGAAGAAGGAAAAACATACAAAAACTAAAGGAACAACAATCAAATCCTCAAGCTTCACAACTGCGCAACAACCCTCATTGAAAATAAGTCGTCGTCGCTATACAAAGCATCTCTCCAGAGAAATATCAAACAATAAAAAATGCTTCCACTTCATCCTCCATGTTTCTCCATTAATCAATTTTGACCGATATTCTTTGTGTTTTCCTCTGCTTTTCTTTGAAAATTTGTCTGTTTCATGTTTGTGGTGATGTTTAATGAATGGATTTGAGATATATTTCGTGAGTGAGAAAGAGTTTTTTTATGAGACAAAGAATAGTAGCAACTGATAACACGAATTTATATAACATATTTGACTTAATTTTCATAGATAATGTTACTATTTCTATTTAATTATTCTGTTTTATTTCCGTATTACGTTGGTATTTCTTTTGTTTCAGGTATTTGCATTAAATAAAGATCAATTGAGTAAAGAAATAAAATTGAGGAAAAATCGGATTAAAAAGCCAAAGAAATGGAGCAAAGGGGTGATATAGTAAAAATGAGGAGTTAAGAAGAAAGAAATAATTATAAGACTAAGCCCAGAAGAGCAAAGCCCAACAGAGGTTCAACCCACAAGGTGTGACGACCGTCACAGCCTTGAGGCGCACTCCCCCACTATAGTGAGACGACCATCTCACATTTGCCCACTCAGCAAGGAGGCGCCCGCCTCCCACTCTGGGACCCACGTCTCCTATCATCCCATTCTGTGAGACCCATGTCTCCTAGTCCTTCCATGATGTGAGACCCACGTCTCACGCTTCTTCTATTCAAGAGGCGTCCGTCCCATGTTTACTCCCATGTTCTAGCAGTTTTACACACGTTCACCACTTACCTTCGTACAACATTGGAAACGGGAAGTTACATGAAGAGGCTATAAATACAAGTTCAAGCTTCAGAGCAAGGGTCGGCAAATTCTTACCGAACAACCGTTATTGAGTTTTTTTTTTCTATTTTCGTATTTTCTTTTCAGTTCTGTATTTCTATTTTATTTTTCATTTCAGTTTCTTTGTTTAGTTTTTATTTTAGTTTTAAGTTTCTATAATTTTCTCACAACAATTTCTACACCGGAAATTGTTGTGTATTTTTCACTGATCTAACCTTACGTTAGATCTAGTGCTTTTTATTCTTGTCGCATTTTCTTTTCGATTCGAGAAGTCTCCGAGAAGATCCAGCCGACTTGTGGTGGAATGTTTGTTTATTTCGAAGAACAAGATTATTCCAGTATTCTTATTTTCAGGTTTTTAATATAATTATTTTATTTTATTTTATTTAAAGTATTGGTGCTTGGTATTTATTTACTTGATTATGGAGATGTTTAAATATATTGAACCTTATTATTTATGCATGTCTGAATTAATAAATATGTCCGGCTAAACCGTGTAGGTATCGGTAAGTAATAGTAGTAAGAGTAGGAATTAAATTGTTCTTAAGCTAAAATCTTAATTAACTTAAATTCTGGTTATGACTTTTTGTAATTAAAATCAATCTTTTCGTTACGAAAGTATGAAAAGTAAAATAGGTTGGGATCGAGACCACGAAAGTGTGAGGTTTTAACCGGATAGCTAAAGTTAGGCATTCGATTTAAATACAGCGAGAGCGCTTTAAAACGAATTAGATTTTATTAAGTTTCCAAAGAATAATTTCTAAACACTTATGGGCTAGCGAGAGCAGGCATAGGGCTTTAGGAGTATAATCCGAAATAAGACCACGAAAGTGTGAGTTGAGGGTTTTTAAACTGATAATTTCTACAGAACAATTAAGTTAACCATCTTTATACGCTTAGGTTAAATTTAATCCGCTTAGGTTCACTATATTACGTACCGATATCCGTTTAATTTATATTTTTCCTTAACCATTATCTAAAAAGAATTATTCGCCTTAGCTATATCCTGTAACTTAGGATAACAATAAATCGATTTATAGTCTCTGTGGGTTCGATATCTTTTTAAAACTACGCGATAGGACTGTGCACTTGCAGTCTCCCGATTAATAGACGATCAAGTCGCGATCAAGTTTTTGGCGTCGTTGTCGGGGACTATTTAAGTCGATATTGTAACTTCGGTGTTACACCGTATAGACTAAGGCACTTTTACTTTGTTTAATATGTATCACCAAAAAAATTTCTACAATCACCACACCCATCATCAGTATTATGAGGAACCGCAAGAATCCCATAGATCCGACCTTGAAATACTGATAGAAGATTTCAATGCTTCACAAACCTACTCTTACCCAAATTACCTCCAAAACTACCAATCCCCATATTTTGAGGAACCACAAGAAACTTATAATTTCAACCAAACTTATCCTCAACCCAATCCTCTCTATAATTATCACGCCCAATATTTTGAAGAATCACCAGAACCATATAAATTTGATCTCGAAATATTAATGGAAAATTTTAATGAAACATCTAGGATGATAGAACGCTTCGGGGAAACACAAAAGGAGACTCTAACTCACTTTCAAGACTCTGACGAATCGCAAGATTTCAACTTCGAAACATCAATAGAGGATTCCGATGAGATGATAACTAACTCTAGGTTAGAACCTATGATTGAGCACTATATAGAGACACAAATTGTCCAAAATGAAGAGGTAAGAAAACAAAGCCTTCAAAATAATGGAACCCTTAGCCAACTAACCATTATGGTTGAATCCCTCGCGACTCACAACATGGACCTAGAGACTCAAATCTCCCAACTTGAACCAAACCTTCTTGGACCCTTCCCCAAAGAGGATATGGATGTTGAAACAACCATTAGCGAAAAACAATTTGAAAATCTAGAGAGTGATGATGAGGTTGAGGAGAGTGATATTGTGGCCAAGGAAAGTTCTGACAAGGAAATAGTGGAGATTGAGAAAAATTCACCAACACCACTCAAAGAGGAGGTTGTAAAAGAGGTAGAAAAGGAAGCACATATTGTTATCCCAAATCACTACACCCCACTGATTCCCTTCCCGAAAATTTCTATGGAAGCTCAGGTAGACTCCCAATCTAAAATGTATGTTGAGGTATTAAAAAATATCCACACTAATGCATCCTTGTTTGAAGTCTTGCCTAAAAAACGAAAATTAGAAGACCATAAAATTAAGGATATAATTATTGTTAAGAGAGTAAGGTTAACTTATGAGGCGACAAATGAAATCACTAAGCCCAAATTTGAAAAACTTATACTTAGGATAGATCCAGAACCACTACCACAATTTCGAAAGAATGAACCACCCTACAAACGTAAGAAAAGAAAAGGTGAGGGATATGTGAGATGGCTTGAAAAGTGGCCATGGAAAATCAACGAGTAGTCATTCAAATTTTAAATTTCTTTATTTTTCGTATTTTCACTTTTCTAATTTCTTTTAAATTTTAAATTTTTACTCGATTATCGGTTGCACCCTTTCTTCTGATGCGTTTGAACTACTTCCCCGTAATACCGATAATTATACTCAATTAAATAATTTGCGTTAATATTTATAATTATAATTGAGTATTATTTTAAATTATCGTATTTCTCTGTCTCCTATCAATATACCGAATTATTATTTCCCAGTAATTATAGTATTAATTATAAGGCATTATATATACTAGTATTATATATATATATATATATATAGTATATATATATATATATATATATATATATATATATATATATATATATATATATATATATATATATATATATATATGATTTAGAAGTTTAAACAATAGGATATATATATATATATATATATATATATATATATATATATATATATATATATAGTATGTAGTATGTATGCATGTGATCTGAAATACTATTCCTTGTCTCCTGTTGCCTCAAGTCACATGTTTTCTTGAGATGGACTAAGATTCCCTGCACTCAATTGTGCACAACACATGCATATTTCGCTGCCCAAGACGTTCACCTCATGCCTTTAAGATTCCCTGCATGTTCAATTTTCGTGCCATGCATGCTGCTTGAGACGGACGTCTCACCTCTGTGGCCCCCACCTCGTGTTTCTCCCATTGTCTCGTCTACTAGTCTCTGGTCTCCTTGTCTTTTTGTGTTTTGTCCGTTTTCCTTCTTTTTCAATATCCAACATAACTCCCATTCAACCATTCCATTAATCAAAATATTCTTCTTTTCATTTCCCACCATAAAATACATTCAAACTCTTCTCTTCCATTTCCCAACATATTATTATAATTTATTCTTCTTAAATCTCATACCACTATAAATATTCATCCTCACTCCTTCTCATTTCACATCTCTTCCATCTCTTTCTCTTATATTTATCTCATCCATCCATTTTTCTACCAAATTTCTTTTTCATTCCTCCTCTTATCATGGCTCCACGAAACACTCAACGTCAAGTGAAACCCGACCGACCACCACCAGATTTGTCTACCATTGTCTTCCGAGATCACGATGGCGGCCAACAAAGAGAGAAATACATGAAATTCTATTCCCGTTCGGTTCTCCCCACCAAATATGTGGACACCGATTGTTTAGATACCTTGGGTATGACGGATAGCATCACGTTTATGCTTACGAATACGGGATTACTTAGTCTCTATTCAAATCCATTTCCATCCTTCGAACCACTCGTTCTTGAGTTCCTCAATTCATTCTCATACAATACACCTCCTGACAATCCATTCACAATCGGCACCGCAAATTTCCGCATGTTTAACCAAGAATATTCCATTGATCAAGAAAGAATCGCTGAACTTTTACAATTCACTAGAGGTCCGAACGTTCACTGCAAACCTTTCGACCCCGAAGGCGATATTTCTTGGGATCAAGTTGGATTCTCTCTTTGGCATGATCTAACCGGTCAACCCACGGAAAGTTGGCGAGATCTTTACGCTTCACATATTCATAATCCCGCTCTGAGGTACTTTCACCGAATTCTCACGAACACCATTTTTGGTAGGACCAATAATCACATGGTCAACCAAAATAAGATGTTTCTTCTTTTCTGTGCCCTCAACGGTCAAGCAGTCTACGCCGCCTCTTTCATGCTTAGCCACTTTCACACATGCGTAAATGCGGCAAGTACCAACCCCTTTATCTTTGGTGGAATCATAACTTCTTTAGCATTTGCTTTAGGCTTATCCAACGAGCTTTTGTCCTTGGGACAATTTATGATGCCTAAATCTACTTGATGTAATTTACTGTCGTGATTCTCATATCATCTCCCCGAGACAAGATGGCCGGTACACTTTAATGATCAACCGACGTCTGGTGCCTGGTGTAGTGCTGCCTTGTCCAATTCAGATCGATGTCCGAAGCCGCAACAATTGGCGTTTTGCTCTTGATGCACCTGCAGCACAACAACAACAAGAAAATCCTCTGCAGGCTGCCTATTTCGATGCAATGCATGCTGCATTCAACCGGCAGGATCAACGGTTCCTAGCAATGGAGCAAAACCAAGCTGAAACTTTGTGTCTCATTCGAGAGTTACAGCACGACCAACGAGAGTTACAACGCTTACAACGCGAGTATGCTTTTCGCAACGATCGTAACTTCGAAGTGTTAAATGCTCGCATAACGGATGCTCTTCATCTTAACGATTCTGATTCCGACAGGCGTCGATGACCTCGCACTAGAGGCAGAGGAGCAAGAGGACGAAATTTTCCAAGCGACGAGTGATCATCCTACTCCTTTCTGATTTCTCCTGGTTCTATCGCATTGAGTACAATGCTTATTTTAAGTTTAGGGGAGTCAGAATATTTCTTAGCCCATTTTTATTTTCTTTGCTCTATTTAGTATTTCCCTTTTTGTTTTTCTTTGCTCTATTTAGTATTTCCCTTTTAGTTTCCTTTTTTCTATGTATTGTAAAAATTTCCATTTAATAAAATACATGTTTATGTAATTTTAGTCTTTTATGTTAAATTCTCGTGCTTATTCGAATTCTTCCATTTTCTTGAGCCATAACGAAAAAAATTAAAACGCATATATTGACATACTCAACTAGTATTAAGGTTGCTTATTTTTTATAAATAAGAACTCGAGCGCGACTAAAGCAAAATCGTTATCGTCCCAATACTTCAAAACCCCAACGCGTTAGATCGATTTAAGTACTTATTATACCAACACCTTAAGACTTAGTTTTAAAGTAATCCCGAGTAGTTTATATAAGCAGTCGGCACCGCCTTAAACGACAAACTACGTGGAGAATCGATGAATATAAGTGATTGATCAAGATTTTTAAGAGAAATTTTTATCAGAGGATGCACTTATTAAGTTAGATGGTCCTTGCCAGATCATTTAATCCAACAGTTGCGGAAACTATAAATGTTTATGCAAACAATCCATTATGAATTGGTTCAGTGGTTCCTGGTGCTGAACTTGGTAGGGCGGATGACGGTCCGATCCCCCGCAATTTGTAATTGGATAAAGGAGTACCTAATATAAGTACCAGAACTCCTAGCTGGATTATAGAGATCAAATTCACTAACCGGTTACTCCACTATGTGCGCGTAAGGTAAATGGCTTAATGTGATTGCACCAGAATGAAAACGGATGAAACGAAACGAAAGTATTAGGTCGAGCTATAATACATAACTTAAATTGGTCTGCAAAAATGGGGTTATCCAGTGTTTTTACGGTAATTTTGGTGTCAAAGTCTAAACTTGAGTTATCCAACAAAGCATTGAACTGCAACCAAGTACGAATTGAATCGTGTTTTATATCTGCGTTTGACTTATGCTTACGTGATTATTCATTTTTACTTTTTGCTTGAGGACAAGCAAAGGTTTAAGTATAGTGGAGTTTGATAACACGAATTTATATAACATATTAGACTTAATTTTCATAGATAATGTTACTATTTCTATTTAATTATTCTGTTTTATTTCCGTATTACGTTGGTATTTCTTTTGTTTCAGGTATTTGCATTAAATAAAGATCAATTGAGTAAAGAAATAAAATTGAGGAAAAATCGGATTAAAAAGCCAAAGAAATGGAGCAAAGGGGTGATATAGTAAAAATGAGGAGTTAAGAAGAAAGAAATAATTATAAGACTAAGCCCAGAAGAGCAAAGCCCAACAGAGGTTCAACCCACAAGGTGTGACGACCGTCACAGCCTTGAGGCGCACTCCCCCACTATAGTGAGACGACCATCTCACATTTGCCCACTCAGCAAGGAGGCGCCCGCCTCCCACTCTGGGACCCACGTCTCCTATCATCCCATTCTGTGAGACCCATGTCTCCTAGTCCTTCCATGATGTGAGACCCACGTCTCACGCTTCTTCTATTCAAGAGGCGTCCGTCCCATGTTTACTCCCATGTTCTAGCAGTTTTACACACGTTCACCACTTACCTTCGTACAACATTGGAAACGGGAAGTTACATGAAGAGGCTATAAATACAAGTTCAAGCTTCAGAGCAAGGGTCGGCAAATTCTTACCGAACAACCGTTATTGAGTTTTTTTTTCTATTTTCGTATTTTCTTTTCAGTTCTGTATTTCTATTTTATTTTTCATTTCAGTTTCTTTGTTTAGTTTTTATTTTAGTTTTAAGTTTCTATAATTTTCTCACAACAATTTCTACACCGGAAATTGTTGTGTATTTTTCACTGATCTAACCTTACGTTAGATCTAGTGCTTTTTATTCTTGTCGCATTTTCTTTTCGATTCGAGAAGTCTCCGAGAAGATCCAGCCGACTTGTGGTGGAATGTTTGTTTATTTCGAAGAACAAGATTATTCCAGTATTCTTATTTTCAGGTTTTTAATATAATTATTTTATTTTATTTTATTTAAAGTATTGGTGCTTGATATTTATTTACTTGATTATGGAGATGTTTAAATATATTGAACCTTATTATTTATGCATGTCTGAATTAATAAATATGTCCGGCTAAACCGTGTAGGTATCGGTAAGTAATAGTAGTAAGAGTAGGAATTAAATTGTTCTTAAGCTAAAATCTTAATTAACTTAAATTCTGGTTATGACTTTTTGTAATTAAAATCAATCTTTTCGTTACGAAAGTATGAAAAGTAGAATAGGTTGGGATCGAGACCACGAAAGTGTGAGGTTTTAACCGGATAGCTAAAGTTAGGCATTCGATTTAAATACAGCGAGAGCGCTTTAAAACGAATTAGATTTTATTAAGTTTCCAAAGAATAATTTCTAAACACTTATGGGCTAGCGAGAGCAGGCATAGGGCTTTAGGAGTATAATCCGAAATAAGACCACGAAAGTGTGAGTTGAGGGTTTTTAAACTGATAATTTCTACAGAACAATTAAGTTAACCATCTTTATACGCTTAGGTTAAATTTAATCCGCTTAGGTTCACTATATTACGTACCGATATCCGTTTAATTTATATTTTTCCTTAACCATTATCTAAAAAGAATTATTCGCCTTAGCTATATCCAGTAACTTAGGATAACAATAGATCGATGTATAGTCTTTGTGGGTTCGATATCTTTTTAAAACTACGCGATATGATTGTGCACTTGCAGTCTCTCGATTAATAGACAATAAAGTCGCGATCAAGTTTTTGGCGCCGTTGCCGGGGACTATTTAAGTCGATATTTTAACTCCGGTGTTACACCGTATAGACTAAGTCTGGCCGTACCAATACCATGAATCTTGCAAGCCTTATTATCACCAAGGCGAACAACTCCATCTTGAACCATCTTCAAAGTTTTAAAATATTCTATTCTTGGACACATGTGATAAGAGTAACCTGAGTCAATGACCCAACTATCTTCAATTTCCGGACTCGATACTATTAGTGCTTCAGCATACTCATAACTTTCCTCACCCAAGGCAATTGCAGCTTTAATATAATCTCCATTGACCTTTCTCTCAGGACAATCCCTTTTAAAGTGACATATTTTCTTACAATTAAAACATTTTACCTTTAACTTGTCAAACCTATTTGATTTTGACATCCCTTTACGCTCACCTCCTCCTCTTGACACATTTAAGCCTTCACTACTATTTTTAATCTTCAAATCTTTCGACTTTGAAAATTATTTGGATTTCACCGCCGTTTGGACTTCATCCAAAGTAATAGTACCTTCCTATCCATAAAGAATGATATCCTTAAAGTGCTCAGAGGATCTGGATAATAAACTCAACAATAGTAATGCCTTGTCCTTATCATCAATTTTCACTTTAATATTCTCAAGATCATCAATAATCTTGTGAAATTCTATAAGTTTCTAAACTATGGATTTATGTTCCACCATTTAGAATGAATAGAGTTGTTGTTTCAGACGCAACCTGTAAGCTAAAGACTTAGTCATATACAATGATTCAAGTTTTGCCCACATAGCAACTACAGTTTGCTTCCTGGAGACCTCTCTTAGAACTTTATCCCTGACAAAATAAATGGTTTGCAGCAATAATAATAGCAATTTGTGAGGCAAAGAATAATATCAACCAAAATAAATAGTTTGCAGCAATAATAATTCTTACACATAAAATATAATAGAATAAGGCGATAAAAAGACGAAGGTTTGTTTATCCAGATCAATCAAACGATCTACTATGGGGGAGAAAGCAACTCTTCAATTCACTATACTCAAAAAGTTGTTACAAGAGATTATAGATGAGTTACAAGAAAATAGCCTCCGCCTTCAGGTTCCGAAGAACAACTCTAAAGGTGCCTAAGAATTACCCTATTTTCTACCCAACTGTTTCCCAACCCCTTCAACCTTCAATATATAAATAACTCAAACCCAAGATGTAAACAATTGTTTCCTAATTCCCAATAACCTTAGATAACCCCAAAGGTTTCCAAAACCTTTGCCTTCTAAGGTTTCCCTTGAGAATTTCCAAAACCATATACTATGTCTTCAAACCCTTATTCTCCCTTTTGGTGTAAGCTCTAAGATTGTCACACTTGCAAAGATACAAGAGATACATATTTATAATAACAAATACCCAACCCAAAATCACAGGTATCCGTGGACAAAACAAGAAACTATCGAAAAAGATAAAAAAATCCAAAATTACTATTCACCGTACTGATATCATTATTCATATGTACGAACAAATACTATTCATCCGTACATGATGACACTATTCACCGCCCAATTTTTCCCCGAATTTTCTTCTAACTTTTTAAAATTCCAATTTTTGCAGTAAATGCAATCTCCAAAATATGTTTTCTTTCTCTTAATCAACAAAGATTTAAGGCACATTTCCAACAAAAATAGAGAATAAATAGGGCGAGGAGGAGGGATAATGGTTTGTTATGGAAAAAATAGAGAGATAACTTCAATTTCACAGAGAGAGAGAGAGAGAGAGAGAGAGAGAGATGTTTTGTTTATATTTTTATGGGCATCTCATAGTTGGTGGTGAATAATGTGATATTAGAAAAGTTTAAGATTCGTTTGATTTGGGAGAGGGCAATCCGCTCCAATTTTGTTCCTTTATGTTTTAATTTTTTTTATTTCTATTAGATTTGACTTAGCCAACTTTGCATTATTATTTTATTTTATTTGTTTTATTGGAAAAAGTTAATAGATGTAAGGTGTATATGACCCCATGATCGCGACTTTATCGTCTATAAATCAGCAGACTGCAAGTGCACAGTCCTATCGCGTAGTTTTAAAAGATATCGAACCCACAGAGACTATAAATCGATCTATTGTTATCTTAAGTTACGGTATACAGCTAAGGCGAATAATTCTTTAAGATTTTTGGTTAAGGAAAATAAATAAACAGATATCGGTATGTAATTTGTCTAACCTAAGGGGATATGAATTTCTACTGACTTATTACTCAAGCTGATAAAAATCATATTTCAGCAAACAATATTCATCTAAAAATCCTATCTCAAACTTTCGCTCTGTTGAATCGGATCATGCAATTAAATCCTAACGTAAGCTCTCGCTATCCCTTGAATTTAAAACACTTTTGAAAATAAATAAAGTTTAATCTCTTTTAAAACGCTTTAGCCTTTTAAAATTAATACCTAGTATCCACTATCCGGTTCTAAACCTCAAACTCGCCTGTTGGTTTCTAACCTTAGTCCATTTTATTAACCTCAAATTTTCGCCTGTTGGTTTCTAAACCTTTTAATAAATTAAATTAGATATCTAAGTCGAAAGAATATTTTTAACATCGTAACATTATGCCGCTTATTTTGGATTCCTTTGGTTCGATTAATTTACATACCAATATCAGAAAGACTTAGCCAGACATATTAATTAATTCAGACATGCATAAATAAATCGGTTCAATATATTTAAACATTTCCGAAATCAAATAAATAATATCAGGCAAAATATATTAAATAAAATAAAATAATTAAATTAAAAACCTGAAAATAAGAATACTGGAAATAATCTTGTTCTTCGAAATAAACGAGCACTCCACCACAAGTCGGTTGGATCTGCTCGGAGACTTCTTGAATTGAAAGAAAAATACGACAAGGAATAAAAAGCACTAGATCTAACGTAAGGTTAGATCAGTGAAAAACTGAAATAAAACTTAAACAAAGAAACTGAAAACTAAAATAAATTCCAAAGTACAAATCTGAAATAAAATTGCAAAATTAAAGAAAGAACTGTTGTTCGGTAAAACTGCCGACCCTAATTCTGAAACTTGAACTTGTATTTATATCCTCACTTGGTAACTTCCCGTTCCTTAAACTTCGTATGCAAGCAAACGTGGAGAAAATATGGCCTTAAGAGTAGGAGGCGGACGCCTCCGCGTGGAGAGAGAAGACTGAGACATGCGTCTCACATTTGCATGGGAAAGTGGTGGACCCCACCTTGCTTGGGAGGCGGGCACCTCCAAGGGAAGAGAGAAGTTGAGACGGCCGCCTCAGCCACGTGGCAGCTGGCTTGCGTGCTGGGCTCACTTCTGGGCCTGCTTGTTGTGGGCTTAGTCTTTGCTCCGTGAATAATTGTTTTCTTCTTCTATAATTCCTCCTTTTTGCTATATCACCCCTTTGCTTTATTTCCTTTGCTTTTTAATCCGATTTTTCCTCGATTTTACTTCTTTGCTCAATTTATCTTTATCTAATACAAATACCTGAAACATAGAAAATACCAATGTAATACAGAAATAAAGTAATATAATTAAATAAAAATAGTAACATTGTCTATGAAAATTACGTCAAATATGTTATATAAATCTCATCATAAATAAATTGGATGAAAAAGATTATTTGGATGTATGCCTCTTTCTCCCCCGAGTATTTGGATACAAGTTGTATAGCTTGCTTTTTGAATACTCTTCTTCCATACAAATAAACCTTGTACCCATCAAACATACATTTTCTGTCTCAGTGTGGTGAAAACCATTTCATAAACGAATGATATTTTATCCATTCCGATGTGAAGTACAAATTAACACTTCAATCCTCCAATGTGCGAATAACAAGCAACATTTTCTGCTTGAGTGTGAGTAAAACATAATCTGTGAGAATCCATATCATATTTTATCCACTATAACACGATGGGCTCACAACTTACCATACTCTTATATTTTGGTAGCAAGTAATATTTTATGCTCAAACGCGACTCAAATATTTCCCTTAAATAAACCCACAAATAAACACTTGCTACCCAAAATGACGTAGTTTTGAACTCCTCATCGCACCAGAGGATACATGATAAGTGCCAAAATGTAGTTATTTTGTATATATGTTTTGTGGCACTTATTTGTTCTTTTATTGTTAATATCTTTGAATAACCCATGTTTTTTGTGTAAATACGTTTTATTGTGTTTTGTGTACATATTGTACCGTTTGATTAGTTTTGTATATATTTTGTAGGTATTTGTTGTATTATTGGAGTATTGAGAATAAAGTTCAAATGGAGCTCCAAGATGCAAGTTGATCAATAATGGAATAAGGCAAAAGAAATAAGCCATTCCAAGTTATGCAAGAAAAGCAACAAAAGTTGCTGAACTGTCACGGATCGTCGGGTGATGGCCAGGTGAGGGTCATCGCGTCTGCATCGTTGGCCGACGATGGAGCGAAAGGAGAGGACCAATTTTGGAGTTGTCCCTGCCTTGCTTCGCTTTTGTGTCGCTGGGCGAGGAAAAGAAGTGTCGCCGAGTGACGGTAGATATTTTGGTCAGAAGAGGACGTGGCCAGTTGTGAGTCAAGTGTAAAAGAACCATCGCTAGGCGACGCTTTATTTTTCCGGGCGACGCATGCGAAACATATTTTCCCTTATATTTCCTTTTCCTTATATTTCCCTCACAAGATGGTCGAGTCCAACGATCTGTCTCTTCCCAGCCGTCCTATCCTCTCGCGGTCAAGAAAGCAGATAGGTTTTTCCCTCTCCTCGTCACGAGGATACCGACAGGGATGGTAGGACCGCTTCCCTGAATCCTGAAGGTGCATCCGATCAAGGCTTCTTCTTGGAGGATCCAAAATCTAAGAACCAAGCCAATGACCCCCTCATCCTTCAACCTTCGGCACCATTGTCGATCAACACGAATCCAGCATTAGCTACTATTTTGTCAGCCCTCAATCAGACTAACAATCTCCTCCTTCAACAAGGCCAGCGCATCGAGGCTCTAGAAAGAAACCGTCCCTCGTCTCCACCTCAGAGTCCCGGGGCTGTTATTTCCCGAAGTCCCTCGCCGAGGAAGTTATCCCGAAAGGAGGATCACCCTGATCGCCAGATTCTTAAAAAAGGGGGACATACCCCTCCTCATATGAATCAGAGGTCGCCATCCCACAAATGGACAAATAACGAGTCTCATCACCCATGCGATCGTTCTCCATCGCCAAAGTCAAGGGAGGAAAGAAAGCCCTCCCCTACCACAAGAGACACAACCACTTCATCTCCTCCTCTCCTGACCAGAGTGATGAAGATGAGCATCACGATCCACTTTGCCGGGCCATCATGGATATTCCTATCCCATCAGGGCTAGAAAAGCCCCCTCGTTTTGGCCAATACGACGGTACCACCAATCTTGACGAGCATATCGAAAACATCGATGCTCTGCTCGACTGCAGAGGAGTATGTGGGGCCATCAAATGCCGCCTATTCCCCACGACCCTAAGAAAAGGAGTCATGGAATGGTACAAGAGCTTGCCCGAGGGGTCCATCACTTCCTGGAAGCACTTGGGGAGACTGTTCTCCAGGAACTTCACTGCCTCTCGGCGCCACCCTAAATCAAAAGCATTCCTAGAAGCCATCATCCAGGGGAAAGATGGATCCCTCCATGCATATATCGAGAAATTCAATAAAGAGGTTGTCCAAGTTTCGACCACGAACGACATGAAGAAATACCTCCTCGAAAGAGGACTACGCCCTCGTAGCGACTTTGTGAAGGCAATAGGCATTGAGACACCTCCCACTTTGGATGTTTTCCTCCTGAAGGCCCAGGCCTTCATCCAGTACGAGGAGAAAGAAGCCTCGAACTCTGCTCGTGACACCCGACATCGGGAGAATGTTAGGAGCTCCAAGAATGAAAAACACTCGACATCCCGTCGATGAGGGAAGCGAAGGCGGGAGGACAAACCTCGCGACTCCAGAGACAGGAAAGGGCTGGTAGGTGGATTCAACGATCATACCCCCTCACCACTTCCAGGGAGCGCATAGACCTTGGCCAAGCCGATAAAAGCAACATCAGAGATTCCACCGAAGTCACGGTCATGTGACGGAGGACTGCATCCATCTCAAGGATGCTATCGAAATCCTGATAAGAGACGGACATCTCTAACAATATAAGAAGAAGAAGTCCGCAAAAGAAGAAGCGCCTTCCTCCAGTAAGGTCGAAGAGGAAAAGCTAGCTAAAAATTCCTTCATGCCAGAGTGAGCATAACCAGGCCTAAAGATTTCACCTTCCCTGACATAGATACCCTCCCGACCTATTTCGCCGCCCATAGCCCTTGGGAATCCTTTCCAACGGCCATGGGTGCCACCCTAGACAAAAACCAGGGCCAATCCTATCCGCTCGCATTCTACATGGAGGAACCGTAGGTGTTCATGACGATTTGGTTTTGACGAAAATCATCCGAACCGAGAGAAAAAGGCATGCGGTTTGGTTTGGTTCGTTGACTTTTAGGAAATTAAACCAAACCAAACCAATGCGGTTGGTTTTGGTTGGTCTTTTTTACAAATAATTTGTTGAGTCATACATTCACATATATATGACAACATAATTTGTATTTGGTCATTCATACTTGATACACTACTAAATAATAACCAAAAAACTAATTATATTTGGACAATAACTTTTCATTTAATATGTAAAATTTAGATTAAACAAAAGTGAAATAATAAACATAAAATAATAGCATAAAACAATATAAAAAATATTATAATAAAACAAAAAAATAAGAGATGAGAAATTAGTGAAGATGAAAAAGAAAGAACATAAGAGGGGAGAGATTAGAGATAAAGATGTGCGATAAAATGCAATTGAATGAGAGAAAATTGCATAAAAATAAGAACGTGCAAAGGAAACAATAGTAAAGATTAGATAAGAAGAGACAAGATGTAAGTGGTGAAGATGAAGTGATAATGTTAGAGATATTTAAGAAGATTGAAATTGAAACTATAATCAGAAGATGAGTAAATTGTCTATAAGCATAAGACTAATGTATAATAGATTTAGGTTTGGGTTAGATGCGAGTTAAGTAAAATATAGGTTGTAACATAATGCGGTTTAGTTCGGTTTGGTTCGATTTGCAAAATACAAACCGCAAACCGAACCAAACCATGCGGTTTTGTTAAAAAATGACCCAAACGAATCCGAACTAAATGCGGTTTTTTGCGGTTTTCGGTTTGGTTTGGTTTGGTTTGCGGTTTTCTATTGGGTTGGTTTGGTTTTGAACACCCCTACTGCCAGGGGGCACCCCCAATTCCAACATTCCCCTGTTGGTACGCGCCCAGATGGTCAACTTCGACGTCAGATGCATACTCGTCGACCAAGGGAGTTCAACGGACATCACGTAAACACAATTTTTCAAAACCTTGCAACTTAACGAAACCCACTTAATTCCCTACCTCGGTTTAGACCTGCAAGGATTCAACGGTTTGACAGCCAAGCCATGGGGGTACGTCGAGTTGATCGTCACTTTTGGGTCCGGCGAGATGGGGAGGTCGATCAAAATGCAATTCCTGGTCATGGATAACCCCTATCTGTACTAGTGTATCTTTGGTCGGCCCACCCTTGTCGAGTTAATAGTCGTGCCCTCCACTGTGCATTTAAAGATGAAGTATTACACCGCCAACGGGAAGGTGGCGACACTGCATAGAGATATCCAAGTGGTCAGAAGATGTTTCGAGGCATCAACAAAGGGCCTGGACTCCATCAATCTCCTCCCCCTGACCAAGGACAAAGTCGGCCTTCCAGAAAGCTCTCATAAACCAGAGCCTCTCCCTCGAGTCAACACTATCGACCTTGATAGCCGTCTCGAGCCAGAGGATTTGACCGACAGAAGAAGGAAGGGAAAGGCCCAAATGGTCGAGGAAGAACAATCCAACGACGAGGCCTTAGGAGCTCCCTCGGGTCAGCACATGCGCCCAATCCCGGACGGAGAGTTCAAACTAGTTCCTTTGGGCAACGACCCTAGCAAAGGCGTAAAGATTGGAGCGGACCTTCCAGAGTTAGCTCGAGAACAACTTAAGGCATGTCTCAAGGATAACGCCGACCTTTTCGCTTGGAGCGCTGCTGAGATGCCCGGACTCGACCCTGAGGTCGCTTGCCATCACCTCGCTATTGATCTGACCCTTAAGGCAGTAGCACAGCGTAGGCGAAAGCAGTCCCCGGAGAAAATTGAGGCTGCTGAGCAGTCTGTTAGAGACCTCCTAGAGGCAAATTTTGTAACAGAAGCCTGATACACTACATGGCTCTCCAACCCTGTATTAGTTAAGAAAAGTAATGGAAAATGACGAATGTGCATTAATTATTCCGATCTTAAAAAGACATGTCCTAAAGACGCCTACCCCCTGCCCAGCATTGACAAACTCACTGACAATTCCGCTGGTTTTAAACTACTATCGTTTATGAACGCCTATTCAGGCTATAATCAAATCCCAATGGCTAAAACAGATAAAGTTTATACGACCTTCATGATCGAATCGGGAAATTATCATTACAACGTGATGCCCTTCGGTCTAAAGAACTTCGGTGCAACATACCAATGAATGATGAACAAAGTTTTTAAAGGAGAAATCAAGGACATGCTCGAGGTATACATGGACGATATGATCGTAAAATCCCAAGAAGAGGTTGATCATGCTCGACACCTCAGAAAAGTTTTTGATCGTGCCAGAAGTGTCAAAATGAGGTTCAACCCAGAGAAGTGCACCTTCGGGGTCAGATCGGGAAAGTTCCTCAGTTTCTACCTCACCGAGCGAGGAATCGAAGCCAACCCCGACAAATGTCGGGCGTTCTCGGAATTCCCCACCCCAAAGTCCAAAAAGTCAATCCAAATCCTCAACGGGATGTTGACTTCTCTAGCCCGGTTCGTTGCGAAATCAGGCCCAACACGCACTTCCCTTCTTCAAGCTTTTGAGAAAGGAGGCCGTGTTCGAATGGACCGAGGAATGCGAACAAGCCCTAAGCCACCTGAAGATGACGTTATCCCAACCTCCCGTATTATCACGACCAAGCAAGGAAGAAACGTTATACTTATATTTGGTCGTGACCACTGAGTCCGTTAGCACCACGCTCGTCCGAGAAACGCAAGAATGGCAAAAACCCGTCTACTTCACGAGCAAAGCCTTACAAGGCCCAGATCTAAGTTACCAACAAATCAAGAAAATTGTCCTCGCGCTGGTCAGCGCCGCAGAAGACTTCGACATTACTTTTTGGCCCATACCGTGGTGGTTCGAATAGATCAACCCATCAAGCAACTTCTAGGTCGTCCAGATATGGCCGGTAGGATGCTCAAATGGTCGCTAGAATTATCCGAATTCGACATCAGATACGAAAGCATGAAGGCTCTCAAAGCACAAGTCCTAGTGGACTTTGTGGCCAAAATGACTTTCCCGGCATCTCAGGATGGGAACAACCGATGAACCATATACGTCGATGGCACTTCGAGTTCTTCGGGGAGCAGGGTGGGGATAATTCTGGAAAACGAGGAAGGAATCATCATCGAGGTTTCCCTCGCGGTCTCCTTTCCTACATCGAACAATCAGGAGGAATACGAAGCTTTCCTCGCCGACCTTTGGCTTGCCGAGGACATGGGAGCAAGAGAGATCAAAACCCTCACAAATTCGCAGCTCGTGGCCTCTCAAGTTAGAGGAGAATATCAGGTAAAAAATGATCAGTTAGCCGGAATACTGGACCCTCATCCAGGACCATATGAAGAAGTTCACTTCGGTGGACATACAACACATTCCTCGGGAGCATAATGCCCGTGCTGGCGTTCTATCCAAACTCGCCAGCACTAGGACTAAGGGAGGAAACAAATCGGTGATCCAGGAAATACTCCCTCGACCGAGCATAGACAAAAGTCGCTCAGGCCACAATGTCTGCCATCGAAGAAAACATTTCTTGGATGACCCCCGTTTACAAATATCTGGTCGAAGAAACCATCCCCGACAACCCCAAGGAAACGGTCGTCGTCAGGCGAAGAGCATGCTCATACGTCGTAGTCGAAAACAAACTCTACATGAGAGGATTCTCTGTCCCCCTCCTCAAATGCGTCGAAGAGGCCAGAGTACCACACATACTCAAAGAGATACATGAAGGCATAACTTCCCAACACCTAGGAGGCAAATTACTCACTCGCAAGGATCTTCGAGTTGGATATTATTGGCCGAGCATGCAGAACTACGCCAACGAGCACGTCAAAAAATGTGATAAATGTCAAAGACACTGGCACATGCATCTAGCTCCGTCGCGCGAACTAAAGTCCCTATCTTCCCTGTGGCCATTCTCCTGGGGGGGACTCGATATCCTCGGACCATTCGTTCTAGGAGCCTACTAGAACAAATACCTAATAGTAGGTGTTGACTACTTCACCAAATTGATAGAGGCCGAAGCGTTGGCCAAAATCACCGCCCAAAACATCATGCGTTTCTACAAAAGGAACATTTTGGCCCGATTTGGCATCCCACAAGCCATCGTTACCGATAATGAGACACAATTCACGGACAAAAATTTCCAAGACTTCGTGATCCATATGGGAATCAGGTTGCCCTGGCCAAGCACCCTCGTATTAAATGGGCAGCCGAATCGGCCAACAGGTCATCTGTGACTAAGGAGAAGGTTTGACGAATCAAAAAAGAAATGGGTCGAGGAATTGCATAATATTCTCTGGGCCTATCGGACGACACCACACTCATCTATCGGGGAAACCCCTTTTCGGCTCGCATATGGCACCGAGGTTGTCATCCCAGTTGAGTTGACTGAACCTTCGCGAAGAGTCGAATCTCCCCTCGACGTGGAGATGAACGACCAATCCTTCAGAGAAGAGCTCGACTTGGTCGAGGAAATAAGAATGAGGGCTGCCCTTAGAGAAGCCTCACTCAAACAAAGAATATCCCTCCGATATGACGCAAGGGTCATTCCTCGGGAATTCAACGCCGGTTTAGTCCTGTTTAAACTCAAGAACCCCACCGAGGGAAGCTCGCAAAGAATGGAAGGCCCTTACCGAGTCTGTGCTAAGACGGGGACAGGGGCATACTACTTAGAAAACCTACAAGGGGAACACCTCACTCGATCATGGAACGCTGAAAAACTTAAGCAATACTATAGTTGAACGATCGACACGTTTCAGGGAATCACTTCCTTACACCCGAAGCTCGACACCACACGCTCGCCTCGATACCAGCGTTGCGTGGAAACATGATGCATTAAGGGTCACTAGGTCCGTCATAACGAACTAGGTCTCGCCGCCAAGGACTCAAACGAGCCCCGCCGCCTAAGTACCTCGCCCGGTAGAACACCCAGCTCGTGATGGGACGTTCACACCACTGATCTCAGGCTTTCAATCAAAACCTAAGTCCCGGACCAAGCCCAGCAAATAATTGGCCCACATTGGCTAGTATCCCTACAGTCAAAAAACCATGCACAAATAAATAAGCGTTCCTTCCAAAAATAACTGGCAAAATATACTTAAATAAAACAACAAACCCTTATAATAAAATACCACAAAAGACCGTAATTGTCCAGAGTTGAAATCACCCCAACACGTAAAATTAATTAAAAAGACCAACACAGTCAAAAACGTTATATAAATGGGCCTCGCCAAGGATCTCAGGGAGTTTCATCGACAACCATGTTGTCCATGAGGAAGCCTTTTATCTTGCCCCATCGACGTGGACCCCACCGTCTTTAATTCCACTTTGGTTCAAGACGCTAACTGCGGACACGACATTGTCGAAACTAGCCGTAGACACGACCACGTCATCATCATAAGCCTGGTGAATCCGACTTATGACCTCTTCCTGAGTCTTCATATTCGAAAACTCTGTCGGCTCACCTTCCCGGGCCGCCTCTTTTGCAAACGGTTAGCTCCTTGGCTTCACGACCATCTTTCAAGGCCGCTTGAACGACCGTTTCATAACGATCGACCATTGTCCGGCGCTCATCCGACCATCTCTTCTGATCCTCTTCTGCCTTTCTCTCGACCTCTTTAAGCTTGGTCCTCACCAAGTAACTCGGCTGTGGACTTGAGTCTGCCCAGAAAGCACCGCATCTCGAAGATCCTCATCAACGCACCAGCATCCTCAGCCAATGCAATCCTCTTAGAAGGGCGGTCCAAGCCCTCGAGTACGAGCTTCTACATGAGGAATGACCACACCGGAGGTTTCAAGTATCTCTTGTCATACCAAGAGGAGGAAGGACAAACTTTCACTCTCCTTTTTTGGTCGATCTATCTCACCTTTGTCCTCTTCATTTTGATGACACCTTGGGGAGACAATGTCCCTATTGGACTGTAAGATTATTTAGATCCGCGGCCGACTGCTCCTTGCTTTGTCTGGGAGGTGCCCTCCCTTTTTTCTCACTTGGCTATACGCCCATAGCCGATTCATCCTATTCAGAGCAAACAAACACAAACAAATTAGCATAAAAACCAAGCTTATAAAGCAAAATAATAGGAACAAAATAGCTACCCAAGTACTCTAGGATCCCTGAGGCAAGGAGTCGACGCTTATGAGACCAGTCGTAGATTTCTTCCCGTTTTCAAAAGCGATTTCCCTTTGCTCATACGATAACACATGGAAACCAAGAACGAACGAGGATAACCTCTCAAAATCGCCCAAGTCCTCAACACTTAGCTCACCCCGAGCCTATATAAGATTCCGGTCCGTCAAATGTTTCTTCGACCACCGTAACTTGAACTTTCGACAAGCAAATACCTCCTCGTCGCAGCACGGGTCTCATCTCTTCAGAGCCCCAGACGCCCGAAAACATTGCAAATCGCTGCTCAGACACGGACGACAAGCGTGAATCTATCCTTAAAAAGCGGATGATTCTTGAACGCCTAAGAGCATCCCATTTTGATGCTTCAACGATACTAGCCCCCATCGGACTTTGCCATCCACCTCGCAAGCTTCTCCTCAAGGCAAAATATAGAAGAACAATTCAAGAGTGGCCCCACTTCCAAGTATTCGCACACGATCTCGAATGCTCGGATGAATGCTATGGCATTTGGATGAAGTTGAGACGGGCCAATCAAGATGACAAGATGCCCACTGGAAATCAAGAAAGGCACCCTAAACCCACTTCAAAACCATACATCGAGATCGGTATGAAATGAGACTCGATCTCGAGCATATTCGACCATCTTCTAGTATATACATGGACCGCCTCACTGCCTCCTTAGGGTCCTGGGCGAGCGACGAGCTCACCTGAGAACACTCTGCTGATTACCCAGAATTGTACCACGCTCACCACGCCTCAGAGGCCTAGACCGGATCATCCTCATCAACCTCCATCGCGGGGGCCTCCTCGACCTCGTGCATGAGGTTGTCGCTACTTCTTTGGAAGTGGATCCGTAAGGGATTGATCCAAATTCACAACATCCTTGTGGATATTCTCGCCGCAAGTGGCACCGAAAAGAAGGAACAGGTGAGCTCGACGTCAACGTCAAAACCACCCTTCCACCACTTATCAAGTGAAAGAGATTTAATGAACAAGGATCATGTCCCCGACCAAAAGCCCTCCCTAAGATGAGGAACACTCATACCTAGGTCACCAAGTAGTTATAACTTCCCCAGTGGCACAAAACCACCGATAAGGAGTGGAACAACTGTTTACCATCAAAGAAATGCTACAAAACGACAACCTAACCATATATATCTCTACATGTATGAGTCAAACAATTGGAATTCTTACGAAGGAGTCAAAGAACGTACCATTTATAAGTAAAATAGATGAGAAATTTGAACAAGACGGATGATCTGATAAGTAGAGGATGATGTCGACCACTGTGAAAGTCGCCCTCGGATTAGTGAACAATCAAGCAAAGCAAGTAAGAGAAAATAATGCACTGGCGTGAGAATTGAAAAGTTATAAATGATGTTAACTTTCAGCTTTTATAAGCCCCTTGCGTACGCATGGGTCTGGGCCTAGGCAGAGACCTAAGAAATCCATAATTATACCCTAGTCCCTAGGTCTGCCAACCTTCACTTCACTCGCCGCAAGGCCACGGTAAGCGAAGCGCTACAAATTCTAACTTTTTGCTTCCTCGACATCCCCTCGCTTCCTCAAGTATAACAACTTCAAATCCTCTTCCGACCTCAAGTCATCACATTTACGAGCAAACTGATAACACGATTTTATATAACATATTTGATGTATTTTTCATAAGTAATGTTAATGTTTTTATTTAATTATTTCACTTTATTTCTGTATTACGTTGGTATTTTCTATGTTTCAGGTATTTGCATTAAAATAAAGATAAATTGAGCAAAGAAGTAAAATCGAGGAAAAATCGGATTAAAAAGCAAAGATATGAAGCAAAAGGTGTGATATAGTAAAAGGGAGGTAAGAAGAAGAACAAAAAACCCAAAGCAAGCAAGCCCAAAGCAAGCAAGCCTGCATCAAAGACGCACTTGCTGCACGTAGAGATGGTCGCCCGCTTTCCTTTTCCTGAGGCGCCCGCCTCCTTAGCAAGTGGGTCCACCACTTCCCACACCCGAGACGACGCCTCAAAGTCAAGGGCCACGGAGGCGCCCGCCTCCTGGGGCCTCCATTTTCGCAGTGAGACGCACGCCCCACGCTTGACCTATTCTCGAGGCCCCGCCCGACTCTCCAGTTATTTTTGCGCCATGCTCACCACTTGCTTATGCATAAAGTCGAGGAAAGGCGCTACCAAATGCATCTATAAATACATGTTCCAGCCTGTAATTAAGGGTCGGCATTTCACCGAACAACCGCTATTTCATATTTCGTAATTTTATTCCAAAGATTGTATTTTTTTAGTTTTCACTGATCTAACCTTACGTTAGATCAGTGCTTTTTATTCCTTGTCGTATTTATTTTTCCTTTCAATTCAAGAAGTCAAGAACAAGGGTTATTTCCAGCATTCTTAATTTCAGGTTTTATTTATTTATTTTATTTTATTTTATTTATTGTTGCCTGATATTATTTATTTAATTGTAGAAATGTTTAAATATATCGAATCGTATTATTTATGCATGTCTAAATTAATTAATATGTTTGGCTAAATTGTTTGATATTGGTATGTAAATTAATCGATCCAAAGGAATCTAAAATAAACTGGCATAATGTTACGTTGTTAAAAATATTCTTTCTGATTTAGATATCTAATTTAATTTATTAAAAGGTTTAGAAACCAACAGAGCGAAAGTTTGAGGTTAATAAACTGGCTAAGGTTAGAAACCAACAGAGCGATAGCTTGAGGTTTAGAATCGATAGAGGTACTAGGTATTGTTTTTAAAAACCATGACAAGATTTTAAAACCAATTAAACTTTATTTATTTTCAAAAGGGTTTTTATATTCATGGATAGCGAAGCATACGTTAGGATTTAATTACATGATTCTTATCAATAGAGCGACATTGAGATAGGATCTTTAGATAAGTATTGTTTGTCAAATAGGATTTTTATCAACATGAGTAACACGCTGGAAATTTAGATCCCCTTAGGTTAGACTTAATTACGCATCGATATCTATTTATTTATTTATTATATTTTCCTTAACCAAAATCCTAAAGAATTATTCGCTTTAGTCAGATACCGTAACATAGGATAACAATAGGTCGATTTATAGTCTCGTGTGTTCGATATCTTTAAAACTACGCGATAGGATCGTGCACTTAGCACCATTAATAGACGATAAAGTCGCGATCAAGTTTTTGGCGCCGTTGCCGGGGACTATTTAAGTCGATATTGTAACTCTGGTGTTACACCGTATAGACTAAGGCATTTTTATTTTATTTACCATGTATAACCCAAATTTTTCCTACGCCCATTATCAGTATTATGAGGAACCACAAGAACCCCATAGATCCAACCTTGGAATACTGATGGAAAACTTTAATGCTTCACAAACCTACTCCTACCCCAACTACCTTCAGAACTACCAATCTCCATACTATGAAGAACCACAAGAAACTTATAATTTCAACCAAACTTTTCCTCAACCAAATTCTTCCTATAATTATCACGCCCAATATTTTGAAGAACCACCAAAACCATACAAATCTGATCTCGAAATATTAATGGAGGATTTTAATGAATCATGTAGAATGATACAACGCTTCGGGGAAACACAAAAAGAGACTTTAACTTACTTTCAAGACTCTGAAGAATCGCAAGATTTTAATTTTGAAACATCAATAGAGGATTCCAGATGAGATGATAATTAACTCTAGGATGTAGTCTATGATTGAACACTTTATGTAGGCACAAACTATCCAAAATGAAGCACAAACTATCCAAATGAAGAAGTTAGAAAACAAAGTCTTCAAATTAATGAAACCCTTAGCCAACTAACCATTAAGGTAGACTCCCTCGCATCTCACAGCATGTTCTTAGAGACTCAAATCTCCCAACTCAAACAAAACCTTCTAGAACCTCAACTTGAGGAAGATGTGGATGTTGAAACAACCATTATGAAAATACTACTTGGAAATCTAGAAAGTGATGACGAGTTTGAGAAGAGTGATATTGTGGCCGAGGAAAATTCTGACGAGAAAATAATGGAGATTGAGAAAAATAAACCAACAATGTTCGAAGAGGAGGTTGTAAAAGAGGTAGAAAAAGAAGCATCTATTGTTATCCCGAATCACTACATCCCACTGATTCCCTTCCCGAAAATTTTTATGGAAACTCCGGTAGACTCCCAATCTAAAACGTGTGTTGCGGTATTGAAAAATATTCATACTAATTCACCATTATTTGAAGTCTTGCCTAAAAAGCGAAAATTAGAGGACCATAAAATTAGGGATATAATTACTTTTAAAAGGGTGAGGTTAACTTATGAGGCGATGGATGAGATCACTAAGCTCGAAATTGAAAAAACTTATAAATCCAGGACCACTACCAAAATTTCGAAAGAATAACCCGCTCTACAGACGTAAGAAAAGAAAAGGTGAGGGATATGTGAGATGGCTTGATAAGTGGCGATGGAAAATCAACGAGTAGTCATTCAAATTTTAAATTTTCTTTTTCGTGTTTTCCATTTTTCTATTTTATGTTAAATTTTAAATTTTTAGTCGGTTATCTATTGCACCCTTTCTTCTGATGCGCTTGAACTATTTTCCCGTAATACCGATAATTAAACTCAATAAAAATTTCACGTTAATATTTATAATTATAATTGAGTATTATTCTAATTATCGCATTTTCCTATTAATATACCAAATCAATATTTCCCAATATTTATTATATTAATTAAAAAGCATTATATACTAGTATTATATATATTAAAAATTAAAATTCTAGAATTATTTATATATATATATATATATATATATATATAATATGTATGCATGTGGTCTACAAAAATTGTTTCTTATTTGCCTATGTCACATGTATTACTAAAAAAGCATGCAAATTAAGATTCCCTGCTCGAGTGACCACCCTTCCCCTTTCTGATTTCTCCTGATTTTATCGCATTGAGGACAATGCTTATTTTAAGTTTGGGGGAGTCAGAACATTTCTTTGTTCATTTTTATTTTCTTTGCTCTATTTAGTATTTCTTTTTGTTTCTTTTTCTATGTATTGCAAAATTTCAATTCAATAAAATACATGCTTATGAAATTTTAATCTTTTATGTTTAATTCTCGTGTTTATTTGAATTCCTCCTTTTTCTTGAGCCATAACGAAAATTTTAAAACGTTATATTAACATATTCAACTAGTATTAAGGTTGCTTAAATTAAATAAGAATTCGAGTAAAAACTTAGCAAAATTGTTATCGTCCTAACACTTTAAAACCCCCAATGTGTTAGATTGATTTAAGTACTTATTATACCAACACCTTAAGACTTAGTTTTAAAGTAATCCCGAGTAGTTTATTAAGCAGTCGGCACCGCCTTAAACGACAAACTACGTGGAGAATCGATGAATATAAGTGATTGATCAAGAGTTTTTAAAGAGAAAATTTTTATTAGAAGATGCACTTATTAAGTTAGATGGTCCTTACCGATCATTTAATTCAACGGCGTAACTATAAAATATTTATGCAAACATCCATTATGAATTGGTTCAAGGTCCCTGTCGAACTTGGTAGGATGGATGACGATCCGATCCCCGCAATTTGTAATTGGGTAAAAGGAGTACCAAATATAATTACTGTGACTCCTAGCTGGATTATAAAGATCAAAGTCACTAACCTTACTTCCACTATGTATGCAGAAGGTAATGGGCTTAATGTGATTGCGTAATGAAAACGGGTGAAACAAAAGTATTAGGTCGAGCTATAATTCATGACTTAAATTGGTCTGCATAAATGGGGTTGTCTAGTGTTATTACGGTAATTTTGGTGTCAAAGTCTAAACTCGAGTTATCCAACAAAGAAGTGAATTGCAACCTAGTACGAATTGAATTGTGTTATATATTTGCGTTTGACATATGCTCAGGTGATTTTTCATTTTTACTTTTTTGCTTGAGGACAAGCAAAGGTTTAAGTATAGGGGAGTTTGATAACACGATTTTATATAACATATTTGATGTATTTTTCATAAGTAATGTTAATGTTTTTATTTAATTATTTCACTTTATTTCTCACACGCTGGTATTTTCTATGTTTCAGGTATTTGCATTAAAATAAAGATAAATTGAGCAAAGAAGTAAAATCGAGGAAAAATCGGATTAAAAAGCAAAGATATGAAGCAAAAGGTGTGATATAGTAAAAGGGAGGTGTTAAGAAGAAGAAAACAATTAAAGCAGCCCAAAGCAAGCAAGCCCAAAGCAAGCAAGCCTGCATCAAAGACGCACTTGCCACACGGGTCGAGACTGCCTTCCTTTCCTGAGGCGCCCGCCTCAGTGGGGTCCACCACTTCCCACACCGAGACGACGCCTCAAAGTCAAGGGCCACGGGAGGCGCCCGCCTCGCAAGTGGGCCTCCATTTTCGCAGCTTGAGACGCACGCCCCCACGCTTGACCTATTCTCGAGGCCCCGCCCGACTCTCCAGTTATTTTTGCGCCACGCTCACCACTTGCATGTATAAAGTCGAGGAAAGGCGCTAAAATGCATCTATAAATACATGTTCCAGCTGTAATTATGGTCAGATTTCACCGAACAACTGCTATTTCATATTTCGTAATTTTATTCCAGTATTGTATTTTTTCTAGTTTTCACTGATCTAACCTTACGTTAGATCAGTGCTTTTTATTCCTTGTCGTATTTATTTTTCCTTTCAATTCAAGAAGTCAAGAACAAGGGTTATTTCCAGCATTCTTAATTTCAGGTTTTATTTATTTATTTTATTTTATTTTATTTATTGTTGCCTGATATTATTTATTTAATTGTAGAAATGTTTAAATATATCGAATCGTATTATTTATGCATGTCTAAATTAATTAATATGTTTGGCTAAATTGTTTGGATATTGGTATGTAAATTAATCGATCCAAAGGAATCTAAAATAAACTGGCATAATGTTACGTTGTTAAAAATATTCTTTCTGATTTAGATATCTAATTTAATTTATTAAAAGGTTTAGAAACCAACAGAGCGAAAGTTTGAGGTTAATAAACTGGGCTAAGGTTAGAAACCAACAGAGCGACAGTTTGAGGTTTAGAATCAGATAGTAGGTACTAGGTATTGTTTTTAAAAACCGCGACAGCATTTTAAAACCAATTAAACTTTATTTATTTTCAAAAAGGGTTTTTATATTCGGCGGGATAGCGGAAGCATACGTTAGGATTTAATTACATGATTCTTATCAATAGAGCGACAGTTTGAGATAGGATCTTTAGATAAGTATTGTTTGTCAAATAGGATTTTTATCAACATGAGTAACACGCCTGGAAATTTAGATCCCCTTAGGTTAGACGAATTACGCATCGATATCTATTTATTTATTTATTATATTTTCCTTAACCAAAAATCCTAAAGAATTATTCGCTTTAGTCAGATACCGTAACATAGATAACAATAGGTCGATTTATAGTCTCTGGGTTCGATATCTTTAAAACTACGCGATAGATCACTTGCAATCAACATTAATAGACGATAAAGTCGCGATCACAAACGCAATGACCTAGTAGGGCTATCGTTTAGGTAGCTGAAACATTCGGCGGGTCCGCCCTTAAAGCATCGACCGATTCGATTCGCGACATCGTCATATTGCTCCCCGTGAGCGTTTCTTCCATGACATGTTCGACATGTGTCGAGCCAGACGACACTAACAACTATCTCCCCGAACGCCCATCAGGCGCTAAGTGCCCGACATAACGGCTAACAACGGTCGTATCTGCCCTGTTTTGACCTAGTCAGCCCGGATGACTATATTTGTGGATCCGTATATTTCGGCCCAAATGTAGTAACCAATGAGAATCCTCCTATGTTATTATATAAACCCTCATGTCTTTGGGGGCAAGGTATCACTTTCTTACACTCTAAAAACTCAAACATTTCTTACCTTCTCATTCGATCACTTGCTTACTTTAGCATTAGAGTGCATTGTAGGTACACCACCCCCCTTTTCTCACCAACTTATTTGGAAGATCATTAACAGTTTGTTTATCTATAATTCTGATCAACAGTCCAGATGTGTGTGTTTTGTTTTAGAATTGATGAAGATATTGCTCATGTTATGCTATATTTTCCAGTATTGAGGTTTGTTTGGAAGAGTATTTAATTATGGATTCATGCAGATTTGTTGGTGCATGTGGACTATTGCAATTATTTCAATGGAGATGTTGAGAAAATTCTTTTCAATACTAAGATGTTCTCTTGGAAGTGATTTTCTATAGATTTAAAGGGGAAGGTTTTACAACTTCTATAAATAGTGCCATGATCCCAATGAATTCTTTAAAACTATTGTAACTGTTATTAATGTTTTGCCCTTCAGTTGGAATACTCCTAAGCATCAATATCCATGATACTCATTTTGGTGTCTTAAATGGGCCCCATTTAATTTTAAGCCACTTTAGTATTTGTAAATATCCATACCACTTATACAAAAGTTTAAATTGAGTCCCACCAACTCTATTATATAAGATTCAATCTTTGTAAAATATAAAGAAAAAACTTAAGACACGGTAGTATTATTTGACCATGGTGGCTTTCTTATATTATGCTTTTGGATGCAATTATCCATACCATTCAGACAAGAGTGGTACATGTAGGCAAATACTACCCCCAATATTTATGCTCTAATATTCCCTCTTAAATGCAATTGTTGTTTATAATAAAAGAAACATAATCAAATGATCTATTTGAATGATACACGTATGATACATTTGATCCCTCGTTCTAGAAGCATCCTTCTCCTTATTGTACTATTAAATAAATAGTTGTTGACCAAATCAAATTCAAACATAATTACATTCTACCATTAATACCATTAAATAATATTATTCATAATAGAAAATTTTATTAAACATAGTAATAATTAAATAATACGAAATAAAGTATAAAGTATTCTAATTTTGAAAATTATTTATTTATTTATTTATTTTTAAATGAAATGAATTATTTATAAACTTATATGCTAAACACATATACATTAGTTAGTTGGTTAGAAATTATAACTATGGGGGTAGTTCTTATCTTTTTATAAATTTTGTTATTGTTAATTTTTTTAAATATCTACCAAAATTTTGTTATTTTTTTGTTTGATATAAGTTAAAAAGATATGCGGGTTTAAGATGCTTAGAAACGAAAAAAAATTACAATAATTTAATGTAAAAGAAAATAAACTTATAATATTTTTATAAAAGAGAAAAATTGAAGTATTAAAACAATTATTTTTAAAATGAATAAATTAAAATTTATTTTATAAATTGTCACACATGTTCAAGACAGCTTATAAATGTAAAAGTCAATATATTTGATCAAACTAAGCTATGATATACCGCCTTTTGTGCTTATTATACAACATTATTTCATTAGAGAAAACATGTCGTTAAAAACGCTGAAGTGAAAAGTAGTACTGAATTTTTTTGTAAAAGATTGATCAATGAAACAAAGTTTTAAATTAATAAATATTTTTGTATAGTTAGACTGATTTATTTTTTAAAACTAACATTTGACGGGAGCTGTCATACATAGGTTAGAAAAATGCACTAATATTTAAAATATTCTTAATAAATTTTTAAAATTAATTCATTTGAATTCAACTCAGATTTGTTAAGTGATTAAGATTCACAGGTAGATGTGAACGTATCTATGAGCGGTAGATTGTTCATTTTAATGTCCATCTTTTATTTTTTTGTAGTTGTTTTATATAATTGAAGTTAGTCGACATTCGATTTTATGATTTATAGTTGGTACGGATCAATACTTAAAAGTTGATGCATATTATTATCATATATTTATAACTATGTGAATATTAGCCACTTGAAAAATAAATTTCAACTTTATAAATAATAGTTTGATAAACGCACTACAAAAAAGAAGCTCATTTGTCACGTGAAAATAACGTGGCAAACATCAAAAACACGTCACAAAAAAAAACCCAGCGACGTGGTGAGTTATGTCGCTGGGGAACAAGTGGCAACCTTGTAGCGACGTGTTTCCCATGTCACAAAGTTGTGACGTGGTACTCACGTCGCAAAGGCTTTGCATAGGGAAAGACAAGTAGCAGCTTTATTAGCGACGTGGTTTGCATGTCACAAACAAATTTGTGACATGATTCTCACGTCGCTACAGGTGACGTTTTGGTTTTTTAAAAAATTATTTAGTAATTATTTTTTTATATTAATTAATTTATATAATAAAATTTAAATAATAAAAATTTTATAATAAAAATTATATAATAAAAATTATATAATAAAATTTATATAATAAAATTTATATAATAAAATTTAAATAATAAAATTTATATAATAAAATTTATATAATAAAATTTATATAATAAAATGTATATAATAAAATTTATATATTAAAATTATTATAATAATAATATTTTATTATATATTCGAATAATAACATTTTATAAAATAAACTCATATAATAAAATGTTATATAATTTAATAATTTAAAATGATAAAATAAATATGTTACAAAATGCAAATTTAAAACAAAATAAATAAAATGTTTTCACGGGCATCTTCACCCGATAATTATCAAGATCAAAATCATCAATTCCGCTATTATTCTGTGTATCGTGAACATTTTGATTTCCACCACTGCATAATCCTTCTCATCCGCTCCTCCATATCGATTGCCTCTTCCGCATGATCTCCTACTATCGCTTCCCGCTTGCCTCATTGTAGTCATTTGGGCCTCCATTTCGGCCTCAATTCACTTGCCACCAATTATCTTATCGTTTCAAGTTGATCATGTGTTAGATCTTTGACGTGACCTCTCCTCTCCATCTCTAAGTCAAACAGACACGATCACCAACTCTCAACCCGACGGCCAAATTTCCACCAAAAGCAACCATTAGGCCCTTTTCCATTAACTACTTCATTCCAAATATAGAAATCAACATCACCATTAAGCGGCTTCCTCCTGGCCTATATTGAGGATTGTGTTCCGTAAAAAGTGCAAGCAATGTCCGATGATCATCCTACACATACATTAAATAATAAATTAAAATTATATATATATATATATATATATATATATATATAAATTATACTAAATTAATACATGTATATATTAAATTATACTAAATTCAAATATATTAAAAGTTGTCACGTGATTTTCACAAATAAACTTATGAATTGCCACGTGATTTTCGTGACAATTTATCGCCACATGAAAATCATTCACGTGGCAATTTATCGCTGTTGATGATAATCACGCCACAATTTATAGGTTGCCGTGAAAATAACGCCACAAATTTTGTTATTAACTTAAAAAAATAAATTAAATAACTTACAAAAGCTCTTTGTGTGCGCCGTCGATAAAACCTCCGATTTCTTTGTCCGAGTCCTCGAATCAACTCAATGATCAATGGTGGTCTCCCAACTCCTTAGTCTAAACAATAAAATTAAAAATAATTAGTAAAAAATATTATGAATAAAAATATAACTTAAAAAATTAGTAATTTTACCATCCACGGACATGTCCGCAAGATTAATACTTCCAACAGTATTGACACATCCCCCCCTTTTCGAATGCCCCCATCTTCTTAAAAGTTTCGGATTTAGCCTTGAATTCTGGCGAACCCCAATATGTAAGAAGTTCGCCAAAAACCTCTACGCCTATCCAGTTAGGACGGATACCATGAAGCTCATAATTCTCCCTAACCCACCGCATTATATCAGAAAATCTTCTAGAAGTTCTGCTATAATAGATTTTTTCCATAATTTTCTCATTCAACGGATCCCACACACATTTTTCCTGCAATGTTGTATGACATTAAAATAAAAAGTTAAGTAATTATCATTAAAATGTGACTTAAATAACAATACTAAAAAAATATATTAAATTTACAACTTAAATAAATAACAATACCTTAAAATTTTTAAACCATTCTTCTTTATTTGTAACCTCGCCAAAGTTCCTCCAAAATGATTTATACATGTGCTGGATTATATAGTTAATAACCTTAAAGAATCGACTCAAGAAAACTAAACAACAAGATTTTGAATAAACAATATTAATTATAAATTTATACAAAAAATTAAAATGAATGTGTACTTAAATAAAAGTTTATATAAGAAACTTACTTGCTTCCTTCGCCAAATCCAAAACCTCCTCACAATGACATGAATCTCACTGATCATCTCTCCACGAAGATCACCCATCTATATCATCACTACCACATCTGATCACCGCCACGCGGTGTACATGTGTAGACGGGTGCCGGATCCAAGATGTATGGGATGGGGTGCGTGATCCTCCATCCGCTAGGACGGGGCGCAGGATCCTCTAGCCTGTGGGACGTGGACCGGGGATCATCCACTGTGGTCGGACGTGGACCGTTGGATCCTCCAAGATGTGGAATGTGGCCGACCCTCCCGTCACGGAAGGATGAAGACATCTGTGGGATATGAAAATCGTGTCCCCTCCTGGAATGATGAAGGCACGCCAGTCTGTAGAAATGGAAAACTGGGTCCTCCTGCCCGCTGGAAGGATGAGGGGTCACCAGTCTACTGGAAAGATGAAGGCATCTGGGTCGATGTGAAAGGTAAACTAGATCCTCCCGTATGCTGGAAGGATGATGGCATCTGAGTCGGTGGGAAAGGAAAACTAGATCCTCCCGCATGCTGGAAGGATGATGGCATCTGAGTCGGTGGGAAAAGGAAACCGGGGCCTCCAGGTGGCACAAAAGATGCAGGTACCCCAGACGAGAATGTATGGGAGGAGAGTAATGGGACAAAACCATGAGTACTGGCCAGGGACATATGATCAACCTGACTCTGAGGGGGGGGGGGGGCACATGGCTGAGTGAGGAGCCTCACATGTTACTACCCTCGAACGCTGAGACTTCTTACCGCTATCCTTATTCTCAGGTGGCATTTTACCTATTTATATATATTTTCATAAACAAAGATAATAAAGTCATTAACATCAATAGATATTCATTAACACATTCAATATATACATGTTCAATAGATATTCATTAATATTACATTAAGTGATTAATTAATCTAAATCTTCATGCTCGTCATCCATATCATTTTCATTATCTGATGTAATATTGTCCTCGGATTCAAACTCTTCATCATTATCTTCATCCACATTATTATCAACCAACAATATAGACGCATCAACTTGATGTCCCTCAACAGTTGTATCAGACAAACTTGTAATGTCTTCAGCTGCAACCACATCATTAATTTGTTCAACGTCATCAACTTGGTAGGCAAGATCTTCCACTAGATCTCCGCTCAATATGACCTAGCGGTTTTGTTTTTATTACAACACACCATCCTTTTTACGACATAAATGAAGGATAAGGAACATAATAAACTTGCCTAACAATATGTGACATTATGAAAGGGTCATATTCTTTGTATCTCCGGTTCATTTGAATCTCAACAGAACCATATGACTTGTCTATCTTTGTGCCTCTAGTTGGATCATACCATTCATAATAAAATAAGACAACTTTATTTTCCGAGTCCAAGTAACTGTATCCCAACTCGTAGATATATTTAACAAATCCATAGAAGTCGTCTTCACCGCCATCTATAACTCCTTTTGCAAATACACCACTATTTATGGGTTTTTCCTTCGGTCCATGCCTCAGGAAATTTATATCCGCTCACGGTATGTGCCAATCATTTGCGCTTTGATAGGCCTTCGCCAAGTTTCTCAAATGGAGTATTTCGAGAGTTAGAACGCTAGACAATGTTTGCTTGAACCATGAGGGAAATTGAGCATGAATGACACCTGATGTTGACTGTACACCGGTACTATGAAAATAGGCATTGTTAAATTCCCTACAAAACACACATCATAAGTTTAATAAGTTTGGTATACACACATTGTCAACAGAGTTAAAAAGTTTTGGTAAAATTACTCAAGATATGGTTTAACTTCATCGCAGTTGATCAAGAGATGGACATGTGCAGATTGTATTTCTTTTTGGGTCAACCAATGCACACCGTTCTTTCTAGAAGGTCGACCTGGAATCCCAAAGACTGATAAGGTGAATTGACTCCTTTGATTGACATTTATAGGATTCCGTATGATTCTAGGAGTTAACATCAAGTGATTGAAATAGTGACTGCAAAAATGTGATGTTTCCCAATGCAAGTAATGTGCACATATAGATCCTTCTACTCTAGCTTTATTTTTCACCGATCTCTTTGAATCACCCATGAACCTTTCAAACGGATACATCCACCTATATTGAACAGGTCCACCAAGATAAGCTTCATATGTAAGATGCACAGGTAAATGTTCCATGGAGTCAAAGAAACCAGGCGGAAATACTTGTTCCAACTTACAAAGAATGAGTGCAATGTTTTGGTCCAACTTAATGATGTCTTCCACTTTTAAAGTCGACGCACAAATATCTCTAAAAATTGACTAATTTCGTTAGTGGATCAAGAACATGTTTGGGTAACGATCCAAATGCAATTGGTAGCAATTGTTCCATAAAATGTGATAATCATGACTTTTCATACCATGTAATTTTCTAGTGTTAGGTCAAGACACCTTGTAAATTTGATGAATACCCATCGGCATTCTCAATTATTTTAACCATCGACAAACCGCTTTAGCTTTGGGAAGTCGATGAAACAAGCCTTGGTTTTAATAATTTTCCATTCGGTTGAGGCTTCAACTCCAATTCTCTTCTACACCAAATTCCCATGTCTTGTCTCGCCTTCTCATTATCTTTTGTTTTTCCTGTCACATCCATCATCGTGTTAAATACATTATCAAAAATTCTTCTCAATATGCATAACATCAAGATTATGGCACAACAAATTATCTTTCTAATACTAAGATCCCAAAATATACTTTTTGTCCAATTGTGGTGACGCCGTATCCTTCAATTCGCATGCTTCACAAGATCTTTAAATTTTGGTAGTTCACAAACTTGGTTCCATATAACCCTCGTGGCAATCGAAATGAGGCAAATCTTTCTCTCGTATATATTTTTAAAATTTGTCTTGTTTCTTCTATATGGATGATTTGCTGGTAGGAATCGCGTGATGTCAAACCACGAGCTTTTCCCACCTTTATCCAACGTAAATGCTTTGGTGTATCCCATGCAATGCGGACAACCCATTTTTCCATGCGTTCTAACTAGACAACATGCCATATGTCGGAAAGTCATTAACCCACATTAAGGCACACAATGTAAAGTTATGTTTATGGGATATATCATAAGTCCATTCTCCAATCCACATCCTCTTCAAATCATCAATTAAAGGTTGTAAGTACACATCAATTCGGCTTTTGATCGTGGGTCGAATAATGCACGCCAAAACATGTATGGTTTTGTCATGCACATCTCGTGAGGGAGGTTGTGGGGTTACAATAATCGCCAACAAGAATACGCACTTCCGACGCTGCACGTATGGGCAAAACCATCGAGCATAATCCAAGCCCGACATTTCTAGGTTCTGCAGAAAACTGAGGCGTCCGATTAAAGTGCTTCCATGCCTCACCATCGATGGATGTCGATAGTGCCGTAACTTGTTTGGTTTGTATGATGCCATGTCATTTGACTTGCACTGCATCAAGCAAACATTCTTTTAACCTTGGTATTATAGGAAGATAAAACATGGATTTTATCGCTACACGCTTTTGCAAAACGGCTCATCGCGAACTTGATATCTTGGACTATTACAAAACTTACACCCTCTAACGATCCATCTTGAGTACCAAACTCATTGTCATAAAACAACATGCAACCGTTAATGCAACATTCAATCTTTCTTACTTTTAAACCCAACTTCGACACCCACTTCTTTGCATCATAATAACTTGTAGGCAAGTTGTCTTTCGTAGCGGAGTCCAACATCATTTTGCAAAATGTTCCACATTGATCGGAAACATTCCAATTTGACTTGGCCAATAATCTCACACCGTTGATAGCTTTGAGTCCGACGGCCCTCAAACAACGGCGTATTCATCTCATTCAACAATTGATAAAATCTTTGCGCTTCCTTCTTCGAACTCTTCCCCGTCAAAATCTCCGTGTTCATCATATGTCACGTTCACACCAAAAGCATCCTCAACCATCTCACCGATCAAATTAAAGTTCTCCTCATACTCCATAATCGGTCGACTACTTGAAGCATGCGTGTTGCTAGTTTCTGGTACATTACCCGGTATTTCTTCACCATTATACGTCCAAACCCAATAATTTTCAATGAATCCCCTTCTATGCAGATGACGTGTTACTTCCTCTGGGTCACTAATTATTGGTCTACATTCACATTTAAGACAGGGATACCTAACCCCTCCTTCGCTTCAACAACATTCCTGAGCAAACGCCCACTTAATAAACCCATCAACTCCTACTATAAAATTGGGTTTAAGTCCACTTCTTCCTGGATATGTTCTATCGTACATCCAACTACGATAATACCGATAATATTCCATACTGCACATTTATACAATCATTGTCTTTTTCATTAGAAATATTAACTCACATGTTAATAATATTCTTAAACGTATACTAACATATATACATATATACTTTAAATTTATGTTTTAACATATATACATCTATAAATTTTATTTTTTATATATATATACTAACATATAAATATATATTCTAATGTAAAATATATAATTTTTTATTATATAACAATAATATAAAAAACAATAATATATATATATATATATATATATATATATATATATACTTTTACTATATATAAAACAATAATATTAAAAAACAATTATATAATATATATACTTTTTATTATATATATAACAATGTTTTTTTATATATATATACTAACATATAAATAAAATTTAATGTAAAATATATAATTTTCTTATTATATAGAAATAATATCAAAAACAATAATATAACATATATACCTTTTATTATATATATAATAATTAAATTAAAACAATAATATAATATATACTTTTTAATTATGTTTTTTATTAATTTTATTTTCATATATAATTTTTTTCTCATATTTTTAACATATAAGTAAAAACTAAAACTACTATAATAAATAAAATATAAATTTTTGTTTTTAAATTTGTTTTTAAATTTATGTTTTAACATATATACATCTATAAAAAAGATTTTTAATTTTCTGTTTTTAAAACATCTTATTTTACTATATATTAAAATTATCGTTTTATATATATATATATATATATATATATATATATATATATATATATATATATATATATATATATATATATATATATATATATATATATATATATATATATATATATATATATATATATATATATATATATATATATATATATATATATATATATATATATATATATATATATATATATATATATATATATATATATATATTCTAATGTAAAATATAAATTTTTTATTATATAATATTAAAAACAATAATATAACATATATACTTTTTATTATATATATAACAATAATATAATATATATTTTTAATTATGTTTTTATAAATTCTTATTTTAATATATATAAAAATTTCATTTTCTATTTTTAAATTTGTTTTAAATTTGATTTTAAATTTATATTTTAACGTGTGTATATATATATATATATATATATATATATATATATATATATATATATATATATAAAAAGATTTTTAATTTTGTGTTTTTTAAAAATTTTTATTTTACTATATATTACAAGTTTCGTATTTTTTTTATATATACTAACATATAAAAAATTTAAAATTTAAATTGTTTTTAAATACTAACCTATAATATTAATCTAACACTAAAATTTTTTTAAAAATTGTTTTTCTAAATAAAATAAAAAGAATACAATATAAATAAATATAATACATATAAAATACAAATAAATTGCATAAATACCTCTCGTATATCCTTCACTTAATCTTGTTTTTCTTGTAACTTCCTTGATGTTGCTCTCCAAGATTCTACCACTTAAACAAAACAAATTTCATTAAATTTTTTATCACCACAATAAATACACAGAATATATAAAATTAAAATTACACAATATATGATTACCTTATATGATATTGTAATCTAAATCAAGGAGTCTTTGAAGAAAATATGGAGAAGGAACAAAATTTGGGGAAGAAAATTTAGTTTGAGTTTGCACGCAGAAGAAGAAACAACAAGCAAGGAAGAAGGAAGCAAGGAAGAAGAAGAAACAACACAGAAGCGCAAATGGGCACTGGAGTGATGCGTTATAATTTGGTCTATTTATATGCCAAGTAGCGACGTGAGCATCACGTCGCAACCTTGCCACGTGATAGCCACGTCGCTACACTACCAACGAAAAAATATTTAATTGCTAAGTCTGTCACCCTGTATAATCAATCAAGTCAAAAGCAGAGTTATTTTCCCACTAAAACGTTGCGACCTGGGTATCACGTCACAACCAAAAATTCAAATCTCCCTCCAACAGAGCGTTACAATTTTTATTTTATTTCTTTTTTTCTTTTAGGTAGCGACGTGTGTATCACGTCGCAGATGTTTTTTTTATAAAAAATAACTCTGACTTCCTTGTTTATAGCATTGGCTTGATTTTTTTATTATTAAAATTATTTGTGACGTGATTATCACATCGCAACTAGTTTTTTTTATCCCACATGATAGCCACATCGCTACATTATGTCGCTGGGACCACATTCCTTGTAGTGACGTGTCATGTAAATCCACACAAAACAGACCAATGCGATAACACCGATTTCTTACTAGCTAAACTATTAAATAAATAATTGTTGACCAAATCAAATTCAAACATAATTACATTCTACCATTAATACCACTAAGTAATATTATTCATAATAGAAAATTTTACAAAAACATAGTAATAATTAAATAATATGAAATAAAGTATAAAGTATTCTAATTTAGAAAATTATTTATTTATTTTTAAAATAAATAAATAATTTATATATGCTAAATACATATACATTAGTTAGTTGGTTAGAAATTATAATTATGGGGTAATTCTTTTCTTTTTATAAATTTTGTTATTTAGTTTCTTAACATCCACCAAAATATTTATTTAGCTTTTGTCATAAATAACACACACCTATCCCTTTGAAAATTGAAATATACACTCTTCATAATGGAGTTCTGGTTCATTGCCCTAGTTTCAATATGTGTTGGCTTTCTCATCAGAGCCACCGTCTCCGCCACAGGAGGAAACACGAAGCGCGTAAGCCTCCCTCCCGGCCCGCTTCACGTACCCATCCTATCAACCGTCTTATGGGTTAGAAAACCCGTATCCCAAATCCAATCCTTCCTCCGAACCACCCATGCAAAATATGGTCCAATCATCAGTCTCCGAGTAGGTTACCGACCGATCGTATTCATTTCCGACCGGTCAGTTGCCTACAATGCCCTAATCCAAAACTCATCCATCTTCTCTGACCGTCCTAAAGCACCTCCCAATATGAAACTTATCTCCAGCAACCAACACACCATCAACTCCGCTTCTTATGGAGCCACATGGCGCACTCTCCGTCGTAACCTCGCCGCCGAGATGCTTCACCCGTCTCGCGCTAAGTCTTTCTCTGAGATTCGCCGCTGGGTTCTACAAACACTCCTCAACCGCCTAAAATCATCTTCGGAGTCCGGTAACTCTATCAAAGTAGTTGATCATATTCAGTATGCAATGTTTTGCTTACTTGTTTTCATGTGTTATGGAGAAAGAGTTAATGATGAAAAAATCAATGACGTTGAACGTGTACATCGTGCACTTCTGTTGAGTCTCAATAAATTCAACGTTCTGAATCATTTTCCGAAAATCACTAGGGTTTTGTTCAGGAAACGATGGGAGGAGTTGTTGAAGTTGAAACAAGATCAAGATGATGTTCTACTTCCACTGATAAGAGAAAGAAAGCAAGCCAAGGAAAGTGGATTAATCAAAGACCGCGTTGTTTCATATGTGGATACTCTTCTGGAACTGGAGTTACCTGAGGAGAAACGTAAATTGAATGAAGATGAAATGGTTAGTCTTTGTTCAGAGTTTTTGAATGCAGGCACAGATACAACCTCAACAGCTTTGCAATGGATCATGGCGAATCTGGTGAAGTATCCACAAGTGCAAGACAAGATTATACAGGAGCTTAAAGCGGTGTTTGGCGATGAGAGAAACGAAGAGAATGCTGAAGTGAAAGAGGAGGACTTGCACAAACTGCCGTATCTAAAGAGTGTGATATTGGAAGGATTGAGACGTCATCCACCAGGACACTTTGTGTTACCTCATACAGTTAAAGAAGATGTTGTTTTGAATGGCTATTTGGTCCCTAAAGATGGGATAGTGAACTTCATGGTGGCGGATATAGGGCGGGATCCTCGTGTTTGGGAGGATCCAATGGAGTTTAAGCCGGAAAGGTTTATGAAGGATGAGACATTTGATATTACTGGGAGTAAAGAGATAAAGATGATGCCATTTGGAGTTGGGAGGAGAATTTGTCCCGGATATAATTTAGCTATGCTTCATTTGGAATACTATGTGGCTAACTTGGTTTGGAATTTTGATTGGAAGCTTCCAGAGGGAGGGGATGTTGATTTGTCGGAAAAGCATGAGTTTACTGTGGTGATGAAGAATCCATTGCAGGTTCATATTTCTCCTAGGGTCTAGATTATATGATGTGTATGAGGTCATATACCTTACTCTTGGAGTATAGGTATATGTAATAAAATGTTGCTTTAGTTGTTTGTTGAGGTCAAATGTTGTCAAACCATCCTAGATGCTTTACTTGACAGCAATATTAAGGTGGTATTTAGGATTATGGGTCAATAAGATTGTGAAATGTTTTGAAAATATTATTTACAGAAAATTGGAGAATTGGAGTGGTCTCATCCCTTATTCATTTTCATGTGCAATATAGAAATTAAACGTATATATTTATTGATTATTAACTTATGAATTTAATTTTAATAAATTGACTTAAAAAAAATTATATGTAATTTTAGAAATAGTTATGCTTATTGCTTAGATGAGATATTGTTAGGGCCAGTTTTGTTTTGACATTTTTAAAAATGATTGGTACAGTGTAACATAATTTTGTATAGAAAAAAAAAATTACAAAAGAGATTTTTTTATAAAAGTTTCGAATAAAATTTTGATTCAAATAATTATTCTTAAAATACAATTTTAAGTATTTCATCATTTAATTGATTTTTTTTATTTAAAAATCACTTTCAAATGAAGGGACTGATTTATTTGTATAAAAAATATTTGTTTCGTTGAAAAGTGTCAACAATGGTATAAGTATATATAGATAAATGAGTTTTCATTTAAAGTGAGCATCGTGGATAAACTCACACTTGAGGAGATGTTGAAAAAGAATTAATTACAAGTGTGAGTAGTGTGAGAAAGTCTCACAATGATTATAAATGTGGAGACTTAAACATTTATAAGTAGAATTTTTTTTGCAATTTGTCATGTAAAAAGCACTTTGCAAATGTAAACATCATCTTGTAACTAAACTATTGCGAAATAGACTAAACACCCCCCAAAATGTTAGTCGCAACAAATTGTCAGGTGAGTATGTGATATGTCGCTCAGAAAGGCGTATTGCTCTTAAAAGAAATGATCGAAACTTAAATGCTCTATCATATTGACCCTCTGAATTACCCCTCCTAACAAATAATGTCTTGTGTGACGTGGAACATGAAAGTTTTATTTACTTACCCAAGAGGATAATTGGGTCACATCTTAGAGCATCTTCAATGGAGCAATCCATTTTTGAATTTTTTGTGAGACCCATTAATCCTCATCATCTTGAAGCAATTCACTCCATTTTTCACTCCAATAGTGCAATTCTAAAGAACTCATACTGGGTCCCACAATTTTACTTTGTATATTAATATTTTATTCATACTAAATTTTATTTGATTTAAAATGATAATTTAAATTATTTAAATTTAAATTAATATAAAATAAATAAAATTAAAATTAAACATAAAATTTAAAATGATAATTAAAATTAATCTCAAATACATGACATATAATTAAAAACAATAAAAATAAATTACATAACAAAATTACTCAAATTTAATTTCCATCGCCTTCATGTCCAAAACGCTCCCAAATATGCTCGACTAGATCTCCTTGTTGACGATGAACTTGTTTTTCACGAAGAGTTGCTTTTCTTTGTAGTCTTGTTGCAAGATTTGGATGAGGACCGTTAAATGTTTCACCGTTGAGTTGTTGTTACCTACATTATCGTAAGAGTAATCAAAATCACCTCCATATGTGTGTCGTTCGTCTTCGACAATCATGTTGTGCAATATGATGCAAGCATATATGGTATGCTTGAGGGTTTCCATGTGCCAAGCACGTGCTGGACCACATATTATTGCAAAATGAGATTGAAACATTCCAAATGCCCGTTTCACACCCTTTATAGTTGATTCTTGGTGTTGTGCAAATAGTTTTCTTTCTCTCTCATGCATCGAAATATTATTGACAAATATAGCCCACTCAGGAATATACCACCCGCTAAATAATACCCCATATTATAAGGAGTTTAATTGATTGTATATTGCACATTAGCAACACGTCCTTCCAAAATATCGTTAAACACATTGGATTGGTTTAACATATTAATGTCATTGTTTGAACCTGCAATACCAAAAAATGCATGTCAAATCCACAAGTCTTGTGATGCCACTACTTCAAGCATGATCATGGGTTTACCATGATCACCTTGACAAAACTATCATTTCCCTGCAACAGGACAATTCTTCCATTTCCAATGCATACAATCAATGGAACCTAGCATGCCTGTAAACCCACGTGACTCCCCCATTTGTAAAAAATGTTCAACATCATTGTTATTACGCCTTCGTAAATACTCACCCCCAAATACCTCATTCACACCCCTTACGAATCTCTCTAAGCACTCAATTGCAGTGCTTTCACCAATTCGAACATATTCGTCTACAATGTCAGTTGAAGATCCATATGCTAACATACATATAGCAGAAGTGAACTTCTACAATGGTGAAAGACCCATTTTACCAGTTGCATTGACCCTCATTTGAAAATATTAATCATGATTTCCAAGGGTTTCTATAATTTGAAGAAATAAATGCCTATGCATTCTAAACCTTCTACGGAATTGGGCATCTGTGTATACTGGATTTTCTAAGAAGTAGTCATTGAATAATCGTATATGCCCTTCTTCGCGGTTCCGATTTATCACTGATCTTCTTTTTTTCCTTGATGAACTTACAGATTGACGTTCCTTCTCGAGCATTGACAATAATAGTTCTTCATCTGTGTTGTCCATAAGTTCTTCTTCAATCACCTCCAAAAAAGTCTGTTGAGGTTGTTTGAATTGTTTGAATCCATTGAAGTGAGAGAAGGGTGATAGAAAAATGATAAAAAAATGAGAAAAAGATGAGAGAAGGGTGATAGAAAAATGAGAGAATGATGGTAGGAAAATGATAGAAGAATGAGAGAGGGTGATAGAAAAATGAGAAAAGAATGAAAGTATATATAAAGCTAGTTTGAATAATATTTAATTTGAATAACGACTAGTTTGAATAATATTTAATTTTTTGAATATCGGCTAGTTTGAATAATATTTAATTTGAATAACGACTAGTTTGAATAATATTTGAAATATAATAAATACAAGAACATTGCAGCTTATTACAATAGTTGTTGATACATAACAAGTACTACATAATATTTAAATATAATAAATACTAGAACATTGCACATTAATACCATCCATATTTTTCTTTTAGGTTATTACAACGTTTTTCATGAAACCCATGTTGACTATCATTCATCTTAGAAGTGTCAGACATTATGAATTGCATTGCTTCAAACTCTATCTTTTCCTTGACTAATTTGTTTTCTTCCTCCTTAAGTCATGCTTCAGACTCCATCTTTTCCTTGACTAATTTGTTTTCTTCCTCCTTAAGTCGTGCTAGATTTTCCATTAAATCCATTCTTTTATTCATTATATCATAAATAACACTAGAAGGAGGTCCAGTTGCATTTGTATTTTCCTTCGCCTTACCTTTTTCGTTTTGCCGCCTTTTGTCCCATTAGAGGCTCCATTGGAGATGATGAGTTAAACTCATAACTTGAAGGTGTCTTTGAGTTTGGCGATGTCGTGTATGCACCGCTAGTAGAAGTCTTTGTTCTCTTTGAAGAATTTTTGGTGGACGCTACCATCCATTTAGGTTCATCTTTTAAAAGCCTTCATGCATACTCAAGATTGAATGGTGCACCTTCATCTTGAGCAAAAAAAGCACGTGCATTGTCTAGGACATCTTTCTCCGATGCTCCACTTTTATTTCCATTAAGAGCTTGTTTGTAACACCCAACAAATTTTTGAACAAGACTGTTTATTCGATGCCATCGACATTTTAATTGGCCGCGTTGCTTTTCTCGCGACTGCCCACGATACTGGTTATAATTGGAGGTGATTCTTAACCAAAAACTGTCGGATTTTTGATCAATTCCCATTATAGGATCCTTTGAAACATTGAGCCATGATTTCATGAGAAGTGTATCTTCCTCCCTTGTGAATAGCTCTCGAGTTCTTTTTTTACCGAATGATTTTAATCTCCTCCAAATTGAGTTTGAAATTGTGGAACTTTACGTTCGGGCATAAACTCAATCGGTGGTTCGGGTTGTGTTTCGGGTTCACGAAGAAAAAATTCCACCCCATGAGTATCTACTTGAGGTCTAAAATACATATTTGGGTTGTTTGGTGATAGAAAAAACACGACAGAGTTTATTGTCGGTGATGGAAATTGAGAGTTGGGTAGTGATGAAAATTGAGAATTTTGAGCATTAGGATGTTGATAATTTTGCATGAGTTGGTACATGGATTGTTGAAAATTATGTTGATTAGGATCTATTGACCTAAACAATAATAATTTTGAAGTAACTAAAATTATGGAAGAAATTGCAAGAAGAAAATTGAAAATTTAAGAGTAAAGTGATGGAATTGTGAGAGAGAAATTGAAATTTTGAGAGAAGATTTGTGTATAAAAAATTTGAATTGGTCTCATTTATAAACAAAATAATTGTTAAAAAAATAAATTTTTAAAGAAAAAGAGACGTTGTAGAGTTTATAACGGTAAAAAAAAATTTAATGTTAAAAAAGTTGAGTATGTTGAGTATTAAACAGTAATAATTTTAAATTTTAATAATTTTTTATTGCATAACAATGTTGCAGTCTAAAGCTATGGTTGATCAGATAGCAGTTGAAATACAATTTATTTTTTCGGTAAAATACATCCAACTGGCGAACTTCACTATCCATCCTCCCGTTGGAGTTGGGATTAGGTCCCATCATTCTTTAGCTTCTAAGCTCATTAAAAAAAGAACGAAATAATTGAGTGTTATGCAAACTCAAAAGTAAGAAAGCCTAATTTTAAGGTTAAATCCAAAGTGAAAGTTAATTCAGGGCTTTGAAAGACCATTGAGATTCATTAGTAGCACATTCAAAAAAGGGTCTAATTCCTTCTTCTCCAAAGGGGGCATAGATTTGGCTCTTTCACGTAAATCATTTTTTTTTTTGGCATTGCAACTTTCTAAGTCTCGAATCCATTCTTGTATGAAGCATAAATTTAGAAATAATGGTATCATGTTTATTTATTCATCTAGGGGTATGCACACTCATGTGTATGATATTAAGGAGAAATTCGGTGGTTCAGGTTCACGAAGAAATTTTTTCACCCCGTGAGTATTTACTTGAGGTCTAAAATACATATTTGGATTGTTTGGTGATAGAAAAAACACGACAAAGTTTATTGTCGGTGATGGAAATTGAGAGTTGGGTAGTGATGAAAATTGAGAATTTTAAGCATTAGGATGTTGATAATTTTGCATGAGTTGGTACATGGATTGTTGAAAATTATATTGATTAGGATCTATTGACCTAAACAATAATAATTTTGAAGTAACTAAAATTATGGAAGAAATTGCAAGAAAAAAATTGAAAATTTAAGAGTAAAGTGATGAAATTGTGAGAGAGAAATTGAAATTTTTAGAGAATATTTGTGTATAAAAAATTTGAATTGGTCTCATTTATAAACAAAATAATTGTTAAAAAAAAATAAATTTTTAAAGAAAAAGAGACGTTGTAGAGTTTACAACGGTAAAAAAAAAATTTAATGTTGAAAAGTTGAGTATGTTGAGTATTAAACAATAATAATTTTAAATTTTAATAATTTTTTATTGCATAACAATGTTGCAGTCTAAAGCTATGGTTGATCAGATAGCAGTTGAAATACAATTTATTTTTTCGGTAAAATACATCCAGCTGGCGAACTTCACTATCCATCCTCCTGTTGGAGATGGTATTAGGTCCCATCATTCTTTAGCTTCTAAGCTCATTAAAAAAAGAACGAAATAATTGAGTGTTATACAAACTCAAAAGCAAGAAAGCCTAATTTTAAGGTTAAATCCAAAGTGAAAGTTAATTCAGGGCTTTGAAAGACCATTGAGATTCATTAGTAGCAGATTCAAAAAGGGTCTAATTCTTCTTCTCCAAATGGGGCATAGATTTGGCTCTTTCAGTAATCTAGCTTCAAAATCTAGCTTACATGATGTGATTCCACTTCTTATCTACACCCCCAAATCTAGCTTCAAAACAGACCATCTCTAAATCCTTATCTCTTTTCAACTATTTTTACTTTACATGCAAATAAACTTTGTTTTTGTATTAAATAATTATTAGTCTAAGATGATTTTATTCGATATGATTGATTTAAACTATTAATTAATTTTATCAAAATAAAATTGTTATTCTAATAATTATTTAAAGAATTTGGATGTGTATTGTGTGATTAATACTTACTTGTCTATCTTGTATGCTTGTATGGTTTATTCATTGATTGAACACTCCACACATGTGATGCAAATAATTCCATTTCCCATCTTGGCTCATACGCCAAATTCCTCAAGGGTCTCATAGTTGAGAATAGGCATGGTCATTCTCACAAGATTAATCGAAGCCCTAGTTTGCATCGATTAATCATAACCCGAATAAATATTGGTTAATATACCAATAATCCATGCACAAGGGTTTCATAGTTGATTAAATCCATATACTTGATTAATCATGACCCGATTCAACTTCTCTTGGTCCATACACCAAAGCATATTAAAACACTTTCAAAAATCAAATTAATTTAATTGAATTTGTTTTCAAAAAATGAATTTCATAAAAAACTTGGATGATGTTTGTTTAAATCGTTAGATGATAGCCCAACGGTTTAAACAAATTTGAAGTCTTTAGATTGTTGGATGATAGCCCAATAAGCTAAAAAACTTCTATCCATGTCCAAAAAAAAAACTAGAGTGGTATTCAGTTAAGTTGTTAGATGATAGGCCGACAGTTTAATCGAATTGGAAGCCTTTGGGTTGTTGGATGATAGCCCAATAAGCTAAATACTTCTATCCATGTAAAAAAATAACAGAGTGGCATTCATTTAAGTTGTTGGATTATAGCCCGACGATTTAATCGTATTTAGAATATTTAGGTTATTAGATGATAGCCCAATAAGTTAAATATTTTATTTCACTCGAAACACTTAATAATGTGAACCCCGTTTCACTTCACCAATTTCATAATAAAGTTTTTGGGATGATAGACGATTGGATGAGCTTACTCGTCCAATTTATAGTATTTGAATCATTAGATGATAGCCTAATGTTTCGGTATTTTTCACCCACTTAAAATCAATTCAACTCACTCAACTCTTTTTAGCTCACATGCGATCATCAAACTCTTTTCTTACAAAGAGTGTGCGATAGCCATTTCAAATATAAACAAAGACTTAGCTTTTCAAACAAACTAAACAAGTCAAAGTTCAAACATTTGAAATGTATAATGCACGATTTTTCTTATAAAATAAACACAACCAACCAAGACATTTTTAAGAGGAACTGCAGAACTCTGACTTTCCCATTGCACGAGGGAGTACGTAGGCACAAGATGCGATGTCTTTGGCGAGCTCAAAAACCATAAGTAAAGACCTTTCTTCATTCTCCTTTCTTAACTTAGAAATTAGAAAAATTCAATAAACACACGTAAACATACACGAACTAAACGGTTCCATCGAGTACGATGGATGTGAGGGGTGATAATACTTTCCCCTTGCATAACTGACTCCTGAATCCATACCTTTTGGTCATGTAGACCGCCTTATCCTTCTTCGCGGGTTTTATCTATATTTTCCTGTTCTTTATGAAGAAATAAAATTAGGTGGAGACTTCATTGTTTTGAAAAAACCAGTTATCACAGTTGGCGACTTCACTGAGGGCGACTTAGAGAGTCTACCCTAGTTCAGTTCTTCGTATGTTTATGTGTTTGTTTATTGATTTCTTCTTGATGTTTATTTATTGTTCATTGCCTATTATTTTTTTATGGTGTATATATTATCCTTGATATATATATATATATATATATATATATATATATATATATATATATATATATATATATATATATATATTTGGTTGGGAACTTGTTGGTTATGATGCATAGATAAGCCCAATACACATGCTTCTAGGTGACATTTAGGATAGAGGGGTTATAGAGCCTAGGTCCACCGACTCAATGTCTTGTGGACCGCGAAGACTCTGACTTAGAGTTGGTTGTTTTAAGGAGGTTGTCGCCCCGCATGATAGTGCAGGACATCAATTTCTGGACAAATGACCTATAACTCTAAGTATTTTAGGATATCCAAACCTGGACCGACCGCTCAAATAAAGGATTTTGAGTATCCCTTTAAGAGTCGTTTCTTGGAGTATACTTTTGGAAATACTATCACCACGTAGGCCGTTCGTGTGATGATAATATTTGTTAAAAGGAGATCTAAGACTCTGAGAAATATTTAGCAAAAAACATTAAAACCATCCTGTATAGGGATTTGTTGGGTAGACGTCGAAACCATATCTGACCGTCCTTTTTAAACCTCTGTTTGTGAAACTTTACATGTGATTTTGCGCATAACATCAATATGATTGCATCACATTGCATTCTTACATGCATTACCATTACATTACATTTGCATTCTTGCATGCATTACCATGTATTTCATCTTCATCAGAAAAACCTATTTCATCTCTTTTGTCCAGAAAGATCAAACTGATTACTCGACACACATTCAAAACTCGAAGAATATCTCAAAGGGCTATAGACGAGCTTCAACGTGGTCAGGAATTGTTAATGGCAGAAGTTAATCATTTGAAAAGTCAGATGAGTCTGGTCATGGATCTCTTGCAAGTCGTGCTGAAGAAAGAGTGCAGCACTGCACCATTTGCCATAAACTTGGTTACCACTATATCGTCTGGTGTTTTCATGGATCAAGGACATCCACATGTAGAGAACTCTCCAATTCAAAATTCTCCTACTAGGCTTGATCATCGACCTTCACCTTTGAAGATTCCTCGACAACAACCATTTCTTACTCCCCGACCAAAGAAGAAGGAACCAAATAAGCATATTAACCCGCATTATCGTCGATATGCTCAACAGGATATTCAGTCAATCCCAATATCATATCCTCGACTATTGCCTTACGTAATTCAGAGTGGTGTTGTGATACCAAGGGAGTTGAAGCTAGTACCAGGGATTGCCAAAGCTTGGTTTGATGAGAGAGCCAAATGTGCTTTTTATGCTGACTCTGTAGGACATGAAATTGAGAATTGTTTCGCCTTCAAATGCAAAGTTCAAGAGCTAATTGATGACAATATTTTGTCTTTCAAACAGAATGGATCAAGCTTAGACATTTTGGTTGCAAATATTGATGATAGAAATTTCCAGGGATTTCCAAAACTCATTGGGACAATTGCTTACCAAGAGGGAGTCGAGACTTGCAGAATAGTGTCAGCAATGAAGTAGACCAAATGGCCTCTTCAGAAAAGGTGGTATCCTTCAACAAAGATATCTCAAATTCTAGAAAAGGGAAGTCATCCTCAGCACCGATGCATTATCCTCCATTACCATCTTTCAAGCCTTTGTATCAGCAACCTTTGTGTGATCCTCCTCAACTTCAGAGTCAGAATTCCCAAAATCAAATTGTACCTCAGAATAATCTAGAAAGAAGGTATGCTTCTCTTGATCCAATTCCAGTGACCTACAATCAACTTCTTCCATATATGATTCAAAGTTCATTGGTGGTTCCTAAATCTCTTAACCCACCAAAGTTATTTCCGCTTGGTTATGATCATTATGCGCGATGTGGATATCACAATGGAACAATAGGACACTCAATAGAGAACTGCAACGCCTACAAAGCCAATGTTCAACAATTGATTGACTAGAAGTACTTGACTCTTCAAGGAGGAATCTTGTTTGTGAATGGCAACCTCATACTCAAGTGAGCACCAAGACTACTGAAAGTCATTTGAATCTACAAGTCAAGACGGAGCTCAAGTCTCCTCAACAATAACAATCTTTTATTTCTTTACTACATTTTCATTTGTATCTGATTTAATTGTTTAAACTTTGTTTGCATGTAGAAACTTGTTTGGTTTTTCAATCTTAATGCAATGAGTATATTTGTCTTGAAGTAATTCATTCGTTGTCACTCAATCCATTAGTTATCACTCTTTATTTGATTTGCGGGTGTTTTGATACCAACGTTACCAAGTCTTTCGCCTAGGCAAAGATTGGAGGGAGGATGACGATAGTTGAAAAACGCCAGGTCTCTAGTTGTATGCCTTCAAGTAGAATCCTGCTAACGATGGTTTCAAATCCCTAAACACTAGAGTTATAAGGGAGATAAACCCTCACTACTAGAAAAATTGCTTCTAGTGACCGATTTAGTGACTGAAATTTTTTGGTCACTATAGCCACCGATTTAGCCATCGAAATTTGATATTGCTGAGTAAATTTTTAGAAGTCACTACATTGGTCACTAAATAAATTTAGCCACCGATTTAGTGACTGAAATTTTGTGACCGGATTTTCCGCCACTATAAAAGTTTTTATATGAAATTTAGTGACTGAAATTTTGTGACAGATTTAGTGACTAAAATTTTTGCAAAATTTTTTATAATCAAATTTTTTTAAATTAATTTTTAACAAATAAAGCATATATATTTAAACAAAAAATGATGCAATTTTTTTTTTTGTAGTTGTAATAATGAAATTGTATAGTGAAATTTAATTTACATCATTAAATCAATTAAATAAAATATTATTTAGTAATATGTATATTCACTTAAACTAAAATATAACATATATATGAGTTGTCCAAGTGGTAAAGGTGTGCATCTTATTATAAGGTAGGCAAGGTTGTTAGTTAAATACTAGCTTGGAACATTTTAATTTTTCAAAAGAAATTTGTTAAAATTTCAGTCACTAAAATCGGTGGCTAAATCAGTCACAAATTCGGTCACTGATTTTCGATCACTAAATTTGTCACAAAAGGTTAGCGACTAGCACTTTTTCAACCGAAAAATGATAGTCGCCAAATCGGTCACAAAATATTATAGTGACCGATTTTGAAGCTGTTTTGGTCTCTAATTCGGTCACTAAAAATGAATTTTCTAGTAGTTGTCATACCCCAAATTTTGACCTAATATACCACCTTACATTTGCATTGTTGCACAACCAGCTCGATAAAGATTAATCGTATAGCATTCACAGGTCAAAATTAGGGTTTCATCAGATTTTCATCTGATTCAAGAGCTAACCAATTAGGGTTTGAGATTTTCTCACTCCATTTAATCTATCTTGATCAAATCATCAGCTTTCAATCCTCAGATATCCATTTTTCTCATAGATCAATCGAGGATCGACCAATTAGGGTTTTGGTCGAGCATAGGCATTCTCTGATTTTTTGAGCAGTAATTGACTTTTTTGGATAGAGATTGGTCATTATATCTTAGATATAACATCTTGACCTAATTTCTGGATTCAAAACATCACAGAGGTTCACAGAATTCATCAGTCAATTTCAGAAACGTCTGATGAAACTTCATCTGCACAGAAAAGTCAAACTTTGACTTTTGGTCAAATTTTTCAAAACAAAACTTTTTCAATCATCAAAATACTTCAAATGATCCATCATGATCATCAAAATCAAAGAATTTGGAAAAGTCAACAAAAGTCAAAATTTCTATAACTTAGAAAAATTTCTAAGTGTTGAAATTTCACATTTTTCCAAACTTCAAGCCATTTTTTCACCTAGTTCCAATTGAATTTGAAAAAACTCAAAACATGAAAGTTGTAGATCATGGAAAAATCTTTCCAAAATGTCCAAGAACTCTCAAATCCATGGAGTCTAGCTATACTTTTGAAATTGAAACATAAGGCTCCATGAAACTTAATTTTCAAAGTTCACAACTTCAAATTATAGGTCATTTTTGTGTTTCTTCATCTAGAAGCTTTCTAGCCTTGCCAAGTGGATGATCAAACTGATAAATATCAGCCTAGAGGATATAATTGAAGATTGGATCAAGTTTGGATAAATATAGCACATGGTGAAAAAAGGAAGTTTCCTTTTTTGGTAAAAAACCATTCTTGCCCCTTAAGTTAACTTTGAGTTACCAAATGCCATGTCCTTCTTGCCTAACAATTTCAGAACCTCTTGCCTATAAATAGCTCTCAATTCAAGCCTAAAACAACACCAAAATTCCACAAATACAAGCTTTCTTGAAAATCAAGCAATTCATGTCAAATTGCCAAACATAGCATTTTTGAAAATCCAATGGAAACATGATGAAAATTGGTGTCCAACATGTTCCATAATCATTAACAAACTTGTTCCAAACTTAAAATCAACCTGTACTAAGCTAAAAATCAGAATTGCATTTCTATTTTTCCAAACTTTCCAAACTGCCATAAGCAATCGAATTTGGACTTAGGCTTGATTCCTTTGAGTTGTGAGCATCCTAACACGATCCATATACATCATGGAGTTGATCTGGAACAAGAACAACAAACTGTAACACCATTAACACGATTTCCAGATTTCATTTTTGAGTATATGCAGGTGAACTTGTGTAGCACGATTCAGCTGGATTCAAGAAGTGCAGACCATCCATAAACCATCCTTACATGCCGTTGGAGCTTACACAATCAAGAAATAGCCACTGGAAACACGTTTGCATCGAATTCGATCTTCACTTTTCCAGGTATGAACACGAGTTTGGTTCTCATGATTCTTTGAATCTTTGACAAAACTCTTGCCATTCTCTTCTCTGCACTTAACACGATCCTTAACCCTCAAAAATCAAATAATCATCAACTACAAGTCATTTAATTTGATTTCTCGCTTTAGGGTTCTTAGCTTTCCAAATCAAAACACGTTAGGCTTAAAATAAATGAAATTAACATATGCCATCGTGTTCGTGAGGAAAAAGAGTGACTTTGATGTTTACAACGTTGGATTTCATTGAGAAACGAGGGAGATAGCTTGGATCAATCAAACTGAAAATCAAACTATAAACCCGTAAAATTCGCTGTTCATGTGTTCTTCATTTTCAAAATTCAAATAATCCAATATCATATTAACGCGTGTCATTTTCCACTAACACATCCCAGCACGTTTGGTCTAGTGGTTCCTGGCTTGGTCTTAAGTCATCTTGCCACGTGGTCTGCCTCATGGTCATGGGTTCAACACCCAGCAAGACCATTCTTTTTTACAAAACTTCCATATTTTCATGTTTTTTATCAAACTTCAACAATTTTTTTAACCAATCAAAACTTCTCATTTTGAGATGATTTTTTGCACACTTGTCATTTAATATATATATTTTATGATTATGTCAAAAAAATCCAAAAATATTTTCATCTGATTAATTTTTAATCAAGCCGAAAATGATGTTCTGAACACTTTTTCAAACCTCCTTAAAAGGTGAATTTTTCAAGTTTTCGACTTCTGATTTTTTTCAAAACTTCTCATAAATGAGCCTCACACTTCAAAACATTTCAAAACCTTTTCAAATCATTCTTCAAAACTTTTTTCATCAAAACTTGCATCTTTTACCATAATCGATCCAATTCAAAACGATAAAACTGAATTCGTTTCTCCTCGAATTTCTCGATCGATCATGGGCCTCCCTTATGGTGTAAGTCCCAATCCTTTATGTACATATTTAGTTTTACTTGTACATACTCAAATTATCATTGTTAATATTCAAACGTAAACAAATTTCTTTCATTTGTTTTCATTCGTTTGTCTATACAATCCATTGGTTCTAAAGGAAGGTTTCTCCCAGCGATTTCTTTTAAACCAATGGGCCTCCATCACGTGTAAGTCCCATAACATTCTTTTATGTACATAATATTTCCTTGTACATATCAAACTTTTGTCAAACATTTTTAAAACAAACTTTTATCCGTACATAACACGATACTTCTTTTCAAATACTTTTATCCGTACATAACACGATACTTCTTTTCAAAACCTTTATCGTACATAATAGATACTCTTTCTTTGAAAATACTTTTACGTATAAACTTTGATCAATCATTTCGCTTCATCTACATTTTACATGAATACCATTGGTATTGAAAGGAGCATTATTCCTCGTGAAACTGCTTTCAAATCAATGGGCCTCCCTTACGTGTAAGTCCCAACCCTCCTATGTACATCCATCTGTCCGTACATAAAAACTCGCTCGTACATATTCATTTCCTTGTACGCTCAAACTTGTAAATAATCAAGTTACGCTGTTTTAAACGCTCGTTTACGTACACTTGTTTATATTTCATAAACTGTAAATAAACATCATGCATTGTTTATATTTCCTTCATAAACTCCGTGAATACATATCACACACACACACACACACACACTGTTTATACAACCGTCTAATAAATAACATAACAATTAGACTAATCAATAGGTTCCCATAGTATAGCCTCCGCTTGGGCTTCATACAAGACAACTCATCACCAATTGAGTTTAGCCTCCGCTTGGGCTTCATACAAGATAACTTATCCCAAGATGGATCAGCCTTCTCTTGGGCTTTGTACAAAGAAACTCTCCCAGAGTTAGCCTCCGCTTAGGCTTCAGATAAGACAACACTCGCTGAGTCGCCTCCTCTGGGCTTCGCTCAAAAGAACTCCTCATTGAGTTTAGCCTTCTCTTGGGCATCATACAATGAAAGAGACAGGAAATCTCTTAACAGCCTCCTATTGGGCTTCCAATACAAAGAATCACCCGCTAAGATAGAACCCGAAAGGATGGTTTCCTATGAAATCACTTTCAAATTCCCAGAGTAAAATTTCCGTGAAATTGCTCTTATTCGAAAAAGGATGATTTCTGGTGAAATCCTTTCAAGCCAAAGACACCATACCCTATAGCTTCCTCTTGAGCTTCATACAAGGACCCTCGATGACCCTCGGAATGCCTCCTCTTGGGCTAACAATACAAGGACCCACGGGCTTCTTAAAAGCATCCCTTTAATCCAATCAATTTCTCCTTGAGATTTAGACATCTATCATCTCTATGGAAGAAGTATCTCATCTATTACATCACATACAACAAAAACTTTTTCAAACTCTTTTCAAACAAAAACATCTATTAATTGTAAGTGGTAACACTTGTATACTCAAGCAAAACACCCAATACTTACAGTTAAAAGATTAAATCATCTTTTCAAACATCTTTCTTAAACATGTAAGTGGTAACGCTTGTACACTCAAGCAAAGCACCTAATACTTACGATGAAAGATTTTATCAATCAAACAACTTTTCAAAATGTATGTGATGAAATAGATTAGATACATTTTCATTAAGATGACATTTGTCTGTCTCTTACTAACATCCCGCTGCTTTCCACTAGCATAAGTGGAACTACGATTGCTCGACTTTCTCAACATCCTTTGAGAATACGTAGGCACAAGGTCTCATCCTTGCCGAGCAAATTTCTATCTCCTCGACCAAACAAACCATAGAACCCAGCAGATCCGAGCTACAAATGCTCGATTCCCACTAGGGATATGTATGCAAAGATCCATGATCTTTGCGAGCACAATAATAACAAAACCTAGAATCCCACATAATCTCTGTTTTTTAAAATCCAAAGGAGAAACTTTCCCAATCATAGAAATAGCAATTAAAAAACACACAACATATCAAACATATTCATATATAAAAGCTGTAGATAACTACATATATTTAGGGTGCTCCATCTATTCCCTTTATATACCAATCCCCCTTACTCAGAATCTCCCCAATGCGTTATGTCTAGTTTGCGCTAGTCGTTACGCATACCAATATCAATTGAGGGTATTTCTTTCCCTTTTCATAATCATTAAATCATCTTTCTTGTGTTGAAAATAATAAAGCTTGATGCTCAATCTTTATAAACAAATCAAAAGATTTAAATCGCAGAAGATCCGAACTCACGTTTGCATCCTCAGGCGCCACCTTTAACGCGAAAAAATGGCGACTCTGCTGGGAGTACGTTGAAACTTTGATTTTCAAAAAAAAACGCGTTACTCTTGCGAGAGCACCAAGCTTTTTCAAAAAGAAAAGAAAGGGATAAGCTTTTCATATTTTGCATATATCTGTTTTTTATTGTATGTTTCACGATTTCACTTGATGGAAAGAAATCCTAACCCGGATTTAAGAAACATTTTAAGATCTAGGTGGAGGTATTAATACGTGAGCGTTCAATGCTTTCAAGTTAATATTTCCGCATGGAGGTTGTCTTGATGGTATTGTGTTTAAGCAAGTAATTGCGAAGACGTATTTTCGGAGAACTTAAGAAGTCGAGTGGAGAGAACACATAAACCATCCCGCCATTAGGATGTAGTGCGAGAGATTATTCGGTGTAAGCCTAGAGTAATTGTCATGCGATACTACGATCAAAGTAGTTTCTCTTGAAAATATTATTGGACCATCGAGTATTCAACAAATCCAATAATGTTTTGAAGGGAGTGTTGAGCCAGATTATCGATAGAACCCGATTCACAGATGAATAAGCCCTTAGAACTTAACCCCGTTGATTCTTATCGTTGGCTTCATGCTCGTGACTTCGAACGCTTGCCCGTGTGTATAACTACTAACCATGTTTGCTGCATTCATGCATTCATTCATTCATTCAAAAAAAAAAAAAGCTTCTTCATTTCTCTTTCCATTTCCAAAGAATTTAGAGATGTTTTCTTTGTAAAATATTTTAGGTTAGAGTGATGGACGTCAGAGGAAGATTCACCAAAAGATACAGTTTTAGGATTCCTGACGTAGGAAAGTTGAAAGAGTTAGCATCCTTGGTAGAAGATCCCTCGGATTTCAGAAAACGCTATGGAACTCTTTTGAACGCTAACGTTGATGAAGGACTTCTCAAAACCTTCGTTCAGTTCTACGATCCAGTCTATCGCTGCTTCACTTTCCATGATTATCAGTTGATGCCTACTTTGGAAGAGTATGCGCATATCCTAGGAATCTCAGTATCAGACAAAGTGCCTTTCAATGGTTTGGAAGCCATTCCTAAGTCACAAGTCGTTGCAACAATGACTCATTTAAAGAAACCTGAGATAGACAAAAACCTAACTACCAGAGGAAAACTCTTAGGACTAACTTCAAAGTTCCTAATGGAGAAAGCTCTCAAGTTCTCTGAAGCCGGTAGTATGGTAGCCTTTGAAGCTATTTTAGCTTTACTCCTCTATGGATTGGTGTTGTTTCCCAACGTCCCAAATTTCGTTGATATCAACGCCATAAGGATCTTCGATTGGAAATCCTGTTCCCACTCGCTTGGTGACACGTCGTCTCTATTCATCATAGGAATCGTCAAGGAGACGGAACTATCGTGTGTTGTGTACCTCTGTTTTTCAAATGGATTGTCTCACACCTGCCTAAATCTCCTATCTTCCGCGAAAACAAAGACGAGTGGCATTGGTCAAGAAGACTCATGTCTCTTACAAATGACGATATCCATTGGTATACCTTGGCAAACAATGAGATGGAAATCATTGAGAGCTGTGGAGAATTTGCCAACGTACCTCTCATTGGTACGAAAGGAGGAATCAACTACAACCCATTCCTAGCGAAACGTCAGCTCGGATACGCAAATTCTGGTAAACCTCCCGGTTTTACAGTAGAAAGCTACTTCTATCATGAAGGAGAGGATTCCCAAGGATTGAAGGCTAGGATGATTAAAGCTTGGCATCACATCCGAAAGAAAGGAAAAGGTAAGGCAAAGAATTGTATAGCCATGGAAACCTACACTTCTTGGATAAAGAAGAGAGCGAAGGTATTTCGAATGCCTTACGCTTATGAGGATCCCATGTTCTCACCGCCCAAATCAACAAATTTTCCGTTGAAGTGTGGAGAATACCAAGAAGCCTTGACCAAGATAAGGTTTGAGAAAGAAGCTTTGGAAAGCAAATTCCTTAGGACTAACCTTGAGAATGAGAAGCTCAAGAAGCAAGTCAAAGATCATGAAAAGACGCTCTACTTCCAGGATGAATGGCTCATGGAGAAAGATGAGAAGATTCGCCAGAAGGATAACGCCATCCAGAAATACGTCAAGGAAAGGAAAAGAAAGCTCGAGGAAATGACAACCAGCAAGCCCACTCCCAACGAGTGGAAAAGAGTCATTAGCAAGCTAAAAGTTGAGAAAGCCAAACTAAAAGCTCACTATGGGAAGGAAATCCTGAAGCTGAAGCTGCATCAAGCCTTTGGATCGTCATCCGACGAAGCTGTTTAATTAGTTTAATTTAGTTTGTTAATTTTTATCATTTATTGTATCATTTGTGTGAGCAATGCTCCAACAAAAAAAACAATTGTTGTAATCTTCCTTCATTAATCAATGAAATTTGTGTTTTCCATCCAAATATTTGCCAGAAATATCTCGTTTAGCATAAATTCTTTGGAAATTTTCTTTTCTTTACAATCATATTCATGCATCATACTTTGCATTTAAGTCTACCATCTAGAGTCTAATCATTCACAGTTTGAACTCACTTTTCGAGATAGAAAATTGTCCGCGTCTTAGAGTTTCTCGATGCGTCCGCACCAACTCGAACGCACGATACCGATCAAAAGAAGAAAAGTAATGGAGAATTTTGAGCAAGAAAACGTTGAACTCGTAATACAGTAACTACGCTACAAGAAGAAGTGGAAAGACTCACATCTTTGGTCAACTCGCCACCCACAAGAAAGTCAACAAGCACATCGAGCAATATAACCAAATAGCAACTTCAGAGGATACTACTACTCCAGGTTCAGCAGAGTTCACCTTTCAATGCCGAGGGCTATCCATGGGAATGCCTTTAACGGCATTGGAGTTCGCCAACCGACTTCTCAAACAACCTCGCTTGAAATACCTACTTTGCAGCAAAACGCTACATTCACTCCACAACGTGGAATAACTTTTCCACAAGTAACAATGTCGGTTTCTCAACCGACCATGTTGAACTCAGCTTCCGTAGTGCACACTACCACAGACGAAGAAGTTCATCACACTCCAAGAAATAGCACGAACGCTCGTGGTTCAATGGAGAATCTCCAAGAACAACTCCTCAAAATGCAGCTTGAGATAAAAACGATTCAAGGGAAAGAATTGTTTGGGAAAAGCGCCCAGGATCTCTGTTTAGTTCCTCGTGTAAAAATACCTGTGAAATTTAAAATCCCGGATTTTGAAAAGTACAAAGGGAATTCTTGTCCTCAGAGTCATCTTACAATGTATGCTAGGAAAATGTCTACGTACAATGAGGATCATCACCGTTAATTCATTACTTCGGGATAGTCTCACGGTGCCGCACTGAAGTGGTACATGGGTTTAGACAGCACGAATATCCAATCATTCAACGACTTAGGTAAAGCCTTCGTCCAGCAATACAAATTCAACTTGGATATGGCTCCTGATAGGGATCAACTCCGCTCCATGTCTCAAAAGGAAAGAGACATTCAAGGAATATCGAACGATGGAGGAAATTGCTGCCCAAGTCAACCCGCCCTTGGAAGAGAAAGAGATGACTAAGGTATTCTTGAATACTCTAAACTCATTCTACTATGAGCGAATGATCGCTAGCGCTCCCGGTGACTTCAACGAAATGGTAAGCATGGGAATGCGACTAGAAGAAGGGGTTCGGACAGGACGTCTAACCAAGGAAGTAGGATCTTCTAGTAATACCAAGAAAGTTGGAACCAGTTTCCCAAGGAAAAAAGAACATGACGTAGGAATGGTATCCCGAGGGAAACCACGCAAGAATGTCATTCAACAACGACAGGTAGCTGCCATAGCGCCCACTGTCAACACAACTCCGAGAATGCCCGCAATTTCAACAAAGTCAACAAACTCAACAGCCTCGTTAATGGCTCTTTCACAACCAAAACCAGCGCCTCGGGTCACCGGTTCGACCCAATTCCCATGACGCATACGTAACTTTACCTACCGATAGAAAGGAATCTAATACGATAAGGTTACCACCTCCGGTCCCCGAAAACTACCATGGTGGTACAAAGTCGACGATCTTGCCCTTTTCACCAAGGGCACCAGCCATGACCTCGAGCATTGCATAGCATCAAGGCGTAAGTACAAAGATTAGTAAAGGCTAATCTTCTTCCTTCGAAACACAAGTCCGAATGTGCAAGCCAATCCACTTCCCACCATAGTGGACACTCGGTGAATCTAATGCTAAGGAATACGCACGGTACCTTGTCACGGATGTAAACTTAGTCAAAGGAAACTTAGTGCATCTTCATGAAGCATACAGTACCATGAGCACCTTCACTAAGCATAATTATGCATTGCTATATCTTCCAAGAATATCCATGGATGTCCCACCATAAGCGAGATATTCAAGATTTGTTAGACATTGGTGATTTACAAATTTACGTAAACCGAGATGACCATGACGTAAATACAATAGGGCATTTTCCGCATGAGCTTTTAGTCTCGATATCAACTCGGAAAATCCCAAGTAAACGTTGTGATCCCTTGTTTCAACATACCCGAGCATGTGGAGATCGCGTACAGTGGATCCAACATTCCAACATCTCCTTTGGTGATTTGCCCACCTGGTCCTGTTCCGTACAATTCTACTAGAGCAATTCCTTACCAGTTAATGCAACCTTGATAGAGGATGGGAAAGAGAAACCCAGCCTACACTTCCATAATGTCAATATAATGTAAATCGGACGAGTAACGAAGTGGACGAGTACACGCTCCATTGCCACCAAAATCGCCTTCAGCTCCTGTTGTTAAACAAAACCAAGTTAACATATCCTCTGAGAATCCTGCAATGATTCCCATTGTTAACCCAGGTACAAACATTGGTTCTACTGATGGAACCAACATCAACTCGATATGACGAGATGAAACTAATCAAGAAGAGCGAATATCGAGTCGTAGACCAATTGATGCACTCTTCAAAAATTTCAATACTCTTTACTCCTTAACTCAAGCTCACCGAGAAGCTTTGATGAGAGTACTAGACCAGCTTATGTGGATCACGATGTGACTACGCACCAATTTGGAGGATCGCTCCAACATAACAACCTGCAATAATCTGAGTTTTAGTGACGAAGAACTTCCGGAAGAAGGAAAAAATCATAACTTGGCCTTGCACATCTCGATGATTTGCCAGTCAGATTCCCTATCCAATGTATTGGTGGATACAGGGTCATCTTTAAATGTAATGCCAAAAACGACGCTCGCTTGTTTAGCCTACAAAGGAACGCCAATGAAGTTCAACGACATCATAGTAAGAGCTTTCGATGGATCGAGAAAGTCAGTTATTGGGGAAGTTGATCTCCCAATGACAATTGGCCCTCACACTTTCAAAATTACGTTCCAAGTCATGTATGTACCAGCTGCGTATAGTTGCTTGCTAGGAAGACCTTGGATCCACGATGCAGGGGCCGTAACTTCTACTCTCCATCATTAAAATTCACGAGAAATGGAAAGTTGGTGACCATCAGCGGTGAACAAGCTTTACTTGTAAGTCATCTATCCAGTTTCTCCTTCATCACTGCTAATGACATTGAAGCGCCGCATCTCCTAGAAAATCCGTTAGAAGATGAATCTACTAAAAATAGATCATCTATCTCTTCGTATAAAGAAGCGGCACAAATGGTGAAAGATGGCAATACTCGAGGATGGGGACAAGTTATCAAACCTGTTAAGAATGAAATGAAAACCGGACTCGGGTTCACACCCGTATTCTACAAAAAACCAGAGAAAGATGAAGCACTTCCCCTGATCAAGGAAGTATTTCACAGTGGAGGTTTCTTAAACCCTGTTCCGCAAGAGGTTAATGTCGTAACCATTGAAGAGGATGAAGATGATCCATCTGAATCTGAAGAATGGAGCTCTTATTTGAATAGCCCTCAGTATGTGTCTCAAGAGGAATCATATGCACCGATCGATCAATTCAAAGACATGTCCTCAACAACATGAAAATCCACCATCCACTGAAATTTGGGATACCTGGGAGAACCAAGTGGCAAATACGACTACATGGTGAAATACTGTAAAGCTCAAAATCCGGATTGAAGATATCCAACCCACGGGATGGGGTGATGACTTTGACTACCCTAGTCAATCAGAAGAGAATACTGCCTTCTCAAACTAATCAACAGATCGAGGTCCCAAATGAAGATCTCTTTCAACACATCGTGGATTTCACCAAGCCGATCCTGGTTACCACTACATTAACATGATCACTGAAGATCAAGAGTATGATTCAGGATACGATGCGGAAAGTGTCGCTGACAACGAATCTCTTCACTCCGAAGACTGGAAGTGTGATACGGTGAACTGACTTTGTAGGATTTTTGTATCCAAATGTGCGGATAGCAAGAGTCGCCACCGACTTTTATTTTTATCCAATTAAGGGAAGGTAAAAGTACAGAAAAAGACCTTCGTTAGATTCTGAGTTCGGGAGAATGGTTATGAAAAGGGAAGGTATTAGCACCCCTTTCCATCCGCAGTTTATCTACGGGCTCTTAGTTGCTCTAGATCACTTTTTTAAAATTGCTTTCTGTGTGTTTGACAAAAATGTTTTGAAAAAAGGCATTTCACTTTGACTTTGTAATGACTCATGTAGGAGTGTATACAAAGTGTTCGGAAATGTTTGTTTTGAAAAGAATTTGAACTTTGAAAAAAGTGTGTGGTGTGAAAAGCATTTAATAGAGCGAGCAACTAAGAGACTTATTTACCCACTCAGAATTGGTCGTTTTGTTGTACTTCTACATTCCTTTAGAATAGCGCTAGCCATACCATTAGTTGGTAGGTAGCTCCATTCGTTGGATGTAAGCGGGACATTCGAAGGGACATCGGATGGTCATAGAAGGCAACTTGTAGGAAGTATCCTAGCACATTCGAAGGGACTATCATCATTTTTCGTAGGCGGCAATCGAGGGTCAAGATCATGTATTCGGAGGCGACATCGTGGGTCTTATGATCTTTGTATCGAAGGGACTATGATGATTTGTTTGGAAGGCAACGGTGCTAGAATACCTCTACGTTCGAGGGACATGACCATTTGTAATCGAAGGCATCGAGAGAGAATTACCCTAAGGGGTGCGTGCGTGAAAGAAGTGTGTCAAATTCAGATATTTTATCTTGAAAATTAGTGTGAGCTATGTCCAATTATTATCTTGCCATACACGCCTAATTACTAGCAATTGATAAGGGTGCGGAAAGTAAAATGCGGAATGTAAAAGTGCGGAAAGATAAACCTACGCTATTACATGGCTTTGGGGCAGATACATAATTAGGAGTGCGGAAAGTAAAAGTCCTAAATTAAACTATTACAACCCATGAGCAATTACATTATTTGAAAATAATAAAACGATAAAAGAAAAACGTCCGAATCGGAGCAACCTGTGAAAGAATAAGAAAATCGGGAAATGCAACATGAATTGAATAAGAGAAAAAATGTTAGAAAAATGCAAGTTTTGATATGAGAAAATTTATACATGCTGGGAATAAGATAAATAAGTTAAAATAATTTTTTGGGATTTTTTGGAAAAGATTTAATAATTAAAATGCAATTTATAATGATTTAAATGCAAAAATATAAATAAAATAAATATGCATGCAAAAATTATATTTTTTAATTTATTAAATTAAATATAGATTTTCATGAAAATAATGTAAAAAGAAAAAAATGTTTTTGGTAATTTTTTAATGCAAAATAAAATATAGAAAAGAAATTAAAATGAATGGAAAATATTAAAAAATAAGAAAATATGGAAAAGTTAGAAAATATGCAGTTTTGTAAAAAAGGGAACTCAAACCAGTGCTGGCAGGGATCGAACCCGTGACCTGCTAGAGCATCTTTCCAAAAGCCAAGCCTTAACCACTGGGACAACGTGTCTTTGATGTTTTGAAAGTGAGAAACAAATCAATATGAATGTACACGCGTCAGGGATATTTTGAGAAAATCAAACACAGTCAGCGCGCGGGCCCCAGTTGATTTTGAATGGACGAATCGGAACGCTCCGTTGTGCCACGCCATGCTTCGCCGGTCAGAGAGAGTCAACGACGCCGGAGCCCTAGCTCCGGTCGTCTTCTCCGGTGAGGAGATTCTTGGAACCTGCAAAATAACGCGAAAACAAAGAAAAAGAAGACCTTGTCCACCTAAATCGGACCTCCTGAATCCAATGGTGGTGTTATTTTTGGCTGAAACGGCTTGTACAGGCCGGTTCGAAGAGGACAGCCTGAGAAACCCTAAACATGGCAAACCATGATTCTTACGTTCAACCTTTCAAACGATGGCCCAGATCAGTCAAGTAAAGCCTCATGAACACAATAAAAACATTAGAATTGATTAAAACGCACAGATGATTAAAATGCAAAAATCAAAAGTTTTGAATATGTATGATCATGTATGCATCGATCCGGCTTGTTTTAAACCATGGAATGAGTGTGTACTTACTCAAACTTACCTCCTGAGCACGATGGAATGATGTTTGGAGGCTGAAACCTGCTGGAAATTGAAATTCGAATTTCAAAGATTCTTGGAAAATTTTGACAAAATAAGGGTTTGGCTTGAGCTAGGGTTTCGTCCTCAGGCTTGTGTGTATTGCTGGCAATTTATAGAAGAAATTTGGATGGCAAAAGGAGTGAAAAAAGATTGCTTCTTGAATGTGCAAATATTTCCATTTAAAATAAAATCAAATATTGAAAAATATATGATTTTCTCATGAATGCAAGGCTATCACGAATTTGGTAAGGGTCATGGGCCTTCTTGGACATTTAGAAAGATATAAAATCATTCCTTTTGAGAAAAATGTTTAATTTTCATATTTTATATAATTTATTTTTGAATTAAATGTTATAAAATTCAAATATAAATCATAAAAATAGAAAATAACCAAGGCCAAGCATTTATGGGTCAAGAATAGCATCATGAACAAGTTTGGATCAAAAGATTATAGGCCCATTTGGAAAATTTTGCAATTTGACCAATATGTCCTTTTGTGCAATTGTCCAAAATTCCCCAACTTCTGAATAGTGTATCTTGCTCAATTTTCCACATTTTTGAGTGTTCTTGGACTTTTTGGAAAGCTCTAAGAGTCCTCTAACCAATGTCTTTGGTCTCATCTCAATTGGAGTTACCATGCTCAAAATATCTTCAAAACAAAAAGTTGACTTTTTGTTGACTTTGAAAATGACCTGTAATGTTTTGAGCTATACCTCTCAAATGAAGCATTTTTTGGACATTCTTGTGAGACATGAAGTTGTAGAGAATTGAATTTCCTTCAAAACAAGAGGTGGTGGAAAAATTTCTGAGAAAGTATGAGAAAGTTATGACCAGTCAAAGTTCAGTTGACTTTTCATCTAGAAACCCTAATTTAGAAAGTTTGACTTTTGGGCAAATCTTGAGTTTTCTTGATGAATCATGATCAACCCTTGATCAAATGATGAATGTAACTTCAAAATGAGGATGTTGACCAAAAATCAGAAGTTTTGACTGTGTGTTGACCACAGTTGACTTTTTGTCCAACACACCCGATTTTCAACCATCTGAGCAGTTGTCTGAGGAAACTTGACTTGTGAGGCTTGAAAATTGACATGGAGAATCTTTGAAGCATATGAGGAGGCATGAAGGTCATTGGAGATGTTGGAAATCCATCTTGACTTGAGAGATACCAAACCCTAGTTTAGGTTGATTGTCTAGGAGAGAGTTTGTCTGATCAACTCTTGAGGAATCCTTGAGTGTGGATGCATGAAATCTCTTGAGTAGATGGAGGGCAAATTTTGGGGTATGACAGCTGCCCCTGTTCAATCTTCTTGTACTGGAGGGTTAGATTGACATGCTTGTCTTTCGTGACCTGAAGGTAGAAGATGATTGAACACCGAGTACACCTGAAAATTTGCACTCGCCGTTGGTGGATGATGTGGGAATGGGCTTACAGATGCCATTTGGAGAAGTTGGAGACTTCTGGGGAGCAGTCGTCGCTAGACTCGAGGTTGTTAAATAGGAGAGCTGACGGAGATGGGCTTAAGATGCCATCTAGAAAGGTCGATGCTGGAGGGTGAGTCGTACGTTAGACTCTGTAGATGTCCCTGGAACGGAGAGGAGATGGGCTTAAGATGCCATCCGAAGGGAGTCGTACGTTAGACTTCGTGTTCACTTTGAATGAAGTTATTGGTCTGTATTGATTTTTAACCATATATGCAGCATTCTGATAGTGAAGAGATGTTGACAAATAGTCGAAGATGGGCTTAAGATGCCATCCAAGGCAACTGAGTCGTATGCTAGACTCTGTAGTTGCTGTTGATAATCAGAATAAATCTTCGTGTTGATTACTCTGAGGGAAATGTGGATAACTTCCCTGTTGTGCATCGGGTGTTGATCCATTGCCTGTTATCGGAGGATAACCGGAGGTGGTCTTTCGGATAGTTTTCCCGTCGGTTCGGGGCTTAATCCTGGACCAGTCGTCGGAGGCGGTCTTTCAGATAGTTTTCCCGTCGGCTCGGGGCTTAATCCTGGACCTGTTTGCGTCAGAAATGACTGTTACCTGTTTTGAGAAAACAAGAGAAACTTTGATAGAATATTCGTTAGTTTTATGCAAAGTATGATGCATGACAGTGTATATGAATGACATATGCATGAATTATGACTTTATGAGAAATGTATGAATGATGAATGTTGTGATATTTCAAAACATATCCATCTTGAAGAAGATGCGGATATTCTGTTTGAAGATTTCTGACTTCTGCCTGGGGAATTGAGTAGGTGAGAACCCTGCTTTTGAAGGAGAAGAAAGATATCTTGGATTCCTCCGATGCACTATCTGACCAAGTTTTGGGCCTAGACGTTGTTGAGGAAGGTAGAGATTTGAGAGGCTCGTTGTCGGAGATTTCATATATAGACCCTGCTGAGGAAAGTCTGGGAGGCGATCTGTTGAGGACCTTGTATGTAGATCCTGCTGAGGAAATTTAGGAGGTGCTCTACTGGGGATTCCGAGTGTAGATCTCGCTGGAGAGCATTTGATGGTTGCTGAGAGACCGGGCTTGAAGAGTCTGGAGTCCGTTGTAATCTCTGGCTGGGGAGTAGAAGGTGATTTTCTCCGATGCACTATCTGACCAAGTTTCGAGTCTGGATACTGCTGCCGGGGAAAGGGGAAGGATTGAGGAATATCCGCTGGGGATGAAGTGTTACTGCTTGGAGACTGATGTAACGTTGCTCGATTGAGTGGAATTGCTGCTCGTGGATTCCCTTATACTCCGCTGGGGAAGGTGTGTTGTGGGTGACACCTTTATGCTCTGTGGGGAACTATTCGTTGACCTTCGTCGTCATCCCAATTCCCGGAACCGGTAGTAAGTACTTTTGCATATTCACTTTTCGTATGTTTGTGATCAGATTCTTATTGTCAAATGCGTATAGTCATTCAAAGCAAACGTTGGACTTTATGCAAACGACAACAACAAAAATTGTAAAGAGAAAGAAGTTTGCGTTTATTTGAAAGGTGGCGTATGGCCAAGTAGTTTGTACACAAGAAAGGTAAAAAGCTATGCGGAAACAATCTCGTTAAGTTCCAACTATGCTAGTACTCATATATTTCGACTATCTCATCTCCTTGCTGTCAGTAGAAAGTGAGTGAACTGATATTCGCCATTTGAACCTTGAATGCTGATAGTAGTCTGGAAGCAGATGATCTGGAAGAGACATAGTCGTACGCTTAAATCCCTAACTTTTGCCTAGACCGCCCTTTCGGTTTTCTCACCGGATACCCTTTTTGCCCAAGCCGCCTTTTCAGGTTTTCGACTTGCCGGGTGTACATGTTTTGTATATATCCTTAACTTTTGCCCGAACCTTTTGGTTCGCCAGGATGCCCTTATTTTTGCCTAGGTTCGTCGACCTAGCGGGTCTCTTCATGCGTAGTGTTTTTTTGACTATGTCTGCGTTCACAGGGTGTGGGAAGTCTTCACATCCATGGTGCTAAGTATCATAGCTCCGCCGAAAATCTGTCTTGACTACAAATGGTCCCTCATAGGTGGGAGTCCATTTGCCCGGATCACCTTGTGGAAGAATGATGCGCTTGACTACTAGATCACCGACTTGGTAGACTCGGTGCTTGACCTTCTTGTTAAATGTTCGATCATTCGTTTCGATAAATCATCCATGGCGGATGGATGCGAGTCGTTCTCATCAATCAAGTTAATCTGGTCAAGCCGAGTGCGGACCCAATCGTCTTCGCTAACTCCGCCTCTGGAGGACTCGGTCGAGGGTCCGAACCTCGATGGGTAAGCGGCTTCCATACCGTATACAAGAGAGAAGGGGTTGCCCTGTTGATGTTCGTCTGTGGTGCGATAACCATGAAGAGCAAATGGTAACATCTCATGCCAATCTTTGTAAGTCACCGTCATCTTACGTATAACCTTCTTAATGTTCTTGTTGGTGGCTTCCATCGCGCCATTCATCTTAGGCCGATAAGGAGAAGAGTTGTGATGCTTGATCTTGAACTGCGTGCGAGTTCGGTGATCATCTTGTTGTTGAGATTGGAACCGTTATCCGTGATAATCCTTCGGAGTGCCATACCGATGGATAAGATTATGTTTGATGAATCGAGCCACACATTCTTAGTAAGATGCATACGAGGTCGCTTCTACCCACTTGGTGAAATAGTCAATTGCCACAAGGATGAAGCGATGTCCATTGGGCCGTGGGCTTGATTTCTCCAATCATGTCAATGCCCACATTGCAAAGGCCACGGAGAAGTTAAAACATTGAGGTCCGGAGTACGTGCACTTTGTCGCATAACCGGCATTTGTGACAAGATCGAGCGTAGCGGTGACAATCGACTTCCATGGTGGACCAATAGTAACTGTTCTCAAAATCTTCTTAGCCATAGTGTGTCCACCGGAGTGGGTACCAAATTCGCCTCGTGTAATTCTTCCATGATACGCATTCTTTTTTCGGTCTACACAGTGAAGCACAAGTCGTGGTTGCGCTTGTATAAGATGCCGTTGCTGAGAAAGAATTTGGAAGCAAATCTTCTCATGAACTTCTTATCATTAACAGATGCCCCTGCGGGATATTCCTGAGTCTCAAGATACCTCTTCACGTCATAGTACCAAGGTTTCTCTTCTGTATCAAGCTCATAACAATACGCTGGTTCGTCAAACTTCTCAATGATGATCTGGGGAGCCTCGTTGTCCCATCTAACCTTGAACATAGACGACATAGTAGCCAATGCGTCTGCCAACTGATTCTCTTCTCGTGGAATGTGATTGAAAGTGATCTCTTCAAAGTAGGGAATCAAACTCAGAACATGCTCTCGATATGGAATGAGATTCGGATGCTTCGTATCCCACTCGCCTTCGGTGATCACTAAAGTGAGTCTCCATACACTGTAAGAACTTGATTCTTAAGTCAATAGCGCTTTGATACCCATAATGCACGCTCGATTCGGCCATGTTGTTCGTGCAACTGAAACATAATCTGGCGGTGAAAGGAGTATGTCCGCCTGTAGGGGATGTAATGATGGCGCCAATGCCATTGCCAAGTGCGTTTGAGGCTCCATCAAAGACCATAGTCCATCGGGATCCTTGTTCAGGTCCTTCGTCGGGCACGGTTCTTATCCGTAACTAGTAAAACATCTTCGTCTCGAAATTTGAACTGCATAGATGATAGTCATCTACGGCTTGATGAGCCAAATGATCGGCTATTACACTTCCTTTGATTGCTTTCGAGAAGTGTCTTGGATGTCATACTCGGTCAAGATCATTTGCCATCTTGCTATTCTTCGGAGAGAGTGGTTTCTCAAAGATGTATTTTATCGGATCCATCTTGAAATCAACAAGGTAGTGTGAGTCAACATATCTGTCTTAGTCGGCGAGCCCAAGCCAAAGCGTTGCAAGTTTTCTCGGTGAGTATCTTGTTTCACGATCGATAAACTTTTGCTAAGGTAGTATATTGCATGCTCTTTTCGACCAGACTCGTCATGTTGCCCCAACACACACCCCATTGAGTTCTCTAACACTGTCAAGTACATGATAAGAGGTCTTCCTTCGGCGGGCGGCATCAGGATAGGAGGATTCTGTAGGTACTCCTTGATTTTGTCAAAAGCGATCTGGCAATCATCGTTCCATTCCACTACTTGATCTTTCTTTAGTAACTTGAAGATTGGCTCACAAGTAGCAGTTAAGTGTGCAATGAATCTGGCAATGTAGTTCAATCGGCCCAAGAAACCTCTGACTTCCTTCTCGGTGCGGGGAGCCGGCATCTCTTGAATGGCTTTAACCTTCGCAGGGTCAACCTCAATACCTCTTCCACTGACAACAAACCCTAAGAGTTTTCCGGATCTGACTCCAAAGGTGCACTTGTTGGGATTAAGTCTCATCATGCTTCTTCAACCTATCAAACAATTTCTGCAAATGATCGAGGTGTTCTTCTTCAGTCTGCGACCGAGCTATCATGTCGTCAACATAGACCTCTATCTCGTGATGAATCATGTCATGAAATAATGTAACCATAGCACGATAAGTGGCGCTGCGTTCTTCACCGACGGCATAACCTTGTAGCGAAAGTGCCCCATTATGAAGTAGTCTTTTCCATGTCTTGAGGCCATTTTGATCGATTGTAACCGGAGAAACCATCCATGAAGGAGAAAACCTTATCTTGGCGGTATTGTCAACGAACATCAATGAGGAAGTGGGAAATCGTCTTCGGACTCGCTTTGTTCGATCTCGTAATCCACACACATTCGTACCTTGCCATCCTTCTTAGGCACGGGTACCACATTAGCCCACTGGGATAAGTACAGCTAAGAAACCCATCGAACGCTTCATAACTTGGCTTTGATTTTCTCGACATCTCGGGACGCATCGCGAACCTTCTTTCATTGGGAGAAACCTTCTTTGTCGGCAATCGATGTACCACAATATCAATGTCTACACCCGCATGTCTTCGTATGACCAAGCAAAAACCTCAACATAATCTCGTAGCATCGAACCAACCTTTCTTTAACACTGTTCTCAAGACCCGCTCCTATCTTGATCTCTTTTACATCTCGTCGTACCCAAATTCACAACCTCAACTTGCTCTTCGTGTGGTGTATAACTCGCTCTTCTTCTGTGATCGGCAAGTTCTCCGGCACTTCACAATCTTCCTCACTTTCGTCTTGACTTGGTAGATCGGATTATCGAAGTCATATTTAGCACTAGCATAGTTAACGAGATTCGGAGTGATTACTGCGTGTATCACGTGGGTGTGTGTAGAACACATAGCCTTTTGAAGGGGTGATAAAGTAAAAGAAAAAAACAAACAATTGAATGCAAAGTCCAACGAATTTATTGAATGAAAATACATAAGCGACAGATAAAACCCTCGCGAGCGAACCATGACGCCCGGGCAAGGCACCGGCTTTCAAAGTTTATTGTTCAAACATAAAGAAATCGAAAAGCAAAATAAAACAAAAGCAATTACTCGGCTAAAGGAGATTGGTATGCGTCTTGATCTTCCAATTCTTGAGCCCATGATCGGAGTTAGGAAGATCCACTTGCGATGTCGAAGCCTTTGTCGTCGTCTTCTATAGCATGGATTCCACTGGCGATGCGGAAGGAAGTTGGCCGGCACGTTCGCGTATCATCTTCGACCCTTGATGGTGAAGCCTAAACCGGTCTTGTCAAATTTGAAAGGAAGATCGTGGGCTGTCCCAAATAGAACTACCTTCTTCACTTGAGCATCTTTCAATGAGGCCATCCTAGGCGGAACTTTAGCATCTTCGGGAGTGACAGGAGAGTCAGGCATGACTCGGGGATTGTTTCAAAAGCTTGACAGGAGTCTCGAAGAATTCACCCTCCATCTCGAGATAGCGGAATGATAGATGGTGACCATATACTCTCTTCACCACACTTGTAACAACTTTCCCTTTCACGGGTACTTAGCTTTCGATGTAAGGTAGAGGTAGCCCATGTATCCAAGGCGTCCAGTAGGCAAGAATAAGTGGACGGATGTCCATGACAAAGAAAGTGGAATCAAAAGTGGGAACCGACTTTAAGGAGTGAGCTCTCCAATCTTGTGCGTTTAGAACCATCAAAAGCTCTCACGATAATGTCACTGGGTCTCAGAACCAACCCTTCGACATCAAGTCGATCGAAAGCAGTCTTCGGAAGGATATTCAGAGCAGAACCGGTATCCACCAGAACATGAGATAATGTAGTGCCTTTGCATTCAATGGAGATGTGCAAGGCCTTGTTATGTTTCTTTCCGGAAGGAGTCAAATCAGCATCAGAGAAGCCTAGGCCGTTGTTGGCAGCCAGGCTAGCAATACAAACTTCGAATTGATCAGTGGTAGTGTCTTGCGGCACATGAGCATTCTTCAGAAACTTCACCAAGGCATTAGCATGAGCCTCAGAGCACAAGAGCAGAGCGAGCATGGAGATCTTGGACGGAGTCTGTCCCAATTGTTCCACAACATTATAGTCACTCTTCTTGATGATCTTCAGAATTTCCTCCATTTCTTGTTTGGAGGTGTCTTCATAACTTCCTTTGGTACTTGGTGAGCGGGATGAGTCAGGTTCTTTCCTCTAGGGGATGTTGGTTGAGTAGGCTGGAATGCGAGTGGAGTCGCGGTGTCTTTGGAGGAGAGATCTCGGAGAATACCCTTCCGATTCGGGTCACCTTACTGGATCCGGTGATGTTGTCAATGTCAGGAATAGAAACTTCAGCAGTAAGATCTTCAATTGTCAGAGGATCTTGCTTGACGCCATGATAGTAAACATCAGCTCCATAACTCCAAGGGATAGCCTTGTCGGAGGAATATGGGACTGGTCTTGGAGAAGTGATAATGAGAGGTGCCACTCTAGGCACGGAATCAGCAGAGGAAATCCTTATAGTGTTAACATCGGCATAGTCTTACGGAAATCGTCACCCCATCCGGTCGCCTTAACATCTTCAATAGGAATCTTGTAACTATCAGGGACAGTGTACTTCACCATGTAATCATACTTTCCACTCGGCTGCCCCAAGGTATCCCACACAGATGATACGGTTTCGTTCGCATTGTCGATCTTCAACTTAGACATTTCTTCACACAACTTCTGCACAGGTGGTTTCAGAAATAGTATCTCACGGTTATCCATCATGCACTGAACACGTCTTCTCAACCAAGCACAACCATCAGGTGCAGACGAGCACCAATGACAACTCTCTGGGCATCCTGGATTGATACCGGCTTGCAACAGATTCTTCTTAACAGTCATCAGGGGGATGGTCAAGTCATCTATGCTGAAAACATAAGTATCGTCATCAACAGCATTGGAACTCTTGTCATGGTTAGGCATAGGCGCGTTGATCACATTCGGAGTCTCAACAGGAGGATCAAACTCAATCGCTTAGCTTCAATCATATCTTGAATCTTGTTCTTGAGCCCAACAATTGTCGATGTCGTGCCTGGCTGTTGGAATGGTAAGCACACTTAGCATTTGGATTGTACTTGGAGAGGAAGTGTTGACATTCGAGGAGGATCCTCAAGTAATCACTCTGCTTTCAACATGTGTTGCAAGGCTTGCGACAATGGCATGTTGATCTTCGTAACTGTCTTCGTGGCGCGTTACGCTGCGTTGTCTCGTTGAGGTTGTCTTGATGTAGGATTGGAATCACAACCGCCCCCATTGAGCACGGTCGGTCTTGGCTCGGCTTTTCGACCATACGGCATTGACTTCTTTCTTACCACCAAAGATCTTTTCCGGCATTTGAAGATGTCTCTACATGGATCTTCCACTCTTGATACCGACTTCAATGCGCTCTTTGTCAATATCATTTCGGTGAATCCGGATGAAGAATTTCCAATCGGATGATTGAAGAATGGGCTGTCGGTGTTCCATGAACATATCAACCAACTCCCTATTGGACAAGGGTGGTTGAACTACGCTGCTAAATCTCTCCACGAGCATACTCCTGAACTTCTCGTCACGACCCATAGACATGCTTTGTAGTTGCATGCAGTGGGTGTCAATTCACATTGTACTCATCTTTCTGCAGAAAGCATCAAAGTCACTCCAAGTACGGATACGGTCATTCTCTAGGCGATAGTACCATTCCAAGCGAGTTCGGACAAACTTTCTTGAAAATAGTGCATCCACAACTTTCATCATCGGTGTGGGGTTGATCTTACGGACATAGGACTTCAAATGCGACTTAGGGCAAGAATGCCATCATATTTGGCAAAAGTAGGAACTTTGAACTTGGGAGGAATCACCACACAGGAACAAGACTCGGATCATCAAAATTCAGCCGGACATTTTCAGTTTTCCACATTAGACGATCTTCAAGTTGTTTGTACTTGTCATCTTCCTCAGTGTTGGCTATAATCGGTGATCCTCTCCTCCTTTCTTTGGTTCACTGCTCACCTTCATCACCCTTGGTACTCCCTCGGTATGGACACTTCCTTGAGAGCTCTCTGACCACTTTAGGACCCCTTTGAAACGTCTACCCATGTTGAGGAGACCAACAACCTTCTTCTTCTTGTTGATGAGCTTCTTGGATCTTCTTGGCCTTGGACCAAGGTGGTAAACATCTCTGGCCCAGGCATTACGAGCACGGAGATCTTTGTGATCTGTTCAAGAGCCATTTACGCTAAAATAAATAGCGAGCAAATGAGAAAACCAATCTCAATGTACCGTGATGCAATGTTATGCTATGATATGCAATGTTTATGCGAATGCAATGCAATGTTTTCAAGGACCTAAGAGATTTAAATTTGTTAAACAAGCAATGAACAAACATTTATTAGTACTTCTCATTATTCTTTTTTTTTCTTTTTAAGTACAAGAGATAGTTCAAAACAATAAAAGAAAACATTAACATCCTAAAGCTCTAAGTCTCCCATGGGCGCTTCCTCTTGGTGCCGATATAAGCGTTAATGCTTCGCTCCTCATGAAGTAGCTTGGTCAACTCTAGAACCTTCTTCTCGCTTGCATAACATTGAGCTTCAAAGGTATCCCTCTCTTCTTTAAGCTGAATCCAGGATCTCTTCAAGTCTTCAAAATCAGTAGGCATGTCAGGATGGAGAACAGCATAGGGTACGTCACCTATAGCAACGGGTTCCATAATTACTGGTAAAACAGGCGTGAATGGCATCATGAGGTTTTGAGCTCGAGCTCGCACCCATTTGAGGTAAGGTTCCCAAGGAATGGAGTTCGGGTGCCCCAAAGTCTTGGTATCAGTCTTCTTTACCATGCCCCAAGCATGTATAAACCTTCGGTAATTCGGAGATCGTGATTGTGTCGAACACAACATCTTGGAGAAGCATATCATGTGGACCATCTCTTGAGCAAAACCAAACCGGCGTAGAGCTAGAGAAGGGTTGTAAGTAATACCTCCCCTTATACCAAGTAGTGGTACATTAGGGAACTCTCCACAACGCTCAATGAATGTGAAGTCCTTTTGAGAGAAAAGATTCCAACGGATATCGGAATGAGAAAGTGACATCAATCTTTGAGACCATCTCAACCTTTGTTCATTCTTCAAAACTGATGGAGGAAGGTGCGAAATAAACCACCTTGAAAGTAACGGGATACAACACATGAGAGTTCCTTGTCGCTTAGTAGTACGAGTGCGGAGAGAATGTAGAATGTCTCCAAGTAAGGTAGGCACTGGATTGCGGGTAAGGAACAACTTGATGGCGTTAACATCTATGAATTGATCCGAGTTAGGAAATAGAACCAAACCATAAATTAGCAAGGCCACAACATTCTCAAATGCATGGAAACTCATAACTTTGAGGAATTCTCGGGCTTTCTTGATTAAGAACTTAGAAAGTAAACCCTTAACTCCACTTCTAGTTTCCCAATTGGCTTCAATATCTGAGCGCTTAAGGTGTAAGGCGGATGCGATGTCTTCGAACTTAGGAACCTTTTCCAAACCGGTGAATGGCATTTGGTCGAATTATCCCAAGTAGCAGAGAACTCTTCTAAGGTAGGAACCAACGATAATCTGGAAATGTAAAGCAATGGTGTTTGGATCAAAGAAGCTGGAATAGGACATGCATCATATCTTCTTCAAACCGGAGATAACCAAATCAAGTAGATAACCATGTCTTTTGATGAACTGAGCATGGTCGGGAATTTCTGAAACCAATTCTTTGAGTTGAGAAGGGATACCCATGAAGTTGATTCGGATAGTCTTTCTAGAAGCCATAATCCCTACAAAGCAGAGCAAAGATAAATCCTAGGTCCTTGAAATAGTTAGAAATGATATGCAATGCGAATGATGTCATGATGTCATGTTTAGCACACACAAACAATTCACACAATGAGCCTAGGTTTAAGGCTTGCATGAGGTATAGGTGATTACCCCACCAAAAGTTTGAGTTGGTTCATCTGTCCTATAATAGTAACGGGTTCTAGGAATCTCATATCACGATCTTTCTCGTAGGCGCTTATTTCAATCTGACGGCCAAGTGGTCGATCGAAAATGTCCCAAAAGTCGATCTCAATGAGCGTAGCATCGGTATCAACCAACCTCGGTCTACACCAAAGCCGGCCATCTCACTACCTTCTAATGGCCAAGATGGGTCAATTAAGGTTCTAAAAGTTTAGTTAGCGCTTGATGACACCACGCGAAGCCAAATACTTTCTTCAACTTAGGAATGAAGAGTATCGGGCAACCAAAGTGTCACGCTAACGTAGCCATCATGTTGACCGCGTAGTTATCGTCTAGCAGTCGCGATGATCTAATGCTACTTACCTAAAACCCGGATCCGGTGTAGGATCCCCAACAATATAATACCCAAGCAACCCTTAAAGATAAAGCATACAAGTCAAACAAAAAGCAATAAAATGATCTAGAAATCCTAAGGCAATTCTCTCTTTTGGGTCTTATCCCAGTAGAGTCGCCATTACGTGATACGGTGAACTGACTTTGTAGGATTTTGTATCCAAATGTGCGGATAGCAAGAGTCGCCACCGACTTTTATTTTTATCCAATTAAGGAAGGTAAAAGTACGAAAAAAGACCTTCGTTAGATTCGAGTTCGGGAGAATGGTTATGAAAAGGGAAGGTATTAGCACCCTTTCCATCCATGATTTATCTCGGGCTCTTAGTTGCTCTAGATCACTTTTTAAATTGCTTTCTGTGTTTGACAAAATGTTTTGAAAAAGGCATTTCACTTTGACTTTGTAATGACTCATGTAGGAGTGTATACAAAGTGTTGGAAATGTTTGTTTTGAAAAGAATTTGAACTTTGAAAAAGTGTGTGGTGTGAAAAGCATTTGATAGAGCGAGCAACTAAGAGACTTATTTACCCACTTTGGTCGTTTTGTTGTACTTCTACATTCCTTTAGAATAGCGCTAGCCATACCATTAGTTAGTAGGTAGCTCCATTCGTTGGATGTAAGCGGGACATTCGAAGGGACATCGGATGGTCATAGAAGGCAACTTGTAGGAAGTATCCTAGCACATTCGAAGGGACTATCATCATTTTTCGTAGGCGACAATCGAGGGTCAAGATCATGTATTCGGAGGCGACATCGTGGGTCTTATGATCTTTGTATCGAAGGGACTATGATGATTTGTTTGGAAGGCAACGGTGCTAGAATACCTCTACGTTCGAGGGACATGACCATTTGTAATCGAAGGCATCGAGAGAGAATTACCCTAAGGGGTGCGTGTGTGAAAGAAGTGTGTCAAATTCAGATATTTTATCTTGAAAATTAGTGTGAGCTATGTCCAATTATTATCTTGCCATACACGCCTAATTACTAGCAATTGATAAGGGTGCGGAAAGTAAAATCACGGAATGTAAAGTGCGGAAGATAAACCTACGCTATTACATGGCTTTGGGGATACATAATTAGGAGTGCGAAAGTAAAAGTCCTAAATTAAACTATTACAACCCATGAGCAATTACATTATTGAAAATAATAAAACGATAAAAGAAAAACGTCCGAATCGGAGCAACCTGTGAAAGAATAAGAAAATCGGGAAATGCAACATGAATTGAATAAGAGAAAAAATGTTAGAAAAATGCAAGTTTTGATATGAGAAAATTTATACATGCTGGGAATAAGATAAATAAGTTAAAATAATTTTTTGGGATTTTTTGGAAAAGATTTAATAATTAAAATGCAATTTATAATGATTTAAATGCAAAAATATAAATAAAATAAATATGCATGCAAAAATTATATTTTTTAATTTATTAAATTAAATAAAGATTTTATGAAAATAATGTAAAAAAAAAATGTTTTGGTAATTTTTAATGCAAAATAAAATATAGAAAAGAAATTAAAATGAATGAAAATATTAAAAATAAGAAAATATGGAAAAGTTAGAAAATATGCGGTTTGTAAAAAAGGGAACTCAAACCAGTGCTGGCAGGGATCGAACCCGTGACCTGCTAGAGCATCTTTCCAAAAGCCAAACCTTAACCACTGGGACAACGTGTCTTTGGTGTTTTGAAAGTGAGAAACAAATCAATATGAATGTACACGCGTCAGGGATATTTTGAGAAAATCAAACACGCGTGCGGGCCCATTGATTTTGAATGGGCGAATCGGGCAGCTCCGTTGTGCCACGCCATGCTTCGCCGGTCAGAGAGAGTCAACGACGCCGGAGCCCTAGCTCCGGTCGTCTTCTCCGGTGAGGAGATTCTTGGAACCTGCAAAATAACGCGAAAACAAAGAAAAAGAAGACCTTGTCCACCTAAATCGGACCTCCAGATCCAATGGTGGTGTTTTTTTGGAAACGGCTACGGGCGGTTCGAAGAGGACAGCCTGAGAAACCCTAAACATGGCAAACCATGATTCTTACGTTCAACCTTTCAAACGATGGCCCAGATCAGTCAAGTAAAGCCTCATGAACACAATAAAAACATTAGAATTTATTAAAGCATGGATGATTAAAATGCAAAATCAAAAGTTTTGAATATGTATGATCATGTATGCATCGATCCGCTTGTTTTAAACCATGGAATGAGTGTGTACTTACTCAAACTTACCTCCTGAGCACGATGGAATGATGTTTGGAGGCTGAAACCTGCTGGAAATTGAAATTCGAATTTCAAAGATTCTTGGAAAATTTTGACAAAATAAGGGTTTGGCTTGAGCTAGGGTTTCGTCCTCTGGCTTGTGTGTATTGTTGGCAATTTATAGAAGAAATTTGGATGGCAAAAGGAGTGAAAAAAGATTGCTTCTTGAATGTGCAAATATTTCCATTTAAAATAAAATCAAATATTGAAAAATATATGATTTTCTCATGAATCAAAGGCTATCACGAATTTGGTAAGGTCATGGGCCTTCTTGGACATTTAGAAAGATATAAAATCATTCCTTTTGAGAAAAATGTTTAATTTTCATATTTTATATAATTTATTTTTGAATTAAATGTTATAAAATTCAAATATAAATCATAAAAATAGAAAATAACCAAGGCCAAGCATTTATGGGTCAAGAATAGCATCATGAACAAGTTTGGATCAAAAGATTATAGGCCCATTTGGAAAATTTTGCAATTTGACCAATATGTCCTTTTGTGCAATTGTCCAAAATTCCCCAACTTCTGAATAGTGTATCTTGCTCAATTTTCCACATTTTGAGTGTTCTTGGACTTTTGGAAAGCTCTAAGAGTCCTCTAACCAATGTCTTTGGTCTCATCTCAATTGGAGTTACCATGCTCAAAATATCTTCAAAACAAAAGTTGACTTTTGTTGACTTTGAAAATGACTGTAATGTTTTGAGCTATACCTCTCAAATGAAGCATTTTTGGACATTCTTGTGAGACATGAAGTTGTAGAAATTGACTTTCCTTCAAAACAAGAGGTGGTGGAAAAATTTCGAGAAAGTATGAAAGTTATGACCAGTCAAAGTTCGATTGACTTTTCATCTAGAAACCCTAATTTAGAAAGTTTGACTTTTGGGCAAATCTTGAGTTTTCTTGATGAATCATGATCAACCCTTGATCAAATGATGAATGTAACTTCAAAATGAGGATGTTGACCAAAAATCAGAAGTTTTGACTGTGTGTTGACCACAGTTGACTTTTTGTCAACACCCGATTTTCACCATCGGCGGTTATGCGAGGAAACTTGACTTGTGAGGCTTGAAAATTGACATGGAGAATATTTGAAGCATATGAGGAGGCATGAAGGTCATTGGAGATGTTGGAAATCCATCTTGACTTGAGAGATACCAAACCCTAGTTTAGGTTGATTGTCTAGGAGAGAGTTTGTCTGATCAACTCTTGAGGAATCCTTGAGTGTGGATGCATGAAATCTCTTGAGTAGATGGAGGGCAAATTTTGGGGTATGACAGGAAGGAACATCCCCAGTATTCAACACAAAGATCAACAGGAAGTACAAAGGCTATCTCTCATACTTCCCGATCTGTTAATCAAGAAGATTGCTTTAGTAGCACCAAAGGCAAAGGCCATTATCCAGAGTCTTCAAAGCCTGCTCAGCCAGCAATCAAAGTTTACTCAAGGGTTAAACCAAACGGAAAATTACCCGAGTACCTCGACTTCCAAGGAGTTCGTCACTATTGGAAACCTGTTGAAGTTAGGACTAATGTTCATAGCTCTAAGTAGTTTATCTTTGCTTTTTGTTTTGAACTCTCGCTTCGCCCAAAGCGAAGAGATGTTTTATAGGGTTTAGCTTTTAAATAATTTCTCTTTGAATTGCCCAAGACAAATGAGTTTGTATTTTAGGGCCCTGTTCATATTGTGAAACATAAATAAAATCGTTGTTTTGTTTCCACTCTGTGTTTATTTTCATTTTTACCCTTTTCTGAAAATGATAATTCTAAAAAACACAGTAAAAAAAAATCTTCAAAAAAAAAAAAAATCATAATGAAAAATTAATCTGCAACACTTTCACATTAACTTTAAAAAAAAAATGATGATAAAAACTTTTTTTTAATCGAACATAAATAAAAAATGCAGATTAAACAAATGGACAAACCATTGAAAGCGGTAACTCTACGCTCTCTCTCAACTTTGAAATCCTCGAAGTTCTTTGAAGAAGAAGTTGAAGAAGAGATCCCGGATGAAATTTCTAAACTGCTAAAGCACGAGGAAAGGATCATTCATCCTCACAAAGAACCTCTAGAAGCAATCAACTTGGGTTACGAGGAAGGCGCGAAAGAAGTCAATATCGACTTCACTCAACAGCGATGTCAAAGGCAAGCGATAAGTCTTCTCAAAGAATACGTTGATGTGTTTGCTTGGTCCTACCGGACATGCGGGTTTGGATACCGCATAGTAGAGCATCACTTGCCGTTAAAACCGAATGTCCGATTAAGCAAAAGCGAGGAGAGTTCATCCCGAAATGGTGAGAAAATTAAAAGGAAGTCCAAAAACACTCGTATGGTTTCCTTGTCACTTCGAGTATCCTCAATGGCTAGCCAACATAGTACTGTATCCAAGAAAGATGGAAAGGTCGAGAATGTGTGTTGACTACGGGATCTGAACAAAGCTAGTCCAAAAGACGATTTCCCACTTCCGCATATCGACATGCTAGTGGATAGCACTGCCAAATTCAACGTCTTTTCCTTCATGGATGGTTTCTCTAGTTATAATCAGATCAGAATGGCTCCCGAAGACATGGAGAAGACATCTTTCATCACGCCATGGGGCACTTTTTGCTACAAGGTAATGCCATTCGGATTAAAGAATGCAGGCGCAACTTACCAGAGGGCAATGACTACTCTCTTTCATGATATGATGCACAAAGAGATCGAGGTCTACGTGGACGACATGATAGCAAAGTCTGACACTGAAAAGGAGCATATAGACTATCTCTTAAAGTTGTTTCAACGACTAAGGAAGTTTCAGCTCCGCCTGAATCCTAACAAATGTACCTTTGGGGTAAGATCAGGAAAACTCCTAGGTTTCATCGTCAGTCAAAGAGGAATTGAAGTCGACCCTGACAAAGTCAAGGCTATTCAGGAAATGCCTACGCCACGTACGGAAAAGCAAGTAAGAGGATTTCTTGGACGATTAAATTACATCTCCAGATTTATCTCTCAGATGACTGCTACCTGTGGGCCGATATTCAAGCTTCTCCGCAAAGATCAAAAGGTAGTGTGGACAGAAGATTGCCAAAGAGCATTCGACAGTATCAAAGAATACCTGTCAGAACCACCAATACTGATCCCTCCAGTGGAAGGAAGACCATTGATCATATACCTTACCGTACTAGAAGAATCCATGGGTTGCGTACTTGGACAACAAGACGAAACCGTAAGAAGAGGCATGCCATCTACTACGAGTAAGAAATTCACGGTGTGAAACTCGTTACTCCATGCTCGAGAAAACATGTTGCGCTTTGGTATGGGCTTCAAAACGTCTTCGCCAATACATGATCAATCACGACTTGGTTAATATCAAAATGGATCCTATCAAGTACGTATTTGAGAAGCCTGCCTAACCGGGAGAATCGCTCGATGGCAAATGCTACTATCTGAATATGACATCCAATACCGCGCTCAGAGAGCGGTTAAAGGAAGCATTCTTGCCGATCACTTGGCTTATCAGGCGCTCAATGAATCCCAATCTCTCAAATATGACTTCCCAGACGAGGATGTTATGTACTGAAGATGAAAGATTGTGACGAACGCTACGGAGAAGGACCGATCCGAATCCGATGGGGCCTAGTCTTCGATGGGTGTAAATGTTTTGGCAATGGAATTAGGGCGTCATCATTACTCCCGGGGTTCTCATATCCCGTTTTCCGCCAGATTGCTATTTGATTGCACCAACAACATAGCAGAATATGAAGCATGCATCATGGGTATTGAAGAAGCCATCGACTTGAGGATCAAGATCCTTGATATATATGGAGACTCAGCCCTTGTGATCAATCAAATCAAAGACAAGTATGAAACCCATCATTTTGGTCTAATTCCTTACAGAGATTATGCGAGACGGTTGTTGACTTTCTTCAACAAAGTTGAACTGCATCATATCCCTCGAGATCAAAATCGGATGGCAGACGCCTTGGCTACTCTATCTTCCCTGTTCAAAGTCAATGATTGGAATGATATGCCTAGAATTCGCATCAGACGTCTTGAAAGACCGGCATATGTATTTGCAACAGAAGCAGTCTTCGACGATAAGCCGTGGTTCCACGACATCAAACGTTTCCTTCAAACACGAGAGTACCCACTCGGGGCGTCGTACAAGGATAAGAAAACTCTAAGGAGGCTTTCCAGGAATTTCTTCCTCAATGAAGATATTCTATACAAAAGAAACTTCGACATGGTTACTTTCGGATCGTCGGCGGACAAGAAGCGAACCACGATCATCCATGAAGTGCATGAAGGGTCCTGGAACCCATTCAAATGGGCATGCAATATCGGAAAGATCTTAAAGCGAGGATACTATTGGATAACGATGGAATCGATTCTTTGCAAACACGTTAAAAGATGTCACAAGTGCGGATCTCGCAGATAAGATCCATGTGCCTCCGACTCTACTCAACGTTCTCTCCTCTCCGTGGCCATTCTCCATGTGGGGCATTGACATGATTGGAATGATTGAACCAAAAGCGTCCAACGGACATCGCTTCATTCTGGTGGCTATTGATTACTTCACCAAATGGGTCGAAGCAACATCTTACGCCAACGTCACAAGACAAGTGGTTGTGAGGTTCATCAAGAACAACCTCATTTGCCGATATGGAATTCCAAGTAAGATCATTACTGACAATGGATCAAACTTGAACAACAAAATGATGAAAGAACTGTGTGAGGAATTCAAGATTGAGCATCATAACTTCGTCTCCTTACCCAAGATGAGCAGGCGTCGTTGAAGCGACCAACAAAACATCAAAAGATTATCCGGAAAATGGTCATCACACAAGGCGGCATGAAATCTGCCATTTGCTCGCATGGGTATCGTGCCAGATCGCTTCAACAGGGCAACTCCTTTTCTCTAGTATCGGCATGGGCGGTGCTCCCGTAGAAGTTGAGATCCGTCAATGAGTTCTCATGGAAACTAAGTTATCGAGGCTGAATGGTGTCAAAGCGGATCGACCAATGAACTTAATTGAAGAAAAGCGCTGACCGCTCTGTGTCACGACAACTTTATCAAGAAGAATGAAGAAAGCTTTCGACAAAAGGTCCGACCTCGGGAATTCCGAGGCGACCTCGTGCTTAAAAGATTACATCTTTTCAAAGCAGATTCTAGGGCAAATGGACTCCTAATTACGAAGGCCTATACATCGTCAAAAAGTTTCTCTGGCGGTGCTATGACTCTCAACCATGGATGATGAACTCCGTTACCCATGAATCTTGTGTGATCAAAAATACTTTGTCTAAAAACAAAAGAACATCTCGGTAAGTGAAAACCGAAAAGGCGGCTTAGGCAAAATGGCGTCTCGGTGGATTGAAAACACGAAAAGCGATCAAGCAAAAATTAGAGACAATAAGCGAAATTATCACGATAGATCGAAAACGAAAAGCGATCTAGGCAAAAACAAGGATACAAAATGACAAAGTAGCTTTGGTCGATCGTATTTTGTCCACATGAAGAATCTTCCATCAACGGATCTTCAATCAACTCTTACGAAGCAACAAACACGTTGGAATTCAAAGTTGTTAGGGATAGTAGTGGTTATTTGCTTTCAATGTAGCCTTTTCTAATAAATTATCATTTCCAATTTTTGTAAATAGTTCATGGAATCACGCCTTTGGCTGATTACCATTCTTTTCAATAAATTTGAGCCTTGTGCCTTTTGTTTGCAATTCCTACTTTATTCTGTTTTGCAAAATAACGCTTTTATTGTGAAAATCACTTTTGAAACTAAAATGTTTTAAATGAATTTTACTTCAAAATTTTGAAACAAAAGCAAAATTCTCCTTTGAAACTATGAACACGAAATAACTTCAACCGTTTCTCCAAGAGTGTTTGATCCCGATGGAGTCGCCAAGCTCAGTCTTCTCCTCATCAGAAATCATCAAAGGACGGTATTCTTATCCAAAAAAGAATCCCCGACCACGTTGCCAATGAAATACCTCTCTCGGAAAGTGTAAACCATGCAACTCAAATTCTTCATTAGTGAATATCGCACCATTCTTTGCAATTTTCACCAAGTATTTATTCGAGCGTGGTGATCCTTTTCTCAAATATCCTTTAAGTGTTTTTGTCAAGTATTGTTAGCATGCATATAACATTCATGACATTCATACATAATAGCATCATTCATTTCATTTTTGCATCTCTCAAAATGTTTGCTTCAAATCACTGGTTATATATATACTCATACAGTATATCATATCCCAATGAGAATATCTCAAAGCAGAAAAGATACTTTTTCTTTGTTTCCCCAGAGTATTCCCAAACAGAAAGGATATGTCTTCCTTTTCCGGGCAAAGTCCCCAAGAGAAATGCATTTTCTTCTCTCTATCACATTCAGGTGAGATTATCCTCGTTGGGAACAATGTCTTGATTAACTTCTTTCTCTCGGTTCATTCTGGATAGAACAACATCTTATTCACAAAGTGAGTACACGACAACCTTTCAAAGATTTACCTTATTATAGTTATCACTTGATAATTGGTAACATCTTCAAAACCCATTACCATACTATATCACAAGGTGATAATTGGTAATATCATTTCCACTTACCTTAAACATTGTCACAAAGGCGGAAGGTAATCTTTTGTTTCCCAAGAAGATATTCACATTCTCATGAATCATTCTTTCCCAATGAAACATATTGTTTGTTTTCCAACGAGATAGGATTCTCTTTTCTCAAAACAGATCGAGTCATCCTCATAAAATTTTTCCCATCATGTCATTTCTTTGACATCCTTTGGGTAAAACTTTTTAATCATTTGCATCATCCGCATCTTTTGGTATCTTAGGTCCAAATTTTGCGTATTCGATATTTAAGTCTCTTTACACCTATCAAAGAAGATATTCATCTTCATCTTTCGGTTAAAGAAACTTAAATAGGGCATCTGTCATACCCCAAATTTTGACCTAATATACCACCTTACATTTGCATTGTTGCCTGACTAACGATTCGGCGTTAATCGGGTATAGCATTCAGGGTCAAAATTAGGGTTTCATCAGATTTTCATCGATTCAAGAGCTAACCAATTAGGGTTTGAGATTTTCTCACTCCATTTGATCTATCTTGATCAAATCATCGACTTTCAATCCTCGGATATCCATTTTCTCATAGATCGATCGAGGATCGACCAATTAGGGTTTTGATCGAGCATTCTCGATTTTTGAGCGATAATTGACTTTTTGGATAGAGATTGGTCATTATATCTTAGATATAACATCTTGACCTAATTTACGGATTCAAAACATCACAGAGGTTCACGAGAATTCATCGGTCGATTTCGAAGCGTCGATGAAATTTCATACGAAAAGTCAAACTTTGACTTTTGGTCAAATTTTCAAAACAAAACTTTTCAATCATCAAAATACTTCAAATGATCCATCATGATCATCAAAAATCAAAGAATTTGGAAAAGTCAACAAAAGTCAAAATTTCTATAACTTAGAAAAATTTCTAAGTGTTGAAATTTCACATTTTCAAACTTCAAGCCATTTTTCACCTAGTTCCAATTGGAATTTGAAAAACTCAAAACATGAAAGTTGTAGATCATGGAAAAATCTTTCCAAAATGTCCAAGAACTCTCAAATCCATGGAGTCTAGCTATACTTTTGAAATTGAAACATAAGGCTCCATGAAACTTAATTTTCAAAGTTCACAACTTCAAATTATAGGTCATTTTTGTGTTTCTTCATCTAGAAGCTTTCTAGCCTTGCCAAGTGGATGATCAAACTGATAAATATCAGCCTAGAGGATATAATTGAAGATTGGATCAAGTTTGGATAAATATAGCACATGGTGAAAAAGGAAGTTTCCTTTTGGTAAAAACCATTCTTGCCCTTAAGTTAACTTTGAGTTACCAAATGCCATGTCCTTCTTGCCTAACAATTTCAGAACCTCTTGCCTATAAATAGCTCTCAATTCAAGCCTAAAACAACACCAAAATTCCACAAATACAAGCTTTCTTGAAAATCAAGCAATTCATGTCAAATTGCCAAACATAGCATTTTGAAAATCAATGGAAACATGATGAAAATTGGTGTCCAACATGTTCCATAATCATTAACAAACTTGTTCCAAACTTAAAATCAACCTGTACTAAGCTAAAAATCAGAATTGCATTTCTATTTTCCAAACTTTCCAAACGCCATAAGCAATCGAATTTGGACTTAGGCTTGATTCCTTTGAGTTGTGAGCATCCTAACACGATCCATATACATCATGGAGTTGATCGGAACAAGAACAACAAAGCGTAACACCATTAACACGATTTCAGTTTCATTTTGAGTATATGCGGGTGAACTTGTGTACGATTCAGCTGGATTCAAAAGTCAGACCATCCATAAACCATCCTTACATGCCGTTGGAGCTTACAATCAAGAAATAGCCACTTTGGAAACACGTTTGCATCGAATTCGATCTTCACTTTTCGGTATGAACACGAGTTTGGTTCTCATGATTCTTTGAATCTTTTGACAAAAACTCTTGGCCATTCTCTTTCTGCACTAACACGATCCTTAACCCTCGAAAAATCAAATAATCATCAACTACAAGTCATTTAATTTGATTTCTCGGTTTTAGGGTTCTTAGCTTTTCGAAATCAAAACACGTTAGGCTTAAAATAAATGAAATTAACATATGCCATCGTGTTCGTGAGAAAAACAGTGACTTTGATGTTTACAACGTTGGATTTCATTGAGAAGCGAGGAGATAGCTTGGATCAATCAATGAAAATCAAACTATAAACCCGAAAATTAGCGTGTTCATGTGTTCTTCATTTTCAAAATTCAAATAATCCAATATCATATTAACGCGTGTCATTTTCCACTAACACATCCAGCACGTTTGGTCTAGTGGTTCTGGCTTGGTCTTAAGTCATCTTGCCACGTGGTGCCTCATGGTCATGGGTTCAACACCAGAAGACCATTCTTTTTACAAAACTTCCATATTTTCATGTTTTTATCAAACTTCAACAATTTTTTAACCAATCAAAACTTCTCATTTTGAGATGATTTTTGCACACTTGTCATTTAATATATATATTTTATGATTATGTCAAAAAATCCAAAAATATTTTCATCGATTAATTTTAATCGAGCGAAAGCGATGTTACGAACACTTTTCAAACCTCCTTAAAGGTGAATTTTTCAAGTTTTCGACTTGATTTTTCAAAACTTCTCATAAATGAGCCTCACACTTCAAAACATTTCAAAACATTTTCAAATCATTCTTCAAAACTTTTCATCAAAACTTGCATCTTTTACCATAATCGATCCAATTCAAAACGATAAAACTGAATTCGTTTCTCCTCGAATTTCTCGATCGATCATGGGCCTCCCTTATGGTGTAAGTCCCAATCCTTTATGTACATATTTAGTTTTACTTGTACATACTCAAATTATCATTGTTAATATTCAAACGTAAACAAATTTCTTTCATTTGTTTTCATTCGTTTGTCTATACGCTGAATCCATTGGTTCTAAAGGAAGGTTTCTCCTGAGCGAGATTTCTTTTAAACCAATGGGCCTCCATCACGGTGTAAGTCCCATAACATTCTTTTATGTACATAATATTTCCTTGTACATATCAAACTTTTGTCAAACATTTTTTAAAACAAACTTTTTATCTGTACATAACACAGATACTTCTTTTCAAATACTTTTATCTGTACATAACACAGATACTTCTTTTTCAAAACCTTTTATCTGTACATAATACAGATACTCTTTCTTTTGGAAAAAATACTTTTACAGATAAACTTTGATCAATCATTTCATTTCATCATACATTTTACTGAATACCATTGGTATTGAAAGGAGCATTATTCCTGTGAGCGCTTTCAAATCAATGGGCCTCCTACTTGTAAGTCCCAACCTCCTATGTACATCCATCTTTATGCGTACATAAAACTCGTTCGTGTACATATTCATTTCCTTGTACACAGTTCAAACTTGTAAATAATCAAGTTCGCTCGTTTTAAGCGTTCGTTTCAGACACTTGTTTATATTTCATAAAGCTGCGTAAATAAACATCATGCATTGTTTATATTTCCTTCATAAACTCCTGAATACATATCACACACACACACACACACACTGTTTATACAACCGTCTAATAAATAACATAACAATTAGACTAATCAATAGGTTCCCATAGTATAGCCTCGCTTGGGCTTCATACAAGACAACTCATCACCAATTGAGTTTAGCCTCCGCTTGGGCTTCATACAAGATAACTTATCCCGGCATGGATCAGCCTTCTCTTGGGCTTTGTACAAAACTCTCCCGAGTTAGCCTCCGCTTAGGCTTCGTATAAGAAACACTCCCTTGAGTCGACCTCCTCTTGGGCTTCGTTCAAAAGAACTCCTCATTGAGTTTAGCCTTCTCTTGGGCATCATACAATGAAAGAGCAAAATCTCTTAACTGACCTCCTATTGGGCTTCAATACAAAGAATCACCAGCTAAGATAGAACCACGAAAGGATGGTTTCCGGTGAAATCACTTTCAAATTCCCAGTAAAATTTCCGGTGAAATTGCTCTTATTGAAAAGGATGATTTCTCGGTGAAATCCCTTTCAAGCCAAAACGACCATACCCTATAGCTTCCTCTTGAGCTTCATACAAGGACCCTCGATGACCCTCGGAATGCCTCCTCTTGGGCTAACAATACAAGGACCCACGGGCTTCTTAAAAGCATCCCTTTAATCAATCAATTTCTCCTTGAGATTTAGACATCTATCATCTCTATGGAAGAAGTATCTCATCTATTACATCACATACGGTCAAAAACTTTTCAAACTCTTTTCAAACAAAAACATCTCTTAATTGTAAGTGGTAGCACTTGTATACTCAAGCAAAACACCCAATACTTACAGTTAAAAGATTAAATCATCTTTTCAAACATCTTTCTTAAACATGTAAGTGGTAGCAGCTTGTACACTCAAGCACCTAATACTTACGATGAAGATTTTATCAATCAAACAACTTTTCAAAATGTATGTGATGAAATAGATTAGATACATTTTCATTAAGATGACATTTATGCATCTCTTACTAACATCCGTTGCTTTCCACTAGCATAAGTGGGAACTACGATTGCTCGACTTTCTCAACATCCTTTTGAGAATACGTAGGCTGAGGTCTCATCCTTGCCGAGCAAATTTCTATCTCCTCGGACCAAACAAACCATAGAACCACAGAGATCCGAGCTACAAATGCTCGATTCCCACTAGGGGATATGTATCACGAAAGATCCACGGATCTTTGCGAGCACAATAATAACAAAACCTAGAATCCCACATAATCTCTGTTTCTTAAAATCCAAGGAGAAACTTTCCCATCATAGAAATAGCAATTAAAAACACAACATATCAAACATATTCATATATAAAAGCTGTAGATAACTACATATATTTAGGGTGCTCCATCTATTCCTTTATATACCAATCCCCTTACTCAGAATCTCCCCATGCGTTATGTCTAGTTTGCGCTAGTCGTTCGCATACCAATATCAATTGAGGGTATTTGGTTTTCCCTTTTTCATAATCATTAAATCATCTTTCTTGTGTTGAAAATAATAAAGCTTGATGCTCGCGGCATCTTTATAAACAAATCAAAGATTTAAATCGTTGCGTGCGGAAGATCCGAACTCACGTTCGCATCCTCGGTAGCGTCACCTTTTGAGCGGGAAAATGGCGACTCTGCTGGGAGTGCGTTGAAACTTTGATTTTCAAAAAAAAAAGCAGCGTTACTACTGCGAGAGCACCAAGCTTTTTCAAAAAGAAAAGAAAGGGATAAGCTTTTCATATTTTGCATATATCATTTTTTTATTGTATGTTTCACGATTTCACTTGATGGAAAGAAATCCTAACCGGTTTAGAAACATTTTAAGATCTAGGTGGAGGTATTATCGTGAGCGTTCAATGCTTTCGAAGTTAATATTTCCTGATGGAGGTTGTCTTGAGGTATTGTGTTTAAGCAAGTAATTGCGAAGACATTGTATTTTCGGAGAACTTAAGAAGGTGAGTGGTGTAGAACACATAAACCATCACGGCCATTAGGATGTAGTGCGAGAGATTATTCGGTGTAAGCCTGAGTAATTGTCATGCGATACTACGATCGGCGAGTTTCTCTTGAAAATATTATTGGACCATCGGTATTCAACAAATCCAATAATGTTTTGAAGGAGTGTTGAGCTGTATTATCGATGGAACGATTCACGGATGAATAAGCCCTTAGAACTTAACCCGTTGATTCTTATCGTTGGCTTCATGCTCGTGACTTGAGCAGCTTGCCGTGTGTATAACTACTAACCATGTTTGCTGCATTCATGCATTCATTCATTCATTCAAAAAAAAAAAAAAACTTCTTCATTTCTCTTTCCATTTCCAAAGAATTTAGAGATGTTTTCTTTGTAAAATATTTTAGGTTAGAGTGATGGACGTCAGAGGAAGATTCACCAAAAGATACAGTTTTAGGATTCCTGACGTAGGAAAGTTGAAAGAGTTAGCATCCTTGGTAGAAGATCCCTCGGTTTGACGCTATGGAACTCTTTTGAGCAGCTAACGTTGATGAAGGACTTCTCAAAACCGTTCGGTTCTACGATCCGGTCTATCATTGCTTCACTTTCCATGATTATCAGTTGATGCCTACTTTGGAAGAGTATGCGCATATCCTAGGAATCTCAGTATCAGACAAAGTGCCTTTCAATGGTTTGGAAGCCATTCCTAAGTCACAAGTCATTGCAACAATGACTCATTTAAAGAAACACGAGATAGACAAAACCTAACTACAGGAGGAAAACTCTTAGGACTAACTTCAAAGTTCCTAATGGAGAAAGCTCTCAAGTTCTCTGAAGCCGGTAGTATGGTAGCCTTTGAAGCTATTTTAGCTTTACTCCTCTATGGATTGGTGTTGTTTCCCAACGTCCCAAATTTCGTTGATATCAGCGCCATAAGGATCTTCGATTGGAAATCCGTTCCCACTCCTTGGTGACACGTCGTCTCTATTCATCATAGGAATCGTCAAGGAGGCGGAACTATCGTGTGTTGTGTACCTCTTTTTCAAATGGATTGTCTCACTTGCCTAAATCTCCTATCTTCGCGAAAACAAAGGCAGTGGCATTGGTCAAGAAGACTCATGTCTCTTACAAATGACGATATCCATTGGTATACCTTGGCAAACAATGAGATGGAAATCATTGAGAGCTGTGGAGAATTTGCCAGCGTACCTCTCATTGAGTGCGAAAGGAGGAATCAACTACAACCCATTCCTAGCAAAGCGGCTCGGATCGCAAATTCGGTAAACCTCCGGTTTCTGAAAGCTACTTCTATCATGAAGGAGGATTCCCAAGGATTGAAGGCTAGGATGATTAAAGCTTGGCATCACATCCGAGAAAGAAAGGAAAAGGTAAGGCAAAGAATTGTGTAGCCATGAAACCTACACTTCTTGGATAAAGAAGAGCGAAGGAATTTACGCTTATGAGGATCCCATGTTCTCGATCGCTTCCAAATCAACAAATTTTCCCGTTGAAGTGGGAGAATACCAGAAGCCTTGACCAAGATAAGGTTTGAGAAGAAGCTTTGGAAAGCAAATTCCTTAAGACTAACCTTGAGAATGAGAAGCTCAAGAAGCAAGTCAAAGATCATGAAAAGGCTCTACTTCCGGATGAATGGCTCATGGAGAAAGATGAGAAGATTCGCGGAAGGATAACGCCATCCAATCGTCAAGGAAAGGAAAGCTCGAAATGACAACCAAGCCCGCTCCCAGCGAGTGGAAAGAGTCATTAGCAAGCTAAAAGCTGAGAAAGCCAAACTAAAAGCTCACTATGGGAAGGAAATCCTGAAGCTGAAGCTGCATCAAGCCTTTGGATCGTCATCCGACGAAGATGTTTAATTAGTTTAATTTAGTTTGTAATTTTATCATTTATTGTATCATTTGTGTGAGCAATGCTCCAACAAAAAACAATTGTTGTAATCTTCCTTCATTAATCAATAAAATTTGTGTTTTCCATCCAAATATTTGCCAGAAATATCTCGTTTAGCATAAATTCTTTGGAAATTTTCTTTTCTTTACAATCATATTCATGCATCATACTTTGCATTTAAGTCTACCATCTAGAGTCTAATCATTCACAGTTTTGAACTGTCACTTTTCGAGAAAATTGTCAGTATCGCGTCTTAGAGTTTCATTGCGTCCATGACCTCGAGCGTCGATACGGATCAAAAGAAGAAAAGTAATGGAGAATTTTGAGCAAGAAAGCGTTGAACTCGTAATCGTAACTACGCTACAAGAAGAAGTGGAAAGACTCACATCTTTGGTCAACTCGCGCCAGCGCAAAGTCAACAAGCGACATCGGCGGTCATAACCAAATAGCAACTTGGAGGATACTACTACTCCGGTTTCGATCGCATGATCGGTAGTTCACCTTCGGCATGCGAGGGCTATCCATGGGAATGCCTTTTAACCCGGCATTGGAGTTCGCCAACCGACTTCTCAAACAACCTCGCTTGAAATACCTGCTTTGACAAAGCGCTACATTCACTCCTGGCGTGGAATAACTTTCCACAAGTAACAATGTCGGTTTCTCAACCGATCATGTTGAACTCGACTTAGTAGTGCACACTACCACGACGAAGAAGTTCATCACACTCCGGAAATAACGACGCTCGTGGTTCAATGGAGAATCTCGAACAACTCCTCAAAATGCGACTTGAGATAAAAAGCGATTCAGGGAAAGAATTGTTTGGGAAAAGCGCCAGGATCTGTTTAGTTCCTCGTGTAAAATACTGCGAAATTCAAAATCCGGTTTTGAAAAGTACAAAGGAATTCTTGTCCTCGAGTCATCTTACAATGTATGCTAGGAAAATGTCTACGTACAATGAGGATCATCGGTTAATTCATTACTTCGGGATAGTCTCACGGTGCCTTGAAGTGGTACATGGGTTTAGGCAACCGAATATCAATCATTCAACGACTTAGGTAAAGCCTTAGTCCGCAATACAAATTCAACTTGGATATGGCTCACGATAGGGATCAACTCCGCTCCATGTCTCAAAAGGAAGAGACATTCAAGGAATATCTTGACGATGGAAATTGCTTTGAAGTCAACCCGCCCTTGGAAGAGAAAGATGACTAAGGTATTCTTGAATACTCTAAACTCATTCTACTATGAGCGAATGATCGCTAGCGCTCCGGAACTTCACGAAATGGTAAGCATGGAATGCGACTAGAAGAAGGGTTCGGACGGGACGTCTAACCAAGGAAGTAGGATCTTCTAGTAATACCAAGAAAGTTGGAACCGGTTTCCCAAGGAAAAAAGAACATGGCGTAGGAATGGTATCCAGAAACCACGCAAGAATGTCATTCAACAACGACGGTGGCTGCCATAGCGCCCTTGTCAACCAACTCGAGTGCTCCGCAATTTCAACAAAATCAACAAACTCAACAGCCTCGTCAACGAGGCTCGGGTTTCACAACAAAACCGTGCGCCTCGGGTCACTCGGTTCGACCCAATTCCCAGCGTACAGAACTTTACCTACGCGATAGAAAAGAATCTAATGAGACAAGGTTACCACCTCGGTCCACGAAACTACCATGGTGGTACAAAGCGTATCTTGCCCTTTTCACCAAGGGCACCAGGCCATGACCTTGAGCATTGCATAGCATTGAAGGCAAGTACAAAGTAAAGGCTAATCTTCTTTCCTTGAAACACAAGTCCGAATGTGCAAGCCAATCCACTTCCGACCATAGTGGACACTCGGTGAATCTAATGCTAAGGAATACAGACGGTACCTTGTCACGGATGTAAACTTAGTCAAAAACTTAGTGCATCTTCATGAAGCATCTGATTACCATGAGCACCTTCACTAAGCATAATTATGCGCTTGCTATATCTGTTCCAAGAATATCCATGGATGTCCCACCATAGGCGAGATATTCATTTGTTAGACATTGGTGATTTACAAATTCTGAAAAGATGACCATAGCGTAAATACAATAGGGCATTTTCCGCTTTTAGTCTCAACTCGGAAAATCCGAAGTAAGCGTTGTGATCCCTTGTTTCAACATACGAGCATGTGGAGATCGCGTGCGGTGGTTCCAACATTCCAACATCTCCTTTGGTGATTTGCCCACTTGGTCTGTTAAACAGTTCTACTAGAGCAATTCCTTACCGGTTAATGCAACCTTGATAGAGGATGGGAAGAGAAACCCACCTACACTTCTAATGTCAATATAGCAATGCGAAAGCGCTCCATTACCACCAAAATCGCCGACTCCATTGTTAAACAAAACCAAGTTAACATATCCTCGAAGAATCACAGCGATTCCCATTGTTAACAGTACAAACATTGGTTCTCTTGATGGAACCAACATCAACTCGAACTATCGAGATCTCTAATCAAGAAGCGAATATCGTCGTAGACCAATTGATCAGAACTCCTTCAAAATTTCAATCTTTACTCCTTAACTCTGAAGCTCACCGAAGCTTTGATGAGAGTACTAGACCGGCTTATGTGGATCACGATGTGACTACGAGACCAATTTGGAGGATCGTCTCAACATAACGACTGCAATAATCGAGTTTTAGTGACGAAGAACTTGAAGAAGGAAAAATCATAACTTGGCACATCTCGATGATTTGCGGTCATTCCCTATCAATGTATTGGTGGATACGGGTCATCTTTAAATGTAATGCCAAAAGCGGCTCGCTCGTTTAGCTTAAAACGCCAATGAAGTTCAACGACATCATAGTAAGAGCTTTCGATGGATCGAGAAGTCGGTTATTGGGAAGTTGATCTCCCAATGACAATTGGCCTCACACTTTCAAAATCGTTCCAAGTCATGGATGTACCGGTGCGTATAGTTGCTTGCTAGGAAGACCTTGGATCCACGATGCGAGTAACCTACTCTCCATCGAAATTAAAATTCACGATAAATGGAAAGTTGGTGACCATCGGTGAACAAGCTTTACTTGTAAGTCATCTATCCGGTTTCTCCTTCATCACGCTAATGACATTGAGCCGCATCTCCCAGAAAATCCGTTAGAAGATGAATCTACTAAAATAGATCATCTATCTCTTATATAAAGCGGCACAAATGGTGAAAGATGGCAATACTAGAAATGGGGACAAGTTAGTCAAAATGAAAAACCGGGACTCGGGTTCACACATTCTACAAAAAAAGATGAAGCACTTCCACGATCAAGGAAGTATTTCACAGTGGAGGTTTCTTAAACATTCCAAGAGGTTAATGTTGTAACCATTGAAGAGGATGAAGATGATCCATCGAATCGAAGAATGGAGCACTTATTTGAATAGCCACAATGTGTCTCAAGAGGAATCATATGCCGTGATCAATTCAAAGACATGTCCTGCAACAACATGAAAATCCACAGTCCTACTTGAAATTTGGGATACCTTGGGAGAACCAAGTGGCAAATCGACTACATGGTGAAATACTCTGCGAAAGCTCGAAAATCCGGATTGAAGATATCAACCCACGGGATGGGGTGATGACTTTGACTACCTAGTCAATCGAAGAGGAATACTCGTCTTCTCAAACTAATCAACGGATCGAGGTCCCAAATGAAGATCTACTTTCAACACCATGGATTTCACCAAGCGGATCACGGTTACCACTACATCATGATCCTTGAAGATCAAGTATGATTCGAGGATACGATGCGGAAAGTGTCGTGACGATCTCTTCACTCCGAGGCGGAAGGAACATCCCGGCAACACAAAGATCAACGAAGTACAACTATCTCTCATACTTCCGATCATTAATCAAGAAGATTGCCACCAAAGGCAGGCAAACCATCTTCCTTTCTCACCCAATCAAAGTTTACTCAAGGTTAAACCAAGCGGAAAACAGTACCTCGACTTCAAGGAGTTCGTCACTATTGAAACTGTTGAAGTTAGGACTAATGTTCATAGCTCTAAGTAGTTTATCTTTGCTTTTGTTTTGAACTCTCGCTTCGAAGAGATGTTTATAGGGTTTAGCTTTTAAATAATTTCTCTTTGTCTTGCCCAAGACAAATGAGTTTGTATTTTAGGGCCTGTTCATATTGTGAAACATAAATAAAATCGTTGTTTTGTTTCCACTCTACGTGTTTATTTTCATTTTACCCTTTTAAATGATAATCCTAAAAAACAGTAAAAAAATCTTCAAAAAAAAAAAATCATAATGAAAAATTAATGCAACACTTTCATTAACTTTAAAAAAAAAATGATGATAAAAACTTTTTAATCGAACATAAATAAAAATGCAGATTAAACAAATGGACAAACCCATTGAAAGCGGTAACTCTGCTCTCTCAACTTTGAAATCCCTGCGAAGTTCTTTGAAGAAGAAGTTGAAGAAGAGATCCGGATGAAATTTCTAGGCTGCTAAAGCACGAGGAAAGGATCATTCATCCTCACAAAGAACCTCTAAAGCAATCAACTTGGGTTACGAGGAAGGCAAAAAGTCAATATCGACTTCACTCGGCAGCGATGTCAAGGCAAGCGATAAGTCTTCTCAAAGAATACGTTGATGTGTTTGCTTGGTCCTACCAGGACATGCGGGTTTGGATACCGGCATAGTAGAGCATCACTTGCCGTTAAAACGAATGTCCTTGATTAAGCAAAAGCGAGGAGAGTTCATCACAGAAATGGTGAGAAAATTAAAGGAAGTCAAAAATTTCGTAGGTTTCCTTGTCCTTCGAGTATCCTCAATGGCTAGCCAACATAGTACTGTATCCAGAAAGATGGAAAGGTCGAATGTGTGTTGACTACGGGATCGAACAAAGCTAGTCAAGCGATTTCCCACTTCCGCATATCGACATGCTAGTGGATACTTGCCAAATTCAACGTCTTTTCCTTCATGGATGGTTTCTCTGGTTATAATCGGATCGAATGGCTCCGAAGACATGGAAGACATCTTTCATCACGCCATGGGGCACTTTTGCTACAAGGTAATGCCATTGGATTAAAGAATGCGGTAAACTTACGGAGGCAAATGACTACTCTCTTTCATGATATGATGCACAAAGAGATCGAGGTCTCGTGGGCGACATGATAGCAAAGTCGACGAAAAGGAACATATAGACTATCTCTTAAAGTTGTTTCAACGACTAAGGAAGTTTCGACTCCGCTGAATCTAACAAATGTACCTTTGGGGTAAGATCGGGAAAACTCCTAGGTTTCATCGTCGGTCAAAGAGGAATTGAAGTCGACCACGACAAAGTCAAGGCTATTAGGAAATGCCTACGCCACGTCACGGAAAAGCAAGTAAGAGGATTTCTTGGGCGATTAAATTACATCTCGGTTTATCTCGGATACTACGTGGGCGATATTCAAACTTCTCGCAAAGATCAAAGGTAGTGTGGACGAGAAGATTGCCAAGAGCATTCGACGTATCAAAGAATACTGTCGAACCACCAATCTTGATCCCTCCGTGGAAGGAAGACCATTGATCATATACCTTACCGTACTAGAAGAATCCATGGGTTGCGTGCTTGGACAACAAAGGCGAAACCGGTGAAGGAGCATGCCATCTACTACGAGTAAGAAATTCACGGTGTGAAACTCGTTACTCCATGCTCGAGAAAACATGTTGCGCTTTGGTATGGGCTTCAAAGCGTCTTCATGATACATGATCAATCACCGACTTGGTTAATATCCAAAATGGATCCTATCAAGTACGTATTTGAAGCGCCTAGCAGGAGAATCGCTCGATGGCAAATGCTACTATCGAATATGACATCAATACTGCGCTCGAGCGGTTAAAGGAAGCATTCTTGCCGATCACTTGGCTTATCGCGCTCAATGAATCAATCTCTCAAATATGACTTCCAGCGAGGATGTTATGTACTTGAAGATGAAAGATTGTGACGAACCGCTACGGAGAAGGACGGATCGAGAATCGGATGGGGCCTAGTCTTGATGGGCTGTAAATGTTTTGGCAATGGAATTAGGGCGATCATCATTACTCAGGGTTCTCATATCCGTTTTCCATGATTATTTGATTGCACCAACAACATAGCGAATATGAAGCATGCATCATGGGTATTGAAGAAGCCATCGACTTGAGGATCAAGATCCTTGATATATATGGAGACTCGCCTTGTGATCAATCAAATCAAAGACAAGTATGAAACTCATCATTTTGGTCTAATTCCTTCAGAGATTATGCGAGGCGGTTGTTGACTTTCTTGACAAAGTTGAAGCGCATCATATCCTCGAGATCAAAATCGGATGGCGAGCGCCTTGCTACTCTATCTTCCTGTTCAAAGTCAATGATTGGAATGATATGCCTAGAATTCGCATCGGGCGTCTTGAAAGACCGCATATGTATTTACAGCGAGCGGTCTTGACGATAAGCCGTGGTTCCACGACATCAAGCGTTTCCTTCAAACACGAGTACCCACTCGGGCATCGTACAAGGATAAGAAAACTCTAAGGAGGCTTTCGAGAATTTCTTCCTCAATGAAGATATTCTATACAAAGAAACTTGACATGGTTACGCTCGGATCGTCGACGAGACAAAGAAGCGAACGATCATCCATGAAGTGCATGAAGGGTCCTTTGGAACCCATTCAAATGGGCATGCAATGTCGGAAAGATCTTAAGCGAGGATACTATTGGATAACGATGGAATCGATTCTTTGCAAACACGTTAAAAGATGTCACAAGTGCGGATCTCGCGGATAAGATCCATGTGCCTCCGACTCTACTCAACGTTCTCTCCTCTCGTGGCCATTCTCCATGTGGGGCATTGACATGATTGGAATGATTGAACCAAAGCGTCCAGCGGACATCGCTTCATTCGGTGGCTATTGATTACTTCACCAAATGGGTGAAGACATCTTACGCCAGCGTCACAAGACAAGTGGTTGTGAGGTTCATCAAGAACAACCTCATTTGCCGATATGGAATTCCAAGTAAGATCATTCGACAATGGATCAAACTTGAACAACAAAATGATGAAAGAGCGTGTGAGGAATTCAAGATTGAGCATCATAACTCGTCTCCTTACCGGCCAAAGATGAGCAGGCGTCGTTGAAGCGACCAACAAAAACATCAAAAGATTGTCCGAAAATGGTCATCACTTACAAAGGCGGCATGAAATCTGCCATTTGCTCTGCATGGGTATCGTACTTGATCGCACTTCAGAGGGCAACTCCTTTTTCTCTAGTATCGGCATGGGCGGTGCTCCCGTAGAAGTTGAGATCCGTCAATGAGAGTTCTCATGGAAACTAAGTTATCGAGGCTGAATGGTGTCAAAGCGGATCGACCAGTGAACTTAATTGAAGAAAAGCGCTGACCGCTCGTGTCACGGACAACTTTATCAAGAAGAATGAAGAAAGCTTTCGACAAAAGGTCCGACCTCGTGAATTAGAAAGGCGACCTCGTGCTTAAAAGATTACATCTTTTCAAGCAGATTCTAGGGCAAATGGACTCCTAATTACGAAGGCCCATACATCGTCAAAGAAGTTTCTCTGGCGGTGCTATGACTCTCACAACCATGGACGATGAACTCCGTACCTGAATCTTGTGTGATCAAAAATACTTTGTCTAAAAACAAAGAACATCTCGGTAAGTCGAAAACCGAAAAGGCGGCTTAGGCAAAATGAGCGTCTCGGTGGATTGAAAACACGAAAAGGCGATCGAGCAAAAATTAGAGACAATAAGCGAAATTATCACGATAGATCGAAAACACGAAAAGCGATCTAGGCAAAAACAAGGATACAAAATGACAAAGTAGCTGCGGTCGATCATATTTTGTCCACATGAAGAATCTTCCATCAACGGATCTTCAATCAACTCTTACGAAACAACAACACGATTGGAATTCAAAGTTGTTAGGGATAGTAGTGGTTATTTGCTTTCAATGTAGCCTTTTCTAATAAATTATCATTTCCAACTTTTGTAAATAGTTCATGGAATCACGCCTTTGGTGATTACCATTCTTTCAATAAATTTGAGCCTTGTGCCTTTTGTTTGCAATTCCTACTTTATTACATTTTGCAAAATAACGCTTTTATTGTGAAAATCACTTTTGAAACTAAAATGTTTTAAATGAATTTTTACTTCAAAATTTTGAAACAAAAGCAAAATTCTCCTTTGAAACTATGAACACGGAAATAACTTCAACGTTTCTCCAAGAGTGTTTGATCCCGATTAGGTAAAGCTTTCTGTGATCTTCTCCTCATCAGAAATCATCAAAGGGCGGTATTCTTATCAAAAAGAATCCCGACCAAGTTGCCAATGAAATACCTTTCTCGGAAAGTGTAAACCATGCAACTCAAATTCTTCATTAGTGAATATACGCACCATTCTTAATTTTCACCAAGTATTTATTCGATGTGATCCTTTTCTCAAATATCCCTTTAAGTGTTTTTGTCAAGTATTGTTAGCATGCATATAACATTCATGACATTCATACATAATAGCATCATTCATTTCATTTTTGCATCTCTCAAAATGTTTGCTTCCAAATCGGTTATATATATACTAATACAGTATATCATATCCCAATGAGAATATCTCAAAGCAGAAAGATACTTTTTCTTTGTTTCCCCAGAGTATTCCCAAAGCAGAAAGGATATGTCTTCCTTTTTCCGGGCAAAGTCCCAAGCAGAGAAATGCATTTTCTTCTCTCTATCACATTCGCGGTGAGATTATCCCTCGTTGGGAACAATGTCTTGATTAACTTCTTTCTCTCAGTTCATTCTGGATAGAACAACATCATTATTCACAAAGTGAGTACACGACCTACTTCAAGATTTACCTTATTATAGTTATCACTTGATAATTGGTAACATCTTCAAAACCCATTACCATACTATATCACAAAGTGATAATTGGTAATATCATTTCCACTTACCTTAAACATTGTCACAAACGTGAAGGTAATCTTTTGTTTCCCAAAGCAAAACAGATATTCACATTCTCTGTGAATCATTCTTTCCCAATGAAACATATTGTTTGTTTCCCAACGAGATAGGATTCTCTTTTCTCAAAAGCAGATCGAGTCATCCTCATAAATTTTTTCCCATCATGTCATTTCTTTGACATCCTTTGGGTAAAACTTTTTAATCATTTGCATCATCCGCATCTTTTGGTATCTTAGGTCCAAATTTTGCGTATTACGATATTTAAGTCTCTTTACACCTATCAAAGCGAAGATATTCATCTTCATCTTTCAGTTAAAGAAACTTAAATAGGGCATCTGTCATACCCCAATTTTGACCTAATATACCACCTTACATTTGCATTGTTGCCTGACTGATTCGAGCGGTGTCGGGTATAGCATTCACGGGTCAAAATTAGGGTTTCATCATTTTCATCGATTCAAGAGCTAACCAATTAGGGTTTGAGATTTTCTCACTCCATTTGATCTATCTTGATCAAATCATCGACTTCAATCCTCGGATATCCATTTTCTCATAGATCGATCGGATCGACCAATTAGGGTTTTGGTCGAGCATAGGCATTCTCGATTTTTGAGCGTAATTGACTTTTTGGATAGAGATTGGTCATTATATCTTAGATATAACATCTTGACCTAATTTACGGATTCAAAACATCACGAGAGGTTCACGAAATTCATCGATCGATTTGAAGCGTCGATGAAATTTCATACTGGAAAAGTCAAACTTTGACTTTTGGTCAAATTTTCAAAACAAAACTTTTCAATCATCAAAATACTTCAAATGATCCATCATGATCATAAAAATCAAAGAATTTGGAAAAGTCAACAAAAGTCAAAATTTCTATAACTTAGAAAAATTTCTAAGTGTTGAAATTTCACATTTTTTCCAAACTTCAAGCCATTTTTCACCTAGTTCCAATTGGAATTTGAAAAAACTCAAAACATGAAAGTTGTAGATCATGGAAAAATCTTTCCAAAATGTCCAAGAACTCTCAAATCCATGAGTCTAGCTATACTTTTGAAATTGAAACATAAGGCTCCATGAAACTTAATTTTCAAAGTTCACAACTCCAAATTATAGGTCATTTTTGTGTTTCTTCATCTAGAAGCTTTCTAGCCTTGCCAAGTGGATGATCAAACTGATAAATATCAGCCTAGAGGATATAATTGAAGATTGGATCAAGTTTGGATAAATATAGCACATGGTGAAAAAAGGAAGTTTCCTTTTTGGTAAAAACCATTCTTGCCCTTAAGTTAACTTTGAGTTACCAAATGCCATGTCCTTCTTGCCTAACAATTTCAGAACCTCTTGCCTATAAATAGCTCTCAATTCAAGCCTAAAACAACACCAAAATTCCACAAATACAAGCTTTCTTGAAAATCAAGCAATTCATGTCAAATTGCCAAACATAGCATTTTGAAAATCAATGGAAACATGATGAAAATTGGTGTCAACATGTTCCATAATCATTAACAAACTTGTTCCAAACTTAAAATCAACCTGTACTAAGCTAAAATCAGAATTGCATTTCTATTTTCCAAACTTTCAAGCGCCATAAGCAATCGAATTTGGACTTAGGCTTGATTCCTTTGAGTTGTGAGCATCCTAACACGATCCATATACATCATGGAGTTGATCCGAACAAGAACAACAAGCTGTAACACCATTAACACGATTTCCAGTTTCATTTTGAGTATATGCGGGTGACTTGTGTACGATTCAGTGGATTCAAAGCGGACCATCCATAAACCATCCTTACATGCCGTTGGAGCTTACAATCAAAATAGCCACTGGAAACACGTTTGCATCGAATTCGATCTTCACTTTTCGGTATGAACACGAGTTTGGTTCTCATGATTCTTTGAATCTTTTGACAAAAACTCTTGGCCATTCTCTTTGCACTTAACGATCCTTAACCCTCAAAAAATCAAATAATCATCAACTACAAGTCATTTAATTTGATTTCTCGGTTTAGGGTTCTTAGCTTTTCAATCAAAACACGTTAGGCTTAAAATAAATGAAATTAACATATGCCATCGTGTTCGTGAGAAAAAGCAGTGACTTTGATGTTTACATCGTTGGATTTCATTGAGAAGCGAGGAGATAGCTTGGATCAATCAAGCGAAAATCAAACTATAAACCCGAGAAAATTGGCGTGTTCATGTGTTCTTCATTTTCAAAATTCAAATAATCCAATATCATATTAGCGCGTGTCATTTTCCACTAACACATCCAGCCGTTTGGTCTAGTGGTTCTGGCTTGGTCTTAAGTCATCTTGCCACGTGGTGCCTCATGGTCATGGGTTCAAAACCAGCAAGACCATTCTTTTTACAAAACTTCCATATTTTCATGTTTTTATCAAACTTCAACAATTTTTTAACCAATCAAAACTTCTCATTTTGAGATGATTTTTGCACACTTGTCATTTAATATATATATTTTATGATTATGTCAAAAAATCCAAAAATATTTTCATCGATTAATTTTTAATCAAGCAAAGCGATGTTACGAACACTTTTCAAACCTCCTTAAAAGGTGAATTTTTCAAGTTTTCGACTTCGATTTTTCAAAACTTCTCATAAATGAACACTTCAAAACATTTCAAAACATTTTCAAATCATTCTTCAAAACTTTTCATCAAAACTTGCATCTTTTACCATAATCGATCCAATTCAAAGCGATAAAAGCGAATTCGTTTCTCCTCGAATTTCTCGATCGATCATGGGCCTCCCTTATGGTGTAAGTCCCAATCCTTTATGTACATATTTAGTTTTACTTGTACATACTCAAATTATCATTGTTAATATTCAAACATAAACAAATTTCTTTCATTTGTTTTCATTCGTTTGTCTATCTGTTGAATCCATTGGTTCTAAAGGAAGGTTTCTCTGAGATTTCTTTTAAACCAATGGGCCTCCATCCGAGTGTAAGTCCCATAACATTCTTTTATGTACATAATATTTCCTTGTACATATCAAACTTTTGTCAAACATTTTTAAAACAAACTTTTTATGTACATAACACGGATACTTCTTTTCAAATACTTTTATACATACATAACAGATACTTCTTTTCAAAACCTTTTATACATACATATCTGATACTCTTTCTTTGAAAATACTTTTCTGAATAAACTTTGATCAATCATTTCATTTCATCTGTACATTTTACTGAATACCATTGGTATTGAAAGGAGCATTATTCCAATGAAGCTGCTTTCAAATCAATGGGCCTCCCTTCTGTGTAAGTCCGACCCTCCTATGTACATCCATCTTTACGTACATAAAAACTCGTTCGTGTACATATTCATTTCCTTGTATACAGTTCAAACTTGTAAATAATCAAGTTACGCTCGTTTTAAACGTTCGTTTCACAGACACTTGTTTATATTTCATAAACTGCTGTAAATAAACATCATGCATTGTTTATATTTCCTTCATAAACTCCTGTGAATACATATCACACACACACACACACTGTTTATACAACCGTCTAATAAATAACATAACAATTAGACTAATCAATAGGTTCCCCATAGTATAGCCTCCGCTTGGGCTTCATACAAGACAACTCATCACCAATTGAGTTTAGCCTCCGCTTGGGCTTCATACAAGATAACTTATCCCCAGCATGGATCAGCCTTCTCTTGGGCTTTGTACAAAGAAACTCTCCCACAGAGTTAGCCTCCGCTTAGGCTTCGTATAAGACAACACTCCCTGTTGAGTCGACCTCCTCTTGGGCTTCGTTCAAAGAACTCCTCATTGAGTTTAGCCTTCTCTTGGGCATCATACAATGAAAGAGGGGAAATCTCTTAACGACCTCCTATTGGGCTTCAATACAAAGAATCACCAGCTAAGATAGAACCACGAAAGGATGGTTTCCGGTGAAATCACTTTCAAATTCCCAGTAAAATTTCCGGTGAAATTGCTCTTATTGAGAAAAGGATGATTTCTCGGTGAAATCCCTTTCAAGCCAAAACAACCATACCTATAGCTTCCTCTTGAGCTTCATACAAGGACCCTCGATGACCCTCGGAATGCCTCCTCTTGGGCTAACAATACAAGGACCCACGGGCTTCTTAAAAGCATCCCTTTAATCAATCAATTTCTCCTTGAGATTTAGACATCTATCATCTCTATGGAAGAAGTATCTCATCTATTACATCACATACAGTCAAAACTTTTCAAACTCTTTTCAAACAAAAACATCTCTTAATTGTAAGTGGTAGCACTTGTACACTCAAGCAAAACACCCAATACTTACAGTTAAAAGATTAAATCATCTTTTCAAACATCTTTCTTAAACATGTAAGTGGTAGCGCTTGTACACTCAAGCAAAACACCTAATACTTACGATGAAAGATTTTATCAATCAAACTTTTCAAAATGTATGTGATGAAATAGATTAGATACATTTTCATTAAGATGACATTTATCATCTCTTACTAACATCCGTTGCTTTCCACTAGCATAAGTGGGAACTACGATTGCTCGACTTTCTCAACATCCTTTTGAGAATACGTAGGCACAAGGTCTCATCCTTGCCGAGCAAATTTCTATCTCCTCGGACCAAACAAACCATAGAACCACAGCAGATCCGAGCTACAAATGCTCGATTCCCACTAGGGATATATGTATGGAAGATCCACGGATCTTTGCGAGCACAATAATAACAAAACCTAGAATCCCATAATCTCTGTTTCTTAAAATCCAAAGGAGAAACTTTCCCAATCATAGAAATAGCAATTAAAAACACACAACATATCAAACATATTCATATATAAAGCTGTAGATAACTACATATATTTAGGGTGCTCCATCTATTCCTTTATATACCAATCCCCTTACTCGAATCTCCCCAATGCGTTATGTCTAGTTTGCGCTAGTCGTTCACATACCAATATCAATTGAGGGTATTTGACTTTCCCTTTTCATAATCATTAAATCATCTTTCTTGTGTTGAAAATAATAAAGCTTGATGCTCGCGGCATCTTTATAAACAAATCAAAGATTTAAATCGTTGCGTGCGGAGATCCGAACTCACGTTCGCATCCTCGGTAGCGTCACCTTTGAACAGGGAAAATGGCGACTCTGGGGAGTACGTTGAAACTTTGATTTTCAAAAAAAAAAAGCGTTACTACTTGGAGCACCAAGCTTTTTCAAAAGAAAAGAAAGGGATAAGCTTTTCATATTTTGCATATATTTTTTTATTGTGTGTTTCACGATTTCACTTGATGGAAAGAAATCTAACCGTTTAAAACATTTTAAGATCTAGGTGGATTATCGTGAAGCGATTCAATGCTTTCGAAGTTAATATTTCCTTGATGGAGGTTGTCTTGAGGGTATTGTGTTTAAGCAAGTAATTGAAAGCGTATTTTCGGAGAACTTAAGAAGGTGAGTGGACTGTAGAACACATAAACCATCAGGCCATTAGGATGTAGTGCGAGAGATTATTCGGTGTAAGCCTAGAGTAATTGTCATGCGATACTACGATCGGCGAGTTTCTCTTGAAAATATTATTGGACCATCGGTATTCAACAAATCCAATAATGTTTTGAAGGGAGTGTTGAGCTGTATTATCGATAGAACCGATTCACGGATGAATAAGCCCTTAGAACTTAACCCGTTGATTCTTATCGTTGGCTTCATGCTCGTGACTTGAGCGCTTGCCGTGTGTATAACTACTAACCATGTTTGCTGCATTCATGCATTCATTCATTCAAAAAAAAAAAAAACTTCTTCATTTCTCTTTCCATTTCCAAAGAATTTAGAGATGTTTTCTTTGTAAAATATTTTAGGTTAGAGTGATGGGTCGGAGGAAGATTCACCAAAAGATACGTTTAGGATTCTGACGTAGGAAAGTTGAAAGAGTTAGCATCCTTGGTAGAAGATCCCTCGGTTTGAAAAGCGCTATGGAACTCTTTTGAGCGCTACGTTGATGAAGGACTTCTCAAAACCGTTCGATTCTACGATCGATCTATCGTTGCTTCACTTTCCCTGATTATCAGTTGATGCCTACTTTGGAAGAGTATGCGCATATCCTAGGAATCTCAGTATCAGACAAAGTGCCTTTCAATGGTTTGGAAGCCATTCCTAAGTCACAAGTCATTGCAACAATGACTCATTTAAAGAAACCTGAGATAGACAAAAACCTAACTACCAGAGGAAAACTCTTAGGACTAACTTCAAAGTTCCTAATGGAGAAGGCTCTCAAGTTCTCTGAAGCCGGTAGTATGGTAGCCTTTGAAGCTATTTTAGCTTTACTCCTCTATGGATTGGTGTTGTTTCCCAACGTCCCAAATTTCGTTGATATCAGCGCCATAAGGATCTTTCTGATTGGAAATCCCGTTCCCACTCTGCTTGGTGACACGTCGTCTCTATTCATCATAGGAATCGTCAGGAGGCGGAACTATCGTGTGTTGTGTACCTCTGTTTTTCAAATGGATTGTCTCACACCCTAAATCTCCTATCTTCCGAAAACAAAGGCAGTGGCATTGGTCAGAAGACTCATGTCTCTTACAAATGGCGATATCCATTGGTATACCTTGGCAAACAATGAGATGGAAATCATTGAGAGCTGTGGAGAATTTGCCAGCGTACCTCTCATTGGTGCGAAAGGAGGAATCAACTACAACCCATTCCTAGCAAAGCGTCAGCTCGGATCGCAAATTACGGTAAACCTCCGGTTTCTGGTGAAAGCTACTTCTATCATGAAGGAGAGGATTCCCAAGTTGAAGGCTAGGATGATTAAAGCTTGGCATCACATCCGAAAGAAAGGAAAAGGTAAGGCAAAGAATTGTGTAGCCATGAAACCTACACTTCTTGGATAAAGAAGGCGAAGGAATTTGAATGCCTTACGCTTATGAGGATCCCATGTTCTCGATCGCTTCCAAATCAACAAATTTTCCGTTGAAGTGTGGGAGAATACCAAGCCTTGACCAAGATAAGGTTTGAGAAAGAAGCTTTGGAAAGCAAATTCCTTAAGACTAACCTTGAGAATGAAAGCTCGAAGCAAGTCAAAGATCATGAAAAGGCGCTCTACTTCCGGGATGAATGGCTCATGGAGAAAGATGAGAAGATTCGCGGAAGGATAACGCCATCGAAATCGTCAAGGAAAGGAAAAGCTCGAAATGACAACCAAGCCCTCCCAGCGAGTGGAAAAGAGTCATTAAAGCTAAAAGCGAAAGCCAAACTAAAAGCTCACTATGGGAAGGAAATCCACGAAGTGAACGCATCAAGCCTTTGGATCGTCATCCAGCGAAGATGTTTAATTAGTTTAATTTAGTTTGTAATTTTATCATTTATTGTATCATTTGTGTGAGCAATGCTCCAACAAAAAACAATTGTTGTAATCTTCCTTCATTAATCAATAAAATTTGTGTTTCCATCCAAATATTTGCGAAATATCTCGTTTAGCATAAATTCTTTGGAAATTTCTTTTCTTTACAATCATATTCATGCATCATACTTTGCATTTAAGTCTACCATCTAGAGTCTAATCATTCACGGTTTTGAGCTGTCACTTTTCGAGATAGAAAATTGTCAAGTTCGCGTCTTAGAGTTTCATTGCGTCCGACCAACTCGAGCGTCGATACGGATCAAAAGAAGAAAAGTAATGGAGAATTTTGAGCAAGAAAGCGTTGAACTCGTAATGTAACTACGCTACAAGAAGAAGTGGAAAGACTCACATCTTTGGTCAACTCGCTTGCCACGGTATAAAGTCAACAAGCGACATCGGCGGTCATAACCAAATAGCAACAGAGGATACTACTACTCCGGTTTCGGTATCGCGATCGATGGTTCACCTTCGGCATGCGGAGGGCTATCCATGGGAATGCCTTTTAACCCGGCATTGGGTTCAACCGACTTCTCAAACAACCTCGCTTGAAATACCTACTTTGCAGCAAAACGCTACATTCACTCCACAACGTGGAATAACTTTTCCACAAGTAACAATGTCGGTTTCTCAACCGATCATGTTGAACTCAGCTTCCGTAGTGCACACTACCACAGACGAAGAAGTTCATCACACTCCGGAAATAACCGAGCGCTCGTGGTTCAATGGAGAATCTCAAACAACTCCTCAAAATGCGACTTGAGATAAAAAGCGATTCAAGGAAAGAATTGTTTGGGAAAAGCGCCAGGATCTGTTTAGTTCCTCGTGTAAAAATACCTGCGAAATTCAAAATCCCGGATTTTGAAAAGTACAAAGGGAATTCTTGTCCTCAGAGTCATCTTACAATGTATGCTAGGAAAATGTCTACGTACAATGAGGATCATCATTTGTTAATTCATTACTTCGGGATAGTCTCACGGTGCCTTGAAGTGGTACATGGGTTTAGGCAACGAATATCCAATCATTCAACGACTTAGGTAAAGCCTTCGTCCAGCAATACAAATTCAACTTGGATATGGCTCGATAGGGATCAACTCCGCTCCATGTCTCAAAGGAAGAGACATTCAAGGAATATCTTGTGCGATGGAGAAATTGCTGCCCAAGTCAACCCGCCCTTGGAAGAAAGAGATGACTAAGGTATTCTTGAATACTCTAAACTCATTCTACTATGCGAATGATCGCTAAGCGCTCGGTGACTTCAACGAAATGGTAAGCATGGGAATGCGACTAGAAGAAGGGTTCGGACGGGACGTCTAACCAAGGAAGTAGGATCTTCTAGTAATACCAAGAAAGTTGGAACCGGTTTCCCAAGGAAAAAGAACATGGCGTAGGAATGGTATCCAGAAACCACGCAAGAATGTCATTCAACAACGACGGTAGCGCCATAGCACCTTGTCAACCTGACTCGAGGTGCTCGCAATTTCAACAAAATCAACAAACTCAACGGCCTCGTCAACGAGGCTCGGCGGTTTCACAACCAAAACCGTCGCCTCGGGTCACTCGATTCGACCCAATTCCCATAGCGTACAGAACTTTACCTATGCGATAGAAAGGATCTATCTGAACAAGGTTACCACCTCGGTCCACGAAAAACTACCATGGTGGTACAAAGGCGACGTATCTTGCCCTTTTCACCAAGGGCACCGGCCATGACCTTGAGCATTGCATAGCATTGAAGGCGGTAAAGATTAGTAAAGGCTAATCTTCTTTCCTTGAAACACAGTCCGAATGTGCAAGCAATCCACTTCCGACCATAGTGGACACTCGGTGAATCTAATGCTAAGGAATACGAGACGGTACCTTGTCACAGATGTAAACTTAGTCAAAAAACTTAGTGCATCTTCATGAAGCATACGTACCATGAGCACCTTCACTAAGCATAATTATGCGACTTGCTATATCTGTTCAAGAATATCCATGGATGTCCCACCATAAGGCGAGATATTCAACATTTGTTGACATTGGTGATTTACAAATTCTGAAACAAGATGACCATGGCGTAAATACAATAGGGCATTTTCCGCATGAGCTTTTAGTCTCGGATATCAACTCGGAAAATCCCGAAGTAAGCGTTGTGATCCCTTGTTTCAACATACGAGCATGTGGAGATCGCGTCGATGGTTCCAACATTCCAACATCTCCTTTGGTGATTTGCCCACAGTCTGTTAAAATGCAGTTCTACTAGAGCAATTCCTTACCGATTAATGCAACCTTGATAGAGGATGGGAAAGAAAACCCAGGCCTACACTTCCTAATGTCAATATAGCAATCGGACGAGTAGCGAAGTGGGCAGTACACGCTCCATTGCCACCAAAATCGCCTTGACTCCTTTGTTAAACAAAACCAAGTTAACATATCCTCGAGAATCCTGCGATTCCCATTGTTAACAGTACAAACATTGGTTCTCTTGATGGAACCAACATCAACTCGAACTTTGACGAGATCTTGAAACTAATCAAGAAGAAGCGAATATCGAGTCGTAGACCAATTGATCAGAACTCCTTCAAAAATTTCAATCTTGTCTTTACTCCTTAACTCTGAAGCTCACGAGAAGCTTTGATGAGAGTACTAGACCCGGCTTATGTGGATCACGATGTGACTACGAGACCAATTTGGAGGATCGTCTCCAACATAACGACTGCAATAATCGAGTTTTAGTGACGAAGAACTTAGGAAGAAGGAAAAATCATAACAGCCTTGCACATCTCGATGATTTGCGGTCATTCCCTATCAATGTATTGGTGGATACGAGGTCATCTTTAAATGTAATGCCAAAAGCGCCTCGCTCGTTTAGCTTACAAAGGCATGATGAAGTTCAACGACATCATAGTAAGAGCTTTCGATGGATCGAGAAAGTCGGTTATTGGGAAGTTGATCTCCCATGACAATTGGCCCTCACACTTTCAAAATTACGTTCCAAGTCATGGATGTACCGGTGCGTATAGTTGCTTGCTAGGAAGACCTTGGATCCACGATGCGAGGCGATAACTTCTACTCCATCGAAATTAAAATTCACGATAAATGGAAAGTTGGTGACCATCGGTGAACAAGCTTTACTTGTAAGTCATCTATCCGTTTCTCCTTCATCACTGCTAATGACATTGAAGCGCGCATCTCCCGAAAATCCGTTAGAAGATGAATCTACTAAAAATAGATCATCTATCTCTTCGTATAAAGCGGCACAAATGGTGAAAGATGGCAATACTCGAGGATGGGGACAAGTTATCAAACACATCAAGAATGAAATGAAAACGGACTCGGGTTCACACCGTATTCTACAAAAACGAGAAAGATGAAGCACTTCCCGATCAAGGAAGTATTTCACGGTGGAGGTTTCTTAAACCACATTCCAAGAGGTTAATGTTGTAACCATTGAAGAGGATGAAGATGATCCATCTGAATCGAAGAATGGAGCACTTATTTGAATAGCCACAGTATGTGTCTCAAGAGGAATCATATGCACCGGTGATCAATTCAAAGACATGTCCTATGACAACATGAAAATCCACCAGTCCTATGAAATTTGGGATACCTTGGGAGAACCAAGTGGCAAATCGACTACATGGTGAAATACTCTGCGCAAAATCCGGATTGAAGATATCGACCCACGGGATGGGGTGATGACTTTGACTACCTAGTCAATCGGAGAGAGGAATACTCGTCTTCTCAAACTAATCAACGGATCGAGGTCCCAAATGAAGATCTACTGTTTCAACACATCGTGGATTTCACCAAGCGGATCACGGTTACCACTACATCAACATGATCTTTGAAGATCAAGTATGATTCGGGATACGATGCGGAAAGTGTCGTGACAACGAATCTCTTCACTCCGAAGGCTGGAAGGAACATCCCGATATTCAACACAAAGATCAACAGGAAGTACAAAGGCTATCTCTCATACTTCCCGATCATTAATCAAGAAGATTGCTTTAGCGACACCAAAGGCAAAGGCCATCGTCGAGTCTTCAAAGCTCGACCCGACAATCAAAGTTTACTCGAGGTTAAACCAAGCGGAAAATTACAGAGTACCTCGACTTCAAGGAGTTCGTCACTATTGGAAACTGTTGAAGTTAGGACTAATGTTCATAGCTCTAAGTAGTTTATCTTTGCTTTTGTTTTGAACTCTCGCTTAGCCCAAGCGAAGAGATGTTTTATAGGGTTTAGCTTTTAAATAATTTCTCTTTGTCTTGCCCAAGACAAATGAGTTTATATTTTAGGGCCTGTTCATATTGTGAAACATAAATAAAATCGTTGTTTTGTTTCCACTCTACGTGTTTATTTTCATTTTACCCTTTTGGAAATGATAATCCTAAAAAACACGGTAAAAAAAATCTTCAAAAAAAAAAAATCATAATGAAAAATTAATCGCAACACTTTCACATTAACTTTAAAAAAATGATGATAAAAACTTTTTAATCGAACATAAATAAAAATGCAGATTAAACAAATGGACAAACCATTGAAAGCGGTAACTCTCGCTCTCTCAACTTTGAAATCCCTATGATTCTTGAAGAAGAAGTTGAAGAAGAGATCCGGATGAAATTTCTAGGCTAAAGCACGAGGAAAGGATCATTCATCCTCACAAAACCTCTAGAAGCAATCAACTTGGGTTACGAGGAAGGCGAAAAGTCAATATCGAACTTCACTCAGCAAGATGTCAAAGCAAGCGATAAGTCTTCTCAAAGAATACGTTGATGTGTTTGCTTGGTCCTACCAGGACATGCAAGGTTTGGATACCGGCATAGTAGAGCATCACTTGCCGTTAAAACCAGAATGTCACTTGATTAAGCAAAAGCGAGGAGAGTTCATCACGAAATGGTGAGAAAATTAAAGGAAGTCAAAAACTTTCGTGGTTTCCTTGTCACCGGTATCCTCAATGGCTAGCCAACATAGTACTGTATCCAAGAAAGATGGAAAGGTCGAATGTGTGTTGACTACGGGATCGAACAAAGCTAGTCAAAAGCGATTTCCACTTCATATCGACATGCTAGTGGATAGCGCCAAATTCAACGTCTTTTCCTTCATGGATGGTTTCTCTAGTTATAATCGGATCGAGAATGGCTCCGAAGACATGGAAGACATCTTTCATCACGCCATGGGGCACTTTTGCTACAAGGTAATGCCATTTGGATTAAAGAATGCGGTATGACTTACGAAGGCAATGACTACTCTCTTTCATGATATGATGCACAAAGAGATCGAGGTCTCGTGGACGACATGATAGCAAAGTCGACCTTTGAAAGGAACATATAGACTATCTCTTAAAGTTGTTTCAACGACTAAGGAAGTTTCACTCCGCTGAATCTAACAAATGTACCTTTGGGGTAAGATCGGAAAACTCCTAGGTTTCATCGTCGGTCAAAGAGGAATTGAAGTCGACCACGACAAAGTCAAGGCTATTCGAAATGCCTACGCCATGCGGAAAAGCAAGAGGATTTCTTGGACGATTAAATTACATCTCAGTTATCTCTCGGATATTGCTACAGTGGGCGATATTCAAACTTCTCGCAAAGATCAAAGGTAGTGTGGACGAAGATTGCCAAAAGCATTCGACGGTATCAAAGAATACATCGGAACCACCATCTTGATCCCTCGGTGGAAGGAAGACCATTGATCATATACCTTACCGTACTAGAAGAATCCATGGGTTGCGTGCTTGGACAACAAACGAAACCGGTGAAAGAGCATGCCATCTACTACGGTAAGAAATTCACGGTGTGAAACTCGTTACTCCATGCTCGAGAAAACATGTTGCGCTTTGGTATGGGCTTCAAAGCGTCTTCGCCAATACATGATCAATCACACGACTTGGTTAATATCCAAAATGGATCCTATCAAGTACGTATTTGAGAAGCACCCTAGGGAGAATCGCTCGATGGCAAATGCTACTATCGAATATGACATCCAATACCGGCGCTCGAGCGGTTAAAGGAAGCATTCTTGCGATCACTTGGCTTATCGCTCAATGAATCGATCTCTCAAATATGACTTCCCAGACGAGGATGTTATGTACTTGAAGATGAAAGATTGTGACGAACCGCTACGGAGAAGGACGGATCCGAATCAGATGGGGCCTAGTCTTGATGGGTGTAAATGTTTTAGCAATGGAATTAGGGCGTCATCATTACTCGAGGGTTCTCATATCCGTTTTCCATGATTGCTATTTGATTGCACCAACAACATAGCGAGAATATGAAGCATGCATCATGGGTATTGAAGAAGCCATCGACTTGAGGATCAAGATCCTTGATATATATGGAGACTCGACTTGTGATCAATCAAATCAAAGACAAGTATGAAACCCATCATTTTGGTCTAATTCCTTACGAGAGATTATGCGAGGCGTTTGTTGACTTTCTTCAACAAAGTTGAGCGCATCATATCCTCGAGATCAAAATCGGATGGCAGACGCCTTGGCTACTCTATCTTCCCTGTTCAAAGTCAATGATTGGAATGATATGCCTAGAATTCGCATCAGACGTCTTGAAAGACCGGCATATGTATTTGCAACAGAAGCAGTCTTCGACGATAAGCCGTGGTTCCACGACATCAAACGTTTCCTTCAAACACGAGTACCCACTCGGGCGTCGTACAAGGATAAGAAAACTCTAAGGAGGCTTTCCAGGAATTTCTTCCTCAATGAAGATATTCTATACAAAAGAAACTTCGACATGGTTCTGCTCAGATGCGTCGACAGACAAGAAGCAGACACGATCATCCATGAAGTGCATGAAGGGTCCTTTGGAACCCATTCAAATGGGCATGCAATATCGAGAAAGATCTTAAGGCGAGGATACTATTGGATAACGATGGAATCGATTCTGCAAACACGTTAAAAGATGTCACAAGTGCGGATCTACGAGATAAGATCCATGTGCCTCCGACTCTACTCAGCGTTCTCTCCTCTCGTGGCCATTCTCCATGTGGGGCATTGACATGATTGGAATGATTGAACCAAAAGCGTCCAACGGACATCGCTTCATTCGGTGGCTATTGATTACTTCACCAAATGGGTCGAGCAACATCTTACGCCAGCGTCACAAGACAAGTGGTTGTGAGGTTCATCAAGAACAACCTCATTTGCCGATATGGAATTCCAAGTAAGATCATTCGACAATGGATCAAACTTGAACAACAAAATGATGAAAGAGCGTGTGAGGAATTCAAGATTGAGCATCATAACTCGTCTCCTTACCGGCCAAAGATGAGCAGGCGTCGTTAGGCGACCAACAAAAACATCAAAAGATTATCAGAAAATGGTCATCACTTACAAAGGCGGCATGAAATCGCCATTTGCTCTGCATGGGTATCGTACTTGATCGCACTTCAACAGGGCAACTCCTTTTCTCTAGTATCGGCATGGGCGGTGCTCCCGTAGAAGTTGAGATCCGTCAATAAGAGTTCTCATGGAAACTAAGTTATCGAGGCTGAATGGTGTCAAAGCGGATCGACCAAGTGAACTTAATTGAAGAAAAGCGCTGACCGCTCGTGTCACGGACAACTTTATCAAAGAAGAATGAAGAAAGCTTTCGACAAAAGGTCCGACCTCGTGAATTCAGAAAGGCGACCTCGTGCTTAAAAGATTACATCTTTTCAAGCATTCTAGGGCAAATGGACTCCTAATTACGAAGGCCTATACATCGTCAAAAAGTTTCTCTGGCGGTGCTATGACTCTCACAACCATGGGCGACGATGAACTCCGTACCACATGAATCTTGTGATCAAAAAATACTTTGTCTAAAAACAAAGAACATCTCGGTAAGTCGAAAACCGAAAAGGCGGCTTAGGCAAAAATAGCGTCTCGGTGGATTGAAAACACGAAAAGCGATCAAGCAAAAATTAGAGACAATAAGCGAAATTATCACGATAGATCGAAAACACGAAAAAGCGATCTAGGCAAAAACAAGGATACAAAATGACAAAGTAGCTGCGATCGATCATATTTTGTCCACATGAAGAATCTTCCATCAACGGATCTTCAATCAACTCTTACGAAGCAAACGGATTGGAATTCAAAGTTGTTAGGGATAGTAGTGGTTATTTGCTTTCAATGTAGCCTTTTCTAATAAATTATCATTTCCATTTTGTAAATAGTTCATGGAATCACGCCTTTGGTGATTACCATTCTTTTCAATAAATTTGAGCCTTGTGCCTTTTGTTTGCAATTCCTACTTTATTACATTTTGCAAAATAACGCTTTTATTGTGAAAATCACTTTTGAAACTAAAATGTTTTAAATGAATTTTACTTCAAAATTTTGAAACAAAAGCAAAATTCTCCTTTGAAACTATGAACGGAAATAACTTCAGTTTCTCCAAGAGTGTTTGATCCCAGTGGAGTCGCCAACTACATGATCTTCTCCTCATCGAGAAATCATCAAAGGCGGTATTCTTATCCAAAAAGAATCCCGACCAAGTTGCCAATGAAATACCTCTCGGAAAGTGTAAACCATGCAACTCAAATTCTTCATTAGTGAATATCGCACCATTCTGCAATTTTCACCAAGTATTTATTCGAATGGTGATCCTTTTCTCAAATATCCTTTAAGTGTTTTTGTCAAGTATTGTTAGCATGCATATAACATTCATGACATTCATACATAATAGCATCATTCATTGCATTTTGCATCTCTCAAAATGTTTGCTTCAAATCCTTTGGTTATATATATACTCATACAGTATATCATATCCCAATGAATATCTCAAACAGAAAGATACTTTTTCTTTGTTTCCCCAACGGAGTATTCCCAAACAGAAAGGATATGTCTTCCTTTTTCCGGCAAAGTCCCCAACAGAGAAATGCATTTTCTTCTCTCATCACATTCCGGTGAGATTATCCCTCGTTGGGAACAATGTCTTGATTAACTTCTTCTCTCGAGTTCATTCTGGATAGAACACATCATTATTCACAAAGCGAGTACCTGACAACCTACTTCAAAGATTTACCTTATTATAGTTATCACTTGCGATAATTGGTAACATCTTCAAAACCCATTACCATACTATATCACAAGGCTGATAATTGGTAATATCATTTCCACTTACCTTAAACATTGTCACAAAGCTGACAGAAGGTAATCTTTTTGTTTCCCAAAACGAAACAGATATTCACATTCTCTGTGAATCATTCTTTCCCCAGCGAAACATATTGTTTGTTTCCCAACAGATAGGATTCTCTTTTCTCAAAAACAGATCGAGTCATCCTCATAAATTTTTCCCCATCATGTCATTTCTTTGACATCCTTTGGGTAAAACTTTTTAATCATTTTGCATCATCCGCATCTTTTGGTATCTTAGGTCCAAATTTTGCGTATTCTGATATTTAAGTCTCTTTACACCTATCAAAACGAAGATATTCATCTTCATCTTTCAGGTTAAAGAAACTTAAATAGGCATCTGTCATACCCAAATTTTGACCTAATATACCACCTTACATTTGCATTGTTGCACAACGATTCGCGAGCATGTCGGGTATAGCATTCACGAGTCAAAATTAGGGTTTCATCATTTTCATCGATTCAAGAGCTAACCAATTAGGGTTTGAGATTTTCTCACTCCATTTGATCTATCTTGATCAAATCATCGACTTCAATCCTCGGATATCCATTTTCTCATAGATCGATCGAGGATCGACCAATTAGGGTTTTGGTCGAGCATAGGCATTCTCGATTTTTGAGCGATGATTGACTTTTTGGATAGAGATTGGTCATTATATCTTAGATATAACATCTTGACCTAATTTACGGATTCAAAACATCACGAGAGGTTCACGAAATTCATCGATCGATTTGAAGCGTCGATGAAATTTCATCTGCGAGAAAAGTCAAACTTTGACTTTTGGTCAAATTTTCAAAACAAAACTTTTCAATCATCAAAATACTTCAAATGATCCATCATGATCATCAAAAATCAAAGAATTTGGAAAAGTCAACAAAAGTCAAAATTTCTATAACTTAGAAAAATTTCTAAGTGTTGAAATTTCACATTTTCAAACTTCAAGCCATTTTTCACCTAGTTCCAATTGGAATTTGAAAAACTCAAAACATGAAAGTTGTAGATCATGGAAAAATCTTTCCAAAATGTCCAAGAACTCTCAAATCCATGAGTCTAGCTATACTTTTGAAATTGAAACATAAGGCTCCATGAAACTTAATTTTCAAAGTTCACAACTTCAAATTATAGGTCATTTTTGTGTTTCTTCATCTAGAAGCTTTCTAGCCTTGCCAAGTGGATGATCAAACTGATAAATATCAGCCTAGAGGATATAATTGAAGATTGGATCAAGTTTGGATAAATATAGCACATGGTGAAAAAGGAAGTTTCCTTTTTGGTAAAAACCATTCTTGCCCTTAAGTTAACTTTGAGTTACCAAATGCCATGTCCTTCTTGCCTAACAATTTCAGAACCTCTTGCCTATAAATAGCTCTCAATTCAAGCCTAAAACAACACCAAAATTCCACAAATACAAGCTTTCTTGAAAATCAAGCAATTCATGTCAAATTGCCAAACATAGCATTTTGAAAATCCAATGGAAACATGATGAAAATTGGTGTCCAACATGTTCCATAATCATTAACAAACTTGTTCCAAACTTAAAATCAACTGTACTAAGCTAAAAATCAAATTGCATTTCTATTTTTCCAAACTTTCAAAGCGCCATAAGCAATCGAATTTGGACTTAGGCTTGATTCCTTTGAGTTGTGAGCATCTAACACGATCCATATACATCATGGAGTTGATCGGAACAAGAACAACAAGCTGTAACACCATTAACACGATTTCCAGTTTCATTTTGAGTATATGCGGTGAACTTGTGTAGACGATTCAGGATTCAAAAGTGCGAGACCATAAACCATCCTTACATGCGTTGGAGCTTACAATCAAGAAATAGCCACTGGAAACACGTTTGCATCGAATTCGATCTTCACTTTTCGGTATGAACACGAGTTTGGTTCTCATGATTCTTTGAATCTTTTGACAAAAACTCTTGGCCATTCTCTTTACGCATAACACGATCCTTAACCCTCAAAAAATCAAATAATCATCAACTACAAGTCATTTAATTTGATTTCTCGGTTTAGGGTTCTTAGCTTTTCAATCAAAACACGTTAGGCTTAAAATAAATGAAATTAACATATGCCATCGTGTTCGTGAGAAAAACGAGTGACTTTGATGTTTACAACGTTGGATTTCATTGAGAAGCGAGGGAGATAGCTTGGATCAATCAAGCTGAAAATCAAACTATAAACCCGAAAATTCGGCGTGTTCATGTGTTCTTCATTTTCAAAATTCAAATAATCCAATATCATATTAACGTGTCATTTTCCACTAACACATCCCAGCACGTTTGGTCTAGTGGTTCTGGCTTGGTCTTAAGTCATCTTGCCACGTGGTGCGCCTCATGGTCATGGGTTCAACACCAGCAAGACCATTCTTTTTACAAAACTTCCATATTTTCATGTTTTTATCAAACTTCAACAATTTTTTAACCAATCAAAACTTCTCATTTTGAGATGATTTTTGCACACTTGTCATTTAATATATATATTTTATGATTATGTCAAAAAATCCAAAAATATTTTCATCGATTAATTTTTAATCAAGCGAAAGCGATGTTACGAACACTTTTCAAACCTCCTTAAAGGTGAATTTTTCAAGTTTTCGACTTCTGATTTTTTTCAAAACTTCTCATAAATGAGCCTCACACTTCAAAACATTTCAAAACCTTTTCAAATCATTCTTCAAAACTTTTTTCATCAAAACTTGCATCTTTTACCATAATCGATCCAATTCAAAACGATAAAACTGAATTCGTTTCTCCTCGAATTTCTCGATCGATCATGGGCCTCCCTTATGGTGTAAGTCCCAATCCTTTATGTACATATTTAGTTTTACTTGTACATACTCAAATTATCATTGTTAATATTCAAACGTAAACAAATTTCTTTCATTTGTTTTCATTCGTTTGTCTATACGCTGAATCCATTGGTTCTAAAGGAAGGTTTCTCCTGAGCGAGATTTCTTTTAAACCAATGGGCCTCCATCACGGTGTAAGTCCCATAACATTCTTTTATGTACATAATATTTCCTTGTACATATCAAACTTTTGTCAAACATTTTTTAAAACAAACTTTTTATCTGTACATAACACAGATACTTCTTTTCAAATACTTTTATCTGTACATAACACAGATACTTCTTTTTCAAAACCTTTTACATACATATAGATACTCTTTCTTTGAAAAAATACTTTTCTGAGATAAACTTTGATCAATCATTTCTTTCATCTGTACATTTTACCTTGAATACCATTGGTATTGAAAGGAGCATTATTCCTGTGAAGCGCTTTCAAATCAATGGGCCTCCTTACGTGTAAGTCCCACCCTCCTATGTACATCCATCTATGTCGTACATAAAAACTCGTTCGTGTACATATTCATTTCCTTGTACAGTTCAAACTTGTAAATAATCAAGTTACGCTCGTTTTAAGCGTTAGTTTCAGACACTTGTTTATATTTCATAAATGCTGTAAATAAACATCATGCATTGTTTATATTTCCTTCATAAACTCCTGTGAATACATATCACACACACACACACACACACTTTATACAACCGTCTAATAAATAACATAACAATTAGACTAATCAATAGGTTCCCATAGTATAGCCTCCGCTTGGGCTTCATACAAGACAACTCATCACCAATTGAGTTTAGCCTCCGCTTGGGCTTCATACAAGATAACTTATCCCCAGCATGGATCAGCCTTCTCTTGGGCTTTGTACAAAGAAACTCTCCCGAGTTAGCCTCCGCTTAGGCCGTATAAGACAACACTCCTGAGTCGACCTCCTCTTGGGCTTCGTTCAAAAGAACTCCTCATTGAGTTTAGCCTTCTCTTGGGCATCATACAATGAAAGAGACAGAAATCTCTTAACAGCCTCCTATTGGGCTTCCAATACAAAGAATCACCCGCGCTAAGATAGAACCCTGAAAGGATGATTTCCCGGTGAAATCACTTTCAAATTCCCCAGAGAGTAAAATTTCCCGGTGAAATTGCTCTTATTCAGAAAAGGATGATTTCTCGGTGAAATCCCTTTCAAGCCAAAGACAGCCATACCCTATAGCTTCCTCTTGAGCTTCATACAAGGACCCTCGATGACCCTCGGAATGCCTCCTCTTGGGCTAACAATACAAGGACCCACGGGCTTCTTAAAAGCATCCCTTTAATCCAATCAATTTCTCCTTGAGATTTAGACATCTATCATCTCTATGGAAGAAGTATCTCATCTATTACATCACATACAGTCAAAAACTTTTTCAAACTCTTTTCAAACAAAAACATCTATTAATTGTAAGTGGTAACACTTGTATACTCAAGCAAAACACCCAATACTTACAGTTAAAAGATTAAATCATCTTTTTCAAAACATCTTTCTTAAACATGTAAGTGGTAACGCTTGTACACTCAAGCAAAGCACCTAATACTTACGATGAAAGATTTTTATCAATCAAACAACTTTTCAAAATGTATGTGATGAAATAGATTAGATACATTTTTCATTAAGATGACATTTATCATCTCTTACTAACATCCCGTTGCTTTCCACTAGCATAAGTGGGAACTACGATTGCTCGACTTTCTCAACATCCTTTTGAGAATACGTAGGCACAAGGTCTCATCCTTGCCGAGCAAATTTCTATCTCCCTCAGACCAAACAAACCATGGAACCCTGTAGATCCGAGCTACAAATGCTCTGATTCCCACTAGGGGATATGTATGCAGAAGATCCACAGATCTTTGCGAGCACAATAATAACAAAACCTGGAATCCCACATAATCTACTGTTTCTTAAAATCCAAAGGAGAAACTTTCCCAATCATAGAAATAGCAATTAAAAACACACAACATATCAAACATATTCATATATAAAAGGTAGATAACTACATATATTTAGGGTGCTCCATCTATTCCTTTATATACCAATCCCCTTACTCGAATCTCCCCGATGCGTTATGTCTAGTTTGCGCTAGTCGTTCGCATACCAATATCAATTGAGGGTATTTCACTTTCCCCTTTTCATAATCATTAAATCATCTTTCTTGTGTTGAAAATAATAAAGCTTGATGCTCATGCATCTTTATAAACAAATCAAAAGATTTAAATCGTTGCGCACGGAAGATCCGAACTCACGTTTGCATCCTCGGTAGCGTCACCTTTGAACGATGGTACCTCGTTAACCCCAAGCCAAGTAGGAGTTTCTTTTACATTTAGAAAAATCCTCATTTTAAACACAAGGCGGGTAGTGTTGATTGAATCGATCAAGCGTTCGAACTCATCAAGAGAGTGCGTGAAAGGATCGACAATGGTTATCCTTCAAAAGGTTGAGGAAGGTCAGAACCGCAATAGTCGACCTTCATTTATCAACAGTGTGCATCAAAAAGGGTAATACCATAATGGTTATCTCTCGCACATCAGGAAGTCAACAGATAACGATCCAACAATGGTTCTCCCTCATCTACCTTAAGACTCAAACAATCACAATCACTACCAACAAATCGAAGATGGTTAAAGATCCACGACTTTGTTCAAAGGGGAAGAATGAATAGGAAAGAAAGAAAAAGTCCCGCTAAGTCGAAACTTGAAAACAAGTCGCTTACGCAAAATTTAGGGAAAGCAAATCAGAATGCCCGAAAGTAAGAAAGGATTATCAAAGAAAATTCTCAGTAAAGAACAAATTATGTGGTTAAACACCAAAGACAAAAATATTAGTGATTGTCGTGTCCAAGAAACCTCGTTTTGGTTCCTCAACTATCATAAGTGCCTCTCGAGAGATGAGTGCTCGTATCAAGATAGTTGAACTTAGGACTGAAGAACATCGTGGAGAATGGGTGGGCACAAAATAATTTTGAGTCTAAAAACTTTTTTTTTGTAAAAAAACGTGAGCCATGCCACGTTACAACCCTTAAAAGTCCTAATTGAAACATGGGTTAATTCAAAAGCATACAACGACGGGATCACGTTTAAATGACTCCTACAGTGCGTGTTAAGTATCTGTGCTGTATCATATGCTTGTCTTATCTCTCATAAAAAAAGAATTTTCAGCGTTGCACTCTAAAAGTGTTTCGCTCACAAAAAAAAAGTCATAATGTTTTTCATACAAAACTTCAAGACGCATGAATGTTGCATTAGAATTGTCATAATAAACATCATTCTACATGTAAAACAATTATTTGACATTAAAGAAGTTCACATAATGAACATCAGTGAAGAGTTTAACTTTGTCTAAAGAAAAGAAACTTGATTACTCTGTTAAATCAAGAGGCATGACGTTTAAGGACTTCGTTGAGCATATCACAAGTTGTTTTCTCAAGATTCTGTTAACTTGGGGACAATCAAGTCGAAATTCAATTTCGCAAAATTTGCCAATCTGGGGCACGTCCTTAAAGATCAATTAGCAGGTGATTTGGTCCTTCTCAAAGAGCGGTTAACCTGAGACAACCGTCGTTTCAAGATTCAGTCATCCTAAAGTAATGACTTCTAGACATGGAAGTCTCTCTAAGGCTATACATTGGGGCATTTTGCTCCAATCTCTAGAGAACTAATCGCTCAGTTCCAATCAATCTGAGGCAATTACTTCGAGACGTTGAAGACTTCAAAAAGCTTGTTCCATCAAGTTAGTTTCTCATATGATGTTCATCAGAAGCAGTTATTTCGAGACGGTGGAGTCTCTCTTAATTGGAGCAAGTGTTTGTTTCAAGAATCAATCAGTCTAAATCAATTACTTCAAGACATGGAAGTCTCTCTAAAACTCATCCTGGGGCAGGTCTTCCCTACGTTTGCACAACTCATTATTCAAATGCAATCAATTTGAGGAAATTATCTCGAGACATAAAATTCTCTCCAAGATTCATTCTAAAGCAAGCTTGTTGAAAAGATTTAGTTGATCTGGAGCAATCACTTTGAGACATTGAATTCTCTCCAAGGCTCATGCAGGGGCATGTCGTCCATGTTTGTAAAGCCCACCACTCTAAGGTTCAGTAAATCTGAAGCATTTATTTCGAGATGTAGAAGTATCTCTAAAGCTCATATCAAGGCATGATATTCCTATATCAAAATATCAAGTTACTTTGAAATACTGACAATCAGTAGAGTATTGTTATAGAATACAGGATACTGGGGCTCTCCTTTTCAGGAAAGTTTATTCTCAAAGGTCTAATAGACTGGGGCATGTTAAGATTATGAAGTCGAGATATCTCTTAAGTGCAAAACCCAATACAGCTGCATTTCCATGCATGGGGCACGCCTCTAATCATCATTATCGATCAACTCGAAGTTTTATGTTCTTCCTTCTATAACAATTAACATTGACCTTTCTGCGGCAATTCAATATTTAAATTTGGTCAATCATCTTATTGTGCCATTTTCTTCTCTCTTAGACCAACGATGTCGGAATTGGTTTGATAACCAATGCATTAATTAGTACATTCATGCATTTATTCATATTCTATCATGCATAAACCCAAGGCTCGGGATATCTCAAGATTAGCTAGTTGTTCTCCTCGTAGGATCATACTTTAAAGACTATTTCTTGAATAGCGGACTTAGTTCTTCTGTCACAAGTTTGAAGGCTTGTTCATAAATTGATCTACAACAGTGATGATTCTCAAATCGAATCTCTTCCAAGGAAGTTGATCTTCCCCAAGTGGCCTCTTGTGTCAACGAAATTTCTTACTTGGGTTTTCCCCAGTGATCTTTCCTCGTAGAGTTTCTTTTGAAGTTCCCCAATAAAGCTTCAAGTTTCCCCAAGAGGACCTATTGCAGTAGGATTGTAACAACATGAAATCCAATATTGTTATTCTCTCCAGATAACACCTTCTCGAGTAAGTCTTACTAGTGGCAACCCTCTATAGACCCGATTCTCTGAGTTGATCTCAGTCAATCCTTTGTGAATCTCTGGTGTGTTTATTTACCCAGTGTATTCCTCGATTATTAAAAAAAATATGCATCTACCAGGTGGGATGATTAAAAGATTTTGGAAGATCTTTTGGCAACATCAGGTTGTTTAAACATGTCGGTATGTGTTTATGTGTGAATGGAAGAATGTATTCACTATGGAAGCGTCTACTCCCCTTTGTTGGTGTTGAACTTGATTCCTTTACCCCCCAATGGAGTTATTTCTTGCTTATTGTAATTCCTGTCAACTTGGTAGCAACAAAATGATGATTTGCCAATGATAAAGTTGTTCAACATATCTGTATATGTTCGTTACAACTACATCATTAAGATGGTCGTAGAGATTGGAAGTTTATCAACTGTTGAAGCATTCATGTCATGCATGTGCCCTAAGCATGAATTATTTTATCCCCCCAGAAGCCACTTTTGGTCCTCGAAGTTAGTGACCATGTTCTCTTTGCATCCAATTCATTGAACTTGGGGCACTCTGTTGATAATCATAGTTAAAGCATTTCAGAAATTGCTAAATTTCCTTCTACAAGGATTACCATGGAGTCTTTTAAGTGGTAGATTGGCATTCAGAGTCTAGTGTATCATCCTCATGATGCATTTGAAATTTTTTCTTCCAACAGTATCGGGAAGTCAGTTTGATACCCTTTTGCATTAAAACATTAAAAATCATGCATATCATACTCATGCATTGGCTTCAGCTAGTTCTCTTTTGTAGGATTTTCCCCAACTAAAGTTGTAAATATCCTCATAAGGATAAAAATTGGAAGAATATGTCTCGGATAGCGATTATTCTCTTCTCCCCACAAGTTTACACTTGTTCGGATATTAATAATTGCGTGTTTCTCGGTTGAGATTTCTTCCCACAAATAGTTGTGAATTTACAAGTGAACTCTAAGGTCAACGAAATTTTCAACATGGAATCGATGACAATCTCTTATAGTTTTCTTATGAAGTTTTCCGGTAAAGTTTCATTTTACTCCCAGACGAGTCTCCTTGAGAAGGATTACTATAACATATTCGGTATTTTCAAAATTCTTTCGGATAATAATTTTCCCGACAAATTTTAGTGGCGATGACCTCTACAAATTTTCTTTCTCTGAGTGTTCTTAGTAGACCCCATTGAACTTTTGGCGTGTTTAATTCCCGTAAGTCCTTTATTACTTAGGATAAATATCCACCAAGTAGGATGTTTATTTAATCTCATGATATTTCGCCAACTCGAAGTTGATCCACATATTTATTTGCTACAACGCATCGTCGGTATGATGCCGGCAAATTCAAGATCATTACCATAGAAGTTTTTAGTCACGGTCTTTGAACTTGATTCTTCTATCCACGGTAAAGCTATCTGCATACAAATTAAAGATTTTGTCAACTCAAAGTTGTTTAACATGTCTATACATATTCATTAAAATCTTTTATCAACGAGATTTGAAACAAAGATTTCTTGACTTCATAAACATCTATATCACACGATTATGTTGAACATGATTTTTATTACGGAGTGTATTCTCGGTTGTGCTATTAATTTGTTTTGCCGGTAACTTTCGGAGTTACATGGTTAAGACATTGACATGCCATGGCTCATTGCACCTTCGTGCAACAATTCTAATATTATTTCAGCCACATATCTTCGTTAAAGTCTGCGGGTATTCTTTAACTCTTTGGGATTTTTCTGACAAATTCTCAATCGTATATTTGTTTAAGTCTGCGGGTATTCTTTAACTCTTTGGGATTTTTCTGACAAATTCTCAATCATATCTCCGTTAAAGTCTGCGGGTATTCTTTAATTATTTGGGATTTTCTGACAAATTCTCAATTGTATATTTGTTAAAGTCTGCAGGTATTCTTTAACTCTTTGGGATTTTTCTGACAAATTCTCAATCATATCTTCGTTAAAGTCTGTGGGTATTCTTTAACTCTTTGGGATTTTTATGACAATTTCTCAATCATATATTCGTTAAAGTTTGCGGGTATTCTTTAACTCTTTGGGATTTTTCTAACAAATTCTCAATTATATCTTCGTTAAAGTCTGCGGGTATTTTTTAACTCTTTGGGATTTTTCTGACAAATTCTCAATCATATCTTCGTTAAAGTTTGTGGGTATTCTTTAACTCTTTGGGATTTTTTTGACAAATTCTCAATCATATTTTCGTTAAAGTTTGCGGGTATTCTTTAACTCTTTGGGATTTTTCTGACAAATTCTCAATTATATCTTCGTTAAACTCTGCGGCTATTCTTTAACTCTTTGAGATTTTTCAAACAATTTCTCAATCATATCTTCGTTAAAGTCTGCATGTATTCCTTAACTCTTTGAGATTTTTCTGACAAATTCTCAATCATATCTTCGTTGAAGTTTGCGGGTATTCTTTAACTCTTTGAGATTTTTATGATAAATTCTCAATCATATCTTCGTTAAAGTTTGCGGGTATTCTTTAACTCTTTGGGATTTTTATGACAAATTCTCAATTATATCTTTGTTGAAGTTTGCGGGTATTCTTTAACTCTTTGGGATTTTTCTGACAACTTCTCAATCATATCTTCGTTAAAGTCTGTGGGTATTCTTTAACTCTTTGGGATTTTTCTGACAATTTCTCAATCATATCTTCGTTAAAGTTTGCGGGTATTCTTTAACTCTTTGGGATTTTTCTGACAAATTCTCAATCATATCTTCGTTAAAGTTTGCGGGTATTCTTTAACTCTTTGGGATTTTTCTGACAAATTCTCAATTATATATTCGTTAAACTCTGCGGGTATTCTTTAACTCTTTGAGATTTTTCTGACAAATTCTCAATCATATCTTCGTTGAAGTTTGCGGGTATTCTTTAACTCTTTGAGATTTTTCTGACAAATTCTCAATCATATCTTCGTTAAAGTTTGCGGGTATTCGTTAACTCTTTGGGATTTTTCTGACAAATTCTCAATTATATCTTTGTTGAAGTTTGCGGGTATTCTTTAACTCTTTGAGATTTTTCTGACAACTTCTCAATCATATCTTCGTTGAAGTCTGCGGGTATTCTGTTGTACCCCAAAATTTACCCTCTTCATTTTTTTTATAAATAATTGGCTAACACTTAATTAATAGGTGCATCACATACATATCATTCATGCATTGATCATGGGTTCGAGATTTTCCAATCGTATGAATCTGTACAATTCTGAAGAAGAGGTTTGTTTCTCAAAAGTTGAATATTTGAGGTTCTGTCAATTCGGGCGTCATTTCAATAAGCAAGCGTGTCCAGAAGCTTCTGATTATTATCTCGCAAGTTTTGGTACTCTGATCATCTATCAGGTGGATGCTGATTACAATTTCAAGCTACAGTGTGTTGTGGTCGGATATTTGAACCCGAACTGATTCTATGGCCTTCCGTGAGTTGTGAAGCATTGGTATTTGGCTTATCGATCTACGTGATTTATCAGAAAATCAAGAACGAACAGATAAAATGATATTTGAGCGTGTGTATCAGAAAGTCAACAAAAGTCAAAGTTTGGTAGGTGGAGTTTTGATCAAAATTACGGTCAAAAGTCGACATTTGAGAAAATGCGATCATTTGCTGAGAAAAAAAACGGAAGAATCATCACCTTCTTGTCACCATTCGAACACCTCACCATTGCTAACAGAATACAACAGCAACCACTCCTCTCATCCCTCTTTTTCGCTGCATAATCATCACCACACCATACACTCACTTCTTTTTCACTACCTCTCACTGATTCTTCTCCTTTCTCAAAAAAAGATCACAAAAACAGAAAACAATCGGTTTCCTCCATCATCTCACAGCGTCTGCACTCTCCCTTCGCCATAACCACCATTCACGAAACCGACTCTCAACCGTGACTTCTTCCATCTCCGCCATGGCAAAAGGGAACTGTAACAGTTCACAGAGTCTTTTCCAGACTTCGTCTTCTTGATATTACTGCTATAACAAAAAAAAGCTTCCATAACTGACGCCTCTTCTTGCTCATCGATTGGAATCCACTTCCTCTCTCGTTCGCCGGTTCTGGTATTTTCTATTCATCTGTTATACTCTCCATGACCAAGGATCGAGATTGCGGTCAGTGAAGAGTTCAAAGGAAGCTTGTTATTATCTGGCGTTCGTTGAAGATCTGCGGAATTCTCGCCTTTCTTCATCGTCGAAGCGCGGACGATCTCGATAGGTAAACCTTTGAATTTCCATTGATCTCCTTTACATCTTCGTCTTTTTGGCCGTTTCTTTGTCGGAACATGAATTCCGTTTAGAAAATTACATGAACAGCAAGGAGCAATTCTCAGATCTGGAATCCATGATCATTTTTTATAGCTATGTCGTTTGGATAATCGATTTTAGAGGCCATATCTGTGATCAGTATTAGAAATCGAGCAGAAAGATGTGAATTTCACGTGATTCCGTTACAATTTCAGAAACTCCGGCGGTGAGGTGGCCGGAGAAGGTGGTTGATTCCGGCGAGAGTCCCTAGCCCTGCGTGTCACGATATCACTCGTTCATGCGTTCTCCCATATCCACCATCCAGATCTTGACACGTGGCATTTTGTTTTAATTCAAAAAAAATAAAATCTGAAATATATAACTTAAGTTATAACATTGACCAATTGACATAATGTACATACATGTAAAAATGTAATAACGTGACAGCATTACATTATTATAAAATCTGAAATAAAAAAAATAATAATAGTAACAATGCTTGTACAAAAATAAACTGCAATTGGACTTAGCACAAAAATGCTGAACGGGCTTAGCATATTCGGACTGGACCCATGTGCATGTTGCTATCTCACCCCCCCTGTTAATAGGCTCAGCATGGCAATATAACACAGATTAGTTTATTCTGAAATTAGGCTTTGCACCCCCCTGCTTCACATGCTGCAATTTTGACATTTAGTTCAATTTAGTGCCCGATTTCGATTATTTTGACACATAAAAAATACATAAAAAATATATTCTGACATTTTAGGATATTAGAATATTATTGACATTTTTTTATATTTTTTATTAATTTCTTTTATTAATTCTAATTCATTTCTAAATAATACATTTACATGAATATTGGAATTATCATTTCGGTTTGCATTCCTCACATGTTCATGCATCTTCACATGTATTTGAATATTGGAATTATCATTTCGATTTGCATTCCTCACATGTTCATGCATTTTCGCATGTATTTGAATATTGGAATTATCATTTCGATTTGCATTCCTCACATGTTCATGCATTTTGCATGTATTTGAACATTGGTTTTATCGATTCGATTTGCATTCCTCACATGTTCATGCATTTTCACATGTATTTGAACATTGGTTTTATCGATTTCGATTTGCATTCCTCGCATGTTCATGCATTTTCACATGTATTTGAACATTGGTTTTATCGATTTCGATTTGCATTCCTCACATGTTCATGCATTTTTACATGTATTTGAACATTGGTTTTATCGATTTCGATTTGCATTCCTCACATGTTCACGCATTTTCACATGTATTTGAATATTGGAATTATCATTTCAATTTGCATTCCTCACATGTTCATGCACTTTCACATGTATTTGAACATTGGTTTTATCGATTTCGATTTGCATTCCTCGCATGTTCATTCATCACTTTGATATGAGCATTGGTTTTATCGATCCGATTTGCATTCCTTGCATGTTCATGCATCACTTTGATATGAGCATTGGTTTTATCGATTCGATTTGCATTCCTTGCATGTTCATTCATTACCTTGATATGAGTATTGGTTTTATCGTCCGATTTGCATTCCTCACATGTTCATGCATCATTACTTTGCTATGGACATTGGTTTTATCGCCCGATTGGCATTCCATGCATATCCATCTGATTTTTCTTGCAGGTTTTGGTTGAGTTTGTACACCCACATGTGCACTATTCCTATCTTGTTTTGCTTGTATTATCTCGTTCTTGCAGGCATTGTCGCTTCGGATGCGTATCGACACGTATTCCGCTTGTATTGATGCTTTGAGCAATTCTCACCGGTTTACTTTTGTTGCATGGCTGCGATGCTTGAAGTATTCGGATTATTTCGCTAGCTTGCGTGCCGGATTCTATATCCGTTCGGTACTTGCTACTTTGTTTATTGCATTCTCTTCTGACTTTTCCTAGATATCATGAGAAGTAGGGCTTCTGACTTTCTTTTGCCATGAGAAGTAGGAATAGAGATGCATGAAGGGGCTTCCGTAGTTGGAGCATGTTCGGGAACCCTCGGTTTATTTAAAGACCCGTTTAGGGCAATTACGTGTGCTAATTGTGTTTGGTTTGTTTTAAATCCTCCATCTGCATAGGGGTAATTCTCGATGAAGTGTTTATATTTGTGCTTGCATAGGTCGGTGGTTAGGGCCGACGTGGTACCACTAAGCAAAGTCCGCTTTTATATTTCATGTCATCGAGTCATTGATATATGGCGGGCGGGGTCGACAACGAACCCGGTTCTAGTCCGTGTCGACTCCGCTGCGAATCGTGTTGCTTTCTTTATCGAGTCAATAAAAGTGGCAAGATTCCCTATTCGACTCTCCACGCTTTCACGGGGTTCGCATTTATTTGAACTCGCATCATTTGCTCTTCAGCGAGGTTGGATGTGTCGGCTCTGGTTGACTCACGGTATGCTCGTTCTTATCGAGGCTATGGGACTTCCTCCTTTTCCTGCGCTTGTGTGTCATTTGTTTGTTTGCATTGCATTGTTTGTGTGCTTTTGCCAAAGCACTTGCTTGCTTCATCCCCTTGCATCCCTTGGTTCCACAACCAAGACGGATATAGGATAGCTTTCCCGTATGGCTGCTCGGTTAGGATAGATTTTCGAGCCTAGACATTAGGATTTACATCCTTTGCATGTTGACATAGGTAGAGATTCCCTTACATCCTCAACCATAAGTCCAATCTTTGCATGACAACATTAGGGCTAGTACTAGTTAGTTTCCTTTTGTTTTGCTAGTTCTTTTTTGCATCTTTGCATGTAATTAAAACTAAAACTTGCTTTTCCTTTCAAACTCAAAATACTTAATAATGGTTTAAACTCCTTTCTCAAGGTAAAAACAACCAACCAACACAAACTCTTTTCGCCTTTGCGCGCTTTCTTTTCTTTTTGTGTTTAAAACCTTTTCACAAGTAAAAAAACACAAAACACACCAAAACAAGTGAGCCGAACTACGGCGCTCTGACTTTCCCATTGCACGAGGGAATACGTAGGCATCTTGTCACGGGGCTCGACCGAGCAAACTTTGTAAATACTTCCTTCTTTTCCCCGTGTTTTCTTTATTTTCCTTTCTTTCACATGCATTTCCTTTTAGCATACAGATGTAGCAATTAAGCAGCAAATAAATATAAACGCACCCACTAGATAGAAAATAGAAGTGGATACCGTAGAGTACTACGGGCGTGTAGGGTGATAATACCTTCCCTTCGCGTAATAGATTCCCTTACCCTATCTCTCGGTCGCAAGACCGTGCCTTATCCCTTTTAGGTTTTCGCGATGCGTTCAACTTTCTCCTTTTGCGAGATAAAAAACGTTCGATGGCGACTTCATTGATATAGTTATCGGATGATGTTGAGGTTGTTTCGTTGGCGACTTCTTTGGGAATAAAGGAACACTGGAGAAGGTCGATCGGTCGATCCTAGCTTTTATTTTCATGTCTATTGGGTGTTTATTTATTTGTTTATCTATTTACCTTTATCGCACCATCCTTTGTATGCTTGCATTGCATTCTATGTGGCATATTCTGCTTCCATATCTTGGTTGGGGTCTTTGCGGGTTCTCTTGATTGGGTGGGTGTTACCATGAGGTAAAGGCCGAATACACGAGCTATGAGTGACATATAGGAACACATAGGACTAGAGTGGACGCATGATTGCTATGTGACGTGAGGTCTAAAATAGCGCATTCATGTGGTTCCGCTCGACGAGGTTGACGGTATTATCATCATCACGTGGGTGTTACGATGATATTACTTAGCGGGAGAATTTCGACTCTGAGTCACCCTTGACCTTACCGGCCTAGATTACACAGTGAGTGGGAGGGAATATTTCAAGCAGTGCAGGATGGTGACTATGTTACATTGGTGACTTGGTATTTTCTATTGATGATCGATGTTTTACATTGGTGACTATGATATCATTCGGTGGCATTTTCTAGCCGTTACTCTGTCCGATTTTGGTTTTCTTCAATCGGGCGGAAACAAGCAGTTTGATCGGTGTTCATGGAAGTAGTAAACCCATGATCAATGCATAATGTATTTGCATCATAGCATGTTTATTTTTAAAGAAATGTCGGAAAAAGCATGTTATTTTATCTAACCCGCATGCATATCATTTCGGGACTTCTTGTGGTTTACTATCAACATCGGGATGGATACCAACAATTAAAACAACACGAGGCCCTAAGGAAGACTTCCTCATACTCTTTACGTGCATTCGACATCTCGAAGTAAGAGCGGTATTCTTGTGAAGGATCGATTGAAAGAGTTCGAGAAAGATCATGGGAACATATTGCCGTTACTAATGGAGGATTATGAGTTCTATGCCATGCAATCTCCACTCCGGTTTATGATAGTGAGCTCGGTGTTTTACCTTTCAAGATTATCGATTAGCACCTACTCTTGAGGAGTACTCTTTCCTTTTGGTATCGATTATCTGCGGTTTGCCTTTTGTCAAAAGAATGGGTGCTCGATTTTGAAGCCATTGCTAAAGCCCTTGGTTTCGCGTTAGTGAAGTAAGGGACAATTGGGTTCGAAAGATCACACTTGTGGACTTCTTGGGTTTCCTTTTAGTCAAAGTGATGAATTTGCCAAGGTTGGTAGTTGGAAAAGCTTCAATACTATCTTAGCCGTCATGATCTATGGTATGGTGATTTTCCCTCTTTTGAGAAGTTTGTGGATGTTCTTTGCGATTTGTTTTCATGAATGACAATCCGGTTCCTACCATCTTGGTGATACATATTATGCCATTCACTCTCGCCATGGTCAAAGGGGTGTGTTATGGGTTGTATGCATTTACTTTATCGTTGGTTCAACACATTTGCCAAAGAGAGGGCATTTGTTGATTATGCTAAAACCATGAAGTGGTCTAGCGAATCATCGCACTCACTTCATATGATATAGTTTGGAATACCATGTCGGCGGTTACGAGATCATTACTAGTTATGGAGAGTTTCCTAATGTACCATTGATGGGAACTAAAGGTTGCATCGATTATAATCCTATATTGTACGCCGTCAACTAGGATATCCTTTGGTGAAGTACCCATGTTCGTTAGTTGTGAAACTATCTTCTTTGCAAATGATGAGAACCGGTTTTCTAAATCAGATTGTCGTTGCATGGAGCTCGGTTCACAAAAGAGCACGGTTTATTTGGCCAAAAAGGAAATTATCGTTTGATTCTTACAGTTGGTTAAAGATCGGGTCTCAAGATTCGGCTTCCATACAAAGGAAGCACCTTTGTATTCTCAACTGGTTCCTTGGTTGAAAGTCTGATACCTGATTTTGCTACTTCCTATTCTTCATCCGTAATATCTCCTCCAGGTTTCGTGCGTATTGAGGTTTACAAACAGCTCTAATCGGAGAATTCAACTTTGAAGGAACAGTTATAAGCTCGAGCCATGGACCTAGCATTTGCTCTTCAAGATAAAAAGAGGTTATCTATCGAGATCGAGCAGAAAGACCAAGTTTTGAAGGCTTATGGCTTACTTGAAGAAACCAAGAGAGCCAAAGGTGGTAGTTCCTCTTCTTTTGATCAGATGACCAAAGAGTTTGACAGGGTACAAGAGAAGTTGAAGAATATGCAGATAGCTAATGAGAAATTGAAAGCCAAGCATGGTGAAGAAATCCGGGTTTTAAAGAAGCGACTCCGCAAGGAAGAATCTAATGCTAAAGAGTCCATTGAGAGAAGGAAAGAACTTGAAGTTGAAGCCCAAAGTCGACAGGAGCAGATGACTATCCTTTCTAAAGAGGTTGAAGATTTGAAGACTAAGTGGCAATATGCTAAAGATGGAGAATATGCAGCATACACCATGTTGAGGGGTCGAGACATTCATGTGGCTAAGCTAGTAGCCGAGATCCATACGCTCAAGGCGCAAGTGGCCCCTAAATAAGTAGTTGCAAATGTTATTTGATGTTATTTGATTCGACGAATCACCTCCAGGCTTGTTGAATGGGGTTCGCTCACTATTGTGTTTGTATTAATACTCTGTGATCGCGGACTCTTGTATGACTCTATTTCATCTATGCACTTGAGCAGTTGATTCTCAATCTGATTGTGTGTCTGGTCTTGATGATTATTGTTGTCACTATCCTATTATTATTTGATGTTTGATAACAAATTGCAAGAATGTCCTGGAAGTGATCATTTCATGCATCATGCATTAACCATGCATATACATACATTGTGCATAACAAGCATTTGAACTTGGGATTTCTCTTACTCAAATCTGGTATTTTCTACTCAGAATTGTGAACTTTGCCTCCGTGCCATTCTGCGTTTGAAATCGGTGATGAAGCAACCGCGGGGCTGGATGAGATGAAAGAACGGATGGGATTTCTCATCTTTGGACATGCAAGACTTGAGAGAAGAGAACCAACGATTGAAGACTCGGCTAGGCTTGGTGATGGAAATTTTAGGGACCGTGTTGAGAAAGGGAGATGACCCCAGTTTTCCTACAGCAACAGGAGTCGCTATTCCTCCTTATACTCAGGGTTTTTCTTTGAGCCCTAAAGCTGGGCATACATCTACTCCATCACCCTGTATTCCGAGGTCTCCTCGTTCACGTCCAATTCCTATTGTTCAGAAAGGTCTAGAAGGTAGACCTCTTCAACCATGGTCTCCACACTCTGAAAAGCAATTCGATCCTATTTCGATGCCATATGCTCAGTTGCTTCCTCAGCTGCTCAAGTTTCGGTTGGTTGAACTCCAAACTCTTGCCATGCCTGAAGGGATTCTATTCGAGTGCGATGTGATGGCTAGGTGTGATTTCCATTACAGGGCACCTGTCATGATCTGAGAGTGTGTGACCTTGAAAAATGAGGTTCGAGTTTCCTTGACAAAGGGATTATCCGGTTTACTTCCACGAGGTTGAGCATACAAGTCAATTTAGCTCCATTCTGATATGACCGTTATGCTGCTGCTATACCTCAAAGCGAGTTTGTGCGTCGAAGAGGATAATCGACCGCTCCACCCACCTCATCAAGCGCCTCGTCGGTAGAATCAAAGACAACAAGAGAATCGTGCTCTAGGAGGTTTGATGTTATTCCTATGAGCTATCGATTTGTTTGTCCGTTTGAATGATCTTAAATTGGTTGTTCCCAAGCTGCATTTGCTCCCCTCCCTTGGATAAGCGGCCCGAAACTACGATGCTAATGCTAGTGAGTTTCATTACGGAACCTTGGGGCATAGTATTGAAGATTGCCATGCATTCAAGTGCAAGGTACGAGGATCGATTGAGGCAAAAGCTATCGATTTCACACGGATGGTCATGTTCGGGTCCTCGCTAGCTCGACAAATGTCAAGACTTCAAAATGCATCATCAAAAGCAACAAGTCAAGTCTCCTCAGCAATTTCAAGATTCATTTGCATTCTCATTTGTAATCTTTCTTGTTTGTTTAGTACATGCTTGTATGCGAGAATATTTTCATCTTACGAATGATTATCATAATGCATTGAATATGTTTGTCTTGAACTAATCCATTTGTATGCACTTTTAATTGTTTTCAAATGTTTTTGATATCCACTCTTGTTAATAAAGCAAAACCTCTGTAGGGAGGATGGCGAAAATATACCAAGAATTTCAAGCGGTATTGCTTTCAAATAAAAACCTGCGCGATGTCTGGCCTTGTTTCAAATCCCCAAACAGGAGATATAAGGGAGTTAGACCCTCGTTAACCCCTTTTGAGCCTTGAGTAGGAGTTTCTTTTACATTCGGAGAAAACCCTCATTTTAAACCGGGCGGGGTAGTGTTTAGTTAATCAGTTGAGCATTCAAAACTCACCGAGTATACATCAAAGGATACAACAATGGCTATCCTTCAAAGATTGAAAGCTATGTGATCAAGTTTCAATTGACAACAATGTGCATCATGGAAGGACAATACCCCAGAAACTCCTTATCTGAAGAGGACTTGGATCGCCACAATCACATCTAGCAAATCAAAGCGATTGAAGATCAACGGTGGTTCAAAAAAAAAACAAAAAAAGCAAAAAAAAAACAAGAAAAAGCCCGCTAAGTCGAACTTGGAAATAAGTCGCTTAGGCAAAATAAAAGGCAAATGTTAAAAAGCAAATTGGCAAGCCGTAAAAGCGAGGATAATCACACAACATCCTCAATGAAGAACAAAGTCGTTGATCAAGCTCTAAGCAAAAGGGTGAGTGGCTATCGGGTCCAAGCCCGTCCTTAACAAAGTCAAAGTGGCACGAAGAAGCGCAATGGTTTCTCAACTTTCAATTTCCTCTTGTGAGAGATGATTGCTCACATCAAGTTAAGCGAACATAGGTTCGGAGAATATCATGAAGGGGTGGGCACTAAATATTTTGAGCCTAAAATCTTTCTTTCGAAAACCGTGAACGAGCCACGTTACAACCCTTAAAGTCCTAAGCGAGCGGGGTTAATTTGAAAGCTAAGTTGTGATGAGCGGTATCCACGAGTCCTAGGAGGTTTGCTAACACCTTTGAGTTGGTATCACACAATCTTTTGTTATCTCTCAAAAAGCGCGATGTTTCGACATCTTTTCAAAAATCTTTTTGTTTCAAGACAAGCATAGGATTTGCGGTAGAATTATCATTTTAGGATAAAACATTCTTTGCATATGAGCAGTGCTCAAACATCCGATGCTTGCATAATGAGCATCGGATGAATACCTTGATCGTCCGAGCGGGTTATGCGAAAATATATTGAGCGGCCTTTCAAAGAACCATCTTAATGGGCATTCAAAATGGTATTATATCCTTGAGGCTCATTAAAGCGGGGCAACTTTGTCAAGGTTGGCCAATCCTTTCGAGACACGGGGCATGTTGATTATCTATGTTTCACTCGGGGTTGAAAGTGGCGTATGGGTGACATTGGCGGATGCACGATTACTCATTTGATTGAAATTCCTACATCTTGAAGAATACTCTTCAATGTAGGGTCCTCTCTTTAGTCGATTCTAGCGAAATGGTCTTGATTGGGTCTTTAGAAATTTGTCGGTTTGATTTGCTCTTCTTGACTCAAGTTTTGACTGTTGTCTTTTCGCAATGAGTCACACGCTCTCCGTTTGTGCAAAATCGTCGGTTATCTTACCGTGTTTGCATTACCTTTCGACGCTTGGGTATCCATACTTGGTGTGTGGTAATCCAAATGTTTGATACTCTTGAAGAATTATACCCGCCTTTGGCACGAGGATATTATAGTTCTTGAGACACTTTCTTGGTGTCCATACCTTGACAACTTTTGCCGGAGTTCGTCTTAACTAGGCGTTCTCTTCCCTTTGCAAGTTCATCTTCACGGATGTCCTTCCCATAAGTTCGTCTTAACTAGGCGTTCTCTTCCCCTTTGCAAGTTCATCTTCTGCGGATGTTCTTTCCTCGCGAGTTCGTCTACACCCGACGTTCTCTTTTCCTTATTAGTTCGTTTTCACATATTTGTCTTGTTCTTTCTTACGGGTTCGTCTTGTCCGGCGTCCTCTTCTTCTTTTTCCTACAAGTTCATCCTCGCGGGTGTCCTTTCCCTCGAGTTCGTCTTTGACCGATGCTCCCTCTTATGGATTTTTCTTCCATTATCGGTATCTCACGACTTGGTGCCCTCACGCCACCCTCAATGAAATTCGATTATCTCGTTTTCGATGGCATGAGCGAGAAAACCCGAGTGAAACTTAAAAGAATCGGATGTAGCTTTTGTCATCGGTACCATATTTGGTGAATCTCCCTAGCGGATGTTGTTATCGACAAATCCTTATTGTAGAACATGGTACTAATCCCGGTGCGGGTTGACAATATTGTCTCGTGAAAGTCCCTAGTGGATGTTCTCCAAAGTCGCGAGTGTGTTGTATCTGATATTCCCTAAGGAGGTGTTATCGGATTGTTGATCGGCGTTTGATCCCCGATGAGTCGCATTGTCCACAGATGATCCTCCCGGAGGTTCTCATCTCTTGACATCCCAGTGATTGACATATCTTTGTCTCCCCTATAGTTGTGATGGGTAGCGGTGGAAGATCTTTTCTAGGGCGTATATTCTATTTCCCCAAGCGGACCTCATCCAGTGACAAGTCTCCGTGGCATCATTTCCTCGATGGGCTCATCAAGCAAGATTCGGTTGTCTTGAGAGATTTTTGGCATTCCTCGATGCTCTAATCCCGTGAGTTCTTATTTCATTCATTTTATATATGTCTTGCAAGCATGCATCATTACATTGACATAATCTCCTAAAAGTCATACATCTCATAGGATTACAGTCGAAATGCATTTTCATCCCACAATGTCAAGATTCTTTTGGAATCCGTTGTGTCCTGGTTTCTTCCGGCGCGATATGTCCATCTTCTTCTGATTAGTGTTGAAGCGCGCCACCACCGTGCAACACGTCTTGACCAGCAAGCCCTACACTTGTCTTTCCTCCTCGGTCTGAGTTACGAGTCGATAAAACCTAATCGGCACCTTTAGTCTTTGCATCACAAACCCGCCCGAGTTGTCGGTGTAAATGTGGTTAGTCTACTTGGTGTATCTAGTCTTTATTTCCACTTGCATGTCAGTCCTTCCCTGGCATTGTGGGTCTTTCGAGAACAAGAATACTCTTGTTTCCTCTTCCTCGTAAAGCCTAATCGGCACCTTTAGTCTTTGCATCACAAACCCGCCCGAGTTGTCGGCGTAAATGTGGTTAGTCTACTTGGTGTATCTAGTCTTTATTTCCACTTGCATGTCAGTCCTTCCCTAGCATTGTGGGTCTTTCGAGAACAAGAATACTCTTGTTTCTGTCATCAGTAAAGCCTAATCAGCACTTTTAGTCTTTGCATCACAAACCCGCCCGAGTTGTCGGCGTAAATGTGGTTAGTCTACTTGGTGTATCTAGTCTTTATTTCCACTTGCATGTCAGTCCTTCCCTGACATTGTGGGTCTTTCGAGAACAAGAATACTCTTGTTTTTGTCATCAGTAAAGCCTAATCGGCACCCTTAGTCTTTGCATCACAAACCCGCCCGAGTTGTCGGCGTAATGTGGTTAGTCTACTTGGTGTATCTAGTCTTTATTTCCACTTGCATGTCAGTTCTCCCCTGGCATTGTGGGTCTTTTGAGAATAAGAATACTCTTGTTTTCTCTTCTTCGCAAAGCCTACTCGGCACTTTCTAGCCTTTGCATCACTAACCCGTCCGGTTATTCCCTGGCGTAATGTGGTAGTCTAGTCAGTGTATCAAGTCTTTGCTTCCGTGTCAGCTCTCCCCTGATATTGCGGATTGAATTGGGTAGAGGCCAATTCTTCTTAGGTCGAGTTAGCACTTGTACTGCCTTCACGAGTTCACATTTATTACGTGCCTTTTAGGAACAAATACCCACTTTGTCTCCCTTCTCGAGTGTAGCGTTACGAGTCGATAAAGCCTACTCGGCACTTTCTAGCCTTTGCATCACTAACCCGTCCGGTTATTCCCTGGCGTAATGTGGTAGTCTAGTCAGTGTATCAAGTCTTTGCTTCCGCTTACGTGTCAGCTCTCCCCTGATATTGCGGATTGAATTGGGTAGAGGCCAATTCTTCTTAGGTCAGGTTAGCACTTGTACCTTTCACGAGTTCCATTTATTACGCTTTCTTTGGTTGTGGCCCGTTAAGCTCGGCACAACATGCTCCTTTCTCCGAGGTTCCTTAGAATTTTGGAATGTCCACACTATCTCTTGATCGACTTTTGGGATTGAGTGTAAATTTACGGGTCCGCTTTGGTATTCAATCACCTCATACCTTGGTATTTGGAAAGCCCAATCTCGCTCTAAGCTAGAGGATGATTGAATAGGGGCTTGTTGTACCCCAAAATTTACCCTCTTCATTTTTTATAAATAATTGGCTAACACTTAATTAATAGGTGCATCACATACATATCATTCATGCATTGATCATGGGTTCGAGATTTTCCAATCGTATGAATCGTACAATTACGAAGAAGAGGTTTGTTTCTCAAAGTTGAATATTTGAGGTTACATCAATTCGGGCGTCATTTCAATAAGCAAGCGTGTCCGAAGCTTGATTATTATCTCGCAAGTTTTGGTACTCGATCATCTATCGGTGGATCTTGATTACAATTTCAAGCTACGATGTGTTGTGGTCGGATATTTGAACCCGGCGATTCTATGGCCTTAGTGAGTTGTGAAGCATTGGTATTTGGCTTATCGATCTCGCGATTTATCGAGAAAATCAAACGAGCAGATAAAATGATATTTGAGCGTGTGTATCAGAAAGTCAACAAAAGTCAAAGTTTGACTGAGTGGAGTTTTTGATCAAAATTACGGTCAAAAGTCGACATTTGAGAAAATGCGATCATTTGCTGAGAAAAAAAACGGAAGAATCATCACCTTCTTGTCACCATTCGAACACCTCACCATTGCTAACAGAATACAACAGCAACCACTCCTCTCATCCCTCTTTTTCGCTGCATAATCATCACCACACCATACACTCACTTCTTTTTCACTACCTCTCACTGATTCTTCTCCTTTCTCAAAAAAAGATCACAAAAACAGAAAACAATCGGTTTCCTCCATCATCTCACAGCGTCTGCACTCTCCCTTCGCCATAACCACCATTCACGAAACCGACTCTCAACCGTGACTTCTTCCATCTCCGCCATGGAAAAAGGGAACTGTAACAGTTCACAGAGTCTTTTCCAGACTTCGTCTTCTTGATATTACTGCTATAACAAAAAAAAGCTTCCATAACTGACGCCTCTTCTTGCTCATCGATTGGAATCCACTTCCTCTCTCGTTCGCCGGTTCTGGTATTTTCTATTCATCCTGTTATACTCTCCGCCAGCCAAGGATCGAGATTGCAGGTCGAAGTGAAGAGTTCAAAGGAAGCTTGTTATTATCTGGGCGTTCGTTGAAGATCTCTGGAATTCTACGCCTTTCTTCATCGTCGAAGACGCATCGGACGATCTCTGATAGGTAAACCTTTGAATTTCCATTGATCTCCTTTACATCTTCGTCTTTTTCGGCCGTTTCTTTGTACCGGAACATGAATTCCGTTTAGAAAATTACATGAACAGCAAGGAGCAATTCTCAGATCTGGAATCCATGATCATTTTTTATAGCTATGTCGTTTGGATAATCGATTTTAGAGGCCATATCGTGATCGATGTTAAATCGAGCAGAAGATGTGAATTTCACGTGATTCCGTTACAATTTCAGAAACTCCGGCGGTGAGGTGGCCGGAGAAGGTGGTTGATTCCGGCGAGAGTCCCTAGCCCTGCGTGTCACGATATCACTCGTTCATGCGTTCTCCCATATCCACCATCCAGATCTTGACACGTGGCATTTTGTTTTAATTCAAAAAAAATAAAATCTGAAATATATAACTTAAGTTATAACATTGACCAATTGACATAATGTACATACATGTAAAAATGTAATAACGTGACAGCATTACATTATTATAAAATCTGAAATAAAAAAAATAATAATAGTAACAATGCTTGTACAAAAATAAACTGCAATTGGACTTAGCACAAAAATGCTGAACGGGCTTAGCATATTCGGACTGGACCCATGTGCATGTTGCTATCTCACCCCCCCTGTTAATAGGCTCAGCATGGCAATATAACACAGATTAGTTTATTCTGAAATTAGGCTTTGCACCCCCCTGCTTCACATGCTGCAATTTTGACATTTAGTTCAATTTAGTGCCCGATTTCGATTATTTTGACACATAAAAAATACATAAAAAATATATTCTGACATTTTAGGATATTAGAATATTATTGACCTTTTTTTATATTTTTTATTAATTTCTTTTATTAATTCTAATTCATTTCTAAATAATACATTTACATGAATATTGGAATTATCATTTCGGTTTGCATTCCTCACATGTTCATGCATCTTCACATGTATTTGAATATTAGAATTATCATTTCGATTTGCATTCCTCACATGTTCATGCATTTTCTCATGTATTTGAATATTGGAATTATCATTTCGATTTGCATTCCTCACATGTTCATGCATTTTCGCATGTATTTGAACATTGGTTTTATCGATTTCGATTTGCATTCCTCACATGTTCATGCATTTTCACATGTATTTGAACATTGGTTTTATCGATTTCGATTTGCATTCCTCGCATGTTCATGCATTTTCACATGTATTTGAACATTGGTTTTATCGATTTCGATTTGCATTCCTCACATGTTCATGCATTTTTACATGTATTTGAACATTGGTTTTATCGATTTCGATTTGCATTCCTCACATGTTCACGCATTTTCACATGGATTTGAATATTGGAATTATCATTTCGATTTGCATTCCTCACATGTTCATGCACTTTCACATGTATTTGAACATTGGTTTTATCGATTTCGATTTGCATTCCTCGCATGTTCATTCATCACTTTGATATGAGCATTGGTTTTATCGATTCGATTTGCATTCCTTGCATGTTCATTCATTACCTTGATATGAGTATTGGTTTTATCGTCCGATTTGTATTCCTTACATGTTCATGCATCATTACTTTGCTATGGACATTGGTTTTATCGCCCGATTGGCATTCCATGCATATCCATCTGATTTTTCTTGCAGGTTTTTGTACACGTGTACTATTCCTATCTTGTTTTGCTTGTATTATCTCGTTCTTGCATTGTCGCGGATGCGACATGTATTGATGCTTTGAGCAATTCTCACGGTTTACTTTTGTTGCATGGCTGCGGTGCTTGAAGTATTCGGATTATTTCGCTAGCTTGCGTGCCGGATTCTATATCCGTTCGGTACTTGCTACCTTGTTTATTGCATTCTCTTCTGCTTTTCCTAGATATCATGAAGTAGGGCTTTGACTTTCTTTTGCCATGAGAAGTAGGAATAGAGATGCATGAAGGGGCTTCGTAGTTGGAGCATGTTCGGGAACCCCTCGGTTTATTTAAAGACCCGTTTAGGGCAATTACGTATGCTAATTGTGTTTGGTTTGTTTTAAATCCTCCATCCATAGGGAGGTAATTCTCGATAAGTGTTTATATTTGTGCTTGCATAGGTCGAGTGGTTAGGGCGCCGTGGTACCACTAAGCAAAGTCCGCTTTTTATATTTCATGTCATCGAGTCATTGATATATGGGCGGGCGGGGTCGACGAACCCCGCAGTTCTAGTCCGTGTCGACTCCGCACACGCGAATCGTGTTGCTTTCTTTATCGAGTCAATAAAAGTGGCAAGATTCCCCTATTCTGACTCTCCACGCTTTCCTGGGGTTCGCATTTATTTCAGAACTCGCATCATTTGCTCTTCAACAGGAATTGGATGTGTCGGCTCCTGGTTGACTCACGGTATGCTCGTTACTGTCGAGGCTATGGGACTTTCTCCTTTTCCTGCGCTTGTGTGTCATTTGTTTGTTTGCATTGCATTGTTTGTGTGCTTTTGCCAAAGCACTTGCTTGCTTCATCCCCTTGCATCCCTTGGTTCCACAACCAAGACGGATATAGGATAGCTTTCCCGTATGGCTGCTCGGTTAGGATAGATTTTCGAGCCTAGACATTAGGATTTACATCCTTTGCATGTTGACATAGGTAGAGATTCCCTTACATCCTCAACCATAAGTCCAATCTTTGCATGACAACATTAGGGCTAGTACTAGTTAGTTTCCTTTTGTTTTGCTAGTTCTTTTTTGCATCTTTGCATGTAATTAAAACTAAAACTTGCTTTTCCTTTCAAACTCAAAATACTTAATAATGGTTTAAACTCCTTTCTCAAGGTAAAAACAACCAACCAACACAAACTCTTTTCGCCTTTGCGCGCTTTCTTTTCTTTTTGTGTTTAAAACCTTTTCACAAGTAAAAAAAACACAAAACACACCAAAACAAGTGAGCCGAACTACGACGCTCTGACTTTCCCATTACACGAGGGAATACGTAGGCATCTTGTCACGGGGCTCGACCGAGCAAACTTTGTAAATACTTCCTTCTTTTCCCCGTGTTTTCTTTATTTTCCTTTCTTTCACATGCATTTCCTTTTAGCATACAGATGTAGCAATTAAGCAGCAAATAAATATAAACACACCCACTAGATAGAAAATAGAAGTGGATACCGTAGAGTACTACGGGCGTGTAGGGTGCTAATACCTTCCCTTCGCGTAATAGATTCCCTTACCCTATCTATCGGTCGCAAGACCGTGCCTTATCCCTTTTAGGTTTTCGCGGTGCGTTCACCTTTCTCCTTTTGCGAGATAAAAAACGTTCGATGGCGACTTCATTGATATAGTTATCGGATGATTTTCAGCCGATTGTTTCATATTCCTTAACTCTTTGAGATTTTTCTGACAAATTCTCAATCATATCTTCGTTAAAGTTTGTGGGTATTCTTTAACTCTTTGGGATTTTTTTGAAAAATTCTCAATCATATCTTCGTTAAAGTTTGCAGGTATTCTTTAAATCTTTGGAATTTTTCTGACAAATTCTCAATTAAATCTTTGTTGAAGTTTGCGGGTATTCTTTAACTCTTTGGGATTTTTCTGACAACGTCTCAATTATATTTTTGTTAAGACATCCTGAGATGGCTTAATTTATTACTTTTCTTTTCGCTTGAGAAGTGCAGTTTTCTTCTCAAAGCATTTTCGTTAAGACATAATGAGATGGATTAATTTATTGCTTTTCTTTTCGCTTGAGAAATGCGTTTTTTTTTCTCCAAGCATTTTCTTTAAGACATCCTGAGATGACTTAATTTATTGCTTTTCTTTTCGCTTGAGAAGTGCGGTTTTCTTCTCAAAGCATTTTCTGTTAAGACAGATGGCTTAATTTATTGCCTTATTTTCGCTTGAGAAGTGCAGTTTTTCTTCTCAAAGCATTTTCGTTAAGACATCCTGAGATGGCTTAATCTGTTGTTTTCCTTTTCGCTTGAGAAGTGCAGTTTTCTTCTCAGTGCATTTTCATTAAGACTGGCTGTTTATTGCTCATTTTGGTTACTCGGTTATCCCCACTGATGTTGAGATTTTCTGGTATTTATCAATTGTTATTGTTGCTGTTAAGACATTCTTATGGTGCTTAACAAGTTTATTCTCCTCAGGCGTCTCTTCCTTGACTCTATAGTCAAGATATCTTATCTACTTTCTTTCATGGCATTGATAGCCCACGTAGGGCAAATTTTGGGGGTTCTTTTAGTACTCAATCCTCTTCCACCTTGAACGTTCGAAAGCTATCAATCTTTCTCACTTATGAGGTTTAAGATGATTGAATGGGGGCAGTTGTCGCACCCCAACATTTTCCCTCCTAACTTTAATTTATCTAACTTAGGTTTCACATTCACCCGGATACGCTTCCATTAGGTCATTGACATTAAACAATCATCCATTCGTCATATTTGCATCGCTAGTTGCGTTTAGGTTGACCAAAAGTCAATTTAAACCAAAATTCGTATCATTTTGTAGTTGTAAAATACCAGTTATTTCACTTCATCATTTTTATCTCTCTACCTAATTCTTGCATCGTGTTAAGTTGATTATATGTTGATGATATTGATATTTCGGTTTTATAGCAGACCGTTAAAAGCAATTCGACACTGTGCAGAAAATTAGCGGGAAAATATTTCAAGTTTTCGCCTTTAACTCACTGCTTTATGAATCTACGTGTCGCGTAGATTATGAAAATGTGCTCTTTCTAATTTTTCGATACATTTTAAAGTCTTGTTTTTAACCGTGAGCGTTTTAAAGTCGGATATTATTTATTATCATTTTATTTCGACTGTAAATATTTTGATAATTTTTCTTTAATCTTTGAGACCCGTAGTTTATTTTAATGTGCTTATTTATTTTTTTCTGATAATTTATTTTTCTTTTAAGTGTCCATTTTTTATCTCCAGAAATCAAAACAAAAATATTTTTGATTAGATTGTATTTTTTTAGATTGGACTTTATAGCCCATTTTATCATTAAGGACATTTTTGACATTTGTGAAAATGGTGAAAAAGTTATTTTTTTTTTTTATATATATTGTTGTGTTACTGCTCAGGAAAAGAGGAGGAAAAATGTGAGAAGGAGGCACATCTGAACATTTTCAAAAAAGGAAAAAAAATGTTTCCTCTTCATTCTTCGTAACCACATAACTCCCTTCCATCCTCTTCATCCTAAATCCAACAACAAACTCTCCTTCGATTTTCTGTGAGTGTTTGTTTTGTGAGTGAAAAGAAAATCATGAACTGTCAACTACTACCACCGCTCACCTCTGTTTCTCGTCACCTTCTTCATCTCTCACCGCCATCGTCTCTTCTTCACATCCCTTCCATTCATCCCTCCAACCTTCTGTTCAACAACCTTCTACCTCCTTCCATCTGCAACAAAACCCTCGTCTTCAACCATACAACATTCGCCGAAAACCTCCATATAAAATCTCAATCTCCTTCATTGTGCCGATAGTCGCTCATCCATCCTCACTACCACTCCCACCGCCGTCACGTCTCTATCAACGCTTCCTCAATCATCACCCGCGGCTCTTCACCGCTCGCTCCGCCCCTACTCTCGCCATTTTCCAGCCACCTCTCGTCTCCTCCGGAACCACCATTCCCTAACCAACAAGTCGTCGGAACCACTCACAGTCTCTCAATTCGCCTTCACTCTACCCCAACATTCCCTTCGTTCATTTTTTTGCTTCATAACCATGTCTCATACTAACTGGGAAGCTGATAAGATGTTGGATGTTTACATCCATAGTTATATTGTTAAGAGGGACTTGAAGGCTTTTGCTCAGGCTTTTTAGGCGGAGGGAAAAGTATCCTCGGACCCTGTTGCTATTGATGCTCCTGGAGGTTTTCTGTTTAAGTGGTGGTCAGTTTTCTGGGACATTTTTATTGCTAGGACTAACGAGAAACACTCCGAGGTTGTTGCATCGTATATTGAGACTCAATTAGTTAAGGCAAGGGAACAACAACAACAGAAACCTCAACCGCAACATCAGCAGCAGCAGCAACACATTCACATGCAACAACTTATGCTCAACAACAGCAACAACAGCAAGTTCCACCACTAGTTTTCAACAATTCCGCGTCCATTCGCTAAGTTCGATATCTCGCAACTCGCGTTAGAATTGTTATGATGATGTGGAAATTATTGTGAAACACATGGTATTAGTAGCAGCCAGTGTGTGTCGTTTTTAATTGTTATGATACGATTAGGTTTCATATTTATGGCATGAGAATAGGGGTTTTGTCTTTGCATTTGGTTTGAAACATTAGAATATGCAATTGATTTATTTGTTTGAATCCGTGTCGAAACCTTGACGTGTGCAGGCTGTGTCAATAACGTTAAGCTTTCCTGATTTTAGTATCATGTGAAAAACTGTGGTAAATTCTTGTTTCGCGTTAAACTATTATTCTACTTTGTTTTAACAGATTTAATTGTTGTGCCGTTGTAAATCAGTGTTAATTTTTGGCTGAATTTTGAATGTGTTGGAACACCCTAAAGTTATTTGATATTATGTTAGTGGTTTTATTTTTAAGTGGATTTCAATTGAAGTTGTGAAATGATATTTGAGTTTAGTTTCGATGATGGTTTAATGATGATGATGCGTTTATTTGCGTGAATCTAATCGAAAAACTGTGGGCAGCCGTTGTTTTCCACCGTTGCATTTTTTCATTTGTTTTGAACAATTTCAAGATTGAGTTTTTGGGCGTTATTAAGTGTATATAGCTGCTGCCCGGATTCTATTGATCTTAATTTGTTATGAAATCAACTTTTTATGTTTCGATTTTGGTTTAAATTATAGCATGAATTTCCAACTTTTTGTTTCATTTGTAAATCGGTAATCATGATAGTTGTTTGATAATTTGATGTTCATTCATGTTACATTCATGCAAATTTCATTCGATTCTATAATCTTGATTACTAACACAGGTTCTAATTCATTGCAATTGCATTTCATTTCGATTTTATCTCACACTTATGCTACTAACAAGTTTGTTATTTGTGAAAACATCCAAGGATTGTTCAAAGCATTCACTTTCAATTAGCATATCTACACTTGCTCATTAGCATTTTGATATTGAACTACTATTTCAATGTAATATTTAGTAATGTATTTATGAATATACAAAATACTTAGTATTTTTATTCTTATGTTTAGTAATGTAAATATATAATTATACATATTACTTTTGATTTTATACTTTATTCAATTCATTTGTAAATAAGTAAAGTTATATTGTAATGATCTTTGTGTTGCGATTTCGAACTTTAAATTCGATTTGATTTTTGAATGCGATTGAACACAAATATATTGTTTTGTCTTCTTAGAGTTGATTCCTACATGAATCTATTCTAAATTTAATTTAATTAAGTGCAACGTTCAATAATTGATACTTGAGATTTGTAAGCTTCTATGCGTTGTTGGTTTTGTTTGTATCTCGTGTGGTGTAGGGACTTCTACTCGACTTTCATTTGATACATTAAACTTAGCCGTTTCTTTATGCCCTTACCTAACATCCCGAGCTTACACAATGTGATTCCGCTTCTTATCTACACCCCCAAATCTAGCTTTAAAACATGCCATTTCTAAATCCTTAGCTCTTTTCAATTATTTTTACTTTACATGCAAATAAACTTTGTTTTTGTATTAAATAATTATTAGTCTAAGATAATTTTATTTGATATTATTGATTAAACTATTAATTAATTTTATCAAAATAAATTGTTATTCTAATAACTATTTAAAGGATTTGGACGTGTATTGTGTGCTTAATACTTATTTGTCTATCTTGTATACTTGTATGGTTTATTCATTGATTGAACACTCCACACACGTGATGCAAATAATTCTATTTCCCATCTTGGATCATACGCCAAATTCCTCAAGGGTCTCATAGTTGAGAATGGGCATGGCCATTCTCACAAGATTAATCAAAGCCCTAGTTTGCATCGATTAATCATAACCCCAATAAATATTGGTCCATATACCAATTATCCATGCACAAGGGTTTCATAGTTGGGGATAGGAGCACCTATCCTCGCGAGATTAATTAAGTCTATATACTTGATTAATCATGACCCGATTCAACTTCTCTTGGTCTATACACCAAAGCATTGTAAAACACTTTCAAAAATCAAATTAATTTAATTGAATTTGTTTTCAAAAAATGATTTTCATAGAAAACTTGGATGATGTTTGTTTAAATCGTTAGATGATAGCCCAATAAGCTAAATAACTTCTATCCATGTAAAAAAAAACTAGAGTGGTATTTAGTTAAGTTGTTGGATGATAGCCCTACGGTTTAATCGAATTGGAAGTCTTTAGGTTGTTGGATGATAGCCCAATAAGCTAAATACTTTTATCTGTGTAAAAAAATAGCAGAGTTGCATTCATTTAAGTTGTTGGATGATAGCCCAACGATTTAATCGAATTTAGAATATTTAGATTATTGGATGATAGCCCAATAAGTTAAATATTTTATTTCACTCGGAACACTTAATAATGTGAACCCCGTTTCACTTCACCAATTTCATAATAAAGTTTTTGAGATGATAGACGATTGGATGAGCTTACTCGTCCAATTTATAGTATTTGAATCATTAGATGATAGCTTAATGTTTCGGTACTTTTCACCCACTTAAAATCAATTCAACTCACTCAACTCTTTTTCGCTCACATACGATCATCAAACTCTTTTCTTACATAGAGTGTGCAATAGCCATTTCAAATACGAACAAAGACTTAGCTTTTCAAACAAACTAAACAAGTCAAAGTTCAAACATTTGAAATGTCTAATGCACGATTTTTCTTATAAAATCAACACAACCAACCAAAATATTTTTAAGAGGAACTACAGAACTCTGACTTTCCCATTGCACGAGGGAGTACGTAGGCACAAGATGTGATGGCTTTGGCGAGTTCAAAAACCCATAAATAAATACCTTTCTTCATTCTCCTTTCTTAATTTAGAAGTTATCAAAATTCAATAAACACACGTAAACACACACGAACTAAATGGTTTCCATTGAGTACGATAGATGTGAGGGGTGCTAATACCTTCCTCTTGCATAACCGACTCCCGAATCCATACCTTTTGGTCATGTAGACCGCCTTATCCTTATTCGCGATTTTTATCTATTTTTTTCCGTTCTTTATGAACAAATAAAATTAGGTGGCGACTTCATTGTTTTGAAAAAAACAATTATCACACTGAAACACAAAGCTTGACTTCTGAACTTAGAACAAGACTTGAAGGCATTTTTCTTTTCTGATCTGAGAGATGGAGATTGAGAGAAAAGATGTTTCATTTCATTAACTTTCATTAGTGGATTCTTGTCTTCATACATATAAGCAACAACTTATCCAAAATAAGTCTCATCGTTGTAGGAGAAAGTTTGAAGATGATATTAAAAGCTTTTCTGATGTATGGATCTTGAAATAAAAAATTGTGGCAACAGCCTTTCTGATTCTCAAGTCTTTGAGTTCTTGAGCTTTGATTATTCTTTTAGTTGATTTATTCTGATTTAAGAATGATAATGATCCAGAAGATACTTCTCTATTATAGAGTCAGAGTCTTTCAGATATTTGAACATTGTCTTTAGATATATAAGCATCAGTTAATATGAGGAACAACTTCTTTGAGAGTGAAAGCTCTTATGATCCTCCATGTTCTGATATGATCTTGATTTCTCGATAAATAACTTTTCTGAGTTGTGTATCTTATGTCTGATTTCTGAAGCAACAACTTATATCAGTACATCTGATCTTACTTGATTTTTCTTGATATGATATTCAATTTCTGATGACAACATTTTTAAGCTGCGTATATGATGTCGGACTTCTAAAGCAAGAGCTTATATCAGTACATCTGATCTTTTACATTGAAATATTCCGTTCTGATCTTAGATTTACACTTTTCTTGAGATTCCCTTTCTGGCGAACATTCAGTATTCCTTAGAACTACTGATGTTGCTTTAGAGAAGGTGACAATAGTTCTTCTGATGAGTTCATATATGTTTGTGGCGATGCTTGTCTTAAAAGTATTTACTTTGTCTTCAGAACTATGAGCAGCAAGTCTTGATGAAGCTTGTTTCTTACGTAATCTATTCCTTAATCTTGAAGCTTGAGCTCTTCTTAGAAACTCATCAAGATTATTTTCTTGTCGAACATTCAACATTCAATAGAACTATTGATGTTTCGTTAGAAACGAACTCAATAGTTTTTCTTCTGAGTGCTAACGTAATTTATAATGATATCTTGATTAAAACTCCATCTTTCTCTCTCTCTCTCTCTCTCTATATATATATATATATATATATATATATATATATATATATATATATATATATATATATATATATATATATATATATATATATATATATATATATATATATTCCCTCACATTTTCTTTAGTACTTTTAAGAATGAAGTGTTACATCTGTGAGACCCCTCACATTTTCTTTAGTGCTTTTGAGAATGAAGTTTTATATCTGTGAGAAGAACAATATTGTAAATTTTTATTAGGAGAATTTTTTTGTTGTTGTGAGCTAAACTAATTGAAACATTCGTATTTGGTTGTCGAAGTAAACTCTTGATTGGTTGTGTAGGTTTTTATTATTAAAACTCTTGATTAATTTGTGAGCTTAGTATATTATTAAGAGCTCTCAATTGATCGTGAGTTTAATCTACTATTAAGAACTCTTTTGATCGTGGAGCTTTCTATAGTTAAAACTTTATGTATTTCTGAAAAGTTATTCATTATAAAACTTTAATCTATATATACACGAAAGTTTATGAGCAAATTCTATCAAAAGTTCACATCATAGTAAAAAACTATTTAATAATAATTTCTTACAATTGTCTTTATTAGACCAAATCTTTATAAACATGTATCAATCCAACTAATTGAACTTCTTCTTTTTTGAGATGTGGATTTCTTTCCATCTCATACTCTTCTAACGTACCACGTGAAATTTCAATAATGCTTCTAGTAATCGAAAATATACTTCCGGTTCGCACCATATATCATATAAATCAGGTTGAAAAGGGTTGAGTGTAAATCCGAAGTATACTTTCAGTTTTAAATCATATGTATTTTTTTAATAAAAAGTGTATTTGAGACTGAATTAAGAATAATTTTCAATATTTTATTATTTAGTTTGGAATAAAAAATATATTTTTGATTTTAGCACAAATATTTTAAAATACAGTGTGTATCGAAAATATATTTTCGATTTTAGAAGACATTTTAGAAAATGCATAGAATTTAATTCATATGATAGATTAAGAAAATCACTTTTGATAGTAGTATTGAGATTTTAAAGGGATACGATTTTAGGCCATTAAAAAATATTCTTTATTGGTATTGATGTCACAAGAAAATTGAAATAATGTTTTGGTTTTCACAATGGATTTCAATAATGTTTGTTTCTTCTATCCTTCTACTTTTTATGAATAGTACAAATTTTAATTAATGCTAATAGATCAGATCAGAGCCGAAAATCCGTATCCGGTTTCACACGAAGACATTTGTTTTCAACCTATTTAAAATAAGAATACAATAAATAAAATAAAAGACAAATTAAATTGTTTAATTAAAAATATTTATTATTTTAAAAAGAAATAATAAATTAATGCTTATAATTATTTTTGTATAAAATTGATTTTATTTTAGTATTATTTTCAAAAATATTTAAGCGATACTAAAATTATTGTATACTATTCAATATTTTGACTAATAACTTCATGTTTTCGTTATAATAAAACAGAAGTATTTGTGTTTTAATAATATTTTATAAAAAGTATTTGAATCACTAGTACATTTATTCTCGTATATAAAATTAATATTGTTTATAAAAATATTTACATTAGTAATAAATTATTTTCCTATATTTTAACATCATTTATAAAAATATTTAATTAATATTATATTTTTTTTGTATATTTAAATAATAGTATTTATAAAAATATTTGAATTAATCATAAATTTGTTTCATGTATTTTAATTTATTTGTATTACATGTTTGATTATTGCATGAGTTTTATTATATTAGAAGATTAAACATATATTTCAACTCTATCGTATAATATTATTAATTAAAATTTTTAATTTTAATTAAATATTTAATAACAGTAAACAACAACACACATTAGTTGAACTATAACTATTCGACGTAAATCAAATTATTTGTTAATAATAATTTTTTGATTTTGATGATTCATTTAAACGAGTCGAGATCCTCTCCATTTCTTCAAAGAAATGGAGAGTGTCATTACTAATGTTTCATTGTATAAAAATTAAAGTATACAAATTAAATGTCACACTTTTCAGTAATATAAATGTATTATATCTCAAAACTTTAATAATTGTATTCTCCATTTCTTTTGAGAAATGGAGAAGACCGCTACTCCATCTAAACCAATAAAAAAAATTATACTTAAAAATAAGTAATATAATGTTAGAAACATTGATCAAATAATATTAAACTTAAAATCTTTATTTATAACATCTACGTACTATATTTTCATATTATTATTATTATTATTATTATTATTATTATTATTATTATTGTTATTATTATTATCATAATAATAATAATAATAAACTTTGTTACTATTATATATTATATATTATATATTATATATTATATATTATATATTATATATTATATATTATATATTATATATTATATATAAGAATATGGTATAATAATGTTATTATTATTAATAAAAAAAACTCTGTTACTAGATAAGTAGTAAACTTAAAATTAAACCTGATATAAGTTATAACTAAGAATATATTATGTACATTTTTGAAAGTAAATTTTATATGTTTTACGGTTTGAAGGATTCGTATATGGTATTGCTTACAATGGTAAATTCAATAAGGACTATTTGAAAATTAAAAATATAATTCAGGATAAATTAGAGAAAATTATAAAATTTTAATTAATGAATCTTTTCTCGTGTAATTCTTTAGTTTCAAATTCTTTTGAACTCTGGCATAACAGATTAGAACACCTTCCAGATTAGAACACCTTCCTTGTAACAATAACATGAGTCCTTGTGACTCATTCCATTTGGCAAAATTAAAGAAATTACTTATCCCTACTCTTGCACGCTGATTTATGGGGCCCTTTGGCCATTAATTCTGATTTAGGATAGATATTTTTTTACTTTAGTAGATGACTTTTCTAGATTTACATGAGTTGTATTCTTAAAAACAAAATCTGAAGCTAAACAAATCATCTTCTAAAATGTTTTAAATCTGAAGCCTGTTGTCCCAATACCAAAAGATCAGTCACAGGATTTTGTGTTTTGCTTGGTGATTATTTGATCTCTTGGAGTTCAAAGAAGCAAAACACTGGGTATCGCTCCTATACTAAAGCGGAATACAGGGCCCTTGCATCCATAAATTGTGAAGTTCAGTGATTGACAAATATTTTCTCTGATTTTCGCATCCAATTTTCTGCTCCTACGTCATTATACTGTGATAGCAATTCTGCTATATACTTAGCACACAACCCAACATTTCATGAACGCAGCAAACACATAGAGTTAGACTTCCATGTTATTAGAGAAAAGTTACAGGCCAAACTCATTCATCTTCTACCAGTTCCTACCTTGTCTCATCTAGCAGATGTGTTCACCAAACCGCTATATTCCCCTCTTTTCAATTTTTTTTGTCCAACTTGTGGGGAGGTATCAAGATAAATAATATAGTTAACTATATTATTCAGTTATGTAGTTAGTTACTTTTTTTTTAAAGGCCAAAAAATAAATATATTATAGTAAGGCATAAGAAATGCCCAAAGTACAAATTACAGACTCCACTTCAAAACAATTTAATACAGAATAAAGTGAAATTAGGCCTAGGAAACTCTCCAATTGATTCCTACCACTAACATCCTGTGTACATCTTAGTAACATGATGATACATGACATATACTGCTTCCCTCTGCCTAAATTGAAAAAATAGCAGCTTATGCAATATACCAACATGCCTACTTGTACATGATCTGCAATTTCCTAATAGAAACAAGCCCAAAATGAGTCAATACCACACCAATAACTGATTCTGCCCACTTACCCAAGAACACACACACACCTCAACCGGACCATAACCATCAATACACATCCTACATAATTCTACGCCAGAACCCCAAAAATATGATTTAGCATAGCAAATTCTAGCATCTTAGTGATGTATCCATTATGAACTCTTATAGAAATATGTTCCCGAACTCCCATCGAGAGATGCAACTTCTATTACTAAAGAATGCTCTACTTCCACTATGACAGAAAAGTCACAAGTACAAAAAAACAAGAATGCAACTGCGCTGTATAGCAGATCCTCAAGTTATTAGATATAACTTCCCTTGATGCAGTCCATTGGATATGTCATCCAGTGATTGAGATCATAGTTGAAACCAACCTCCTTACTCTTGATCCACTTCTATGATAAGAGTTAAATGCCTTCAAGGATTGATGAATTTGCTCCTCCAACATTTTTGAAGATTTTTATCATTATGATTCATCTACAGTGACCAAACACAAGCGAACCATCTCACAAATAGCATCTCTAAGGTGGTCTTACCGCCACTGATTAAACCTCGAAACTGATGGAGATTATGCAGAACATCATTAAGAGAAACAAAGAATGTATTTATTCATCTTAGGATCTCTCTCCATGTTGGTAGGGCTATCGGGCATTCGAAGAAAATGTGAACGACATTCTCCTTTTTTCCGCAATCAAAGGAACATGAATTTTGAGATTCAACTAAGATGCCTCTTGTGGATAGATTCTCCCTAGTTGGGATTTTGTTCTGCAAAAGTCTCCAAACGAAAGTCGACACCTTAAGAGGGACTAGTTTAATCCAAGCAATATAATAAGACTTATCATCATTAATGCCTAAATTTAGACTGTCTAGGATTGGAGAATAAGTGTCTTTAACTGAGTATTGGACCATCTCCACATATCCTTGATGTTTTCTTTCAATATAAGTTTCTCCACCTTGTCTCTAATTCACTTTTCCAACTCGAGATCACCACACTCTAAAGGTCTAGACCAACTAACCATCCACTATAACCAGTCCGCATTGCTCCTAACTAATTCGCTTATTGAGGCATCTTTGTTTACAGCTAACACAAATAGATTTGGGTATAATTCTTTCAGTTTTCTTCCTCTAAACCAAGGATGGGACCAAAACGAAGAGTCCACACCATTTCCTAGTTCTATGGATAACTTTTCATTGAACCAACTCGAATTAAACCCCATTTCCCCCATCAATCGATTGAATGTCTCTCCACCAAAGTGAACTAACTATCGATCTTAAACGACCCATTGCCATTCACCCTGTGCTTACTATCCAATATTTTAACCCTAACTTTGTCTTTTTCGTTATGAATCCTCCACCTCCACTTGCACAATAAAGCTAAATTAAAGGCCTTTAAGTTTTTTAGGCCCACTCCCTGTCTTTCTTATCTCGGCAGACCTTATCCCATTAAACCAATTGATTTTCTTGCTTTCTACCCCTCCACCCCATAAAAAACTTTTAAAGAGAGATTCTAGTTTAGAAATGATATCCGTCGGAGCCTTGAAGAAGGATAGATAATATACTGGAAGAGCATACAAGAAGAATTTAAATAGAATGATACGTCCTCCAATTTAGTGACGATTATTGTTCTTAGGAGTTAGTCGGTTTCTAACTGTGTCAATCATCAGTTTCCATTCATCTACCCTTTGATCATTGTTGCCAATCGTAAGCCCCATATATTTGAATGATGTTGCACCCACTCTACAATTCATTTCCCTTACTGCCTCCTTCAACCAAGAGTGATTAATGTTCACCCATATTAAAGAGCTTTTGTGGAAATTAACCTTAAGACCCAAGACTAGTTTGAATACTTGCAAAGTCGCCTTTATCGCCCAAATGTTCTTCCAACTCCTGCTCCCCACTACAATTGTATTATATGCATATTGGATCGGAGACACACTTACTTCCTATTTTCCTACTCGATATGCTTCGAAGAGATTTGATTGAACACTTTTCACCATCATAAGATTAAAACCTTCAGCGGCTAATAGGAAAGAAGTGGAGACAAAGGATCTCCTTGCCTCAAACCTTTTCCAACTGGAAAGTCTTTGGTGAGACTTTCGTTTACTAGTACCGAGATTGACGTAGAATGCAAGCACTCTAAAATCCAACCTCTCCACTTTTCGTTAAATCCCATTCTACCCATGATATAGTCGAGATAATTCCAATCCACTAAATAGAAAGCTTTTTCAAAATCAACTTTAAAGATGAGAACTTATTTTCCTCTTATCTTGGCATCGTCTACTACTTCATTAGCAATAAGGACAACTTTCCTTAGTCTATTTGTGAGCAACTTGGCGAGAACCTTGTACATACATCCGATAAATGAAATCAGCTGAAAGTTTGTTAACTTCATTAGATTCTCGGTCTTTGGAATTAGGGTTATAAAGGAATTGTTCGATCCTCTAACCAAACTACCATTTGAGTGAAACTCTCCAATGAACCTATAGAAATCAGTTTTCATCACCTTCCAAAATTCTTTGATGAACCCAAAGTTAATACCGTCTGGACCAGGACTCTTATAATCATCACAATCCCACACTGTCCTTCAAATATCTTCTTCAGAAAATTCACTTGTTAGACTATCGTTGTCTTCTGCCCCAATCCTTTTGTACTCAACATCATTTAGAACTAGTCTGGTAATCTTGCTGTCTTCGAACAACTTATAGAAGTGCTCAAAAAATTTGTACATATTATATATAAATGTGGCGTGGCTGGACTCTATTTTACCGTAATGAAATAAGGGAAATACTAATGAATGCCCTTAGGGCATTTTTTTAATGCTTAAAATATTAAAATTTTATAGGAACGTGTAAGCAATACTTTAAAAATTAAAATAATTAGTTTTTGTAGAATATTTTCTTTATTTGATATTCTTAAAAAGTACACTCATTAGGTAACCTTTACCTTTCTTCTCTTCTCTCTTCATTCTTCAAAGAAAGTACACTCATTAGGTAACCTTTACATTTCTTCTCCACTCATTAGGTAACCTTTACATTTCTTCTCTTCTCTCTTCATTCTTCAAAGTATCTCAACCTCTACGCATACACCTATAATATTGATTGATGTAGAGTGTAAAAACTCTATTTTATTTTTTAAAATCTTATCAAATAATTGTTAGTTGTTTTTAAATCAAGACTTCTATTATTTGAACCGTTGTTAGCCCCATATTCACCACATGATCGTCGACATACATTTAACAGTTACCAATTTGCACTCTACTCAAAATTCAATCATTCTTTTTTGTCTTTTTATCCTTCTTCCTTTTTAATTCTAGTACACTACACTATAATTTGTTTCTTCACCTTTTAATAATTAGTAGTAGAATGTGTCTCAATCTGAGCCATAGAACATTGTTTTCTTAATGCTAAGAGATCATGGCCTTAAATCCATATCTGGTCTCACATGGGGGCACATGTTTTCATTTGAACTGGAGTTTTAATTGGCCAAAATGTTTCACAAGTCAATCCAATTGTCCTTTTGTTCTCTTGTCTGTTCTTCATGGACTTGTGTGTTTTCATACTTGAACTAGTCGGAGATCGTAATTCTGCATTGGTGAATTTATTTTAATATTTGAAAAATAATTTTTTTATAATTTATATATGAAAAAACTCATATTTATTAGGATAGTATAATAAAAAATATAATAGTTAATTTGATAATGATTTAAATATACGTGTGAATTTAAATTGAACTACATAATGGAAAAATAAACAATTATTATATAAATTTAATTGTAATAAGTAATTAGAAAAAACCCGTGACATGGAGAAAGAAAAAAAATTGACATTTAAAAATAATGATAGTAGTGACCCGTTAAATAAAATGTCAGTTGTGTAAATGCCTATGTAGTATTATTCTATTTGATAAAATAAATGTTTAATTTTATTGAAGTTAAAAAATAGATTAATTAGTATTTTTAGTGATAATAAATAAGTATAATAGATAGAATATGTCTTAAATATAAAAAATATATATTTGCGAGATGATAAACAATGGTGCATCATCTAATATACATAATCTTAAATGAATATTGATCACATGATAATTATATTATTCCATTTGAAAAGAAAGCATGTGTTTTTATAGGATTAATCTAATATTACAAATATTTACGAATATCACTAATAACTATAAATATTTATAAATATTTTTTTGATTAAAATAAAAAAGGTAAAATGGTGATAATGATCCATGAAAATGATAAATTTGAGGGATTTTAATTTTCTCATTCATCAAATATTTGTTTAAATATAAGTCAAGATAAATTTTGTCAAAATATTTACATGAGTTTATTCTATTTGTTTCTAACATTTATGTTATATTCATTTTAATTTAAAGTGATAATGATTTTTTGGTGAAAGTGAGAATGAATTAGATTTTTTTTTTTTAATTTTGAAAAAGGAAAGAGAGAGAAAAAAAAAAACTTTGCAAATGGGATGAAGTTGACACTTGGCAAAAGTTTTGATTTTCATTGGTCAATAGAAAAGTGATAAAGTTATTTTGTTAATTATTTTATCCAATATATAGTGCAATTTATTTTTTAGACAAGACTATTTTAGTTAATTTGGTCAATCTAATAGTAAATGTTTTACCGTTGATAGTTGAAGGTGTTTAAGTTAAAATTTGAATGTCTGAGAATTTTAGATGAATTAGAATTTTTGCCAATTTAAATATTTTAATTAAATTTTATTTAGATTGAATGATAAAATACTTTATTTTAAAATTTTATTGAATTATTTTTATAAATTTTAATTTTTTCCAGATAAAAGTATAAACGTATAATAACAAGTTATTTGAAAAGGGAATTCTAAAAAAATTGAGTCAAACTAGAAATTTTAAAAGTTGAGGGGTCAATTTTAAAATATGTGTAATATGATAATTAGGAAACTTTAGGGGCTAATTGTATTTTTTAAGAATAATATTCAATTTAAAAAAATATAAGGACGGATTTTGAAATTTTAGATATACCAATTTTCAAAATTTTGAAAATATAGGGAGTTAATTTGTAAAATTAATAACTTGAGACTTTTGCATAAATTTTTGAAATATATAAAAACTATTTCGAATATTTTAACCAAATTACGCGGACTAATTTGAGATTCACATTCAGATAAAGTAATTAAAGTTGTTAAAATGAGTTAATCTATATGAGTCTATCCATCCAATTAGATTAAACATAACACTTAAGTGTTAAAATTAGATTATGAATTTTTCAGAACTTTTTAGTCAGTCTCGAAAACTGTTGTTACTCATTTGGACTACTTCATGTGGTTCATAGGAAGTCTTTTTGGTCATGTAATAATAAATTCTAAAAGTTATCATCAATTTCATGTTGTCTCACTCATAAACAACACTGAATTTTATCTCTTTTATTTATTTGTTGGGATTCAAATGTGAGTGGGTATAATTCCACATCGATTAAAAATAGAGAAAATGTTATATATATAAGAGAGATGACTCATATCTTTATTGCATTAAATTTTTGGATGAATATGTGGTATTAAAGTCTCTTGTATCCATGAACTTATATCCACTGACAATTTTGCTTAGTAGATCAATCACCACAACTTTAGAGAAAGGAAATGCTAGTCCCATGCAATTTTGTATAAGATTTCTAATTCCAACCCAAATCTTATATGCAAATGATATTGTGATATTTTTTCGAGTATCAAGGGTCTGTCTTAGATGTGTGTTGAACATTTTCAATGATTATAGGGTTGCATTTGATCAAATCATTAAAAAAAAATAGCAAATTTTACTCTGGTACAAAAACTCCATGTGTAATGGTGACATTCTTACTAGGAGAATTATTATAAAGATAATTGGACAAGGACAATTTTAGCGGAAGCCTTATAAATCCCAAACCACATTCATCATTCCCTGAATACTGCCATTGCTAGCGTAGTTTCTGAGGGAAAATGAATTATTCCCTAAATCATTGCAGATAATGACCCCAACATTTTAAGTGGCATCTACAAAATCACAATATCTAAAGATTAACTAAATGATAAAGTAGGATAAAGCCCTAAAGTGAAAGACACCATTTTAGACAACATCATTCATACTCTTCACATAATTTGGATATCCAAGGATGACATCAGGTTCAATAATGCAACCAAAACCTTACACATTGCATCCATCAAAATCACATAGTTGTGACCACCCCTGCCTATGTGATACTTGAAGTTGATGAGGGAAGGTAGTGATCACCAGTGCACAAGACATGGACGATGAACAACTCCTAAAAGCTTCTTGGAATAAGGACACTGGTGAATTAAATTCATATCAGAATGAGAGGGATATTAAGGCTAGTAGATACGGAATTCATGGTTGAATTAAGGCCTATAAGAATGATTTGTACTTTATACACCAACAAGATGTATTTTCTTTTTGGAATTTCATACCATAGTAACTATGTATTTAAATATGTTTGGCTTGGAACACTCTTTGGATGATTGACCTTTTGAGAAGTTTCTCAAAAAGTGTGTGAGTGAGGAAAAAATATGATGGTAACATCATGTTGATTTATGGAGTCAGTCAACAATACTTAAAGTCATTTTGGATGTAACAAATAATATCATGGTGGATATTTCCCAGTACGATTTAGTTTCAAGAGAAACCAAGTGAAAGCTAGTGTGCTTGTGATTCTTGAGGCTAACGAATATGAGTATTGGTCGTCAATGCATATAGCATGGACAATGAGAGGCTCCTGGAAGATTCTAAGTGAAATGGAGACATGAATGAACAAATTCACATCAGCTGAAAGAAATTTTGAGGTTATACATGTATGGGACTGCATTGTTGAAAGAAGTCTTACAAGAATCAATTTGTATTACCTATATCGATAATTTACATCTTTATTTCGATATCACATACCACAAGACCTCTAGAGTTAATTTATTTGGCTTGAAAGCATTCATTAGATGAGTGTCCCTCTAAGAAAAGTAAAATTCATGTTGGAAATTTCAGTGTTGATTTATGGGGTCAGACAAAAATACTTAAACTTACCTGAGATGTTACAACCAACATTTCCATAGGCTTCTATTATATTTAAAAAATTGGGTTATTAGACTTTTACCTCCTTCCATATGAGCGTGTTTTGGTTTTACCCCCTTAAAAAAAATTGTTCCCAGACTTTAACAAATAAAGATTCCAGCTCCAAAGATCCTGATGCATTTTTTAGCAAAGATTCTATTGTTTTGCATGTGTGGCAGTCCACATGGCGTTTTTTATTTTTGAATTATTTTTTACATCCAAGTGGCATTTTTTAATTCTGATTTATTTAATTTTTTTACTTAACTTTTTACGTTTTTTAAATTATTATTTTTAATAATTTTTATAAATAATTTTTTAAATTTATTTTATTATTATTTTTTATGAATTATTATTTTAAATTTATCAAAATTTTACTTGAGCCTAAAGCACTTGTCCATTACTGCTTATGGTACATTTACTCTATGCCCATTTTCAATTTAGTGAATTAATTGTATGTTTAATATTTAAACGCTAACGTTTCTATAATAGTAATCGATGCAGGACTCTATCCCTTTGAAACAATACTGCCTTTGTCTAATGAAGCTGAAAATACTCCCTTCATCTTCTTGAATCACATACACCCTCGGCCTCCTTCTTCACACCAACGCTCCCTCTCTCTCCATCATTCATCCTGACATAACACCCCCTCTTCAATCATCCACCACCATCACTTCCCTAACCTTCCTCATCGTCGTAACCACCTTCTGTCAACCACCACTTCACCATCACCACACATCTCCTTCACCGTCGTCACCTCACAACAAACCACCACCAATCGGAACCTTTAGTCCCACATCGACATCGTAACCATACTTAAGTTTACCACAAGATTTTGGGGAACAATTCAAACTCAATGTTATCACCAAGTTCTTTTTCTCACATGAAGTTAACAATTCTCATCACAAAAACAACCAACACAATCTAACAAGGCAAAAGAAATCGAGACTTACCGAAATGTTGAAGTCAGAAGCAGAAATGTGGAATGTTGAGATTAACTATTGTGATGGCGGTTGACGAAATTAGATGACTATTCCAACTGAGATTTGCTGAAGATTTAGTGGATTTTGGCGTGGTTGATGTTAAGGCACGACGTGGTGAAGGAATTTGGACGGAGGAAGTTATTTTTGTGAGAGGATCTCCGACGAGAGAGTGACAGTTCAGAAGGAGTATGGAAGGTGGTGTGTTGTTGTTGGAGGAGGGCGAATGGAGAATATGGTGTGGGTTATTTTTGGTGGTCGTGTTTCAATGGAGGGGAAGATCAAGAGAAGAGGTTTTAAGTGAAGGGTGTATTTATGTTACAGAGAGGAAGAGGGAGTCTCGTTAGGGATGGCAAGATGAAGAGCATATTCTTCCTTTTCTTTCTCCATTTCCAAATCTGAGCGCCTCTTTCATTTTGTGAATAACCATACTTAGGTTTAGGAACATCTCTTAGAACTGAGAACTCTGAGCTTGGAAATCTTTGATGGTCTTTCGAGAGCCATTTTTCTACTGAGATAAACAACGAGAAAATGAGAAAACTGATCTTTTGGAGTACCTGTTATGAAGTGATATGATATGTCAATCCATATGCAATGTTTTCAAGGACCTTACAAGATTTAAATTTGGTAAACAAAAGGAACAAATTTTAATTAGTTAACTTGAAAACATAACAAAAGAGTTACAAAAGAAATTTAATATAAAACTTCTAATGCTCAGGTTTCCCATAGACGTTTCCTCTTTGTGTTGACATAAGCGTTAAGCTTCCGTTCCTCGTGAAGTAGTTTCGTCAACTCCAATACTTTCCTCTCGCTTACATAGTATTGGGCCTCGAAGGTGTACCTTTCTTCCTTCATTTGAATCCAGGATTTCTTCAACTCTTCAAAATCAGTAGGCATATTCGGATGAAGAATAATATACGGCTTATCCCCTTCAACAATAGGTTTCATAATCACCGGTAGAATAGCAGTATACGACATCATAAGACTTTGAGCACGAGCTCACACTCATTTGGGGTAAGTTTCCAAAGGAATGGAACTTTTATGCCCCATAGTCTTGGTATCAATTTTCTTCTCCATGCCCCAAGCGTGTATAAATCATTGACAGTAACCTTGAAGATCATTGTCGTAGTCAAATACAATGTCCTGGATAAGCATGTTATGAGGACCATTTCTTCGAGCATAACCGAACTAATGTAGTTCTAGAGGAGGGTTATAAGTGATACCTCCCCTTATGCCAAGGAGTGGCACATTAGGGAATTCCCGATAACGATAAATGAAAGTGATATCTTCTTGAGTGTAGAGACACCAACAGATATATGAATGAGAGAGTGACATCAACCTTTGAGACTACCTCAAACCTTGTTCATTATTCATTACTGATCGGGGAAGGTGCGAAATAAACCACCTGGATAGTAAAGGTATGCAACACATGAGAGTCCCTCGCTTCTTCATAGTACGAGTGTGAAGAGAGTGCAGAATATCTCTGAGTAAGGTAGACACAGGATTATGAGTGAGGAATATCTTGATGGCGTTCATATCTATGAATTGGTCTAGATTGGGGAATAACACCAAACCATAGATTAATAAATCCAGAACATCTTCGAAAGCATGGAAACTCATAGCACTTAAGAATTCCTGAGCCTTCTTTATCAGAAATTTATCAAGAAAACCCTTAACTCCACTTCTTGTTTCCCAATTAACATCAACGTTTGACCGCTTTAGGTGTAAAATTGTTGCAATATCTTCAGGTCTTGGATCCTTCTCTAGACCGGTGAAAGGTTTCTGATCAAGAATGGGTACCCCAAGAAGCTTAGAGAATTCTTTCATTGTAGGTACCAACTGATAGTCTGGGAAAGTAAAGCAGTGATACTTTGGATCAAAGAACTGGAATACGATGCTCATCATATCTTCTTCAAAACTAGAGGTAACCAAGTCGAGTAGATAACCATGAATTTTGATGAGCTGAAAGTGGTCAGGAACCTTTGTGACTAACTCCTTGAGCTTGGAAGGGATCCCTACAAAGTTGATTCAGATAGTATTCCTGCGGGCGGAAGCCATAACCCTACAACAAAGAGCAAAGATAAATCCCTAGGTCCTTAAAATGGTTAGTGAAATGTTATGATATCATGTTTAAATAAAGAAAAAACACAAACAAGTCACAGAATAACCTTAGTTTTAAAAGCTTGCATGAGGTCTATAGGTGCATACCCTTTACTAAAGTTTAAGTTGGCTTAACCTGTCTTATAATAGTAACCGGGTTCTAGAAATCTCATATCATGAATCTTCTCGCAGGCTTTGTTTCAGTGCGGAACCCGAATGGCCGACCAAAACATCCCGAAAGTCAAATCTCAATGAGCATAGTCTCGAGTATCAACCAACTTCAGATTGCACCAAAGTCGGCTATCTCGCTACCTTCTAATGGCCATGATGAGTCAATTAGGGTTCTAAAAGTCTGGTTAGTATTGATGACGCCATGCAGAAGCCAAATGTTTCCTTAACTGGAGTTAAGGAACATCAGGACAACCAAAGCATCACACTTACCATAGCCATCATTTTAACCGCGCCGGTTTACGACGTACAGTCTCGATGATCTATTGTTACTTACCTAAGGAAACCTGGATTCGGGTGTAGGATCCCCACAAGTATAATTACCCAAGCAAGAACCCTTAAAGTAAATTAGACAAAGAAAATAATAAAAACAAGTAAAGTGATCTAAACCCTAAGGTAACCCCTCTTTATGTATAGTCCCCAACAGAGTCGCCCGTTCTGTAATACGGTGGGAGAGGTGACTTGGTTGTTTTGTATTTTATCACAAATGTTGCAGTTAGCAAGAGTCGTCACTGAATTTTCTTTTATCCAACAAGGAAAGGTCAAAAGATCGGGAAAGACCTTTGATAGATTTTGAGTTCGGGGGGTAAGTTATGAAAAAGGAAGGTGTTAGCACCTTTTTCATCCGTAGTTATCTACGGGCTCTTAATTGCTTAGATCACTTTTGAAAACTTACTTTTGTGTGTGATTTGTTTGAAAATATTTTGACTTTAACTTTGTAATGATTCTTGTATCAGTCCTCAAGAATGCGTACGAAGTGTTTGAAAATATTTGTTTCGAAATGTGAGGTGTGAAAATGATTTCAGTTGATGAGCAAGCAATTAAGAGTTATTTACCCACTCAAAGGTCGTTCTTGTTATTTTCCTTCTCCTTTAGGGATAGTGTTATCCATACCATTAGTTGGTAGGTAGCCCCATCCATTGGATGTGAATGGAAAGATGTAGGGTCATTATATGGTCATTGAAAGCAACATGTAAGGATACCTTAGCAATGTCGTAGAGACTATCATTATTTTAATCGTAGGAAACATTGAGGGACAAGATCATCTTTTCGTATGCAACTCAAAGGATCATCGAGGGACTATGATCTTTATATCGAAAGGACTATGATGATGTTATTCGTAGGTAACTTTGCTAAGATATCTCTACGTTCGAGGGACATGACCAATATTTCGTAAGGCAACGAAGAGATGTTATCCTAGAGGTGCAAGTGTGCAACAGTGTGTTGTTTTCAATTAATTTATCTTGTGTTATGGTTATCTAACGATTGATTTTATTATTCTTGCCATACAATCCTATTAACTAACAATTAAATATGTACAGACATATAATATAAGTGCGGAAAAGTAAAAGTTTCTACGCTATTACATCCCATGAGCAGTTACAATATTTAAAAAAAAGCGAGAAAATAAATCTACGTTATTACATCGCTTCGGGGCAGGTACATTATAAGGTCGTGCGAGGAAATAAACTATATTATTACATTGTTTATATACAAACCTATACATTTTATCTAGGAATTAAAATTGCAAAAATAATAAATAATGCTCTAATAAGTGTAAAAATATTCTAATACCCTAAGTATTAAAAAACATATTTTGTATTTTTACAATAAAAATCTATTTTCTAAGTTAATTACAAATTTAATATGAAACAAAATTACCTTGATTAAATTTAAAAAAATTGTCAAAAAAAATAATTAGTTTAATTAATCAAGAAACCTAGATCTAATTTTATTATATTTTTTATGATTTTTTTCTCTGATTTTATGTAAATTAAAAGAATTAGAAAGAAGTTAATTAACACAAAAAAAAAAATGAAAAAATGGTTAGAAAAGAAAAAATAGCAAAAATGTATGGGGTGGATGAAAATAGTAACAGTAACAATATAAATTACTAGATGAAAAAAGAGGTAACAACAACAAAATAAATTGTTAGATGATAAAAAATAATTAGTAATAATAACAATTACAATATAAATTGTTAGATGAGAAATAAATAATTATTAACAATAACAATATAAATTGCTAGATAATAATAGCAATAAAAATATAAATTTTTAGAAAAGATAACACCATTATGGAAATCATTGGCCAAAAAACCAAAGAACTTTGAAAAGAAACCTTGAAAAGAGATTGAAAAATGTTAAAAGTGCAACATGTGAGATTCAAACTCATGACCTCATGGGTGCTAAACTTAGCTCTTTACTAGTTGTACCAATTCATTTATTCGAAATTAAATGGCATTAGAAAGTACATGAAGGTCAAGTCAATATTTACTATTTAAGAAATATAAATAATTTTAAAATAAACTATTATATTTTTAAATAAGCAAAATAAATGTCACAATGTTAGTATAAATAAACCAAAAAATTATGAAACTCAAGTTTAGAAATAATTCAGCCGTTAGTGTTGTACCCCAAAACTTATCCTCTTCATTTTGGTGTTTTTGGCTTATAATTACATTATCATAGACATACATGCATACGCATGCATAACATTCATCATATGGTTACCAGGTTCTAAATATCTCAATTTGCGAAAGAAAATATGCGTTCCGGCTATCTCAGATTATTTCGAGACCAATATCGATATTTTTCGGTTTGTGTGCTTGATGCAAGATTTTCTGGTCAAAAATCTATTTTGATTTGGTTCCATAGACACTGAGATCGTTTCAATATATTCTCTGGTGCATATGTTTAGATCAGAGGCCGTTTCGTCAAGAAAAAGACTTTAATTGTTCATTTCTCAATAAAGTCAATTTTGGGTTTTTGGTGCGCTTTGGATGCTCTAGAAGGCATATTTCTCATCTCGTCGGGTATTTTCTGATGATTTTTGACTGGCAAGTCCCTCTCATTATTATCGATAACTTTTGTTTGAAAGTCGGAAGAAAATTGTATGAACAAAGCCCTCAAAGAAATTGATCTTTCAAGTGGAATAAATTGGATTTTAGTGTTGTACCGTATTATTGGTGCACTAAAAAGATCATAACTCCTAGCTAGAACATTAAAACTGAGCGGGACTGGTGTCTAAAATTCCGTATCAAAGTCCTATCCGAATTTCATTCCCAAGTGCAGAGCCAATTCCTTCCCATTTAAGCGCAGTTTTTTATTCATCTAGTACGCGATGAATCAAAAAATCATATCTCACTCGATTTTTATTGAAAAAAGGTGGGACCAGTGCCAAAAGTTCACAAATTCCGTTGGCTTCATTTGTTACGGAGACTCCGAGTTCGAATTTTGATTAGAAAACCCTTGTTGGCACTGTTCACAAAATTTTGATGGACAAAGGCAATTTGGGCTCAATCTTGAGCCCAATTTCATTCAAGGCAATCTCATATAAATCAATTTTCATTCTCAAATTAAAGGAGGATATTCATTTGTCAAATTACACCAAAAACACACTCTTCTACCCTCTCTCAATCCTCAAGAATAAAATCAAGCTTTTCTTCAAGTTTTCTCAAGAACATTCAACAACATTGAAGGTATCGAGGTGAAGAATTGAAGTTTTCCTCTCTTCTTCTACAAGCTTGCGCCTCCCTCTCCTATTATCTCCCCTTCGGTTTTCTTCATTCGACATCGACGATCTCTTCTCTTTGTTCTCCTCTTTGTTTCAAAGGTTAGAATCCTTGATTTAAGCACTTTTGCAATAATTGATTCTTGAATAAGCACTTTCCTAGAATTAAAAATTAATCAAGATTTTAGTTGAGGAATTGAATTGAGATTATGGATTAGGTTGTGAAATTTTGATTTGATGTGATCATAATGTTGAAATTCAGAGTTGGATGATAAAAGCGCTTGTTAATTAATTGAGTTTCTATGAGAAAAGTGATTATTCAATTGGTTGATTGTTGATACTATTGACTTGTTGATGTGATACCTTTCACGAGAATAAGATGATGTTCAGCCGGTTGTTTCAGTTGGCGACTTCATTGGGGAAAGTTGACCTATTGTTGGTATGTCCAGGAGTTGATCCTAGCATCCCTTTTCTTTTTATATTGGGTGTTTATCTATTTACTCGCTTTATCACACCATTATTTGCATGCTTGCATTGCATCCTATGTGACATTTTATCGCTTCCATACATTAGTTGTTGTTGTGTTGTGATCTGTATCTGGATTGGGTGGGTGTTACAAGAGGTAAAAGGCCCCATACCCCGGACAGAGAGACATTTAGGACACCTAGGATTAAAGTGGAACATGATGGGCTACGGATGTAGATCTTGTAGTTTGTCATGTCGTTCGTGCTCAGGGGAGGTTTCAAGCAGGGTGCTATCATCATCACGTAGGTGTTACGATGGTAGTATCCCTAGGCGGACCTGATCCTAGAGTTACCTTGACCTCACCCAGACTTTAGTCTTACCCGTGAGTGGGGCGGGATCATCATGATTATTACAGGTACCGATGGTGACTGTTGGTGACTTGATACTGGTGGTGACTTGGTATTTTCTATTGGTGACCATGGTTTTATTTTATGGTATTTTCTAGTCGTTACTTTGTCCGTGGTTTTGTTTTTCTTCAACCAGTTCATAAATAGTACAATAAATGACGCAATGTCATGGAAGTCGTAAACTCATGATCAATGCACGATGCACTTGCACCATGTTTAGGTGGTGACCATTTATTCTGATAGTGATTATACTGTTCCGGATGGGACATTCAGTTTTGTTGGTGACCGTGTGTTTCTCTGACACTTGGTTCTCTATTATTTTCTGTGGCATCTTGACTGGTGACGAACCTTTGATCCTGATATCGTCACCCTCTTCAGGGATTGTATGGTAGTTATCCAAAGGATTGTACAGATGTCATCCGATGGGGTTGTTACCCGTTGTTACGCGGAATTTTGGAACCCATGATCAATGCACTTGCATCATAACATGTTTATTTTTTCCAAAAGAAATTTCAGAAAAATACATGTGTATATATCTAACCTGCATACGCATTCATTTTATGCATTCATTTCATGCATTCATAACAGGTAATTGAAGTCAGGGATATCTTCTATTCAGATCTGGTATTTTCTGTTCAGAATTACAAGTTTTGACTTCTCACCACTCCCTGATCAGATGGAGAAACTTCGTGGGGGAATTTTACTAATCTAAAAATCATTTGGGGTTGTTTATGGCACACATGCAAGTTGCAAACCTTGATCCGTGGTTACGGACTCTTGGAAAATCACGGTTGAAGACTCAGTTGAGTTTGATTATGAGGATTCCGAAAATAGTGCCAACAAGTGAAAGTAATATGATATGTGTTGCTTGCGTCAGATTTTGTTAATTCTCCCTATCCCATGGGATCTCCTTCAAGTCATGGAGTAGTCAGTGGGTCTTTTCCATAATGTCGGGTTCGTAAGTTTGCTCGTCAGCATCTAGGTCCTAATTTCCAAGTGAATTCGCATGGAAAAGCTCATCAGCATGTATAGAAGAAGCCAGTGAAGCGTGCAAATTTGTTTCCAATGTCGTACGCCTAATAACCTCATTTTTTGTTGGAATTTCAGTGACTAAGCTTCGTGCTTTGGGTCCTCCACCAACAAACTTCTCTCCTGATTCTGATGCAAATGCTAGACGTGTCTCTCATCCTGGGCCACTTGGTCATGACATTGAAGATTGCAAGAGGTTGAAGTTTAAAGTCCAGCACCTGTCTGACATCATTGCTAAAAGTCCAATTCATGTTTGGAAGATTGCTTCAAGATTATTTTCTCTCAAATGAATATCTCTTTCGTGAAGTAGAAGATGCTTGGCAATTCAGTATGCAGATTCGCTTGGTAAAATGTTTATCCCATCTTTTGAGGGAATCACCTGTGGACATCATTCAGGGGCACTTCTGTCCTATTGTCAAAAGGTGGAAAGCGTTGAAATCCAAGATCTGGGTCTGTTCAATATAGGGGCATTTGTGGTTAATCCAAATGTGGCGGACCTACAGGTCAATCGCATTCCACATCCAACTGAATGTCTGATTATTCATTCTCAAAAAGTATCTCTTGAATATCATGCAAGACCAGTGTGTCCAAAAGATCATTTCCAACAGTTGTTGAATATTCCAGTCTTGATAATCAGGTGATTAATCAGAATGAGTCATCCACATGCTCAGTCAGGCCATCAAGAGCCAAGGAGAATCATAAAAGAATTTGATGCAGTGTCAGCAATTCTTAACCAGTTGTTCTCTCCCTTGCTCGAAGTTTTCATCGAAGGAAACCAAGCGGATAATCATGCCACCTTTCTTTATTATGGGGGATTCGATCTATATGCCAGTGTGATTACCATGTAGGGGCACCTGGCCATTCAGTTGAAAACTGTGTGTCAGCCTGAGACAAAGATTCAAGACTTGATCAATTTAGAGACTGTTGTGTTCACATCAGATTAAAAGGGGAATCTATGCCTCAGTGGTGTCCAGACTACAAAGTGCATCATCAAAAGCAACAAGTCCATACGGAGTCAAGACTCATCAACATGGAAATTTCAAAATTCATTTGCATTCTTATTTGTAGACTTTCTTGTTTGTTCATTACTTTCTCGTATGCAAAACTTTTTCATCTTCTGAATGTTAATCATAATGCATTGAATATGTTTGTCTTGAATTAATCTATTCGTATTCACTTTTAATTGTTTTTAAATGCTTTTGATACTCAAATCTTGTTAATAAAGCAAAACCTCTGGAGGGAGGATGACGAACAATATACCAAGAATCTCAAACAGTTTTGCTTTTGAGTAAAAACTATGTTGATGATGTACATGCCTTGTTTCAAATCCACAAACACCGGAGATATAAGGGACTTAGACCCTCGTTAACCCCTTTGAGCCATGAAGTAGGAGTTTCTTTTTTGTTCAGAAAAAACCCTCATTTTTAAACCACGGCAGGGTAGTGTTCAGTTAATCTGATCGAGCTTTCAAAACTCATTAAGAGTGCGCAATCAAAGGATACAATAATGGTTATCCTCCGAAAAGTTTAGAAATAGTAGCAGTCAATCCTACTCTCTCAATGGTGTGCATCAAAGGAAGACGATACCCCAATGGGTATTCCTCATCTACAAAGGACTCAGGCAGTCACAATCGCTTCCGATCAATCAAAGTCTGGAGATCACACGATTTGTTCAAAAAGTGTGAATATAAAAAAAAAAGCCCGCTAAGTTGGACTTTGTAATAATTCGCTTAGGCAAAAAAAGGGAAAATGTTGGCAAAGCAAATTGGAAATCCAGAAAGACGAGGATAATCAAATAATATCCTCAGTGAAGAACAAAGTCATGTGATCAGACACCAAAGCAAAAGGTTGAGTGACTGCCATGTCCAAGAAACCTCGTCCTCCGCAAAAGTCAAAGTTGTGTAACCAATAAACTACAGTGGTTCCTCAACCATCAAATTCCTCTTATGAGATATGATTGCTCGTATCGAGTTAACTGAACTTAGGTTTGGAGAACATCATGAAGGGGGTGGGAACCAAATATTTTGAGCGTTAAATCCTTTTTCTAAAAAATGTGAACCATGCCACGTTCTAACCCTTAAAAGTCCTAACTGAAGTAGGGTTAATTCGAAAGAAAAACTATAACGAGAGCATAATATCCTGACTCCTGGGAGGCTTGCTAAGATTTTGAGTTGGTATCACTCCATCTTCTTACTTTCTTTGAACAAAAATTGATGTTTTGACATCCTTTCACAAAAGTTTTTTTTACTTTAAGACAAGCATAGGATTTGCATTAGAACAAGTGCTTAAACATCAAGGAAGCTTTCATAATGAGCATTAGATGAACATCTAGATTGTCCTGAGGGGAAAATTACTCTGAGACTCTGTTGAATGGCCTTTTGAAAAATCATCTTAATCTAGGGCGTGCCGTCTAATGACTCTGTTGAGTAAAAGATGATCTGAAACAAATTGTGTGGGAGTTTTGATTGCCCAGAAATCTATGTCGAGCAACAGTGTATTACTTCCAATTGGTTTGAAGGGACCAATCACTTCATGTATCCATTTAAGAACGAAGCGCATTCTAAGCTGAAAAGCACGGTTGTGTGCTAACCTACTGACATGATGTAGGTCAATTGCATTAAGATGTTGTCATCCAACGACTTTGTTGATTTCTCATTCCTCTATGAACATGTGGTACAGAATTGTTGCCGAGACTCTGTCGAGCATAGGAAATTAATTTAATGGTAATGCTCCATTGAGCAAGAAAAGGAGGTATCAGAATCTGGTCACCCTGAAGAGAAAAAGCATGTGAATACTCTGTTGAGTAAGAGCTAAGCCAATTTGGGGCAATCAAGTCGAGAAGAATCTCGAGTTTTTCCGATCTGAGGTGATTATGCTGATCAATCCCAAATTTCTCCAATTTGGGGCAATTATGTCGAGGTTTGAAGAATCTCTTAAAGCATTGAGTGATCATGATTTGTCATCTCAACATGGTTGAAACCACATCCAACATTGGCCAGTCTGGAGCAATGTTTCAAAGTTCATGATACTCGGGAAAGTTATCTTGATGGTACATATCTTAGAAAGCTCTCTTGAATCGAATTTCTTCAAAGTCTCTACAGACTGGGACAAGGCATTATGCAGGGGCACACCCCCACTTCATAGTTGATCAGGATAAGTCGTTCGCAAGCTAAGCGACTTGTGAATTTGAAGAGTATGTCGAGAAGTCATGATGGTTATCCTCAGCTTGTATAAAATTTAAGTCCAGACTGCCAGTCTTTCTTCATCAGAAGTTCAAGATCATTATCTCCAAGAGAAGTCAAGATCGTTATCCTCAGCACAGATCCCAGGAGGTCCTCTCAGGGTGAATATTCTCAAAAGATAATCAATCTGAAGCAGTTACGTCGAGATTCGACAAATCTCTATGTGGACAAGGTTGTTATGTCACACCTGGGGCACTCTACTAATCATATGTTGTAGGAATCTTTGCATGTTTGCAGGTAGTTGATGGACCAACGCAAAACTCAACAGCATTTATTTCCCAGTGAGCACTGATGAGGCATCCCCAAGTGAAGCTCTACCTTCCGAAAAGTTCAGATTAAAAGGTCGTCATCAACATGGTACCCTTGGGTAAATCCCCAATGCAAGTTGTTGGTACCTGTTCTAGATGAAATTCCCTAGTGAATATTCGTGGGATTTTCAAGTTGCTCTAATAAGAGGCTCTAGCCTTTTATTCCCCAATGAAGACATCACTTAAACCAGTGGCAGAATATGTTTATCCCCAATGAATTACTGATGAATGAATGTCTCTTCAACAAAGTTCCCCATGAAGTGCATGCCTAGGCGGTTTCTTAGACGTTTTTGGTAACGAAATTATCTTCCCTAGTAAGTCGATTTGTTAATTAACCCTTCAGCAGAATCTCTCTTGGTATCCCCACTAAGGTTATATCTCTCAGTATCCCAACGAAGTTGTATCTTATTTTCATCCCCAGGCGAAGCCATATTGTGGATCTGATGCTCTCGATGGATATAACAGTGGAAGCTCTTTCTTAGGTGTTTTCTGATTATTCCCTAGTGGATCGTTGTTTAGTGAATGATTTCCCCAGTTAGTTATCATGCAATGATTGATTTTCCGCATGAACTCATTTCTCTAATGTAGCCATTATGCAATGGTTAACTTCTACTTCTCTAGGAAATCATATCCCTAGGAAGTTTGTTATTAAATTTCTCCAATGATCGTCGAATCAGTGGTGGTATTCTTGCCTCGATAGCATACTCATATGTTCTTCTCCCAATGAAGCTTGCAAATTTGAGCCTGATCGTGATCTGACCTATGGTCACCAGTTACTCATTTTTATCTTTCGCAAACATGCATCATCGCATTGCATTACTCTATAGAAAATTCATACATTGCATGGAATTATAAGCCAGGAACAATAATGTTTGTCCCCAGTGATACTTTGGTAATCGTTTGACAAGTCTGGTGTGAAAATCCCAACACGGATGAATTCCTTGGATGTGGCATTTCCCCGTGAAGTTTGGCTCACATTTCCAATATTCTTTATCGTTGTGTTCCAATCGTTCCTTGGCGCAATATGTCTATTCTCTTCCTTATTGTTGCACTACCAGTCGTCCCCTGGTACAACATGTTTAGGATAGGTCGTTCCCATATGCCTGCTTGAAAGCAAGTCTGACACTTGTTTTCTCCCTCAGAATACAACGTTCATTCTAAGAAAATCCTTTTTACTCAAGAGTTGAGTCGCTACCAATTCTTGAACAGGTTCGAGTATCACACACATTCCTATATACCTGGTGTAGTCGTTCCCTACACCATGTTTGAAGTCTGGTCATTATTTCCAATCTTCATTTTTGTTGCACTTCCAGTTGTGCCCTGGTACAACACCCCTAGGTGTAACACGATGGGAGAACTGACTTGTTTGTTTTACGTTTTATTGCAAATGTTGCAGTTAGCAAGAGTCGCCACCGACTTTTTTTTTATCCAACAAAGAAAAGGTGAAAAGAACAAGAAAGACCTTTGTTAGATTCTGAGTACGGGAGGAAATTATGAAAATGGAAGGTATTAGCACCCTTTCCATCCATAGTTATCTACGGGCTCTTAATTGCTTCAACTCACTTTTTTTGGAAAACTCGCCTTGTGTTTGTGTGTGATTTAAAAAGAAGTATTTTGCTTTGACTTCGTAATGATTTTTGTATCAGTCCTCAAGAATGTAAACGAGGTGTTTGAAAATATTTCTTTTGAAAATTTAACTTTGTAATGATTCTCGTATGAATGTATGCAAAGTTTTTTTGAAAGTATTTTTGAAAAGAAGTGTGAGGTGTGAAAAGTATTTGTTTTGATTGGAGCAAGCAATTAAGAGTCTTATTACCTACTCAGGAAGGTCATTCTTGTTATTTTCCTTCTTATTTAGGACAACACTATCCATACCATTAGTTGGTAGGTAAGTCTATTCGTTGGATGTGAAGGGTTAGGCGTAGGGTCATCGTATGGTCATTGAACGCAACATTGTAAGGATACCTTAACAATTCGAATGGACGATCATCACTTATTCATAGGCAACAACCGAGGGACGAGATTATATATTCGTAGGAAACATTGAGGGTCATTGAGGGACTATGATCTTTCTGATGATTTTGAATCGAGGGACTTTTGCTAATGGTACCCCTACGTTCGAGGGACATGACCATTTTATTCGTAAGGCAACAAGAGAGGATTCCCTAAGGGTGCAAGTGTGCAAAGTGATTCAATTCAGATATGTTAATCTTGAATTAGGTTATCTATGTTCATTGATTAGTCTTTCCATACAATCCTATTAGCCATACATCTAAGGAGTTTATAAGAGGTGTAGAAAGTAAATACAAAAAAGTAAAGCTCCTACGCTATTACATGGCTTTGGGGCAGTTACATAATAAGAGGTGCGGAAAAGTAAATCTATGCTATTGCAAAAATACCCTTGCAACCTATACATCGATTACTAAAATTGAAAATGTGAAATAAATAGACAGTAGAAAAAGTATTCTAAGTGTTAGGAAAATGATAGAAACCTAATTACTATAAGAAAAATATTTTTGTGTTTTTTAGAAATTGATTTTAATGTAGAACAAACCTAATTCTAATTAATTAGTATTTAATTAAGAAAAATAATTAAAATGTGAAGAAAAATCAAATGTTTTTGTGTCAAAAATTAAATAAAGATTTTTAAAACCTAAATATAAAATTAAAACATTTTTTAGGGTTTTAGAAACTAGTTTAAAAATCATTTGAAAAGAAATTAAAATAAGAAAAAGAAATTGAAAAATGTTAGAAAAATTGAAGGAGAAAAGTGGTAAAAAAAAATAGGATTTGGTCCCTGGAGGAGTTGACCTCGTGACCTGAAGGTCACAGGTCCAAAACTGGACCACTACACCATATGCTTGTGATGTCTAAACCACGCTTCCAATTGTATCTATGTGCAAACCTATAAAAATCATAAAATATGAAAAAAGTGGCAAAAGGTAGGTTCGAACCCACGACCTGATAGAGTGAGAGGACTAGCGTGTATGGTTAACCACTGGGGTGGTGATACATCCATTAACTTTGACACATTCATAAATATATAAGTGAATTTATTTTCTAAAAGTCAAACCAAACAAAAGCCAAACGCGCTAGGGCCTAGGGTTTTGAATCATCCAATCAAAGCAAGCCACACATGCTTCCTTGAGTCAAACAAAAGTCAGAGGCGCCGGAGAAGGATTTCGGTCACCTTCTCCGATCGACTCAAACATCAAACCTGCGAAAATCAATTGAAACAAAAAAACAATCTAGATTCATTAATTAAGGTGTTGCGAATCTAATGGTGTGGTTAGTTTGTCCTGAAACGGCCTGTATCTAGGGTTTTGAAGCTCATCAGCTTGTATGCCCTAACAATGGTGAAACTCGAATCTGGCATCAAACCTTGCAAAAGATGGTTCTAAACAATCACAAACATCAGTATGAACATGGATATATGAATCGAAACAGTTTAAATAGCATTAATTGAAAGTTTGAGTTTAGAAACTTTTACCAAACCGGTGCAACTTCGTGAGGATGATTCTGGGCACGGTTTCCCTTGCCTAAGGACTTGAATCAGTTGCTGGAAAGCTCAGGAGGATGAATCGATCCTTAGAACTGAATGAAAACGGCTAGAGGATTGCTTTTGGTTGTGCCCTAGAACTTTGAATTTTTTGAAAGTTTAGGGTTTGTGTAAGAGAGAAACAATCCGCGTCTTTCTCATCTGGCCTTGTTGTGCTTATATAGAGGGACAATTTAGGTCAAGAAATATGGAGAAAATATCTTGCCTTCATGAGGAAAATATGTGATTTCCAATTTGCATTAAAACTTGATTTTTTTGCTTCAATCATGTCCAACCTTGTTCATTCGTTTTTTCCAACTTGCCATGACTTACTTAGACCTCAAGATATCTAAATAACAAGCCCACACGCCTTGGCCTCTTTCCATGCATTTTATTTTATTTAAAATTGAATTTTAATGATTTAATTCAAAAATAAATTAAATAAATTAAAGGATGGTGTGTAATTGAGTTTATAGATTATGGTACATGTTAGAAATAAGTTCATATTATGAAAACCAAGGCCCGTTTAGAAGAAAATCAAAATAGATCAATGTTTTATTCATGCACTTCTTCAAAATTTCCAATTTTTCCCAAGCCATAACTTGCTCAATTTTTTTTATTTGAGAGTGTTCTTGGACTTTTTAGAAAGCTTAGGATGTCCTCTAAGAGATTATTTTGGTTTCATATTCATTAAAGATTCCATGCTCATGTACACCTCTTTGGAAAAATATGACTTTTTGTTGACTTTTAGAAGGACCTATAATGTCTTGACCCATAACTCTTAAAATGAATCATTTTGGGGAAAATCTTGTGAGGCATAAAGTTGTAGAGAATTTAGTTTTCTTTAAAATGAGCTTGGGTGAAAAAATTTCTAATGAAGTATGTGAAAGTTATGCTTGGTCAAAATTTTGTTGACTTTCCCTTAAGAAACCCTAATTTAGAAACTTTTGACTTTTGATCATTCCTTGAATTTATTGATGAATCATGATAAAACCTTGATCAAATGATGAATGTGACTTCAAAATATTGATGTTGACCAAAAATGATGAAGTTTGACTGTATGTTGACCACCGTTGACTTTTTGTCCAATACAATTAATTTTCAACCATCTGAGCAATTGACTGAGCAAACATAGGCTATGAGGCTTGGAACTTGACATGGTGGTACTTTGAGACATATGAGGACGCATGATGCTTACTTGAGGCAATAGAAGTCGATTTTTACTTGAGAGGAACAAAACCCTAGTTGTGGGTTGATTGCTTAGGAAAGGGTTTGTCTGATCAACCCATGGGGAATTCTTGAGTATGGAGATGGGTATTGACTTGAAAATAAGAAGGGAAAATTTTGTGGTATGACACTAGGTCAGGTTGATCCCCTGTACCTATTGGAAGCAAGTATAACACGTGTTTCTCTCCTTAGAGTACAACGTTCTAAGTCTTTACTTCATGACATGTTAGTTATTCCCTGGCATAATGCGATCCACTAGAATGTTCAGTCGTTCCCTAACATAATACGGTCGAATTGGGTCGAGGCCAATTCTTTTTGGGTCGGGTTTTCACCTATGTCTATCGAGAACAAGTATTATGCTTGTTTCTCTTTGCAGAATTCAGCGTTTATTCTGCGCATCGCTTTTGTTGTGTTTCAATCGTTCCCTGATACAACGTTTTTAGTATATTCCCTTGGAGTCTGGGTAACGTTTCTAGTCTTTGTGATTCAAGTGTAAATTTTTGAGTTCAAATTTTAATTCAATCACCTTCTACCTTGTCGCTTGGAAGGCGTGCTATCCAGCCTCGCTCCAGGTTGAAGGATGATTGAATAGGGACAACTATTGTACCGCAAAATTTACCCTCTTCATTTCGATGTTTCTGGCTTATAATTGCATTATCATAGACATACATTCATACTCATTCATGGAAATTATCATAAGGTTACCAGGTTCTAAATATCTCAATTTGCGAAAGAAACTGTGTGTTTCGCCTATCTCATATTATTTCGAGACCGATATTGATATTTTTCGGTTCATATGCTTGATGCAAGATTTTCTAGTCAGAAAGCTATTTTGGTTTGGTAACATAGATATTGGAATAATTTCAATATATTATCCAGTTCATATGTTCAGATCAGAGGCTGTTTCGTCAAGAAAAAAGACTTTAATTGTTCATTTCTCAATAAAGTGAATTCTGGGGTTTTGTTGCGTTTCGGATGCTCCGGAAGGCATATCTCTCAGCTCGTCAGGTAATTTCTGATGATTTTCAACTGTCAAGTCCCTCTCATTATTATCTACAACTTTCGTTTGAAATTTGGAGGCAAATTGTATGAAGAAAGCCCTCAAAGAAATTGATCTTTCAAGTGGAATAAACTGAATTTTAGTGTTGTATCATGTTCTCGGTGCACTAAAAAGGTCATAAATCCTATCTAGAACATTAAAATTGAGTGATACCGGTGTCTAAAATTCTGTATCGAAGTCCTCTCCGACTTTCATTCACAAGTCCAGAGCCAATTCCTTACCATTTAAGAGCAGTTTTTTTATTCTTTGGAATTGATTTTGAGACGAACCGAGCATTTTTCATCTAGTACGCATATTTTCTCACAAGCCTTACTAACTAGTAACTTCCAATTGGAATTAGAAATTAACACCTCCTTATTACTTCTATTCATTATAATCAGGCCCAATACTAATTAACTCTATTTCTACTCATAAAACCCAATTTTTCAAATAACACACATATGCAAATAATCCAAATATTCACCAATTCACAATATTTAATTAAGTACTATATAATATAATAATAAATAATAATTTATAAATAACTATTAAAATTTGGGATGTTACAACTCTCCCCCACTTAAGAGATTTTTGTCCTCGAAAATTACCTCAAACAAACAACTTAGGATACAAATCCTTCATCTGACTCTCAAGCTCCCAAGTCACATTACCATTAGTAGGACCTCCCCAAACCACTTTCACCAAAGTGATTTCCTTCCCTCGGAGTTGCTTAACTCTTCGATCCTCAATACACATCGGTGATGTTTCAACCGTCAAATTATCTCTTACTTGTACATCATCTAACAGAACAACATGAGAAGTATCCACCATATATTTCCTCAATTGAGATACATGGAACACATCATGAAGATTAGCAAGTGACGGTAGCAAATGGATTTGATAATCCACTTCACCTACTTTCTCAATAATCCGATAAGGACCAATAAAGTGTGAAGTCAACTTACGTGACTTCAAAGCTCTACCAACACGAGTAACTCTCAAAAATACACGATTCCCTTTCTCAAAACTAAGATCATTCCTCCTCTTATCATGGTAACTCTTCTGAAGACTCTAGGAAATCTTCATCTTCTCCCTAATCATCTTAATCTTATTCGTAGTCTGTTGAACTATCTCAGGTCCAACCACAACACTCTCACAAGATTCATACCAACACAAAGGCGTCATACACCTCCATTCATACAAAGCCTCAAATGGTGCCACTCCAATACTTGAATGGAAACTATTGTTATAGGTAAACTCAATCAAAGGAAAATAACTATCCCAGACACCTTCATGCTCTAAAACATAAGTTCGCAAAAGATCCTCAAGCGATTCAATCGTCCTTTCCGTCTGACCATCGGTCTGCAGATGATATGTTGAACTCAAATGCAACTTCGTACCCAAAGCACCTTGCAAACCTTCCCAAAAATGAGAAGTAAACCTCGGATCTCTATATGAAACAATACTCGACAGAACACCATGTAAACTCACAACTTTCTCAATATACAACTTAACAAACTTTTCCATAGGATAATCCATTAAAATTGGAATAGAGTGAGCAGATTTTGTCAATCTATCCACAATAACCCAAACAACATCATGACTACTCGGAGTCCTTGGCAATCCAGAAACAAAATCCATAGAAATGTTATCCCACTTCCACTCAGGAATGGATAACGGTTGCAACAAACCAGACGGTTTCTGATGTTCAATCTTCGACTTTTGACAGATCAAACAATAATGCACAAACTCTACAATATCCTTCTTCATACCAGACTACCAAAATAACTTCCACAAATCTTGATACATCTTAGTAGCACCAGGATGAATACTCAAACCACTACGATGTCCTTCATCAAGAATTCGCTTCTTAAAATCTCCAACATCAGGAATACAAACTCTATCACGACACTTCATGATACCATTCTCATAAATCCTAAAATCACCACCTCGGCCTTGATTGATCAATGATAACTTATCCACCAAAACCAAATCAAATTTTTTACCTTCACGAATCTCATCCAAAATACCACTAGTAAGATTCAACATACCAAGCTTAACACACGAAGAAGTTGCTTCACAAACCAAACTCAAATCTCAAAATTGCTCAAGGAAATCCAATTCTCGCAACATCAACATCGACATATGCGAAGACTTCCTACTCAAAGCATCAGCTACAACATTCACTTTACTCCGATGATAATTCAAACCAAAATCATAATCCCTCAAGAATTCCAACCATCTTTTTTGCCTCATATTCAACTCTTTCTGATCAAACAGATACTTAAAACTCTCATGATCACTGAACACCTCAAATCTCGAACCAAACAAATAATGCCTCCAAATCTTCAAAACAAATACAACTGCGGCTAACTCTAAATCATGTGTCAGATAATTCCTCTCATGAACTTTAAGTCAAAGCATAAGCTACCACTTGCCTATTATGCATCAACACACCTCCTAAACCCATTAAAGAAGCATCCCAATACACCACAAATGGTTCTGCCGGATTAGGCAAAATCAAAATAGGAGCGGTTGTCAACCTTTTCTTGAGCTCTTGAAAATTATCCTTGTACTACAAAATCCAAACAAAAGCTTGACCTTTCCTTGTCAATTGCGCCAATGGTAACACCAACTTAGAAAATCCTTCAATGAACTTACGATAATAACCTGCAAAACCGAGAAAACTTCGAATCACATAAATAGATTTTGGAGCCTCCTATTGAGATACATCCTCAACCTTCGAAGGATCCACAAAAATACCACCACTCGAAATCACATGCCCAAGGAAACTCGATTCCTTCAACCAAAACTCACACTTAGAAAGCTTAGCATACAACTTCTTCTATTTCAGCATATATAATACTATCCTCAAATGCTCAGCATGATCTTCTTCACTTTTGGAATACATCAAAATATCATCAATGAAGACAACAACAAATTTATTCAAATATTCGTGAAATATCCGATTCATATATTCCATAAACACACCAGGAGCATTAGTCACACCAAACGACATTACAAAATACTCATAGTGACCATACCTCGTCCTAAAAGCAGTCTTCTGAATATCCTCAGCTTTCACACGAATTTGGTGATAACCAGACCTCAGATCAATCTAACTAAAAATACAAGCACCAGCCAACTGATCCATCAAATCATCAATCCTCGGAAGTGGATACTTTTTCTTAATAATCACCTTGTTCAGTTGTCTATAATCAACACACAACCTCATAGAACCTTCCTTGTTCTTAACCAACAAAACATGTGCACCCCACGGAGATACACTCGAACGAATAAACCTTTTCTCAAGCAAATCCTCAAGTTGACTCTTCAACTCTTTCAACTCAGAAGCTGACATCCGATATGGAGCCATCAAAACAGGACTAGTTCTACGAACTAAATCAATCGAAAACTCAACCTCACAATCTGGTGGCAAATTACTTACATCTTCAGGAAATACCTCAGGAAAATCACGGACAATAGGCAATTCACCCATAGCTCGTTTTTCACCGAGATCCAACGATGCCAACAAAGCAAACAACACAACACCATCATTCAAAGATTCATCCACTTGCTTAGCAGATAAAAACAAATCCCTCGAGATACCAGAATCAAGAAAGATAACCGACTTGTCAAAACAATTGATAAAAACATGATTGTATTCCAACCATTTCATACCAATAATCACATCCAATTGATATAACGAAAGACAAACTAAATCCATTCGAAAATCTCTACCAAAAATACTAAACGGACAATTCAGACATACAATAGAAGTACGCACAGAACCCATAGTAGGAATATCAATAATCATATTTCCATGCCTATCAGACAATTCAAGATTCAAACTCTTAACACAATCTGAAGAAATAAAAGAATGTGTTGCACCAATATCAATGATAGCAATCAAAGGTGTACCATTAATAAAGCACGTACCTCAGATTAGTCTATCCTTAATCAGAGTCTCAGCACCATACAATGCAAATACTTTCCCTCTGGCTTGCTCCTTCTTTGGCTTACCACACTTGGTACTAATATGCCTTTGCTCACCACAGTTGTAACAAGTCACATTTGAACCAAACCTGCAATCAACAAATTTGTGACCCATCTCGCCACACTTAAAACACTTTCCAACATCCTTTCCACAATCAGAAGCACGATGCCCTTCCACACCACACTTGAAGCACTTAATCGTAGTAGAAGCTCCTCCCCCACTTGACTTCTTGCCATAACCAACTTGTTGCTTCCTCTTGTCATCATACGACTTCCCACGAAATTGACCTTTTCCTTTCCTATCATTCAAATTATTGTAGTAAGAAGCACTCTCCCTACTATCCTCATCATTAATCCTACTGTTGTTCACCAACTCAGCAAAACGAGTAATCTATTGGTAACCAATAACCTTCTTGATATCAAGTCTCAAACCATTTATAAACTTCAGACACTTAGATCTTTCAGCATTCATAGTATTGTAATGAGGATAATACTTAACCAGCTCTTGAAATATTGCAGCATACGCAGCTACAGTTTAATTACCTTGCTTCCGCTCAAGAAATTCCACCTCTTTCTTGCCACGCACATCTTCCGAAAAATAGTTCTCCAGAAAAGAATCACGGAAAAGATCCCACGAAACTTCAACAACTTCATCATCAAACCTCTGAACAGTGTTGCTCCACCAGTCTTCAGCTTCCTTCTCCAGCATATGTGTACCAAAATACACCTTCTGTGCATCAGTACGATTCATAACTCTAAAGATCTTCTCAATTTCCTTCAGTCATGCTTGAACCTTGTCAGGTTCATGCTCACCCTCAAAGATAGGAGGATTGTTCCTCTAAAATTTCCCCAAAGCACGAAACTTATCACCCTCATCTCTGTTACCAGCATTCGCCTGCGGAATCTGCCCAAGAGATCTAGCCAACATCCTCAAGGCTTTAGCAATAGCATCATCATTCCTTCCAGCAACCATCTTCCTAAGACATCCAACAACAACAGACAACAATATCGATCGTGTCAGATACACAAATCAAATACAACAGGAATTATATTCATTAATAACCTGGTCAATCTAACCGACCATTGCTCTGATACCATTAATGTAACACCCTTTTTCTACCCCATAATAAATATGGCACACATCAGAGTGAAATTGAATGCACACATACAAAAGGTGTCACGTATATTTTTCACAACATTCAAAATACCAAATTGCATACTGGTCATGATCATAACACATATTTAAATTCACGTTTCCACATAATAATAGGAAACATGTATCTCACAGTGGAATAATTAATTCATCAACAAGATATAAATGATTGATATCTCATACTACCAATCATATCACAAGTACTAGGCCCCACGGTCAATCATCACATAGCAATACATATCATTGTACAAGAAATTCAAGTATAATATATCCACATTTGTCACATATAGAATAAATGTTACCAACATAATTAATCAAATGATTCACATATCCAATTTCCACATATTTCAACATACAACACACATTCTTTAATGACACATGAGACATTAATGCAATGTGACTCATGCATGTGGTACCATCGTGAACATCAAGCTCACCTCGCGTCTAATTCAATAACTTAGAACCAAAGCCATGCTTCCGATCTGGGCAAGACCAAAGCCACCAATATGAAAATATAGTCCACCACTTCTTTTTCCATTTAGGATCAAGCACATTGTGAACCCAAAGTTTCACCGCTACTTTTTCCACTTAAGGATCAAGCCACCAATACCGGAGTTCCAACTCCCCATGAATGCATGTGAAAATAACCAACAACATATGCAATTAAGATTATCCACCAACCTTAATTATTCAAGCATATCACAATAATCCAACACCTTGAATTATCCACCTTTGCACAAACAAGCATACATCATTATCTCAATACAATCATTTAGCATTTATCATCATCACATATCCTCAAATAACATTGTTCTTGCAGGAAAAACCTGATTAAAGATATTGTTTAGGGATTTGGAGACTCAAGTGTCGTAACTCAAGTTCCAAGCTTATCATTGTCTTGCTTATCCATGAAACCTATTTATTTGGTCCTTCCATGAGCTATTCCTTCCCTCCGTGCGCCTAGCGCATTAAACATGGCTTTAAGGGGGGGCTAGCTATTCTGACTTGTAATCATTCATCGAACGTCTCATAAAGTCTCTAGGAACTCTTTATCTTTCGTAGCGTCATTCAACCCTTCTTTACGGTATTTGAGCCACTTCCGGGCCAGGGCGACCTCATCCTCTCCGTGACCTATGTCGATGAGACCTCCTTCCTAAGGCCGAGATCTATCCGGGTCCTCCTGACCTCTCCTCTTTAGACATTCATCTCGGCTAAGGATTTTATGCATGATCATAAGCCCCCTTGGTCGCTCGGTTTTAAGCTCCTTGAATCCGTGTCGACCAATCAGTTTAAACCTTTAATCCCTTAGCGAGATGTGCATACTTTTGAACCTTCCTAAAGTGTGGCACGTGACCCACGTGACTCGATATGATCACTTGGCTTTTGCATGATTGCCCTATAAATAGGGAGAACCTGATTTCACGCCTCCTTTCCCTCCAACTCATTATATTTCATTTATTTGATTTCTACGAATTCCTCTTCTACATATTCCCAACCCTAACACAATCTTTGCCGTCAGACGCTTCAAAACCCCTCGCACCAAATCAGTCGATCATCAACTCAGGTATCCTCTTTTCTTTACACTATTTTTTGTTTCAAAACATGGTCGTCATTAGAATCGATGACTTTGGTGCATAAAATCCATTTAAGAGCGAGGCGAAAAACCACATTCGAGGAATGCATGCGTGAGATGAGTGATGTCAAGAGGGTGGTGACCTAAAAGAGTTCTGATAGGGTTTGTCTGAAGTCTTTATACGAAAGTGATTCGACCACGACTCTTGAGGTTGGTGGAGCTAATAATGAAACCAACCGTCGATCAAAGGGAAGTTTGGCTTTAAGCAAAGCGATACAAGATGAAGAAATCGCCGCACCGTTCCCTACAGTGTCTCGTCAACAGAGCGAAGATGATGTGATTTTAGAATCCTGTGAATCGGAGAGAGTGTACGTATGATCCGTCCCGAGGGAGTTAAAGCGGTGGTTTTACTTTTATCACGGGAGTGATCGAGGAATTTGGCATTCAATTCCCACTCTCGACTTGAAGCGATATCCTCTGCACCATCAACCTAGCTCCTTCCCACCGCCCTAACAATTGGGGTTTCATCCGGCCTTGAAGTAATTTGCAGACCACATATAACCCCACCATTGGCTTATTCTTCTCTTTTTCGAAATAAAAGCCCGGCAGGAAGCGGGTTGCTATCGGTGGCATCCCAAAAAGTTTCCTCCAAGCCTATACCTCCAACTTTAAAGGCTACAAAGCGCTTTATCAAGTGAGATGTGGGTCTCGGTGCCCCTATGTTATTTATAGCTCGACGGGCATCATAAGTTCCCTTTGTCTTGGACTTGTGATCCACTCCCTATCTCGGTTTGATTCTGACTGGGTGATACCGAGATCCTCTCTTTAGAAATTGGATTCTTTCGGACCGATTCGGTCAAGGATTTACTTGCCTGTCTCCCAAGGAAGTCCCCACTTCTAGGTGAAACTTCTCGAGTATCTTTCTATTCTATACTTTATTTGTATGTTTAACTTCCTTTCTTCATTTTATTTTCCACGGATAAGATGGTGATATATCCGTGAAGGAGCAGGAGGAAGCTAATGGTGAAGCCCGTGCTGCCGAATGGGCAAAGGTGGTCCCTCAGAGACCAAGTCCAATTTGGCGGGCTGGAAGTGCGCGTCCCGAAGAAGAAAACGACCCGTGATCTGCTGCGAAGCAAGCGCCATTCTTGCTTCTCCTGCGGCGTCGGTGAGCACGAACTAGCCCCGATCTATCCCCAAAAGTGAAAACCGTTATGGGAACGAAACCAACTCGTGATGGGCCATCTCAATTTCTTTGAAGGAAGTTGGTGATAGCTCTGGTCGAGCCTCTTCGAAAATCGGTTACGGGCTGCCGACTTGACCTTAAGTTTTGTATGACCAACTCAACGCCACAACCGGCGTGAACAAGTTGACCCCTCGGGTTCTGACAGATCACTGTCGGTGAGCTCATACCTTATGAGGTGTCTTGTGCTCACCAAGTCTGTTTGAATCTGGTGATCATGTGGAGAAAAGAAAAGCGAATTAGAGGCCGAAGTCAAGAGGTTAGCGACAACGAGCAATTCCTTCTCGGCCAATGATGTATTCAAGAACAAACTCTCAAGCGGTGGCAACATTACAAGTCTTGAAGAAAAATTGGAGGCAATCAAATGGATAAAGACTTTGGAAGATGAGCTCGCCCAAATGTCCACCAAGTTTCAGAACTCTGAAAAATCATGCTCCGAGCTACAGGAAGCATTGAAGAACTCCCAGATGGGTATGCTAGATGCCGGGGACATAGCTTTTGACCGGGCTAAAGCTCAAGTCAGTTGTCTTTACCCCGACATAGACATCTCGGAGGTTGACTTCTTCAAGACTATTGTTGATGGGAAGCTGGTGGAGGTTGATGAAGATGATAGCGAGACCACCATTAGTGAAGAAAATGCTAAGGTGGATGCCAACTCCGCTAACCCCAACCCTTGACTTCTTTGTTGTTTAGAATTTTCATAGTTAGTCATCCCTTGTGGTGGATGCATTTTGTATTCTGACTATTTGCCTAGGGTTATTTTTAATTGCTTTCAATTTTTGCTATTAATTTCAAGTTAATTTTGCCTTTGTTCATTTCATAATTGTGAACTTTTATGTAGTACTTATGAGCCCCGAGCCATAGGATGTGACGATCAATCCTAATGGTTTTAGAAAATCACATAACAATTGTTCCTGACCCGAACATACGTTTCAGGTAATATCGGTTTCGAGGCTGGAAAGAGTGTTGATAATGCGCCGATGCAACTCGATTACATTCATTTTGTAGGTCGTTCCGAGGTATTCCTCATAGGAATAGGGCCTTTCCGTGACAAAGGCGATCATAGACCGAGCTTAGCGACGTCGCCATAGGGTTGAGCCTCGGCGAGGTTGACGGAGTATTCCTCGTGGGGACGAGCCTTTACGTGGTGAGAGGCGATCTTTAGACCGAGCTCAACGCGTCGCCATAGGGTTGAGCCTCAAGCCGAGGTTGACCAAGGAGTATTCCTCGTGGGAGCGAGCCTTTACGTGGCGAGGGCGATCTTTAGGCCGAGCTCGTGACGCGTCGCCATAGGGTTGAGCCTCGAGCGAGGTTGACCAAGGAGTATTCCTCGTGGGAGCAGAGCCTTCGTGGTGAGGCGATCTTTAGACCGAGCTCGGACGCGTCGCCATAGGGTTCGAGCCTCGAGCGAGGTTGACCAAGGAGTATTCCTCGTGGGTGCAGGCCTTTACGTGGTGAGAGCGATCTTTAGGCCGAGGCTCGGTGACCGTCGCCATAGGGTTGAGCCTCGAGCCGAGGTTGACCAAGGAGTATTCCTCGTGGGAGCAGGCCTTTACGTGGTGAGAGGCGATCTTTAGACCGAGCTCGGACGTCGCCATAGGGTTCGAGCCTCGGCCGAGGTTGACCAGGGTATTCCTCGTGGGAGCAGGCCTTTACGTGGTGAGAGGCGATCTTGAGACCGAGCTCAAGATGCGTCGCCATTTGCGCCACGGATCGATCTGCAATATAATTTCATTAGATAGATGCCTCATTAAAAACCACGGCCCTTGCCTGGGAAAAGTGCACCAATTATTCTTACATAAGCATTTTAAGCGAAATAAAATTTAAGGTTGGCAACATTCCAAGTTCTTGGCGGTCTGATCCGTTTAATGTCTCTAATTTATAGGCTCCGTTTGCAATTCTTCGAGACCACCGACGGTCCTTCCAGTTGGAATCCGACTTACCTTTCTTGGAGGGTCGGTCACCTTCTTGAGTACGGATCTCCGACTTTGAACCCTCATTGTTTAACTCGTAAGTTGAAACGCTGGTCATTCTCCTTTCTTCTTGCTTCGGATATGTCTGCATCCCTTATTTCATCGATAAATCTGCTTCCTCACTCGAGGCACGGTTGTTAGCCTCTTCTTCAAAGCTTTCCGACGCCAAGAGGGTAAAACTACCTCTAGGGATCATGGCATCGGCTCAAAACCATCACGAAAGGAGTCTCACGGTTGTGGAGTGAACCGTGGTATGGTAGGCCCATAAGACTTTCGCAAGTCTTGCGCCACAACCTTGGCGAGTCCAATTTCTTCTTAATTGCATTTAATATGACCTTGTTGGCCGATTCCGCTTGCCGTTCGCTGTGGATGCTCTGAGATATAAACACATTTTGAATCCCGAGATCCTTACAAAATTCTACTACCGAGGTCTTTGGCAAGCGTGTTCCGTTGTCCGAAACTATAACTTGAGTAGGCAAACCAAATGATGCTTCTCCGATAAAAGCGAACCCGATCTGAGATCAGAGATACTGACCTCGCCTCTACCCATTTAGTAAAATAATCTCTACGATCAAAACTTCAATTGTCCGGAGCCACTGGAGCGGCCCCAGATGTCATTGCTGATAAAAGGCCACGGGACGAGCGGTATAAAAAACTCGGTGGAGTATGGATAGCTGGGGCAAACATCTGGCATTTTGTACATCGAGTCACATACTCTTGACAATCCTTTGTTAAAGTAGGCCAGTAGTACCCGGCCCTTAAGATCCGGCTTGCTAAGGCTCTACCTCCACCATGATTTCCACAAGCCCCCTCATGCACTTCCTTCATAACTGCTGACATATCCCTTGACACGCGGCATGGGTGTTGCACGTCCCAACCGGTATAGTTTCCCTGACTCCATTACGAACCGGGATGAAATTTTCCTGATGCGTTTGGCTTTCTCTTCATCCGCAGGCAATATGTCTTGTTGTAGAAAACGGATGATCGGGCTCATCCACCCGTCGTTGTCCCCATAAACCATCAAGGATTCTTCTTTCTCGATACTAGGCACGGGAAGTATTTCACGGATGACCGATTTGTTTATCCGAATCCTAAATGGCCAAGGATAGAAGGTCACTCGGGTATTTTCTTCCAGGCCACATGGCGTATCTCAAACGCCTCAAATCGTCGACTCAACACAAGGGCTTGTTTCAAATATCTCTCGGTGGCGTCTTTTACGAAATGATCCGTCCACTGTCAGGCCACTAGCGTGAATCGGTGCGGACTAGCAAATGTGTCACTCAGGCCTCGAGCCGCCTTAGACCGGCCAATGAGCTTCGTATGCGCTTGATTGTTACTTGTGGAGAATCCAAAGCATAAAGAGTATTCAAGAACTATCTCTCGGACCTTCCAACACTACCCCCACCGCCCTTGAGGTTAGAGGGCCGTCGGCAGACAGAACCCACACTTGAGTAGAATCCTTTCCGTGGGAGGTTAGTTCGATCATGAAGTCGGCTAAAGGCGGGATTTGATCTTGTACGAGGCTGAAGCGATTTCATACTCGATAGCTCCACGGCCCAAGACACCATCCTTCCGCCAAATCCGGCTTCTTGAACACTTGTTTTAAAGGATAATTAGTCTTTACGGGCGGGATGTCCAAGGAAATAGTGTCGGAGTTTTCGGGCGGTCGTCCTGGCGCCAACGCCAATTTCTCTATCTTCGATATCGGTTTACGCTCCTTTCAACACCTTGCTTACAAAGTACACGGACGCTCTCCCTCTTGTATCTGGACCAGCGGCGGTGATCGCCCCCTCGGACCTTTGCCGTGCAGTGTCAATGGGAGCCTTCTTTGAGTCGACTAACACGGAGGTGGCGATAATGTCGCTTTATCCCTTGAATGCTTCTTCGCATGCTTCCGTCCATTCAAGCGAGCTCTCTTTTTAATTGCGAGGAAAAGTGAATAGATTTATCGCTGCCAAGACAAGAAAGCGAGACAAGCGACCAAGCGGCGGTTAGTTCTTGTACTTCGGATCGAGGCGGGCCGCATGTCAATGATCGCTGGCATTTATCTGGATTGGCCTCAATGCGCGATTTGTGAGCATGAAACCGAACTTTCGGCTGAACTCGACGTGCACTTGTCGGGTTCAAGCGCATATTGAACTTTCTTAATGCCGCAAATGTCTCACGATGTCAATGACATGATCGCCTCTGTCCGGTTTTGATCACCATGTCGTCTACGTACACCTCAATATTCCTACCGATCGAGGCAAACACCATATCCATCGGTCTTTGGTAGGTCGCCGGCGTTCTTCAATCAAATGGCATAACCACGTAATAGAAATTCTTCCTTTACATCGTGAAGGCGGTTTTGGACGCATCGGTAGGGTTCATTCGGATCTGGTTGTACCACGAATATGCATCCAAAAACTCGGAGGCGGAAACCGGAGGAACTATCAATCACCGATCAATGTGAGGAAGGATAGGGATCCTTCGGGCATGCTTTGTTTAGGTCGGTGAAGTCTACACACATCCTCCATTTGCCATTCTTCGTCTTTACCATAACAACGTTCGACAGCCAAGTTGGGTATTGCACCTCTTTAACGAAACCGACTTTTAACAATTTTCCCACTTCCTCCGAGACAGCCTGTCCTCTTTCTTCTCCCATCTTCCGCTTCCTCTGTGACACTGGTTTGATCCCGGGGTCGATGGATAAATGATGGCACATGATCTCTGGGTCAATACCTGGCATATCTGATGGCTTCCAGGCAAAGAGATCCAGGTTTTGCCTCAACACCCGGACTATTTCGGTCTCCTCCTCCTTCGTCAATTGAGTTCCGAGATGGGTAATTTGTGAAGGCAACGGCCCGATCTGGACCTCTTTGACCTCCTCCTGAGGGGTAAGTCCTTCCTCACCCGTTCCGTCTCTTGGATCGATGTCGACCATACCGACTTCGTGCTTTGGAGAAGCCTCGGCGATCGACTTTTCTTGGCTTTCAAACTATCTTTATAGCATTTCCGAGCCACCGGTCACCACGGACAACCCAGGCTCGTCCGTTACCGTGTACTTCATAGTTAGGAGCGATTAATAACGCCTCAAGTGCATTGAGCGAAGGTCTCCCAATGATGATGTTGTAGGGTGACGGCGCATTAACCACCGGATACCTAACGAGCGACTTTGGAATTTTCTTCCTCTCGAAGGTAGTCGGTAGGGGTACCCGGACTTGTACTGCTCGCGGAGAAACCGACAAGTGTCCGCTAAAGGGAAGCAATTCATTTGGCTCGAACCCCATTCCTTTGAAGGCCTCCCAATAAAGGACATCCGCCGAGCTTCCGGATCGATCAAAACACGCTTGACACCCCAATCCGGTTGTACTTCAATCACCATGGGATCGTTCTCATGTGGCGGGACTTCCTTAGCATCTTCCGCCGAAAGGTTATCACTCGGGAATCGAATTTTGAGGTTCGATCGAAGCTACTGGCGGAGCCCGGCATACCTTTTCTGGCGGCGGTGGAGCCACCTCCTGCGAAGCCCCAGAGATGGTGTTGAGGTGTGTCGGTCGATCTTGCTTCCTTTACTTCTTCCACCCTTACCCTTTTTCTTAGGGAATCGCCGAGTCCCGTTTGAGGATGAGTCTCGCTTCTTTGGATCTCCGGGGTCTTCCTTACGTATGTTGTGACTTTCCTCTCGAATTAATTTTTCAATCTCTCTTACATGGCTGTATACAAGCTTACGTGGTGTGCCCTTGACGATGGAACTCACACCATGCTTCCGGATCACTTCCTAAGGCGTGTTGTTGTCCACCCTCTGCTGTAAGGTGGGGTGAGCGACCGGTGATGGATGTCCGGAGGATATCCTCCCTCGGCGTTAAGGGTGTGAGCGTCTCCTTGGGTGAAAGCCAACCGGGCGCGATGGTGGCAGCGGTCCCGAGGCCGATCCGGCGGTGCATCTGGGGTCGGGCTCGCTCGTCGGCGTCGATCCTTTGTCTTTAGAATCCGTGCACGTTTCTCCATGTTACTTTCCTCTCCTTTACGTAGCATTCGGCCGAGTAATGATCTCGTCCATGCTCTTGGCGGGCTTTTGGGCCAAAGACTCATTGAACTGTCCGGCTTTTAGGCCGTGCTGGAACGCGGCTACAAATATCTCCTGATTAGGGTGCGAGACCTTGATAGTCTCCTCGTTAAATCGGCCATGAAACCTCGGTGTCTAGGAAGGGCGTTGCTACGTTGAAAAGGAGGTGTTGGCCACCTTGCGGTGTCGATTAGCTGAAAACTGCTGAATAATCTTTCGGTTGAAATCTTGATAGCTTACTATGGACACCCGAGGCAGCCCCATATACCAGGGCAGGGCTGATTCTCTAAAGGTGTCGGCCATCAGCTTGCACTTAAGGAATCGGTTGCTCGATGAGTGCCATTGTGTTGACCGCTATAATATGCTCTTGTGGATCTGTCTTGCCATCATACGACCGAGCAGGGGTTTGAAGTTATCAGCACGGCATCCTCCCAGTTACTGGGACAAAGGCGTGGCTCCAAAAGTTCTCCTTGGTCTGCGTCGTCCAAACTCTTCAAGAGCTTGAACATTGTCTTGTAAAGTTTCGTTATCTTTGGCGTAGGTCATCAATCATAGCCCGAATGGGTTAGATCCGGAGGATCCGTTGGTGGTGGTGAGGCTTGAGACATTGTCGTCTGTGCTTGTCAGTATGTTTGTGCGGCCTGGGATTGATTTCACCGAGGCCCCACGGTGGGCGCCAATGTTCTTGCAGGAAAAACCTGATTAAAGATATTGTTTAGGGATTTGGAGACTCAAGTGTCGTAACTCAAGTTCCAAGCTTATCATTGTCTTGCTTATCCGGCGGAGCCTATTTATTTCATCCTTCCATGAAGCTATTCCTTCCCTCCGTAGCGCCTAGCGCATTAAACATGGCTTTAAGGCGGGGCTCTATTTATGACTTGTAATCATTCATCAGTAACGTCTCATAAAGTCTCTAGGAACTCTTTATCTTTCGTAACGTCTGTTCAACCCTTCTTTCTGAGTAGCTGCCGAGCCACTTCTCGGAACTGGGTCGACCTCATCCTCCTCTCCGTGACCTATGTCGGACTGAGACCTCCTTCCTAAGGCCGAGATCTATCCCGGGTCCTCACAGCCTCTCCTCTTTAGACATTCATCTCGGCTAAGGATTTTATGCATGATCAAACATATAGCAAGCACGCCAATTAATATCATTCCTCACAAATCACCAATTTATAACACATAACAAATAATATGCAAACTATCATTCTAATTCAACACCAATTCATAATACACATATACATGACATTTTATACAACCAAATAATAATTAAATCACCTACTATCAACAAAACAATTTTTATTTAAAAGAATATCTCACTAGCTTTCTAACGCTTCGAACGGTGTTTAAAACGGAGTTACGATTCAAAAGATATGAATTTTTGAAATTTTACAAAAATTCTGCTCTCAAGATATTTCGCTAAGAGAAAATATTTTTCTAAGCGAACTCTGCGACCTGCAGAAAAATTTGATGCGAACAACTAATATCCTATTACGAAATTCATCCCAAAATATATTCTAGTGCCCATTTTTCACCAAATAAATATATTCTAGCATGTATATATATCACAGGGAACCTATTTGTATCATAAAAACTAGATTTCATTAACCTAATTTCCTAATCCCTAAATCAATTTGAATGAAGCAAAACCTAGAAATTGAAATAAACATTCCTAAAGCATGTTAATAATCACCACCCAATAACATACAAATAAATAATAATGAAGATTCTCTCCCTTACCTCTTGAAGATTCTCTTCTTAGGATTTCTCTTTTTCTCTTCTCTCTTTCTCTTCTCTTCTCTTCTTTTTCTTCTTTCTCCTCTTTTCCACCAAATGACAATTCTAATCTATATTTTCTCCCAACCCTTACTAACTAGTAACCTCCAATTGGGCTTAGAAATTAACACCTCCTTATTACTTTTGTTCATTATAATTAGGCTCAATACTAATTAACTCTATTTCTACTCATAAAATCCAATTATTCAAATAACACACATATGCAAATAATCCAAATATTCACCAATTTACAATATTTAATTAATTACTATATAATATAATAATAAATAATAATTAATAAATAACCATTAAAATCTGGGATCTTACAAGTATGACCAACACATTTCTACGACAAATGTTTCCCAGTAGAAGGGAGATGCCTTCTTTGTTTTTTATCACTGCCAGTGTGCTCTGAGGTGTTACTTTATGTTTTTGGTTGGAACATCCATTTTTGTGGACAAAAGCGCCAACTACGTGGATGTAGCATACTAGCATACCTTCAATACTTCATGAATTTGGATACAATAAGGGAGTGGAACGAGGGGGGTTGTTTGGTATACATGTACCAATAGTTGAATGAAGCCTCTAACTGGAGGACATGGCAGCTGACATGCTCTACTATACTTCTGACGGTAATTATTATTCAAACTATTAAAATTTATTTACTTTTAATAACTATAACTTTTCTTGCATGAACATTATTTATTTTCAGGGCTGGATCATTTCACACTTCAACTGCATCCATGGTTTCGATTATGTTGGGGATTATATTGAGCACATGTCAAAGGCTACTTGGTATGCCCCCCAAAGAGGTAATCGGGTTATGATGCATTTTCGGGTGTATCTTGATAGGACTGTCCACAATGACATCCTATGGACGTCGTACGAGGAGCACCGAGAGATTATCCAGTTTGACCCCATCTCATTGTACATTGGATGGTTGGCATATGGGAATCACACAATGGTCAGGTGTCTGGATGAGCGATGCATGAGGCAGTTTGGCTATGTACAAACCATACCAAATCTCCCTTTCAGACTGCTTCTGAAACCATTGTCCACCGAGAGCTTGGTGGCATCTTTCAAGAATGGTAGAATTATATGGTGCATGAGGAGGGTCGGATGCTGGAAGCGACCAACAGTTGGCATTATGTTGAGGGATAAGTGACAAGGTTCTATTCAATGTCAAATTGAGTAATTACACTGGATGCTCCTGGACGTCCACCTAGGCCAACTCATGAGGAGATTTTAGAGAACCAACATGCTGAGTATGACCACACCAATAATCTCTTTCCGATTTGTCATCAGATACATATGATTGGGTGGGACACTTTGGATTTGGGTATCATTGACCGGGGTGGTCCTGAGGCGGTGGACATTGTGAAGCAGATGGTTGGGGAGGCAGAAAGTGAGACATGATACAGTAGACATAAGAGGGGTCAGAGAGTGAGGATCATGCATACACAATAGGCTATGCTTTTTTTTTTATTTCCGAACAATTTATGAATAATTAATGTATTATTATTTTTAATGTGTAACAACTTTTTCCGTCTATTATCGTTATATGCGTCTAATCATTTTTCATTTGTGTTTTTATTTCCGTTTTCAATTTATTATTTAAAAACACATTGAGGATGTTAAAAAAAATCATTGTCCAAGATTTCAGACATGCACCTCCGAAAGACCCAATCTAAAATGTTTCGAAGATGCATCACCGAAAATATCATTGCATGTTTAAATATAACATTCAAGTACAAAAAAACTATTTTCGGAGATGCACCTCCGAAACATCTTGACTTGTAATGCATTCGAAGATACATCTCCGGAAAGAAATTCGAATTTTCAAAAGTTTTTTTCCAACCATAAAAAATGTACAAAGAAATTTTCAAAATTTTTTACCGACGCGGAGTTGATCCGATGATTTTTTTATATATAAAAAAATTGGATGTTGTATCTAAAGTTCTACAATTTAAAATTTGGCTTAAATGCACTTTTGGTCCCCCCCATATTAATTTTTTTAACATTTTAGTCCATCTATAAAAAAAAAACAACTATTAGGTCCCCTAATATCATATTTCATGTTTTTTTAGTGGCCCCCCCGTGATAAAATAGTCTAATTTGCATAAGTGACATTGAAATTATGAAGTGACATTTTTTTAATTGATGTCACGTCATAATAAATATTTAAAAATTTATTTATTTATTTTTAAGTTTTCTTTATAATAATTAAACGTTTTTAATTATTTTAGTTATTTTTGTTTATAAATATTTATTTAGAAATTATATATTATAAATTTTAATTCTAAAATATATTTTTTTGGATCTATTTTTAATGACGTGACAACAATTAAAAAATGTCACCTCATAATTTCAATGTCACATGTTATGGGGGACCTAAAAAAAACATAAAATACGATATTGGGGGACCTAATAGTTGGTTTTTTTTATAGAGGGACTAAAATATTTAAAAAATTAATATAGGAGGACCAAAAGTGCATCTAAGTCTTAAAATTTTAGACTCGAGATGGGTTAAGCACACCGGATCTTCCCCTCAACAGCAGGACATCTAAGATTTTTTTTTTGCAATAACCATATTTAAAAAAAAAACCCGCAAATAACCATGTATTGAAATTAAATACCCAAATAACCATGTTTCAGGTTTAACATACAAGCAGGAGCCATCTCATGTTTCAGGTTTAACATACAAGCAACAGTCATCTCAGATGGCTCCTGCATTGATTTTTAACAAGCAGGAGCCAACCAAGATGACGCCTCTATGTATTTTTTTTCTTCCTTAAAGACATCTCAGATGGCGCCTATGTGTAAATCACATGGGAAAAGCCATCTGAGATGGCGCCTATGTGTATTAGGTTAAAAAAAATCAATTTAAATTAAAGTGCATGACAATGTTGTGAAATAAAACTTGTATTATGAATTATCATTACAACGAATAGCAATTATATAAGTTTATTTCTGGCGACCCGGGACGTGTAGACGACCACGGGTTCCACATGCACGTCCTCTCCTAACTTGTGTGTTCTTGATCCGGCTATTGTTGGGTCTATGGCACCTGATCATGGGTTGATGGCTGCTCGTAGTGAATGCGATCAGGATCATTGAATGCCTCAAGATCTACATTTCTTGTTGTACGGCTTTCGTATAAACGTGTTCCCATGTTCTCATAGCTTGGTCGTCGGGTTGGTTCGCGGGAGGTTGATGGTTGTTGGGTCTGTTGTTGGTAGTGTTGTTGGGGGTGGTTGTTGGTATTGTTGGTGTGGTTGTTGGTATTGTTGGTGTGGTTGAGGTTGTTGTTGGTATTGTTGTTGAGGTTGTTGTTGGCGGTAGTGTTGTCGCGGTTGTTGTTGTGGCTCTGAAGGTTGCCCCCACTAGGTGCGAGGGTCGACCAAATAGCGGGGGTGAGAAACATGTATTTTTGGATTTTTCACTGACCGGTACCAAGCAATGTATTGACGAGAGTGTTGCATAATCTCGTCATCTTTGTCAACGGGAAATTATAAGATATGGTCTGCTCGATTTTTCAACATCCCACAATACTCTGGCAAAATTTTTCCAATTATCATATCCCCATTGGGCATCAACCCTTCTAAGATGCCAAAGATCCAAACATATCAGATCACGTGGTATGTCTTGGAACATATCGAATTGCATCTTCACACGGTCGCTGTGGTGCATTTCCACAATGTTAAACCGTATGATTGTAGTCTTCGCACTCCAAACCTCTGCATCATCATCATTGGGTACATGGTCCAAACCCAAGTACGGTCTCCATGTAAACTGTTGATAAAAAAATGCAGATTAATGATAAATTTTAAAATAATATACGTTAAAGTTAAAATTAGTTGGAGTTAATCGAAATTACGTACATCAGTTGCGCCAGGGTGGTTTATTAGATTACGATAGAGGACAACATTGTGTCTCAGATTTTTTCCGTAATCCTTGCCCGTTACGCTATACCTATATGAATTAACATTTAATATATTAGGATATTATATATATGAAAGATATAAATATTTTAATAATTAAGCAACGTACTTACTTTGTTGCGTATGGAAAACTGAACGGTAGGTCGTTGACGGAATTAAGTGATTGCATTCTCCACCAACCCCATGTTTGAAGTAAGAAAGTGCATCCATTAAAAGTTGATGTGTCTTTCTTACGGTTTTTACACAAGGAACTATATAGCTGGGCTAGAATAGCGGAACCCCGACTATATTTTCCTATCTTATCCACGTCCCCAAGTAAACTCAAGTACATAAAATTTACACTATTTCCTGTACTCTCGGAGAATAATAAACTCCCAAACATTAACATAATATAGTTTCTTGTTTTTATTATTTTTTCTTCCTTGGTGGAATTCTCGTCCAAACCAAGGGAATAATGATGCGCTCTAAGTGTGGATAAAAATATACCTTGGCCTATTGCTCTAGGACCTTCTGTGATACGGTGAACTGACTTTGTAGGATTTTTGTATCCAAATGTGCGGATAGCAAGAGTCGCCACCGACTTTTATTTTTATCCAATTAAGGGAAGGTAAAAGTAACAGAAAAAGACCTTCGTTAGATTCTAAGTTCGGGAGAATGGTTATGAAAAGGGAAGGTATTAGCACCCCTTTCCATCCGTAGTTATCTACGGGCTCTTAGTTGCTCTAGATCACTTTTTAAAATTGCTTTCTGTGTGTTTGACGAAAATGTTTTGAAAAAGGCATTTCGCTTTGACTTTGTAATGACTCATGTAGGAGTGTATACAAAGTGTTCGGAAATGTTTTTGTTTTTGAAAAGAATTTGAACTTTGATAAAAGTGTGAGGTGTGAAAAGTATTTTGATAGAGCAAGCAACTAAAAGTCTTATTACCTACTCAGAATTGGTCGTTTTCGTACTTCTACGTTCCTTTAGAATAGCGCTAGCCTTACCATTAGTTAGTAGGTAGCTCCATTCGTTGGATGTAAGCAGGACATTCGAAGGGACATCGGATGGTCATAGAAGGCAACTTGTAGGAAGTATCCTAGCACATTTGAAGGGACTATCATCATTTTTCGTAGGCGACAATCGAGGGTCAAGATCATGTATTCGGAGGCGACATCGTGGGTCTATGATCTTTGTATCGAAGGGACTATGATGATTTGTTTGGAAGGCAACGGTGCTAGAATACCTCTACGTTCGAGGGACATGACCATTTGAAATCGAAAAGGCATCGAGAGAGAATTACCCTAAGGGGTGCATGTGTGAAAGAAGTGTGTTGATTTCAGAATATTTTATCTTGAAGATTAGTGGGCTACATTCAATTTTAGTCTTGCCATACACGCCTAATTACTAGCAATTGATAAGGGTGCGGAAAGTAAAATGCGGAATGTAAAGTGCGGAAATGTAAATCCTACGCTATTACAAGGCTTTGGGGAAGATACGTAATTTAAAATGCGGAAAGTAAAAGTCCTTAATTAAACTATTACAACCCATATGCAATTACATTATTGAAAAATAAAAATAAAAACGGAAGAATCATCTAAATCGGATTAACCTGTGAAACAAATGAGAAATCGAAAAATATGATGGAATCGAAATAAGAGAAAATGTTAGAAAAAATGCAATTTTTAATATGAGAAAATTATTATATGCTGGAAATAAGATAAATAAGCTACAATAACTTTCTGGGATTTTTTAAATGCAACTTAGTAATTTAAAATGAATTTATAATAATTTAAATGCAAAATTATAAATAAAAATAAATATGCATGCAAAAAGATATTTTTTAATTTATTAAATTAAATAAAGATTTTCAGAATATAAATGCAAAAATAAAATATTTTTTGGTAATTTTTTAATGTATAAATAAAATATAGAAATTAATTAAAATAGGATGCAAATATTAAAAATAAGAAAATATGGAAAAGTTTGCAAGTTTGAAAAAAGAAAACAAAACCAACGCTGGGAAGGATCGAACTCGTGACCCTTGAGGGTATCTGGCAACAGGCAACAACTTAACCACCACGCCAGCTTGCACATCGTGTTGGAAAAGACAAAACCCAAAGCTTTTGAGTGATGACGCGTCAGGGGTGAGTTTGAAACACAGTCAGCTACGCGTGGGGCCGGATTGGAATAGATGGACGAATGGGATCGCACGCTTTTGCCACGCCATACCTCGCCGGTCAGAGAGAGTCAACGACGCCGGAGCCCTAGCTTCGGTCGTCTTCTCCGATCGATCAGAAATTCAACCTGCGAAAATAGCGAAAATAAAGAGCAAAGAGATACCCTACCCCCCTAAATCGGACCCTACAAATCCATTGGTGATGTCTGTTTGCCCTAAAAATGCCTGTATAAAGCTGCTCGATTCAAACAGCTCTAAATGCTCTAAACATGGCATTTCGATTTATGTACGTTCAAGCTTGCATGAGATGAGTTATTCCTGGCCTAACAAACACCCTGAGTCCATACAAACACACAAGAACGGTTAATAATGCATGAAATATTAAAATCGAATTTGAGAAAATTTGCAAACCGGTGAGAGTGAGAGGGCTTGATCTGGACAGCCTGGGCTTCGAGCAAGGTATGTTTTTGATTGCTGGGAACCCCCTGAGCACAATGGAATGGATGGCTTTGGCTGAAACTTGCTGAAAACAAAAATTCGAATTTTTGGATTCTTGAAAAATTTTGCCAAGGTTTTGGGTGGTTATAAGGGTTAGGGTTTCCTCCTCATGCTTGTGTGTACTGCTTGATATTTATAGGAGGTTTTGGAAGAGAAAAAAACAAGGAAAAAAGATTGGAAATTGAATGTGCAAATATTTTCCAATAAATACAAATCAAATTTTCTTTAAAACTTGATTTTTTCCTTCCATATGCATGAGCCACGAATTTGGTAATGGTTGTGGGCTTTCTTGGACATTAAGAGAGATATAAATCCAACTTATTTGAAAAAGAAACTTAATTTTCATATTTTACATAATTTATTTTTGAATTAAATGTTATAAAATTCAAATATAAACCATGAAAATAGAAAATCACCAATACCAAGCATTTATGGGTCAAGAATATTGTCATGAACAAGTTTGGATCAAAAGATTATAGGCCCATTTGGAAAATTTTGCATTTTGACCAAAATGTCCTTTTGTGCAATTGTCCAAAATTGCCCAACTTCTAAAGGGTGTATCTTGCTTAATTTTCCACATTTTTGAGTATTCTTGGACTTTTTGGAAAGCTCTAAGAGTCCTCTAACCAATGTATTTGGTCTCATCTCAATTGGAGTTACCATGCTCAATATATCTTCAAATAAAAAAGTTGACTTTTTGTTGACTTTGAAAATGACCTGTAATGTTTTGAGCTATACCTCTCAAATGAAGCATTTTTTGGACATTCTTGTGAGACATGAAGTTGTAGAGAATTGAATTTCCTTCAAAACAAGAGGTGGTGGAAAAATTTCTGAGAAAGTATGAGAAAGTTATGATCAGTCAAAGTTCAGTTGACTTTTCACCTAGAAACCCTAATTTAGAAAGTTTGACTTTTGAGCAAATCTTGAGTTTTCTTGATGAATCATGATCAACCCTTGATCAAATGATGAATGTAACTTTAAAATGAGGATGTTGACCAAAAATTATGAAGTTTGACTGTATGTTGACCACAGTTGACTTTTTGTCCAATACACCCGATTTTCAACCATCTGAGCAATTGCCTGAGGAAACTTGACTTGTGAGGCTTGAAACTTGACATGGAGAATCTTTGAAGCATATGAGGAGGCATGAAGACCATTGGAGATGTTGGAAATCCATCTTGACTTGAGAGATACCAAACCCTAGTTTGGGTTGATTGTCTAGGAGAGAGTTTGTCTGATCAACTCTTGAGGAATCCTTGAGTATGGATGTATGAAATCTCTTGAGAAGATGGAGGGCAAATTTTGGGGTATGACACCTTCCACCATATCTCTACCCAACATCTCCTCGCATAGAGTGTTTTCTTGTTGGACCGGACCATTAACTACCTTACCATTGATCGGAAGACCCATCAACATGTAAACGTCCTCTAGTGTGACAGTACATTCACCTACAGGAAGATGAAAGGTATGTGTCTCGGGTCTCCATCTTTCGCACAATGTAAGAATAAACTTTGAATCGATTGTGCAGTTGAAGATTTTAATAACATCTCCAAAACCGGCACGTACAAGGTATGGAACGATTAATGGATCGGGAACAACATAATGATGTGAGCGGCATCTAAATTTTTCCGTGTCCTAAATATAATGTGAAAATAAATCGTGTAAGAATGTGTAAACAATATTAAAAACATAATAAAAAAAGAATGTAAGAAAAAATAAGAATATAACGAACAAAACTTACATACGTTGCAATGTTTGTCCTTGCTCCTCGGTGAGATTCTCCTAATGTCAAAAGACTCATGATTGAAATTTCTACTGATGATATGAGAATGAGAGAATTGTATTAGAGGTAGAGGTAGAGAGTGAAGAGTGATGATGGAAAAAACACAAATGAGGAGCCATATTAATAGGCGATTCAGGGAACAGAGGAATAAATGAGGTGGTTTAGGCCTTGCATGCATGCAGGCCACTTGTCATGGAGGAGCCAAGTGGGATGACGCCTCCTCCCTATATATACACTAAGGCGCCATTCAAAATAGCTTGTGACAGACTAGGTGGCAGCTAGGGTCAGCTAGGTGGCAGGTTGCATGCATGCAGACTAGGGTGGCAGCTAGGTGGCAGGCCTAATTATAACTAGGCCTGTAAAAGCCAAATGGGATGGCGCCTCCCCTTTAAATATTCACCTAGGCGCCATTCAACATGGCTTCTACATGTCATTTCGAAATTTGAATTTTGTCCTATATATTCTCATATAATCACCTGCACCATCTATAAATATCTCACACAATCAAACATTTTCAGACACACAAATATCTCAAACATTCAAATTTCAAACACCCAAACCCAAAAAAATGTCATCTGTACCACAATATATTATCACTGTATATTTCAATGTTGAGACGTACAACAGTGAGGTAGCCGGTTTTTTATTCAAAAACACTGAAAATATTCAATTTTGTCTAAATAGCAATGCGAATTTTTCGTATTTCAAAAAAAGACTCGAGACGAAACTTCGGCGAGGTCCGACGTCACACATTTTCTACCAACATCCTGTTTTTACCGATGAGAACCAAGTAACATTTTACCAGGTAGCTGTTGAACACGATGAAGATCTGCAAAACATGTTTTGTAATCATGAATATTCTGGGTACGACTCGATTGAGATGTACGTTGTGTTCCAGGACACAGAGAGGGTTGATCCTACGGAGGAGGAACAAGCTGAGGTGGATGTTGTTGACGAAGAAGAGGAAGCTGACGAGATGCAATTCAACATCATAGTAAACGAAGAATCAGAGGCCGATGAAGAACGCCAACTGCCTCCACATGAGATCTACACACCACCTCCGTACATAACCACCCTCAACATGTGCACAGATGACCCTTCATTTGATATATTCTACAACCCTAAAGTGCAGTCAGATGCAAATTTAAAAGTCAAAGACAAATTTCGTTCAAAAGAAGATTGCGTGCGAGCAATAAAAAAGTTCCACATGATAAACAACTATGACTTTCATATGGATGAACAAATGCAGAGAGATACAAAATCATCTGTACCCACCCTGAGTGTAACTTCCGTCTAACTGCATCGTATAGATTGCGGAGTGATTCTTGGGTGATAGGTTCTATGACGGAACACACTTGTGTTAATTCAACACAATCACAGGATCACCGCAAATTGAGTTATGATCTCATTTGTCAAGAAATCTTACCTCTTGTTAGCCGCGATCCTTCATTGAAGGTGAAAACAATAATATCCCACATCACTACAACATACAACTATACCCCCTCGTATAGAAAGGCCTGGTTAGCAAAAAAACAAGGCTATTGAGCAAATCTATGGAAACTGGGAGGGTTCGTACAAAGAGTTACCTCGCTACATGAATGCACTGCGAACATATACTCCTAGAATAGTTTATGTTCTGGAGACGACGTCGACGTACGCCCAAGATGGTACCTGTGTCAGCGGACATGGTATATTCAGTAGACTTTTTTGGGCTTTTCGACCTTGCATCACTGGGTTTGCACACTGCAAACCTATCATACAGATAAACAGAACATGGTTGTACGGGAAATACAAGGGCACCCTACTGATGGTCGTCGCACAGGGATGGCAACAATAACATGTTCCCAATCGCCTATGCTCTTGTCAAGGAAGAGACTGAAGCAGCTTGGAGTTTCTTCCTAAAGAATCTTCGAACACACGTAGCACCACAATGTGATCTTTGTCTAATTTCTGACAGACATGCCTCAATTGATAATGCGTACAACAATCCCGCCAACGGTTGGCACGACCCACCGTCTACACATGTTTATTGCGCAAGACATATCGTTCAAAATTTCATGCGCGAGATCAAAGATAAGTGTCTTCGGAAAATAGTTATGAATGCATCATACGCACTAACACAACCAGGTTTTACATATTATCGCAGCCAGATCAGAATGGAAAACCCAGATGCAGGTGCGTGGGTTGATAATCTGCAAGTGGAAAAGTGGACACGGTCATACGACAATGGAGTGTGTTGGGGCCACATGACAACAAATCTAGTCGAATCAATAAACGGCGCCTCCAAAGGCATAAGAGCACTCCCAATAATAGCTTTGGTGAGTACAACATATTTTAGAATAACCTCCTTGTTTGCAGAGAGAGGTGAAAAATGGAACACGGTGGTACAATCCAGACAAGTGTGGAATGAAAGCTGCCTGAAATTTATTAAGGCCGAAAGTGCCAAAGCTAGCACTCATCTTGTTACAAGATTCGACCGACATAACCATAACTTCATTGTCAAAGAGACAATCAACCACAATGAGAGTTTGCCTAGACAAGAGTACAGGGTTAAACTACCATCTCGTTTGTGCGACTATGGAAAGTTTGAGGCCTTTCGAATGCCCTGCTCTCATGTCATTGCGGCGTGTGCACATGTTCATCAAGATGCACTAATACTTCTTTCTCCAATTTACAAGTCTGAGACCTTGCTCAACGTATACAACAATGCCTTCGAAACAGTAGCAAAACTAGATTATTGGTCTGCATACGAAGGGGAAGTAGTTTGGCATAACAGTCAAATGCAGAGAAATAAAAAGGGTTGTCCCAAGAGCAAACGTATAACAACTTAAATGGACGACATTGATAAACTAGAAAGAAAGTGTGGTCTATGTCGTCAACCCGGACACAATCGAAAAAATTGTCCCCAACGTGCTACAAGCTCAACATCCTGAAATTTGTATTTAATTTATCTGCACTTTTTAATATTGTAACAAATCTTCTTCTTTCCATTAATAGCATTTCTTACAAACACCAATACGTAGACAACAAAATAAAAAACTACACGATTAGAACAACAACATGAAAATGACGCATCAACAACACAAAAAATTATTTAAGACACTACAACCGTCAAAACAATTTCATCGGAACCATACATCATCGCAATAACGTCGACGCCTGTTTTGACTTCCTCCAACCAAATTCGAGGTTGACCAGTTGTGAAGTTCATGGTTGTTCTCTTCCTCTGGATCCTTCTAATTTTTTCACCAACTTCTATTTCTCCCTCAAACCAACGCATCAACTATTTTTTCAGTTTGACCATGATAAATATGTGCCAAAATTTCATTTTCATTGGAGGTTTTGAGAGCGAGAAAACAACGTATCCATCTCTGATATGGATGTATGGAGATGTCATGATAGAAAAATAAGAGAGAGAGTAACAGAGAATAAGAGAGAATATGAGATGAGAAGTTGAAAAAATGTGAAAAATGAAAGAGACATGGGTGTTTATTTATAAAAAACACGAATACACGTAGGAGCCATCTGAAATGGCTCCTACATGTAAACAACAACAAAGAGGCGCCATCTGGGATGACTTTTTCATGAGGAGGAGCCACATGGGATAGCGCCTATGTGCATTCTTTTAATGCAGGAGCCATCTCAAATGACTCCTATGTGTTATTTAGTCCTGAAAGTTGGTTATTTGCGTTTTTTTTTAAATAATTGGTTATTCCAAAAAAAATTCGACATCTAACCGTTTTGGCTAGAGATTTTGTTTGATTAATATATATATATATATATATATATATATATATATATATATATATATATATATATATATATATATATATATATATATATATATATATATATATATATATATATATATATATAAAGTTATATAAAAATAAATATTATTAAATATAATTAAAAAAATGCTCTGTTCTGAAAATTAATAAATTTTTTAGTTTTATTTTAACAAAGAAAATCTTGAAATATTCAAATATATTTTTAAAATGTTTCAGTATTTTTAAATTTATTTCAATAGTTTAAAATTCAAACACACTATAAATTATATTCAAACATATATTTTAAAATATTTAACCATGAAATCTTTAAAGGAAAAAAAAGCCAATATCAAAAAATTTAGCCCAAAGTTTTTTGAAAATTCGTTCATTATCAAAATTAGAATTCTGTTTTTTTTTTTTTGGGAAAACAAAATTAGAATTCTGTATTTTTATATTGTGAAAGGAGTAAATTTAAATGAAAAATAAAATTGAAATTTTTATAAATTATAAAACTCCAATTTTACTTTAAAACAAACTCCAATTCTTTTTAATAATCATTTTTCCATTATTTCGGTCAGATAATTAATCATTTTCATTTTCAGGCACAAATTTATCTCCTTTCGATCTCGCGTGCTCATCTTTCTCGTAAAAGATTTATTCGATTACAGCAGTCAAGGTGAGATGGTTTATTTAAATCCATGTTTTTTCAAATAAAACACTGTGTTCATATACCAGACTTCATTATATTCATGTCAACCTTTTCTCAAAGAAATAATCATCATTTTTTGAAAATCAAAATCTCTGCACCAATTTTATACCACATTCACGCAGTCACATTTTTATTCGTCGTTGGGTCCTAATCCCACAATTTAAATAAATCAAACTTATTTTTATTTTATATTTTTAAAACTGTCACTCTTAAGTCAGAAATGCATGATCAACATTACGATTAAAATATTTGAATGTGTGACTATAGTAATTTTGACTACAGTAAATCTCGATTACATTAATTCCATTTTTCGACAAGAATAATAATTGTAACCATGTCCAATTGTCCATGTCACAGTCATTTAGCATGTCTAGGGGCTTCTTAAAAAAAAATGTTTCATAGGTGGTTGTTAAGATATTACAAATAAGAAACAATAGCAAATATTCAATCAATTTGTTATAAATTAAACAAAATAATAGAAGATATTATATTATATTATTTATGTTATTATTTATATTATGAGTGTATATTTTAAATAAAATATACGCTCTATTTATATTTCATATGTAATTAATGAATAATTAAAAAAAGAAATATTCGGTCTCTTTTTAATATAATAATCTTTTAATTAAATGATCCATGTAGTATTGTCTTTATATTTGTTTGTTGGATTTATTTTTTCGAAACATAAACCATAAGTCCGTTGTATGCGTTGAATTAGAGATTTCAACCAGATACACTTTCGACTTGTTTCATGTAATGTTAAAAGTTTTGCACTACACCTTCTAGCCACTATTATAAACAACTTTTACTTTTTTGATATATTTGACTATTAATGCATCTGATCCATATATGAACAAGATACATTGATAGTCAAATATATCAAAAAAGTAAAAGTTGCTTATAATAGTGTCTGGATGGTGTATTAGATAAAGTTGTTGTTATGGTTTGTGTCACATATCTTCATGAAATAGTTGTACCACCATAAGTAAATAAAATAACATGTTAGTGATCTACCATTACGAGGGTCTAACAAGTAACATGCATATGCATAACTTGTTAATTCTAATTTGAATACTTTGAAATAAAACAAACTCGTGTCCATTTAACATAATGAAGTATATGTTTGACTTTGTTCCAATGTCTTCGTGTAGGTGAATAAATTATATCTTGATAATAGAGTAATAGAAATTAATATATTGTATTGTGTATAATTAGCAAGATAAACTGGTGCTTAAATTACACTGAGATATAGTACTTCAAGACCAATTAGTTTTTCATCTTCTTTTCGAAATCTAAAAGAATATTCTACACATCCAATGATCTAACATCATAGGGGTACACGACATACAGAATTTGTACATATAGGAATGTTTTAACACCTTTTCTATATAATGTTCTTAATGTAAAAATATTCTACTATCCAAATGCTCAATTTGTAAACTAGACATAACTTTGTCTTTTATGTGTCCTTTATCTCAAACTGTTTCTTTAAGAGATTTATAGTTAGTGGAATCTCTTCAAGAGTTCCAATAATTTTATATCATCCACATACACAACTTATTTTCCAGATCTTTTCGTAAAATATCAAAAAGAATGGAGTTATTTGTATATCACATGCATTCACATGGTTTTATTCTATAGAGAGATTTGTTCAAATTTATGGAGTATCTTTTTCGAGATCCAAAATAATATGAATCTGGTATATTAAACCCTTCAGAGAGTTTCATGTAAATGTTCTTATCAAGTGAACCATACAATTTGACATGGCAACAAAACCCGTACCCGTGGGTATCCACCCGAACCCACCCCGAAGTTGACGGGAAAAATCTACTTTGACTGAGTTTGGGTTCGGGTTTGGGTTTTTCCCGATTATAAAATATAGGGATGGATCGGGTAATGAGGACACTAGTATCCACCCTGAATCTGCCCCGTCTATTATATGTACACTATTATTTATTTTTGATAATTTAGAATATTAAATATGTGGTCAATCTTTTGATAATTTGTTTTGTATTTATGATTTAAAATATTTGAAATGTATGTATATAATTTTTTAAGATTATTTTATTGTATTATTTATTATGTAATATAATTTTGGAAAAAATAAATATTTTTATTAAAAAAGTTGATTTTATTAAATGGATGGTGGCGGAGGCGGGGATACCCGAATACAACCCGAATCCGTTTGGGACGGGTTTGGGTTTTAATTCCCCATCCACATTTGGGTTTGGGGCGGGGAACGAGGATAGTTAGAGAATTTGAGTTTGGGTTTGGGGGAGGTAAAAACCGTCTGACCCGCCCCATTGTCATGCCTATACAAGGATACAAGTATCCATATACGTTTATATGAGTATCAAGATAACAATTTATTTTAAATTGTTCATTTGAACTTCTTATTAACTCTTCATCGGTTTAATCTCTCCCATTAATATTGGAAAAATTAATTTCTCAATTAATAATCAACCTATCATAGTGCAATTAAGTATCCAATTATTTGCTCAAATTATATCCCAAAAATGAAATTTAAACCAAATATATTTTTTCAATATTCTTTCAATTTCATCTTAGTTTATTATATTTTAGAAATTGGAAAATACACAACACATTCAAAAATTCACTTAGATGAGAAGTATCACGTTATTAACCTGAAATAAATTATACATCAAGGGAGGATAAGTGTATAGTAATGTGTTGGATTAATGCAAATAAATATCATAATATTCATTCCTTGTGTGTTTCCACTATCCAATTTAGAATTTATGATCTCAAAAGTATGAGTCATACAATTAAATATAGACATTTAAAGAATGGATCATCAAGTCCATTTTTTATAAACATATTCTACAAGTTGTTCAAACTCAATTTTAATAATATATGTGATACTTAACAAGAAATTTCAAAAAATTTCAAAAAATGTGATCTTAGTCTAATTAATGAGAAAACAATTTCACAAACTTTTGGTTGTGAGTAGACAAATTTCACAAACTTTTGATTGTGAGTAGACAAATTTCACAAATTTCAGACTGTGAATAGACAATGAAATATGCATGATCTTTTTGTCGATGCAACAATTAATGTCAATTTCTCAAATTTTAAATTTCCTTTTGAAACACATAAAATTTATTGGATTGAAGAAATTTTTGGTTCTTCAATACTAGTTTTCACATCATAATACATCTGACCCAATTAATTTTTTTTAACAACACAAAAGGAACCCTATAGAAACTACTGTTTATCACCAATTGCAATGTCTGAAATTTCTTCCTTTGATCTTAATTATGGAACCTTTTCTTATTCCTTGGGCCAGTCTCGGCCAAAATTCGCCATTAGTACAAACCAAATCTTTACAAAAAGAACTAAAAAAACCAATTTACAAAATCCTCCGCACAAGCGTTGAATGACGTTTGTGACATTCCCGCATACCAACTCCCACAATCGATTCTAAAAGGGGACATGTTTTCAATTACCATCCTATAAGACGAATATCAAGATGGAGTGGAGGACTGCAAGCACAACCTTCATGGTCAAAATTTATGGCCCAAAGGAATAAAGTCATTATTGGTACAAGCTATTTGTTCAAAGCTAATGCTACTATGGAAAGATCTTTGGAAATGGGGATATCATGTTATTGGAATGAGGTTTCTTTAAGTTCACTTTTTTCATCACGGGAATATGTGAGAAGGGTGAAGTCATATGGTTCTTGAAATCTTACACCTGGTTTGCTTAAACTCTTTCATTGGTCTAAAGATTTTATCCTTAGCTTGCAACAAAACAAGACTTCCCAAGTTTGAGTATGATTTTATGTCCTGGCCCAGGAATATTAGCGCCATAAGATTATCTTCATCATTGCAAGCAGCATTGGGAATTCTATTTGCTCGGATATTTCCACCACTAAGCCTATGATAGATAAAACATTTGGTCACTAAAATTAGATATAAAATTCTTGTTGAAAGACAAGGATTTGCCTTCTTCACAGATTTAGAGTATGAAATCCTCCTTCACTTCTGCTCTTTTTGCAAAAAATTAGGTCACTACCTTTAAATTTGTAAGCTCAATGCCAATTGTGCTCCTAAATCAGGTGCTCCCACAAAAAAAAACAATGGAGAACCCTAATACATATGTGCCTACAACTAAACCCTCTATGAAGACAAAAAAAATACAATTATCACCACCCCTATTGTGCTTCCTAACACAATCGTTCTAAACATTATCAAGGGAAAACAACATGTGGAAATTCCCGAGCCTAGAAATAAAAGTTTTACCTTTAATCTTATCCCCAAAGTAAATGAGATGGAGACTATTCATATAAACCTTATGTTGGAAACTCACAACCAAACTCATGATGTTGAAAATCTCTCCACAGGTTTGGAAACTCATGAAACCTAATAATAAAATAATATTAATCACCCATTCTCTTATTTTCTTCTATGTTGTCAATCAATCTATTGTTTTTAGGCCATTTATTTTTGTGTTTTTTATTTATTTTGAGTTTTTTGTTTTAATTGTGGTGTCTTTGATACTTGTTTTACTTTATGCATACTTTGTAATTTGAGTAAGTTTGTTTGATTTCAATTTTCAATAGACTTTTTGTTATAAAAAAATACACCGGTTATAAAAAATTATCACAAAGAGGTGAAAAACTGTTTGTAGCAGCAAAAACTGTGAGTATAAATCATTGAATTAACTTAACTCAAAAATAACAAAAGAGTCGTCACCACACTTTTATTTTATCCAAATGACTAGGAAAAATAGCGAATAAAATCCTAACAAAAAAATATCAGAGATTTGGGACCGGGGGTTAGTTATGCAAAGGGAAGGTGTTAGGCACCCAAAACATCTACGGTACTCCGCAGAAACCTTTTTGAAAATTTGTATATGTGTGCTAAAGAAGAGTATATGTACAAAATGGATGGTGGGGGAGAAAAAAATATTTTTTTTTTATAATTTTTGGTTTGATAGAACTTTCAATGAGTTCCATGCCTACATATCAATAATGTGCAATGTTGAAATCGAAACCCAATGTAGTTCGGATAAAAAAGACTAAAGTTGTGTGTTGGTTGATTTTAAGAAAATGTTTTTTTAAGAGAAAGACACAAAGGGCTAAAAAAAGTTTGAATGAGGTTAGGTGTTTTTTTATTCTTAACAAAAGAAAAGTCAAAGTATTATTAAATGAATTGAAAGTTTATTAAGAAAATGAAGCTTGAAAATTCATGGACCTAAGTCCAAGTTTTTTATGAAAGTGGTTCGAGTTTTGAAAACAAGAATCATTTGAAAAAGAGGGAAGATTTTGAAAATTAAAGAATGGAGGAGAAGATGAAGAGGCTAACCTAAGTGAATAGAGTAAAAGTTAAGGGTAAAGAAAGATCTAACCTGGTGAGAAAATTAGTACTTTACATCAAGAGCCAATACCATATCCCATCCTTTGGATTACCACATAAGCAACAAATAACCAAACAAAATACCAAGCTTCAGATATATCAATGCCTCATATGAATTCGTGACTAAAAAAACGGGCAGAGTAACAGCTGTATTTGGAGGAAATCTACTCTTAATTGAGTATAACGGAATAACCTGCATACAAAGATAATAACCAAGCAAGACAAAATAACACCAAGGGCACAAAAATCTCCAAGTTGAGGTAAAAATCTTAATCCTAAGTCCAAAGATCGAACTCCGAGCATAAGGATAGTAACCAAGTCCAATTAAAAGTCTTTTATGTTTAAGTTGAATTATTAGGTATATTGGAAAAGATAAATAAAGCTCAAGTGAGCAAATTCAAACTAACAAGAAAATAAAATGCTCAAATGAGCAAAGAAGAAAAAAATGACATGTGTTGTACCCCAAAATTTACCCTCTTCATCTTAGTATTTCTGGCTTATAACTGCATCATCATAAACATCATGCATATACATGCATAAAATTTATCACATGGTTTCCAAGTTCCAAATACCTCAATTTGTGAAAGAAACTGTGTGTTTCGGCTATCTCAAATCATTTCAAGGCCGATATCGATTTTTTTTCGGTTCGTATGCTTGCTACAAGATCTTCTAATCAGAAATCTATTTTGGTTTGGTTCCATGAGAATTGGGATCATTTCAATATTCTCTCGTTTATCTATTCATATTAGAGGTCGTTTCGTCAAGAAAAAGACTTTAATTGCTTATTTCTCAATAAAGTGAATTTTGCGTTTTTGGTGCATTTCGGGCACTCCGGAAGGCATATCTCTCAGCTCGTCAGGTATTTTATGATGATTTTCGACTGGTAAGTCCATATCATTATTATATACAACTTTTGTTTGTAAGAAGGAAACAAATTGTGTGAGGAAGGCCCTCAAAAAAATTGATCTTTCAAGTGGTATAAACTGAACTTTAGTGTTGTACCGTGTGCTCGACGCGCTAAAAAATTCATATCTCCCAGCTGGAACATTGAAATTGAGCATGGCCGATTTATAAAATTCTGTATCGAAGTCCTCTATAACTCTCATGAACAAGTCCAGAGCCTTATCACTTAAGAGCAAATTTTTATTCTTTGGACTTGATTTTGAGACGAAACAAGTAATTTTCATCTGATACGTGAAATTCGAAAAATCATATCTCGCTCGATTTTTTCGAAACTAGGTGGGACCAGTGTCAAAAGTTCATAAGTTCCGTTGGCTTCATTTTCACTGAGACACCGAGTTCGGATTTTCATCAGAAGACCCTTGTTCGAGGCAATCTCTCCGAAGAGCGCAATGAAAATTTTGCACGTATCAGATGCTTGAAAAATGTGTTGAAACTTCAAAAATTCGTATTTCCTGGACCTTTCATACGATTGAGTCAAAATTTTGACTATCTTAAGCAAAATCATGTTCCATACATTTTTCGTTTACATTCCGACTTCAAATTTCGCACGAATCAAGCTGTTTTGGAATAAATACGGGAATTATTCGGATAATCGCGATTTGGGCTTAATTGTGGATCCAAGGCACTCTTAGGCCCAATTTTTCACTCTATAAATATATTTTCCCTTCAAAATTTGGGAACAAACAATCATTTTCTTAGTTTGGCACCCCAAACTCTCATTTTTCTCTCATAATTCTTTCTCAAATTGAAGAACAAAACTAAAAAGAAAATTGAACTTTCTTTCCCTCCAAGCCAAGCTCCTCCACTTGCCTTGCCTTGCTCTTCCCTCCTCCTCCACGCGACCGCCGCGCGCCACCCTGTAATACGGTGAACTGACTTTGTAGGTTTTTTTGTATCCAAATGTGCGGATAGCAAGAGTCGCCACCGACTTTTATTTTTATCCAATTAAGGGAAGGTAAAAGTAACAGAAAAAGACCTTCGTTAGATTCGAGTTCGGAGAATGGTTATGAAAAGGGAAGGTATTAGCACCCCTTTCCATCCGTAGTTATCTACGGGCTCTTAGTTGCTCTAGATCACTTTTAAAATTGCTTTCTGTGTGTTTGACAAAATGTTTTGAAAAAAGGCATTTCGCTTTGACTTTGTAATGACTCATGTAGGAGTGTATACAAAGTGTTCGGAAATGTTTTTTTGTTTGAAAAGAATTTGAACTTTTGAAAAAGAGTGTGTGGTGTGAAAAGCATTTGAGAGAGCAAGCAACTAAAAGACTTATTACCCACTCAGAATTGGTCGTTTTGTTGTACTTCTACATTCCTTTAGAATAGCGCTAGCCATACCATTAGTTAGTAGGTAGCTCTATTCGTTGGGTGTAAGCGGGACATTCGAAGGGACATCGGATGGTCGTAGAAAGCAACTTGTAGGAAGTATCCTAGCACATTCGGAGGGACTATCATCATTTTTTCGTAGGCGACAATCGAGGGTCAAGATCATGTATTCGGAAGCGACATCGTGGGTCTTATGATCTTTGTATCGAAGGGACTATGATGATTTGTTTGGAAGGCAACGGTGCTAGAATACCTCTACGTTCGAGGGACATGACCATTTGAAATCGAAAGGCATCGAGAGAGAATTACCCTAAGGGGTGCGTGTGTGAAAGAGTGTATTGAATTCAGATATGTTATCTTGAAATTAGTATGAGCTATGTCCAATTATTATCTTGCCATACACGCCTAGTTACTAACAATTTATAGGGTGCGGAAATTAGAATGCGGAATGTAAAAGCGGAAATGTAAAGGTGCGGAAAGTAAAACCTACGCTATTACATGGCTTTGGGGCAGATACATAATTTAAAATGCGGAAAATAAAATCCTAATTAAAACTATTACAACCCATGAGCAATTACATTATTGGAAAAATAGAATGATAAAATGATAAAGAGAAAATCGTCTGAATCGGATCAACCTGTACAAGAAGAAGAAATCGGGAAATATGATGAAAACGAAATAAGAGAAAATGTTAGAAAAAATGCAAATTTTAATATGAGAAAATTAATATATGCTGGAAATAAGATAAATAAGTTAAAATAATTTTTTGGGATTTTTTAGAAAAGATTTAATAATTAAAATGCAATTAAAAGTGAATTAAATGCAAAAATAAAAATAAAAATAAATATGCATGCAAAAATATGTTTTTTAATTTATTAAGTTAAATAAAGATTTTTAGAATATAAATGCAAAAAGAAAATATTTTTTGGTAATTTTTTAAGGCAAAAATAAAAATTATGAAAACAATTAAAATAATATGAAAATATTGAAATAATTAGAAAATAGGAAAATAATGAGTTTTGTAAAAAGGAAAAGAACATTGGTCTTGCCAGGATTCGAACTGGAGACCTTGTGTTCAAACTTTGAAAACCAACGCGCTGACCAACTGAGCTAGGCATGTCAACTGTTTGGAAACGGAGTTAGTGGATTATACGCGTCGCCTTCGTATTGTTCCGTCTTCGCGCCAAGAACTTCACCGTTCTTGTTTGAATTCTGGGCATTTTGCGTCGGCCTCAGAGCGACGCTATGACCCTGGCAAACATCAAAAATGCAACACACATAATATAAATTATATCTAAGACCATGGCTCGATTCCTCTGATCATCCCGAACTCAATAGTATAGGTCTTATTGTCCAATTTGTTCGTTTTAAGGAAACCCCAATTCAAAGCAGGAAACCCTAACCATGGTGGATTTCGATTTAGGTCACGAAAACACAATCAAACTATGCAGAAAGTTTCCAAACTTCATTCTAAACATGAAACAAACAACAAAACACGTTAAATATGCATGAATGTTTAAAATCGAATTTTGAAAAAGTTTGACAAACCGAGTTCTGGATTTCTCAATTCTGGATGGTTTTTGATGATGTAAGTATCTGGATCGATTCTGAATGGCACAAGGAATGCAATGGAATCCTCAGAATTGCTTGAGAACGGCTGGAAATAGGATTGTCAATTGCTTCAAGAACACGATTTTTTTGAGTTTGGATTAGGGTTTCTTGAGCCATTTTTTTCGTTCCTTGCAATTGGTATGCATCAAGTATATATGCTGGATGGATTTGACATTGTTTTTGGAAAGATTTGATCAACAATCAATGGAAATCAATTTTGATTTTTTCATGAAATCAAATTTTCAAACTTTGGTCCAATTTCAATCTAATCTTCCCATATTTGATTCAATTTCGAAATTGCTGGCATTTATGGGTTAACTGGATCTCAAGCAAGCAATAAAAATCAATCTTTCAATTAATTTTGATTTTATATTTTATTTTTCAAATTAATTTGTATTTAAATGAATAAATTCCAAATTAAATAGGAAAATGAAATAGAAAATCGTGGCATTGGGCTTGGACATTCCTAATGACATGAGGAATAAGTTTGGATGAAGAAAAGTAGGCCCATTTGCAAAGATTTGATTTTTGAAGTATCTCTTTGTGCATTCTTTCAAAATTGCCCAACTTGTGAATGGTGTATCTTGCTCAATTTTCCACATTTTTGAGTGTTCTTGGACTTTTTGGAAAGCTCTAAGAGTCCTATAAACAATGTCTTTGGTCTCATCTCAATTGGAGTTACCATGCTCAATATATCTTCAAAACAAAAAGTTGACTTTTTGTTGACTTTGAAAATGACCTGTAATGTTTTGAGCTATACCTCTCAAATGAAGCATTTTTTGGACATTCCTTTGAGACATGAAGTTGTAGAGAATTGAATTTCCTTCAAAATGAGCTTTGGTGGGAAAATTTATGAGAAAGTATGAGAAAGTTATGATCACCAAAGTTCTTGACTTTTCACCTAGAAACCCTAATTTAGAAAGTTTGACTTTGAGCAAATCTTGAGTTTTCTTGATGAATCATGATCAACCCTTGATCAAATGATGAATGTAACTTCAAAATGAGGATGTTGACCAAAAATTATGAAGTTTGACTGTATGTTGACCACGTTGACTTTTTGTCCAATACACGATTTTCAACCATCTGAGCAATTGCCTGAGGAAACTTGATTTGTGAGGCTTGAAACTTGACATGGAGAATCTTTGAAGCATATGAGGAGGCATGAAGACCATTGGAGATGTTGGAAATCCATCTTGACTTGAGAGATACCAAACCCTAGTTTGGGTTGATTGTCTAGGAGAGAGTTTGTCTGATCAACTCTTGAGGAATCCTTGAGTATGGATGTATGAAATCTTTTGAGAAGATGGAGGGCAAATTTTGGGGTATGACACACCCCTACCAGCTCCGACCGACCACCACTCTGCCGCCGGACCCTCATCAAAATCGACCGGTCTCCCTCCCAAGTCGGCCTCTCCGCGTCAGACCGATCCTCCCACTGCCCTAACTGACCGTGCCAAGGCCAATTCCGGCCGGTCTTCTCTCTTTTTCCCCTTCCGGCCTATCGCTCCTCTCCCGGCCGCCCTCCTTTCAAGAAATTGTGGTCGGTCTTCATTGGAAAGTGACCGTAGCTCCTCTTTTTCTCTTCCTTGGCTCGGTTTTGATAAAGGAAGACCTTCCTCCATCAATTTTCTCCAATTCTCAAGAATTAAGCCTTTCCTCTGCATTAGATATCATATAGGTTGATTGATTTGCATCAGAACATGTGAATTAAATCTTAGTTCATAAATAAAATTGTGTCGAAATGTAGCTTTAGGCACATTTTAGTTGTAGGTAGCATTTGTATTGTATATAATGCATCTAAACTTACGTCTAAAATATAATTTGCATCCTCATATGTTGACATACATGCATATAGAATATTAGAATCAAGTTTATGTGTCAGTGTTTGATTTTAATGATGTTTAAGTGTGTCGAAACCTCACTTTCACTCACTTTTTCACATGCTGAAGACACTTGATCACATGTATGAAATCACAACACCACAACACTTTGCATTCTCGATTTCATATGACATTAATCATGTTTTGTATTGCATTTAGGTATGGCTTAAATTGAGCATCCATCATATACATATTGTATGACATTTATTCTCATTTCATACAAGAAACATCATAGGAAATATGATTAAATATGCATTTACATGCATAATTTTGCATTCATTCTCATTCAAACAACTTTGCATTTTGTACAATTTGCATTTTACTTTGTTTTGGCTCGTTGATTACATGTAGGTAAATTAAATTCTGATTCATTTCACATTTCAAAAATCAAGACAAAATAAAATCGGAATTTAATTCAACGCATGAATTTTGTGATTCCATAAGCGTTTTTCAACGTTTTTGTACATCATAACTCATTTTTCTGCAAAAGACCAAAGTAATGGTACATGTCCCCTATGTTTTGGCATGTTCCAGAACCGTTTTTTGAGGTTTCGGAACCAAATTTCAAGTGCAACATGCCTAAACGGAGTTTTTTCACCTTCACTTTAAGGTTCGAAAAATGCTACTTTCATTCGGAATTAATTAAAACCGCTCACATTTTTGAATCCCTTGACGTTTTTGCAAGCAACCATGCGATTCTTAATCGATTCCGAGAAGTTGACTTTTTCGCTCCGATTTCGAAAAACCGCCTTCCCATACCGATTTTTGTGATTTTATTTCACTTCTTGCATACTTATACTAGTTTATAATCATATCTTAAGTCGGTTTTGCATTCGGTGCTTTATTTCAAGCACTTGCTTTGTTAATTCTGACACTTTATTTCATGTGCAAGGTACTTTGACCTCTTTTACTTTAGATTTGGACTTGTGTCATCTTTATCTTGCGCTTGCACATATATGTGTGCATTCTATTGTCTGCTTTCTTGGGTTTTCATCTTTCTTGCAGGTTTTGTGATTCGAATGTGCATGAACGCACATTTTATTGCTTGTTTGCGTACAAACGCGCATCATGTTATTGCTTGTTTGGATTGACACCTCTTTTGCAGGTTATCCGATTGCTTGAATGTGTACGAACGTGCATTCCATTGCTTGTACACATATGTGTACATTCTATTGTCTGGTTATTATGGATTGAAACCTCTTTTCCAAGTTATCTGATTGTTTGAATGCGTACAAACGCGCATTCTATTGCTTGTACACATATGTGTATATTCTATTGTTTGGTTATTGTGGATTCACACTTTCCTTGCAGGTTATCCGATTGTTTGAATGTGTACGAACGCGTATTCTATTGCTTGTACACATACGTGTACATTATATTGTCTAGTTGTTGTGGGTTTTCTCTTGCAAGTTGTTTTGATTTGAATGTGCACGAACACACATTTTATTGCTTGTTTGCGTACGAACGAGCAAACCTTTGTCTGCTTGTTTGGTTTTCACTTCTCTTGTTGGTTATCCTGTTTCGAATATGCACGAGCACACATTCTAACACTTTTTTGTGCACGAACGTGTATCCTATTGTCTGGTTGTGATTTCTTGCAGGTTATCTTGTTTGAATGTGTACGAATGCACATTCTGACATCTCTTTGCACACGAATGCGCATTATATTATCTGCATTGTTTAGTTTGCAACCTTTTGCATGTTTATTTGTCTCGTATGTGTACGAACGCGCATTCCGCTCATGCTTTGATGCCTCCGCGCATTTCTCACTGGTTTTCTTTATTGCTTGACAGCAGTATTTGAAGTTTTTCGGAGTATTTTTTAGCTTGCAGTTGCTTACAGATTATTATCCGTGTGGTATTTGCTATACCTTTTTACCGCATTCTTTACCGCTTTTCTAGAGAGCATGAGAAGTAGGTTTTTACCGCTTTCTTTTGCCATTAGAAGTAGGACTAGAGATGCATGATAGGGCTTCCGTAGTTGGAGCATGTTCAGGAACCCCTATGGTTTATTTAAAGACCCGCTTAGGGCGATTATATGTGCTACTTGTGCTTGGCTTGTTTAAATTCCTCTTCCGTGCATAGGGAGGTAATTCTCAGTAAGTGTTTACATTTGTTCTTGCATAGGTCATGAGTGGTTAGGCAACCCATAGTGGCACCACCAAGCAAAGTCTCGCTTTGATATATATATATATATATATATATATATATATATATATATATATATATATATATATATATATATATATATATATATAGAGATCAATTACACTTACACCATAAGTTACACTCGCTCAACGTATTAATATTTTTAAAATCAACCGTTGGATAGAAACATATCATCATATAGATCATATCTATAAATTTTGAGATTAATCTATAAAGATTTACTATGTCATTGAACTACATCAAAATTAACGTTATATGAAGTCCATTTTGACGTTAATTTTTGGATATTTTGATAGTATAGTAAATCTTTATAGATTAATCTCAAAATTTATAGGTATGATCTATATGATGATATGTTTCAATCCAACGGTTGAATTTAAAAAATATTAATCCGAAGTGACATTTTTGAGCGAGTGTAACTTATGGTGTAACTCTTCGGGTGTAATTTGATCCCTCTTTCTCTCTCTCTCTCTCTCTATATATATATATATATATATATATATATATATATATATATATATATATAATAATGTGTGTGTGTGTGATGGGCACGCGGAAAGGGTCCGCAATCGATCCCCGTACAGTTCTAGTCTGTGTCAGCTTATCACACGCGAATCGTGTTGTTTCCTTTATTGAGTCAATAATAAAAGTGGCAAGAGTTCCCTATTGTGACTCTCCACGCCTTCTCCTGAGGTTCACATTTACTGGTGATACTTGCACTCATTGCTCTTCATACTTGATAATTCATGTCATGATGTGATACCCTTCATAGGAATTGAATGTGTCGACTCGTGGTTGCTTCCGGTACATTGGTGCTGTTGTAGGCTATGAGACTTCCACCTTCTCCTGCGTATGTGTGACATTTATTTGTGCATTGCATTGCTTGTGAGCTTCTGCCAAAGCACTTGATTGCTTCATCCCTTTGCATCCCATGGTTCTACAACCAAGGCGAATATTAGGATAACTTCCCTTATGTCCGCTCGGTTAGGATAACTCTCGATCCTAGACATTAGGATATACATCTTTTGCATGTCAACATAGGTAGAGATTCCCTACATCCTCAATCTTAAGTACAACTTTGCATGATAACATTAGGGTAGAACTAGTTAGTCTCCCTTTACATGTTTTCATGTTTCTTTTGCATCCTTGCATGTAATAAAACTAAAACTTATTTTCTTTTCTTTTTGCAAATCAAAACACTTAATAATGGTTCAAAACTCCTTTCTCAAAGGTAAAAGCAACCAACCAATGCAAACCTTTTTCGCCTACAGACGCTTTCTTTTTGTGTTTAAAATTCTTTTCAAAAATAAAAAACACAAAACCCACCATAACATGTGAGCCAAACTACGACGCTCTGACTTTCCCATTGCACGAGGGAATACATAGGCATCTTGTCACGGCGCTTGATCGAGAAAAACTTTGTAAATATTTCCTTCTTTTTCCCGTGTTCTCTTTATTTTGCTTTCTTTCATATGCGTTATAGCGATTAAGCGATAGATAGATATAACACACCCTTTAGATAGAAAGTAGAAGTGGATACCGTAGAGTACTATGGGCGTGTGGGGTGCTAATACCTTCCCCTCGCGTAATAGACTCCCTTTCCCCAATCTCTCGGTCGTAAGACCGTGATTTCTCCCTCTCAGGTTTACTTGATGTTTTCCTTCCTCTCGCGGGATAAAAGATGTTCGATGGAGACTTTATTGATACAGTTATCCGATGATATTTAGTCGGTTGTTTCAACATGAAATGTAAATGATAAAATAAAAGTGCATAAAAGTAAAGAGCATAAAAGTAAATGCAGAAAGTAAAGAGCGAAAAATAAAAGGCAATTAATAAAGGTTAGCAAGATGAACATCTTGAAACTTGTCAAGTATATCATCGAGTAATTAATCGTCAGCAAGGTGACCATCTTGAAACTTGTGCATGAAGATTTTCCAGAAGCTTGATAGAATCAACGCGACCACACGACAAGTTTCAATTGCTTTTTGTCAAGTATATCATCAGTTTTGGAATTATCACATCACTTGATCAAAGATAATTGAGAATTTCAAATGGACAAGGTTAGTGGGAACTTTCCAGAAGCTTGATTAAAAAATCAACACGACCACGCGACAAGCGCCACAGGTGTTGAACCAAGATCAAAGCTCAAGTCATCTTTGGGGCTTATGTTTGAACATTAAAGTTCATGCCACCAACTGGTCACTTTTTCTGAATCAGGACAAAACAAAAGTAAGATGAAGAAGAAGAAATAAGTTCCAAATTTATTTTGCATCGGATGAATTTATTCGGTCTAACTTCATCAAAATCAATCAACTTTCTTGGTGAATTTGGTCAAGAGACCTATCAACACCCAAATTCCATTGATGTTGAGGAAGTGCATGACTCCAAATAAGTTTAAAAATCAGCAAAATAAAAAAAGAATTAAAATTAATTTAAATAATGAATAACATATAATTTGAAATTAGGTTATTTAATTGGACTTTACAAACGAAATACGTAAATAGTATTTTTTTTATCAAAATAAAATTTCAAGAAAATTAAGGAAAGTTAAACAGAGATCAACAAGTGTTGACAAAAATTTTAAGAATTTTTTAAAAGTCAAAAAATACTTTTAGAAAATAAAATAAAAGGTGAAATGGACCAAAAATTGCAAAAGAATAGTAAAATCAGAAATAAAAATAAAATGAGGTCACTAATATTTGTCAAATGACCATTGAATCCTTCCGTAATTTTTCTAGAATTTAAAAATGTCATAAAGTATTTTTTTTAAAAATTAAAAATATCAAATAAAAGGGAAAATCATTAAAAAAAATATCAAATCTGAAAATAAAATTATGAAAAATTAAAAATCAGAAAGATATTATTTCAAAACATATTTGTGAATTTTTTTTCATAATTTTTGAGTCAAAATGGATTTTCTATGATTTTTTTAAGTTTAAAATATAAAATCAGGAAATAAAATAAAAAGCCAAAAAATATGGACTATTAGATCAAAACGCGTGAGTAATCAGATCCAAGAGATCACACACGTGATAACACGAATTTATATAACATATTTGACGTAATTTTCATAGATAATATTACTATTTTTATTTAATTATTCTATTTTATTTCCGTATTATGTTGGTATTTCTTTCGTTTCAGGAATTTGCATTAAATAAAGATTAATTGAGCAAAGGAACAAAATCAAGGCAAAATCAGATTAAAAAGCCAAAGAAATGAAGCAAAGGGGTAACAATAGTAAAAGGATGGGTAAAAGAAGGAGAAAACAATTATACAAGCCAAAGGAGCAAAGCCCAAAAGAAAAAGCCCTTCACCACGTGATGGTCGACCATCTGCCACGACCGTAAGACATCCATGAAGCGCGGCGACCGTAACACCATGGCCACGACCGTAACACGGAAAACATGAAACCTGCTAACGCACTTGTGACGTAATGCGCCTAATATCGATTCTGAACAAGTGCGCGTGGAAAAGCTTCACAGAAACTTCTCAACCACCCACTCATGCCACGCTCAACCCACTTCTCCCACTTCCTTCTTTCTCTCCCATGTTCTCCCACGTTTTGGCAGTTTACCCATGATCTCCATTACTCTTCGTATGAAATTGGAAAAGGGTAGTTACTAACAAAGGCTATAAATACAGCTTCAAGCATTCGAAGGGTCGATTTCTTCCTAACAATCGTTCTTCCATTTCCGCATCTTTATTTTTCAGTTTTGTATTTTTATTCAGTTTGTACTTTCATTTTATTTTTCCAGTTTCTTAGTTTTTGGTTTTCTATTTTAATTTCTTTGTTTTTATAATTTTCTCACAACAATTTCTACACCGGAAATTGTTGTGTAATTTTCACCGATCTAACCTTACGTTAGATCTAGTGCTTTTTATTTCCTTGTTGCAATTGTCTTTTCGATTCAAGTGAAGAACAAGATTATTCAAGTATTATTATTTCCAGGTTCTTAATATATTTGTTTTATTTTATTTAAGTATTGTTGCTTGATATTTATTTATTTAATTATGGGAATGTTTAAATATATTGAACCTTATTATTTAGGCAAATCCGAATTAATAAATATGTCCGGCTAAACCGTTTAGGTATCGGTAAGTAATAGTAGTAAAAGTAGGAATTAAATTGTTTCTAAGCTAAGATACTAATTAACATAATTTCTGGTTATGACTTTTTATAATTAAAATTCATCTTTTCGTTACGAAAGTAAGTTAAGTAGAATAGGTTAGGATCGAGACCACGAAAGTGTGAGGTTTTAACCGGATAGCTAAAGTTAGGCATTTGATTTAAATACGTTGAAAGCGCTTTAAAACAAATTAGAATTAATTAAGTTTCCAAAAGTATGTTCTAAACACTTATAGGCTAGCGAAAGGTATAGGGCTTTAGACGTATAATCCGAGATAAGACCATGAAAGTGTGAGTTGAGGGTTTTTAAACTGATTAATTCTACAGATAAATTAAGTTAACCATCTTTATACGCTTAGGTTCGATTTAATCCGCTTGGGTTCACTACGTTACGTACCGATATCCGTTTTATTTATATTTCTATTTTTCCTTAAACCAAAATCTAAAAGAATTATTCGCCTTAGTCAGTATACCGTAACTTAGGATAACAATAGATCGATTTATAGTCTCTGTGGGTTCGATATCTTTTTAAAACTACGCGATAGGACTGTGCACTTGCGGTCTCCCGATTCATAGACGATAAAGTCCTGCGATCAAGTTTTTGGCGCCGTTGCCGGGGACTATTTAATTCGATATTGTAACTCTGGTGTTACACCGTATAGACTAAGGCATTTTTATTTTATTTACCATGTATGACCCAAATTTTTTCTATGCCCATTATCAGTATTTTGAGGAACCACAAGAATCCCATAAATCCGACCTCGAAATACTGATGGAAGATTTTAATGCTTCACAAACTTACTCTTACCCAAATTACCTCCAAAACTACCAATCCCCACATTTTGAGGAACCACAAGAAACTTATAATTTCAACCAAACTTTTCCTCAACCCAATTTTCTCTACAATCATCAAACCCAATATTTTGAAGAAACACCAGAACCATATAAATCTGATATCGAAATATTGATGGAAAATTTTAATGAAACATCTAGGATGATAGAACGCTTCGGGGAAACGCAAAAAGAAACTTTAACTTACTTCCAAGACTCTGAAGAATCACAAGATTTTAACTTCGAAACACCAATAGAGGATTCAGATGAGACAATAACTAACTCTAGGTTAGAGTCTATGATTGAGCAATATATAGAGACACAAACTATCCAAAACGAAGAAGTAAGAAAACAAAGCCTTCAAAATAATGAAACCCTTAGCCAACTAACCATTATGGTTGATTCCCTCGCGACTCACAACATTGGTTTAGAAACTCAAATCTCCCAACTTGAACAAAACCTTCTAGGACCATTCCCAAAAGAAGATATGGATGTTGAAACAACCATTATAGAAAAACTATTTGAAAATCTAGAGAGTGATGATGAGTTTGAGGAGAGTGATATTGCGACCGAGGAAAGTTCTAATGAGAAAATAGTGGAGATTGAGGCAGATGCACCGACACTGTTCGAAGAGGAGGTTATAAAAGAGGTAGAGGAGGAAGCGCAAGTTGTAATCCCAAATCACTACACCCCACTGATTTCTGTCCCAAATTTTTTTATGGAAACTCCGGTAGACTCCCAATTTAAAACGTATGTTGCGGTATTAAACAATATCCACATTAATTCACCACTATTTGAAGTCTTACCTAAAAAGCGAAAATTAGAGGACCATAAAATTAAGGATATAATTATTGTCAATAGGGTAAGGTTAACTTATGAGGCGATGGATGAAATCACTAAGCCCGAAATTGAAAAACTTATACTTAGGATAAATCCAGAACCACTACCAAAATGTCGAAAGAATAAACCACCCTACAAACGTAAGAAAAGAAAAGGTGAGGGATATGTGAGATGGCTTGATAAGTGGCGATGGAAAATCAACGAGTAGTCATTCTAGTTTTAATTTCTTTTTTTCTATTTTCACTTTTTCTAATTTAAGTTAAATTTTAAATTTTACTCGATTATCGGTTGCACCCTTTCATCGATGCGTTTGAACTATTTCCGTAATACCGATAATTATACTCAATTAAATGATTTGCGTTAATATTTATAATTATAATTGAGTATTATTTTTAATTATCGTATTTCCATCTCGTATTAATATACCGAATTAATATTTCCCAATAATTATTATATTAATTATAACGCATATATATACTATATATATATATTTTTATCCTATTGTTTGAAATTATCTATAATATATATATTATATAAGTATGTAGTATATATGCATGTGATCTACAAATCAATTCCTATCTCATACCCCAAGTCACATGTATTACTAGAAAGGCATGTAATTACAATTCCTCAAATTCTTGACATGCCAAGATTTAGACTCGCCTAAATTCACATCTCGCTGCCCAAACGATCCCATGCCTCACGCGTTTTATCTTGGTCTCCTTGATGATTTAATGTTTCGTTTCTTTTCTTTTCATTTCCCACCATAATTCCCATTCAAACTCTTCTCTTTTGTTTTCCAAATTATAATTCATTATAATTTATTTATTCTTCCATCCTTACACCACTATAATTATCCATCCTCATTTCTTCTCATTTCACACCCCTTCCATCTAAATCTCATATACTTTCTCTCGTCCACTCTATCTTTCTTCCATTCCTTCATTACCTTCCCTTCCATGGCTCCACGAAACACTCATTGTCAAGTGAAACCCGACCGACCTCGTACTAGAGGTAGAAAAGCAAGAGGACGAAATTTTCCGAGCGACGTGTTACCCTCCTCCTTTCGATTTCTCTGGTTCTATCGCATTGAGGACAATGCTTACTTTAAGTTTAGGGAGTCGAACATTTCTTTGTTCGTTTTATTTTCTTTGCTCTAGTTAGTATTTTCCTTTCTTTTTTTTCCATGTATTGCAAATTTCCATTTAATAAAATACATGTTTATGTAATTTTACTCTTTTATGTTTAATTCTCGTGCTTATTCGAATTCCTCCATATTCTTGAGCCATAACGAAAAAATTCAAACGTTATATTAACATATTCAACTAGTATTAAGGTTGCTTATTTTTATAAATAAGAACTCGAGCACGACCAAAACAAAATTATTATCGTCATAACACTTCAAAAACCCCAACGCGTTAGATTATTTTAAGTACTTATTATACCAACACCTTAAGACTTAGTTTTAAAGTAATCCCGAGTAGTTTATAAAAGCAGTCGGCACCGCCTTGAACGACAAACTACGTGGAGAATCGATGAATATAAGTGATTGATCAAGATTTTTTAAAAGAGAATTTTTATTAGAAGACGCACTTATTAAGTTAGATGGTCCTTACCAGATCATTTAATTCAACAGTTGCGGAAACTATAAATATTTATGCAAATAAACCATTATGAATTGGTTCAGTGGTTTCTGGTGCTGAACTTGGTAGGGCGGACGACGGTCCGATCCCCCACAATTTGTAATTGGATAAAGGAGTACCAAATATAAGTACCAGAACTCCAAGCTAGATTATAAAGATCAAAGTCACTAACCGGTTACTCCACTATGTGCGCGTAAGGTAAAGGGCTTAATGTGATTGCGCAAGAATGAAAACGGGTGAAACAAAACGAAAGTGTTAGGTCGAGTTATAATTCATGACTTAATTTGGTCTACATAAATAAGGTTATCTAGTGTTATTACGGTAATTTTAATGTCGAAGTCTAAACCTGAGTTATCCAACAAAGAATCGACCTGCAACCGAATACGAATTGAATTATGTTTTATATTTACGTTTGACTTATCCTTGCTTGATTTTTAATTTCTAATTTTTGCTTGAGGACAAGCAAAGGTTTAAGTATAGGGGAGTTTGATAACACGAATTTATATAACATATTTGACGTAATTTTCATAGATAATATTACTATTTTTATTTAATTATTCTATTTTATTTCCGTATTATGTTGGTATTTCTTTCGTTTCAGGAATTTGCATTAAATAAAGATTAATTGAGCAAAGGAACAAAATCAAGGCAAAATCAGATTAAAAAGCCAAAGAAATGAAGCAAAGGGGTAACAATAGTAAAAGGATGGGTAAAAGAAGGAGAAAACAATTATACAAGCCAAAGGAGCAAAGCCCAAAAGAGAAAAGCCCTTCAGTCCACTAGCTGTGACGGTCGTCAGCCATCTGCCACGACCGTAAGACATCCATGAAGCGCGTGACGACCGTAACACCATGGCCACGACCGTAACACGGGAAAACATGAAACCTGCGTAACGCACTTGTGACGACCGTAATGCGCCTAATATCGATTCTGAACAAGTGCGAGCGTGGAAAAGCTTCAGAGAAACTTCTCAACCACCCACTCATGCCACGTTCAACCCACTTCTCCCACTTCCTTCTTTCTCTCCCATGTTCTCCCACGTTTTGGCAGTTTACCCATGATCTCCATTACTCTTCGTATGAAATTGGAAAAGGGTAGTTACTAACAAAGGCTATAAATACACTTCATTCGATTGCAAGGGTCGGCGATTTCTTCCTAACAATCGTTCTTCCATTTCGCATCTTTATTTTTCGTTTTGTATTTTTATTCGTTTGTACTTTCATTTTATTTTTCGGTTTCTTAGTTTTTGGTTTTCTATTTTAATTTCTTTGTTTTATAATTTTCTCACAACAATTTCTACAGGAAATTGTTGTGTAATTTTCACCGATCTAACCTTACGTTAGATCTAGTGCTTTTTATTTCCTTGTTGCAATTGTCTTTTCGATTCAAGTGAAGAACAAGATTATTCAAGTATTATTATTTCCAGGTTCTTAATATATTTGTTTTATTTTATTTAAGTATTGTTGCTTGATATTTATTTATTTAATTATGGGAATGTTTAAATATATTGAACCTTATTATTTAGGCAAATCCGAATTAATAAATATGTCCGGCTAAACCGTTTAGGTATCGGTAAGTAATAGTAGTAAAAGTAGGAATTAAATTGTTTCTAAGCTAAGATACTAATTAACATAATTTCTGGTTATGACTTTTTATAATTAAAATTCATCTTTTCGTTACGAAAGTAAGTTAAGTAGAATAGGTTAGGATCGAGACCACGAAAGTGTGAGGTTTTAACCAGATAGCTAAAGTTAGGCATTTGATTTAAATACAGTGAAAGCGCTTTAAAACAAATTAGAATTAATTAAGTTTCCAAAAAGTATGTTCTAAACACTTATAGGCTAGCGAAAGCAGGTATAGGGCTTTAGACGTATAATCCGAGATAAGACCATGAAAGTGTGAGTTGAGGGTTTTTAAACTGATTAATTCTACAGATAAATTAAGTTAACCATCTTTATACGCTTAGGTTCGATTTAATCCGCTTGGGTTCACTACGTTACGTACCGATATCCGTTTTATTTATATTTCTATTTTTCCTTAAACCAAAATCTAAAATTATTCGCCTTAGTGTATACCGTAACTTAGGATAACAATAGATCGATTTATAGTCTCGTGGGTTCGATATCTTTTAAAACTACGCGATAGATCTCGGTCTCGATTCATAGACGATAAAGTCCTGCGATCAAGTTTTTGGCGCTGTCGGGACTATTTAATTCGATATTGTAACTCGGTGTTACAAGTATAGACTAAGGCATTTTATTTTATTTACCATGTATGACCCAAATTTTTCTATGCCCATTATCAGTATTTTGAGGAACCACAAGAATCCCATAAATCCGACCTCGAAATACTGATGGAAGATTTTAATGCTTCACAAACTTACTCTTACCCAAATTACCTCCAAAACTACCAATCCCCACATTTTGAGGAACCACAAGAAACTTATAATTTCAACCAAACTTTTCCTCAACCCAATTTTCTCTACAATCATCAAACCCAATATTTTGAAGAAACACCAGAACCATATAAATCTGATATCGAAATATTGATGGAAAATTTTAATGAAACATCTAGGATGATAGAACGCTTCGGGGAAACGCAAAAAAACTTTAACTTACTTCCAAGACTCTGAAGAATCACAAGATTTTAACTTCGAAACACCAATAGAGGATTCAGATGAGACAATAACTAACTCTAGGTTAGAGTCTATGATTGAGCAATATATAGAGACACAAACTATCCAAAACGAAGAAGTAAGAAAACAAAGCCTTCAAAATAATGAAACCCTTAGCCAACTAACCATTATGGTTGATTCCCCTCGCGACTCACAACATTGGTTTAGAAACTCAAATCTCCCAACTTGAACAAAACCTTCTAGGACCATTCCCAAAAGAAGATATGGATGTTGAAACAACCATTATAGAAAAACTATTTGAAAATCTAGAGAGTGATGATGAGTTTGAGGAGAGTGATATTGCGACCGAGGAAAGTTCTAATGAGAAAATAGTGGAGATTGAGGCAGATGCACCGACACTGTTCGAAGAGGAGGTTATAAAAGAGGTAGAGGAGGAAGCGCAAGTTGTAATCCCAAATCACTACACCCCACTGATTTCTGTCCCAAATTTTTTTATGGAAACTCCGGTAGACTCCCAATTTAAAACGTATGTTGCGGTATTAAACAATATCCACATTAATTCACCACTATTTGAAGTCTTACCTAAAAAGCGAAAATTAGAGGACCATAAAATTAAGGATATAATTATTGTCAATAGGGTAAGGTTAACTTATGAGGCGATGGATGAAATCACTAAGCCCGAAATTGAAAAACTTATACTTAGGATAAATCCAGAACCACTACCAAAATGTCGAAAGAATAAACCACCCTACAAACGTAAGAAAAGAAAAGGTGAGGGATATGTGAGATGGCTTGATAAGTGGCGATGGAAAATCAACGAGTAGTCATTCTAGTTTTTAATTTCTTTTCTTTTTCGTATTTTCACTTTTTCTAATTTAAGTTAAATTTTAAATTTTACTCGATTATCGGTTGCACCCTTTCATCTGATGCGTTTGAACTATTTCCCCGTAATACCGATAATTATACTCAATTAAATGATTTGCGTTAATATTTATAATTATAATTGAGTATTATTTTTAATTATCGTATTTCCCATCTCGTATTAATATACCGAATTAATATTTCCCAATAATTATTATATTAATTATAACGCATTATATATACTAGTATTATATATATATTTTTATCCTATTGTTTGAAATTATCTATAATATATATATTATATAAGTATGTAGTATATATGCATGTGATCTACAAATCAATTCCCTATCTCATACCCCAAGTCACATGTATTACTAGAAAGGCATGTAATTACAATTCCCTACAAATTCTTGACATGCCAAGATTTAGACTCGCTAAATTCACTCGCTGCCCAAAACGATCGTCCCCATGCCTCACGCGTTTTATCTTCTGGTCTCCTTGACTGATTTAATGTTTCGTCCGTTTCTTTTCTTTTCATTTCCCACCATAATTCCCATTCAAACTCTTCTCTTTTTGTTTTCCAAATTATAATTCATTATAATTTATTTATTCTTCCATCCTTACACCACTATAATTATCCATCCTCATTTCTTCTCATTTCACACCCCTTCCATCTAAATCTCATATACTTTCTCTCGTCCACTCTATCTTTCTTCCATTCCTTCATTACCTTCCCTTCCATGGCTCCACGAAACACTCATTGTCAAGTGAAACCCGACCGACCTCGTACTAGAGGTAGAAAAGCAAGAGGACGAAATTTTCCGAGCGACGAGTGATTACCCTCCTCCTTTCTGATTTCTCCTGGTTCTATCGCATTGAGGACAATGCTTACTTTAAGTTTAGGGGAGTCAGAACATTTCTTTGTTCGTTTTTATTTTCTTTGCTCTAGTTAGTATTTTCCTTTCTGTTTCTTTTTCCATGTATTGCAAATTTCCATTTAATAAAATACATGTTTATGTAATTTTACTCTTTTATGTTTAATTCTCGTGCTTATTCGAATTCCTCCATATTCTTGAGCCATAACGAAAAAATTCAAACGTTATATTAACATATTCAACTAGTATTAAGGTTGCTTATTTTTATAAATAAGAACTCGAGCACGACCAAAACAAAATTATTATCGTCATAACACTTCAAAAACCCCAACGCGTTAGATTATTTTAAGTACTTATTATACCAACACCTTAAGACTTAGTTTTAAAGTAATCCCAGTAGTTTATAAAAGCGATGGCACCGCCTTGAGCGACAAACTACGTGGAGAATCGATGAATATAAGTGATTGATCAAGATTTTTAAAAGAATTTTTATTAGAAGCACTTATTAAGTTAGATGGTCCTTACGGATCATTTAATTCAACAGTCGGAAACTATAAATATTTATGCAAATAAACCGACTCCACTGTTAATTAATGTGATTCGCTTTCAATCCATGACTCTAAAGGTTATTAGTGTTATTACGGTAATTTTAATGTCAAGTCTAAACTGAGTTATCCAACAAAGAATCGACCTATGAGAATACGAATTGAATTATGTTTTATATTTACGTTTGACTTATCCTTGCTTGATTTTTAATTTCTAATTTTGCTTGAGGACAAGCAAAGGTTTAAGTATAGGGAGTTTGATAACACGAATTTATATAACATATTTGACGTAATTTTCATAGATAATATTACTATTTTTATTTAATTATTCTATTTTATTTCGTATTATGTTGGTATTTCTTTCGTTTCGTGAATTTGCATTAAATAAAGATTAATTGAGCAAAGGAACAAAATCAAGGCAAAATCGATTAAAAGCCAAAGAAATGAAGCAAAGGGGTAACAATAGTAAAAGGATGGGTAAAGAAGGAGAAAACAATTATACAAGCCAAAGGAGCAAAGCCCAAAAGAGAAAAGCCCTTCACCACTACTGAGGCCGTCACCATCCGCCACGGTAAGACATCCATGAAGCGTGACGACCGTAACACCATGGCCACGACCGTAACACGGAAAACATGAAACCTGCTCGTAACGCACTTGTGACGACCGTAATGCGCCTAATATCGATTCTGAAACAAGTGCGAGCGTGGAAAAGCTTCAGAGAAACTTCTCAACCACCCACTCATGCCACGTTCAACCCACTTCTCCCACTTCTTCTCTCCCATGTTCTCCCACGTTTTGGCGTTTACCCATGATCTCCATTACTCTTCGTATGAAATTGGAAAAGGGTAGTTACTAACAAAGGCTATAAATACACAAGCATTGGGGTCGGCGATTTCTTCCCGAACAATCGTTCTTCCATTTCCGCATCTTTATTTTTCAGTTTTGTATTTTTATTCAGTTTGTACTTTCATTTTATTTTTCCAGTTTCTTAGTTTTTGGTTTTCTATTTTAATTTCTTTGTTTTATAATTTCTCACAACAATTTCTACATTGTTGTGTATTTTCACCGATCTAACCTTACGTTAGATCTAGTGCTTTTTATTTCCTTGTTGCAATTGTCTTTTCGATTCAAGTGAAGAACAAGATTATTCAAGTATTATTATTTCCAGGTTCTTAATATATTTGTTTTATTTTATTTAAGTATTGTTGCTTGATATTTATTTATTTAATTATGGGAATGTTTAAATATATTGAACCTTATTATTTAGGCAAATCCGAATTAATAAATATGTCCGGCTAAACCGTTTAGGTATCGGTAAGTAATAGTAGTAAAAGTAGGAATTAAATTGTTTCTAAGCTAAGATACTAATTAACATAATTTCGGTTATGACTTTTATAATTAAAATTCATCTTTTCACGAAAGTAAGTTAAGTAGAATAGGTTAGGATCGAGACCACGAAAGTGTGAGGTTTTAACGGATAGCTAAAGTTAGGCATTTGATTTAAATACTGCGCTTTAAAACAAATTAGAATTAATTAAGTTTCCAAAAGTATGTTCTAAACACTTATAGGCTAGCGAAAGCGGTATAGGGCTTTAGACGATAATCCGAGATAAGACCATGAAAGTGTGAGTTGAGGGTTTTAAACCGATTAATTCTACGATAAATTAAGTTAACCATCTTTATACGCTTAGGTTCGATTTAATCCGCTTGGGTTCACTACGTTACGTCGATATCCGCTTTATTTATATTTCTATTTTCCTTAAACCAAAATCTAAAAGAATTATTCGCCTTAGTCAGATACCGTAACTTAGGATAACAATAGATCGATTTATAGTCTCGTGGGTTCGATATCTTTTAAAACTACGCGATAGGATGTGCACTTGGTCTCCGATTCATAGACGATAAAGTCCTGCGATCAAGTTTTGGCGCCGTCGGGACTATTTAATTCGATATTGTAACTCGGTGTTACAATATAGACTAAGGCATTTTATTTTATTTACCATGTATGACCCAAATTTTTTCTATGCCCATTATCGATTTGAGGAACCACAAGAATCCCATAAATCCGACCTCGAAATATCGATGGAAGATTTTAATGCTTCACAAACTTACTCTTACCCAAATTACCTCCAAAACTACCAATCCCACATTTTGAGGAACCACAAGAAACTTATAATTTCAACCAAACTTTTCCTCAACCCAATTTTCTCTACAATCATCAAACCCAATATTTTGAAGAAACACCAGAACCATATAAATCTGATATCGAAATATTGATGGAAAATTTTAATGAAACATCTAGGATGATAGAACGCTTCGGGGAAACGCAAAAAGAAACTTTAACTTACTTCCAAGACTCAAGAATCACAAGATTTTAACTTCAAACACCAATAGAGGATTCGATGAGACAATAACTAACTCTAGGTTAGAGTCTATGATTGAGCAATATATAGAGACACAAACTATCCAAAACGAAGAAGTAAGAAAACAAAGCCTTCAAAATAATGAAACCCTTAGCCAACTAACCATTATGGTTGATTCCTCGCGACTCACAACATTGGTTTAGAAACTCAAATCTCCAACTTGAACAAAACCTTCTAGGACCATTCCCAAAGAAGATATGGATGTTGAAACAACCATTATAGAAAAACTATTTGAAAATCTAGAGAGTGATGATGAGTTTGAGGAGAGTGATATTGCGAGGAAAGTTCTAATGAGAAAATAGTGGAGATTGAGGCGGATGCACCGACACTGCTCAAGAGGAGGTTATAAAAGAGGTAGAGGAGGCAAGTTGTAATCCCAAATCACTACACCCCACTGATTTCATCCCAAATTTTTATGGAAACTCCGTAGACTCCCAATTTAAAACGATGTTGTATTAAACAATATCCACATTAATTCACCACTATTTGAAGTCTTACCTAAAAAGCTTAGAGGACCATAAAATTAAGGATATAATTATTGTCAATAGGGTAAGGTTAACTTATGAGGCGATGGATGAAATCACTAAGCCCGAAATTGAAAAACTTATACTTAGGATAAATCCAGAACCACTACCAAAATGTCGAAAGAATAAACCACCCTACAAACGTAAGAAAAGAAAAGGTGAGGGATATGTGAGATGGCTTGATAAGTGGCGATGGAAAATCAACGAGTAGTCATTCTAGTTTTTAATTTCTTTTCTTTTTCGTATTTTCACTTTTTCTAATTTAAGTTAAATTTTAAATTTTACTCGATTATCGGTTGCACCCTTTCATCTGATGCGTTTGAACTATTTCCCCGTAATACCGATAATTATACTCAATTAAATGATTTGCGTTAATATTTATAATTATAATTGAGTATTATTTTTAATTATCGTATTTCCCATCTCGTATTAATATACCGAATTAATATTTCCCAATAATTATTATATTAATTATAACGCATTATATATACTAGTATTATATATATATTTTTATCCTATTGTTTGAAATTATCTATAATATATATATTATATAAGTATGTAGTATATATGCATGTGATCTACAAATCAATTCCCTATCTCATACCCCAAGTCACATGTATTACTAGAAAGGCATGTAATTACAATTCCCTGCAAATTCTTGACATGCCAAGATTTAGACTCTGCCTAAATTCACATCTCGCTGCCCAAAACGATCGTCCCCATGCCTCACGCGTTTTATCTTCTGGTCTCCTTGACTGATTTAATGTTTCGTCCGTTTCTTTTCTTTTCATTTCCCACCATAATTCCCATTCAAACTCTTCTCTTTTTGTTTTCCAAATTATAATTCATTATAATTTATTTATTCTTCCATCCTTACACCACTATAATTATCCATCCTCATTTCTTCTCATTTCACACCCCTTCCATCTAAATCTCATATACTTTCTCTCGTCCACTCTATCTTTCTTCCATTCCTTCATTACCTTCCCTTCCATGGCTCCACGAAACACTCATTGTCAAGTGAAACCCGACCGACCTCGTACTAGAGGTAGAAAAGCAAGAGGACGAAATTTTCCGAGCGACGAGTGATTACCCTCCTCCTTTCTGATTTCTCCTGGTTCTATCGCATTGAGGACAATGCTTACTTTAAGTTTAGGGGAGTCAGAACATTTCTTTGTTCGTTTTTATTTTCTTTGCTCTAGTTAGTATTTTCCTTTCTGTTTCTTTTTCCATGTATTGCAAATTTCCATTTAATAAAATACATGTTTATGTAATTTTACTCTTTTATGTTTAATTCGTGCTTATTCAATTCCTCCATATTCTTGAGCCATAACGAAAAAATTCAAACGTTATATTAACATATTCAACTAGTATTAAGGTTGCTTATTTTTATAAATAAGAACTCGAGCACGACCAAAACAAAATTATTATCGTCATAACACTTCAAAAACCCCAACGCGTTAGATTATTTTAAGTACTTATTATACCAACACCTTAAGACTTAGTTTTAAAGTAATCCCGAGTAGTTTATAAAAGCAGTCGGCACCGCCTTGAACGACAAACTACGTGGAGAATCGATGAATATAAGTGATTGATCAAGATTTTTAAAGAGAATTTTTATTAGAAGACGCTTATTAAGTTAGATGGTCCTTACCAGATCATTTAATTCAACAGTTGGAAACTATAAATATTTATGCAAATAAACCATTATGAATTGGTTCAGTGGTTTCTGGTGCTGAACTTGGTAGGGCGGACGACGGTCCGATCCCCCACAATTTGTAATTGGATAAAGGAGTACCAAATATAAGTACCAGAACTCCAAGCTAGATTATAAAGATCAAAGTCACTAACCGGTTACTCCACTATGTGCGCGTAAGGTAAAGGGCTTAATGTGATTGCGCAAGAATGAAAACGGGTGAAACAAAACGAAAGTGTTAGGTCGAGTTATAATTCATGACTTAATTTGGTCTACATAAATAAGGTTATCTAGTGTTATTACGGTAATTTTAATGTCGAAGTCTAAACCTGAGTTATCCAACAAAGAATCGACCTGCAACCGAATACGAATTGAATTATGTTTTATATTTACGTTTGACTTATCCTTGCTTGATTTTTAATTTCTAATTTTTGCTTGAGGACAAGCAAAGGTTTAAGTATAGGGGAGTTTGATAACACGAATTTATATAACATATTTGACGTAATTTTCATAGATAATATTACTATTTTTATTTAATTATTCTATTTTATTTCCGTATTATGTTGGTATTTCTTTCGTTTCAGGAATTTGCATTAAATAAAGATTAATTGAGCAAAGGAACAAAATCAAGGCAAAATCAGATTAAAAAGCCAAAGAAATGAAGCAAAGGGGTAACAATAGTAAAAGGATGGGTAAAAGAAGGAGAAAACAATTATACAAGCCAAAGGAGCAAAGCCCAAAAGAGAAAAGCCCTTCATCCACTATTGTGACGGTCGACCATCCGCCACGACCGTAAGACATCCATGAAGCGTGACGACCGTAACACCATGGCCACGACCGTAACACGGAAAACATGAAACCTGCGTAACGCACTTGTGACGACCGTAATGCGCCTAATATTCTGAACAAGTGCAGAACGTGGAAAAGCTTCAGCAGAGAAACTTCTCAACCACCCACTCATGCCACGTTCAACCCACTTCTCCCACTTCCTTCTTTCTCTCCCATGTTCTCCCACGTTTTGGCAGTTTACCCATGATCTCCATTACTCTTCGTATGAAATTGGAAAAGGGTAGTTACTAACAAAGGCTATAAATACAGCTTCAAGCATTCAGTGCAAGGGTCGGCGATTTCTTCCCGAACAATCGTTCTTCCATTTCCGCATCTTTATTTTTCAGTTTTGTATTTTTATTCAGTTTGTACTTTCATTTTATTTTTCCAGTTTCTTAGTTTTTGGTTTTCTATTTTAATTTCTTTGTTTTTATAATTTTCTCACAACAATTTCTACACCGGAAATTGTTGTGTAATTTTCACCGATCTAACCTTACGTTAGATCTAGTGCTTTTTATTTCCTTGTTGCAATTGTCTTTTCGATTCAAGTGAAGAACAAGATTATTCAAGTATTATTATTTCCAGGTTCTTAATATATTTGTTTTATTTTATTTAAGTATTGTTGCTTGATATTTATTTATTTAATTATGGGAATGTTTAAATATATTGAACCTTATTATTTAGGCAAATCCGAATTAATAAATATGTCCGGCTAAACCGTTTAGGTATCGGTAAGTAATAGTAGTAAAAGTAGGAATTAAATTGTTTCTAAGCTAAGATACTAATTAACATAATTTCTGGTTATGACTTTTTATAATTAAAATTCATCTTTTCAAAGTAAGTTAAGTAGAATAGGTTAGGATCGAGACCACGAAAGTGTGAGGTTTTAACCAGATAGCTAAAGTTAGGCATTTGATTTAAATACAGTGAAAGCGCTTTAAAACAAATTAGAATTAATTAAGTTTCCAAAAAGTATGTTCTAAACACTTATAGGCTAGCGAAAGCAGGTATAGGGCTTTAGACGTATAATCCGAGATAAGACCATGAAAGTGTGAGTTGAGGGTTTTTAAACTGATTAATTCTACAGATAAATTAAGTTAACCATCTTTATACGCTTAGGTTCGATTTAATCCGCTTGGGTTCACTACGTTACGTACCGATATCCGTTTTATTTATATTTCTATTTTTCCTTAAACCAAAATCTAAAAGAATTATTCGCCTTAGCTGTATACCGTAACTTAGGATAACAATAGATCGATTTATAGTCTCTGTGGGTTCGATATCTTTTTAAAACTACGCGATAGGACTGTGCACTTGCGGTCTCCCGATTCATAGACGATAAAGTCCTGCGATCAACACGCTGTGTTTGATATGGACCTCCTTGGTTTTCACATCGGATCATAAATTAAAATTAAGATAAAAAAATAAAACAAGAAAAGATATCACGCGTTGGATCGAGTCTGACTCACAAAAGTAATCAGATCCAAGGGCTCAGGAGACGCGTGTATGGTAAGGTGTTATCACCAGATCCAATTTGAAAAAATAACATGGCGTGCTTTCATTGGTTGAGACGAGACATGTCATCGTCTTCAACCTCCAGCCACCCCAAAATTGGAGTTCCTCAAACTGTAAAATCAATTCTTCAGACCGGCACCATTAGATTCGTCTCTTCAAGATGATTCTAATGGTACCCTCAGGAAAAAATTATTTAAAACGAGCAAGGATCAATTTGGAAAAAACTCAAATAATAGGGAGCACGAGTTTGATGAAATTCTCAGTCAATACTTGATAAAAACACAAATTAATGGTGAAGATCACAAGGATCATGGAGATGGGGAGAATACAATAGAACTTGATTCGACACGATTTGATAAAGATTCCTAGCTAAACGAAGTTCACTTTAAGAGCTTTGAAACTGGATATAGATAGCACGATTCAGGAAGCTTCAAGGCACAATTTCTTGTCTGTTAGCTTCAGTGAGGTTCAAGGAAGAAGAATGAGTGGTTAATTTCAAATTGGAAGTGGTCTAAACACGAATTCGAAGTTGCAGAAAGTCTCGTATGGAGAAATTTTGGCATAGGTTTTTTGGCTATCAAATCTTGAGGAAATGAGTGAGGAATGATGCTTTATTTATAGGAGAGTGAATGGTGATGAAAATGAGGAGGAATGGTGGTGAAGTCGTGCAAAACAAGTTGGCTAAAATCATGCCAAACATGTGACTCGAAGGGCATCAAAACGAACTCATTTCAAGTGTAATTTGCATCAAAACACATCTGGGCAATTAGTTAAACATGTTTAGCATCTAAACTTTGAGTAATTCTCCTTTTAATCCAAGTTTACATGTTGTAAATTTACTGATTCGAAGCAAAATTGGATGACATGGAGCCTCCTTCAAACTTGTATGGCTTATTGCTTAGGGACCTTTATGGTACAACCTTGGGCTCTTTGGAAAGTTGAGATTACAAGCTTTACAATGCGCTTGGAAAGGTATCATTTGGCATCTTGAGCTAGAAGTTATGATCCTTTGAGATCACCAAAAACAAACTGACTTTTTCACACTTAGAAAAAATTTTAAGTTTGGCAAAAAAATAACTTATAATGTTTTCAATCCAAACATGACCTTCCATTCAAAATTTTCTCTTTCCATTCAAATATGAAATGAAGTAGATCTCTCAAAGAGCATTTTCCAAAAAGAACCAACCAAAAACTCCAAAAATTGAGAAAGTTATGGCCTTGTGAAATTGAGGGAAATTTGTGAAATGACCTATAATCTATTGACTTTTCAAGCAACTTCCAAACACTTTCAATCTTCAAAACTTGTATGGAGATAAAGTTCACATCTTCAAGATTGTTGTGAAAAAATATGACCTCAAGGTGATAAGTGATGATCAAGATATGATCTCTTGAAGTTGATTGATCAAAAATTGAGAAATTCATCAAGGACTTGTAATCTTTTGACTTCTTAGGCAAATTTCCAATCATTTTCTATTCTTACCAATTGAACTAAGTTGTATTAGATATCCTTAGGTTCATTCTAAAATAATAATGATCTCAAGGAGACAAGGGATGACCAAGTTATGATCCTTTGAAGTCATACAAGATAGATGAAGTATCAATCTAGAGAATGGGTAATCATAGACCTCCAAAACAATATTTTCATAAATTAAAATCCTTGGATCAAAGCATATTACTATTAGAAGTCCTTTTAATAATCAAATGACTTTGAAATGATCCACAAACTTCATACAAACACCAATATATAGCCCTCAAAAGTCCAAAATCCTAATTTCAAGATAGATGGCCATAGCATGGAGAGTTCTTCAAATTTGATGATCCCTTTCAAGCATGAAGCATACACTCAAGACAATAGGCCATGGTTGATGACAAGAGAAATCTTCAATTAGACAATACTTTCAAATTCTTGAGAATTGAGGAGGGAATGCATGGAAATAAACACATGGACCTATTGACTCCTTGAATAAGAAGCTTGTGCACCATCCACCTACATCACGACATCTAGAAAAAATGATATACACATCATGGTTAGGCAAGTAAAAATCATTACACACAAGAAATAAACACATCCACAAGGTGATTGGTGATCTCCTAAGGGCAAACCCAAAGATAGGGAAAGGAGGCGGAGAGATCATATGTGATCTTTGTGCAATGCAATTGTATGAAGTATGAGAGAATCTTAGGAGGGAAAATTGGGGGTACAACATCTGCCCTTATTTAAGTGTCTTCTATCCGGAGATAAGAAGAGAACCTTCGCCTCGACAGGATAGAAGATACTTAAATATAAAATAAGTCCTATTTTTGGCCCTAAGATTCCATGCAATGCTTAATGGTTATGCAATGCAAAAAAATGAACTTCATAGGGGAGACAGGGCATCCCTGGGGAAGCAAAAATCATAATGTCACGCTAAGAAATACAAATCATCCAAGAAGAACAAACTACTGGGGAAAAAGATCGATCTTTTGGGAGGAAAAAACAAATAACTCCACTAGGGAATAAGAACTCAACTTTAACGGGGTAAAGCCCAAAGAAGAGACATAATAATACCGACTCAATATAGGAGGAGGAAGAAAAGAGGAAATAATAGCAACGATCCATAAATAGACGGCGAACTATCTCCTTATTGAGGAGTTAGCAAAAATAAGAGAATGATGTCGACTTTCTAAAGATAGTAAACCATCAATCCAAAACAACAAAACAAAAATGTCTCTGACCAAAATGTGGTAGGAAAGCAACATTGATAATGAACTAAGTTTCCTAAGAATTATGGCGCTCCACCATAGACGGGATGGAACTTATTTTCTTTTTAACCAAATATTTCAAAAGGCTTGTTTAGACCTTGAGTTAAAATCTTATTCACTAAAGCATTCAGACGAATATTCGACAAACTACCTCCCATAATGACAAGGCTATCATTCATCAGTTAAAATTTTTTGATAAACTACCTTCCATAATGACAAGGCTACCATTCATCGGTAAGAAAATCTTGTTGCAAATAACTATCAGAATCAGTCAACAATGAGCTTGTAAATCACCCAAAGAGACATCATAGAGAAACATTTATCATTGAGTTTGTAAATCACCCAACGAGACATTCAACGATGAGCTTGTAAATCACCCATTGGAGATTAATGGCTATTCAATAATGAGATTGTAATTCACCCATCAGAATACCAAAAAGAAACGTTCAACAGTGAGCTTGTAAATCACCCAAAGGAACTTTCAAAACGACGATCTTGTAAATCACCCCTCGGAGATAAACGGTTAATCTGCAATGAGCTTGTAAATCACCCAAAGGAATACCGAAGAGAAATGTTCAGCAGTGAGCTTGTAAATCTCTCAAAGGAACTTCCAAAACGACAAGCTTGTACATCACCCATCGGAGATAAACGGTTAATTCGCAATGAGCTTATAAATCACCCAAAGGAATACCGAGGAGAAACGTTCAACAATGAGCTTGTAAATCGCCCAAAGGAACTTCCAACAATGAGCTTGTAAATCACCCATTGGAGATTTCAACAAGTGTTCAACCTACTGAAGAGACAAGGTCAATCCTCAACGAGATATTCCTCGTAGGACTACCGAAAAGAAATCAAATTGGAATTAACAGACTTGCTGGAGAACATTGGATGCTCAAATAAAGAGACCGCCTCATGCTTTTGAGAAAGAGAAAATTATAATAATGTTGCTGGAGAATGAGAACGGACTCCATGGGGAACACCAAATTCACTTATGATGAGGAGATAAGGCCTTTCTTCCTAAACTAAATGTGTTTCCCTATAGAACTCATAGTCTGAGGAGATAAAGATAATAATGTTGCTAGGGTACCAGAATTCAAAACCACGACCAAACTGGGGAAGGTAATTTGAATAGGCGAAGAGCTGATTGAGAGGGTTAAGACTCTATTTTTCCACGAGGGATAACTCAGTGGGGAAAATGAAAAGATGAACTTTTTCTACTTAAAGCTGACACTCTACTGGAAAGAGTATATATACTCTACAAGAATATCGACAAAAATATCAATGTATGCAAATAAGCAATGAATTGAAATTCAGCTATGCATGACGTATGTATGATTGTATGTATGCTGACAAAACAACCACAACACACTGGGGATAACCAGACCAAATAAACATATTTCACTGGGAACAAACAAATAAGACAACACTTAAGCAAAGACTACACTCAGCCAAAAGGCATCCAAGACGAAAATCTTCAAACCAACCACTGAAAGGCAAGCTCTTAATCACATGGTGGTGCTAACTTTCAAGAACTGGAAGCATGCTGCAACCATTTCCTGACTTCACTGGGTGAAAATATCACTATGCCTCAACAAAGTAGTATTCATACACACTCTTTTGGGGATAAATCAAGATACTCTACGAGGATATCCTATTTTGCACTCAAATCTCATGCTTGAAAGAAAATTGCTGCAGGGGTCCCATCGGGACCATCTTTAACAATATCAATCTTGTTTTGGGATTAGGATTGTGCCATTTCACCCCTTTTCTTCACATTCAAAGTACATTCACTTAATTTTGCAAAAAAAATCATAAGTGTGTTCTAACAAATCTGTTTGTTTTGAAATATATTTTCAATACTAAAAGAATACTTTTATAAGCTGAATAAAATAAGATTGCAAAGGAATTGGATAAAAGCTCGACTTTTATTGATATAATGGTAGCCTTCCAATAGCATGACTCCATAGATGATTACAAAGTTTTGAAAAATGGTAAATAAATGGAAAAGGTACAATGAAGAACAATAACATTATTCTCCCTAACAACTTTGAACTCCTGTATTGTAGTCTTCAGTTTAGGTATGGAGATGATCCATGCAGATTGTTACTTTAACGATCAAGTCTTGTTTGATGTAGTTACTTGCCATAAAAGCCCCTAACTTTTTCCTAGACTTCCCTTGCGGGTTTTCAGCCTACCGGGAAATTTATTCTGTTTATGTCTCTAATTTTTGCCTAGATCGCCCTTTCGGGTTTTCAGCCTACCGAGACACTCTTTTTTGCCTACGTCGCCCTTTCGGGTTTTCAACTTAGCAAGTTGTTCTTTTATTTATTCAGGTGAAGTATTTCTTGACTACACCAGCATTCAAAGTACGTGGAAACTCCTCGCCATCCATAGTTTCAAGAATTAATACACCACCAGAGAAGGCTTTCTTGACAACATATGGACCTTCATAGATGGGAGTCCACTTGCCCCTAGAATCAGAGCTTAAAGACATGATCTTTATGAGCACGAGGTCTTCTTCTATGAATACACGACGTTTCACCTTCTTATCAAAATCTTTCTTTATTCTTTTATGGTACAAATGACCATGACATAAAGCAGTCATTCTCTTCAATCAATTCAACTGGTCAAACCTACTCTGAACCCATTCAGCATCAGATAACTTAGCTTCCATTATCACACGCAAGGACAGAATCTCAACTTTAATGGGGAGCACTGCTTCCATGCTGTAAACAAGAGAGAAAGGGGTGGCCCCTATTGAAGTATGAACTGAAGTCTGATACCCATGAAAAGCAACAGGTAGCATTTCATGCGAATCCTTGTAGGTAACAACCATCTTCTGGATAATTTTCTTGATGTTCTTGTTTACAGCTTCAACTGCCCCATTCATCTTGGGTATGTAAGGAGAATAATAGTGATGGAAAATCTTGAATTCCTCACAAAGTTCCACCATCATCTTATTATTCAAATTCGAGCCTGTAATGATCCTGTTTGGCACACCATACCAACAAATGAGATTGTTCTTGATAAACCGAACCACCACTTGCTTGGTAACATTGGCATAAGAAGCCGCTTCAACCCATTTGGTGAAATAATCAATTTCTACCAAGATGAAACAATGTCCATTAGAAGCCTTGGGTTCAACCATCCCGATCATGTTAATACCCCACATAGAGAAAGGCCATGGGGAAGAAATAACATTGAGCAACATAGGAGGCACATGAATCTTATCAACATAAATCTGACACTTATGGCACTTCTTTGCAAATTTGTAACAATCAGATTCCATTGTCAACCAATAATAACATGCCCTTAGCATCTTCTTAGCCATAGAGTGTCCATTGGCATGGGTACCAAAAGAACCCTCATGAATTTCATGCATCAACATGTCTACTTTATGTCTATCTACGCATCTGAGCAAGACCATGTCATGATTTCTCTTGTATAACACAACTTTATTGAGGAAGAAACTACTAGTTAACCGCCTCAATGTCTTTATATCTTTGCTTGTCGTGTCAATTGGATATTCTTGAGTCATCAGGAAAAACTTGGTGTCATGATACCACAGTTTATCATCCTTTTCCACATCCATGGTAAATATATAAGCTGGCCTATCCAAGCGCTCAATGGTGATCTGAGGTACATTATTCCATTGGTTTACTTTGTACACGGAAGCCAAAGTAGCTAAGGCGTCCTCGATCTGATTTTCATCCTGAGGAATATGGTGAAGCTCTACTTTATTGAAGAAAGTCAACAGTCTCCTTGCATAATCTTTGTAAGGGATTAAGACAGGGTGACGAGTCTCCAATCTCCTTTAATCTGATTTATTACCAAAGCTGAATCTCCATACACATCAAAGATTTTGATTCTGAGATCAATGGCTTTTTCAAGACCCATGATACAAGCTTCATATTCCGCCATATTATTCGTACAATCAAACATTAATCTTGTTGTGAAAGGAATGTGAGATCCTTGGGGAGTAATGATTACATCACCAAATCCTTTTCCCAAGCATTTACAACTCCATCAAACACCATTCCCCACCGGGACTCTAGATCAGGGCCTTCCTCAGGTAACAGTTCATCACAATCTTTCATTTTCAAATACATCACAGCTTCATCAGGAAAATCGAATTCGACAACTTGGTCATCTTCAACCGGCTGATGAGTTAGGTATTCTACCAACACACTACTTTTGATAGCTTTTTGGGTGCGGTACTCGATATTGTAACACCCCGATTTAAATTAGAATTTATTTATTTAAAATAAATAGGTGGTTCGGTATATTTTTATGAATTGATATGGTTGTGATGTGTTGTTGATGATTAGATGGCTTAGAATTATAGATGATGAGTGTTGGAGGGGTGTATGACTAAAATTGTAGAGAATGAGGGTGTAGAGAATATAAGATAATTAGTAGTAATATTAATATTAAGTCAATTATTATTAGTATTATTATTTTATTATTATTATTAATAATAAATAATAATTGGCTTAATGAAGGGCAAGCTGAGAATTGAGAATTAGGGGTCCAAGGGTTATTATTGGGAAAAATAAGGAATAGGAATCACAATTTCTATTCGATCGTGAAAACCAGAGAAGAGGAAGAAATAGGAAAAGAGAAGAGAAATCAAGTTAGGGCAAGAAGATTCATCGTAGAAATCAAGGAGACTAACCAAGAACCTAAGGTAAGGGTGACTTTTCCGATTATTATGCTTTATAGGTTTTGGGGATAATAGGAATGAAATGGGTAGATTAGGAATCTCAATTTAGGATATTAAGGTTTAGAAATTTTAGACCCTAATGCATGATTTTGGTTAATTGAGTCAAATTGATGTTATAGTGTTGTTGTATGATGTTATACCATGATAGAAATGCATTATAATCATGTTTGTGGAGCTGCTTTGGTGTTATATGTGATTGGGGTCGAATTTGGAATGAATCGGGATAACATTGTTGATGTCAAATTGTTGTATTTTTGCTACAGGTCTCGTGGTAACCGGTTACCCCAGGGTGGTAACCGATTCCCACTGTGTTGTATTCTGGAAAAATTGAATTTTAGCTTGGGTAACCGGTTACCCTATAGTGGTAACCGATTACCTCTCTACTAAAAGAAAAAATCACGCTTCTGAATACGTGATAACCGGTTACCTTCTGGTGGTAACCGGTTACCACTGAAGATTTCTGAAAAATACTTTATTTTAAAAATTCATAACTTCTAAATCGTAAGTCCGTTTTAATTTCCGTTTTGGACGTTGTGACTTAAATAAAATATTTTATTTTATGAAATGAAGAAAATGGAAGTAGCTCGATTTATTTTTAAAAGTCCCGATTTTATCCAATTATGTTGTTTTATATATTGTGTGCATACCGGTGAACATATGTGACAGTGTGGTGTTTGTGGTGTGATTATGAATACATGATGTTGCTGAATTTTGTATGTTGTGATAGCATTACGAGTTGCGGATGTAATTGCTTGTATATGTTGTATATGATTGGATTTGTTTATGATAGAAGTTGTTATCATATTCGGTGTTGATAATGCATGCTTTAAAGATGTGCATGCATACATATCATTGTTGTAGTAGCTAATGCCCATTGTGTGGAATTAGTGGAATTTCCATAATCGTGTCCGGGTTGGAATGGACGGTGAGGCGTATCCGTGTCCGGGTTGGAATGAAACGGAGGGTGATAACTGTGTCCGGGTTGGAATGGAACGGTGTAGTGAATTTAATTCACAATCGGTACCACATGCATAGAGTCGGTGTCTCATTGCATTAATTATATGTGTTGTAACATGATTGGAAGAATTCCAGTGTTATAACGTGATTATTGTATGTTATTATGGATTGTTGGTTTATGTATTTGTTCGGTAATAAAGTGATAAATCTGAGTATCCTGAATATGGTGGAATGATTTGCTCATGCAATTCTATTTATATATGAGCTTATAACGTATAATAATTGTGATTTAGTCTCACCCTTACTGTTGATCATTTTTAGATTGAAGTTAACAACTTAGGCGCTTTGGTGAGGATAGCTTGTAGATCTAGACTATTATATTTGTCGAGTCCGGTGTCATACTCTGATTTGTAACATTGGAGAATGTTTATTTGTTTAGAGTTATTATTAAACTCTTATTTTAAATTAATGTTTTAATTAGATAATAATTTTGTGGAACTAAGGTTGAGACCTTATTGTTGATGTTTTGAATTATCCAAAAGTAATGAATATTTTCCGCTGTGTTAAACATGTGTAGATTTTATTTTAATGAATTGTAGCATCCTTGATAACATGTTACTCTGAAATAATTATTTTATATTCGGCGGGGGGTTTTAGAAGGGTGTTACAGATACCATATTCAGATAATAACATCTGCCAACAGGCAATTCTTCTCGTGAGGGCAGACTTTTCAAAGATGTACTTAATTGGATCCATTCGAGAAATTAACCAAGTAGTATGATTCAACATATATTGTTGTAAGCGCTTCGCAGCCCATGCTAAAGCACAACAAGTCTTTTCCAACATAGAATACTGTGACTCACAGTTGGTGAACTTCTTGCTTAGGTAATAAATGGCATACTCTTTTCTTCCTATTTCATTTTGCTGTCCCAAAATACAGCCCATGGATCTTTCCAACCAAGTTAGATACATAACCAATGGTCTTCCTTCAGCCGGAGGGAGCAGAATATGAGGCTCGAGCAAATACTCTTTGATACTTTCAAATGCCTTTTGGCAATCATCTGTCCATACGCAACCTTGACCTTTCTTCAATAGCTTGAAAATGGGTTCACATGTTGCAGTCATATGAGAAATGAACCTGGAAATGTAATTCAAACATCCAAGGAAGCCTCTGACTTGCTTTTTTAATTCTTGGTGCCGGAATCTCTTGAATTGCCCTAACTTTATCAGGATCAACCTCAATTCCTTTCTGGCTAACAATGAAACTCAACAGTTTTCCAGACTGGACACCAAAAGTACACTTATAAGGATTCAAATGGAGGCGATACTTCCTCAAACACTAAAATAACTTCAACAAGTCTTCCAAATGATCTTCTTCAGTTTGGGACTTGGAAATCATGTCATTAACATACACTTCAATTTCTTTATGCATCAGATAATGGAATAGGGTCGTCATGGCCCTCTAGTATGTTGCACCAGCGTTCTTTAACCCGAAGGGCATCACTCTGTAATAGAATGTTCCCCAGGGTGTGATAAACGTTGTTTTTCCATGTCTTGAGGAGTCATCTTAATTTGATTGTATCCGAAAAAACCACCCATGAACGAGAACACTTTGCATTTTGCAGTACTGTCCACCAACATATCAATGTACGGAAAAGGAAAGTCATATTTCAGACTAGCCTTGTTCAAATCTCGGTAATCAACACACATACAGACCTTTGAATCTTTCTTTGGCACTGGCACAATATTGGCGATCCATTGAGGGTAAACTGATGTCACAAGGAAACCTGCCTCAATCTGCTTTAAAACCACTTCTTCAATCTTTATTGCCAGATCAGGATGAGCTCTTCTTAACTTCTGCTTGATTGGCGTACATTCGGGCTTCAACGGCAAGTGATGTTCCACAATATCAGTATCTAACCTTGGCATGTCTTGATACGACCAAGCAAAGATATCCACATACTCTTTCAACATTTCGATTAAACAACTCTTCACCTTAGGATGCAACAATGCTCCAATCTTGACCTCTTTCACGTCCTCATTAGAACCCAAATTAATGACTTTCAACGACTCTTTGTATGGCTGAATGGTGTTTTCCTCGCACTCAAGCAACCGAGAAACCTCTTCAGGGATCTCATCAAATTCCTCTTCTTCGGCCACTTATACAGGATGTTCAAAGTTGGAAGAGAGCGCAGGGTCATTGTTTTCAATGTTTTTATCAATTAATTTGAACATATGATTATGATTGATTTTAGAAACTGAAACATGTGACAAGTGATTATGCAGATTTATTTCAGTTATTATTTTGAAAGGTTTTTTTCTTTCTAATTACCATTTTTCAAGAAAAAGAATAAATTAAAAGACACAATTTGGAATGAAAAACAAACTTTTATTAATGATCTTAAATTTAAAAATAATAGATTTTGCCCATACAACATCACTTTCACCTTGGACAAAGTGAAAGGATTGTTATTTGAAAATTTAAACAATCAAAAATGAATTACTTCGACACATGAATGCAAGTGGGGATGTCAATAAAAGTCCAATTACAAACTCTGGCTCAATGCGTCACAAAGTTGGGCATTTCCTGCTCAGGTCCATCTTCAACAATGACATTGACTCTTAGAACGGTTGGATCAAGATAGCCAGCACTTCAGAAAACATCTTGATACTTGACAAAAGCAGACTTTGAAGTTTCAGTGAGGTTCAAGGAAGAAGAATGAGTGGTTAATTTCAAACTGGAAGTGGTCTAAACACGAATTTGAAGTTGCAGAAAGTCTGGTTATGGAGGAAGTTTGGAAGAGGTTTTTTGGCTATCAAAGCTTGAGGAAATGAGTGAGGAATGATCCTCTATTTATAAGAGAGTGAATGGTGATGAAAATGAGAAGGAATGATGGTGAAAACGTGCAAAACAAGCTGGCTAAAATCATGCCAAACGCGTGACTCGAAGGGCATCAAAACGATCTCATTTCAAGTGTAATTTACATCAAAACACATCTGGGCAATTAGTTAAACATGTTTAGCATCTAAACTTTGAGTAATTCGCCTTGTAATCCAAGTTTACATGTTGTAAATTTTCTGATTCGAAGCAAAATTGGATGACATAGAGCCTCCTTCAAACATGTATGGCTTATTGCTCAGGGACCTTTATGGCACAACTTTGGGCTCTTTGGAACGCTGATATTGCAAGCTTTACAATGCACTTGGAAAGGTAGCATTTGGCATCTTGAGCTAGGATTTATGATCCTTTGAAATCACCAAAAACAAACTGACTTTTTCACACTTAGAAATTTTTTAAAGTTTGGCAAAAAATGACTTATAATGTTTTCAATCCAAACATGGCCTTCCATTCAAAATTTGCTCTTGCTATTCAAATATGAAATGAAGTAAATCTCTCAAATAGAATTTTGCAAAAAGAACCAACCAAAAACTCCAAAAATTGAGAAAGTTATGGCCTTGTGAAATTGAGGGAAATTTGTGAAATATCCTATAATCTTTTGACTTTTTCAAGCAACTTCCAAACACTTTCAATCTTCAAAACTTGTATGGAGCTAAAGTTCACATATTCAAGATTGTTTTGCAAAAATAATGACCTCAAGGTGATAATTGATGATCAAGATATGATCTCTTGAAGTTGATTGATCAAAAATTGAGAAATTCATCAAGGACTTGTAATCTTTTGACTTCTTAGGCAAATTTCCAATCATTTTCTCTTCTTACCAATTGAACTAAGTTGTATTAGACATCCTTAGGTTCATTGTGAAAGAGGAATAAGCTCAAGGAGACAAGGGATGACCAAGTTATGATCCTTTAAAGTCATACAAGATAGATGAAGTATCAATCTAGAGAGTGGGCTATTGTAGACCTCCAAAATAATCTTTTCATCAATTAAACTCATTGGATCAAAGCATATTCCTATTAGAAGTCCTTTCAAGAACCAAATGACTTTGAAATCATCCACAAACTTCATACAAACACCAAGATATAGCCCTCAGAAGTCCAAAACCCTAATTTAAGGATAGATGACCATAACATGGAGAGTTCTTCAAATTTGATTATCACTTTCAAGCACTAAGCGTACACTAAAGACAAGAGTCCTTGGTTGATGACAAGAGAAATCTTCAATTAGACAATACTTTCAAATTCTTGAGAATTGAGGAGGGAAGACATGGAAATAAACACATGAACCTATTGACTCCTTGAATAAGAAGCTTGTGTACCATCCACCTACATCACAACATCTAGAAAACAAATGATATACACATCATGGTTAGCCAAGTAACAATCATTACACACAAGAAATAAACATATCCACAAGGTGCTTGGTGATCTCCTAAGGGCAAATCCAAAGATAGGAAAAAGAGGAGGAGAGACCGTTTGTGATCTTTGTGCAATGCAATTGTATGAAGTATGAGAGAATCTTAGGGGCAAAAATTGGAGTACGACACTGTTAATCTAAAAAAATACATTATCTTAATTTAGTGCTTGCAAGTATGGAAAAGTTTAGTGCCAAGTGTTATAACGGTGAGGTTCTACATAATGAACCTCAAGAGTTGGATAATACTTAATCTTAATTTTTATGGAGTTAGAAATAAAGATTGAAGTAGTGTTTGGACAACAACATGTAATGCTTTCTAGTCATTTTGAAATAAGAAAGAATACAATGATAGTTATAAGAGACTGTATAATCCAATCTTTCACATCTTGCAAAGGACCTATGATTATGAGAATGTTCATAATATCTACCAGAAAATGAAAGGAATAGAAATATGAGATAAAACCCTCCTTCTTATAGTACGTTGAAGCTAAATTTAGATGGTGAAAGTAAAGCAAATAAAGTGACTGGATGAAATTGGTGGTGAAAGCGAACAAAGAGATTATTGGGAATGTTGAGTGAAATTGGGAATGTTGAGTGTGCAACCATCCTCAGAAATATTAAAGAGATTATTGATAAGCATGAGGTTGTGATTGTTTCTCACGCCTACAAAGACACAGATAGGTGTGCAGATATGCTAATAAATCTTGGGTGTACAACGACGAATTTCCATATTTATGACAAAACTTCAAATTTCTTAAAATCTATTATAGACGCTAATAAAATTATTAGTTCTATCAATATTGCTTTGTAGTTTTTTTTTTTTTTAGACTTAGGAGCTTAGACCCTTATTTCATAAAAAAAAATGCATTAAAATATTAAAAGAAATAATTGGTTGATTTGATTTTAATGATTTTTTGGTTGTTGTAGAACACATAGTTGAGTTATATATTTACCAAAGCCAAATAGAAATGAAATGGAATAAAACAAAAGAAATTAGCTATATAAAAAAATCAAATAAAGATATGCTGATAATTTGAATTCTGACACGCCAAAAGAAATAAAAATAATAAATGAGATCAAATATTTATGAGGCGTGCATAATTCAATTAAATGAAATAAATGTTCATCCGCACAATTCTAATTTCTTACATATAAAAGAAACACAGATGGTACGAACCGAATTTCTTCTGCCAACAGCTCAAATATCTTATCCTAAAAAAATATGAAATTTAATTTAAATTTTTTAGTAAATATTTAATTTAATTATTGTGTAAAAATATGCAAAATAATATGTTACAAAACACCACGTTTTGCTCCACAAACTATCTTAATCAAACCTATACCTTTCAGCCACCCATAAAGAAACACAAATAAAAATAAAAGGACTAAATTACCAAATTAACCCAGAACAAAAAAATCTAAAATAAATTGACAACTTTTTATCATTTTTTTAACATGAAAATAATTAATGACAATTTTAGTCCTTATTTTTATTAAGAAAAATGAAAATATATTCCGTATATAATAATTTTACATATATATATATATATATTTTTTTTTTTTTTTTACTTTTAAAATATTCAAATGACATAATAAATATAAGATTTTTCATTGATCATAACTGTAAAATTGTTTTATCATGTTCACATTTTAAAATTTTTTATTTGTGATAAAATTCATCTATGTTCAATGAAAAATTTACAAAAACTATTAAATATATTAATCTCTTGAATAACAGAGTTGTGATGATTCGTGTCAGACAAAAAATTTAAATTAAACTAAATTATAAAAAAAATATTTTACATTAAATTGAACAATTCTAATTTATTTAAAATTAAATTGAATTGAAATTATTAATTTGATATACTAATTCAACATTATCAAATGGCTAGAAGATATTTCTCTCAAATTAAATTATTTGTTAAAAAACTGAACAGTTATATTTTTTCTCATTTTTTTAATAAAATATTTATAATTTTGTTTTAAAATTTTCATTTTTCATTTCAATTTTAATCAATTATTAATTTGCTTTATTTACTATTTAATTTGCTACTATAATTGTTTGCGTAACATTGTTTGGTTCTCTAATCAAACAAAAAATTGTAATTATTTTAACTTTAATTTATTTAATTTAAGAATTATAAAAAAAATAAAATAAAAATAACTTGTGAGTAATATTTATAATTGAATTTATTTTTATAGAAATATTAGATTTTTATCTTTTAATTATGAGAATGATTATGAGAAAAATTATGTATAAACAATTAATGAGAATAAAATGAATATGAGCATAAATAATTCAAATAATAGATTAATTTAAACACTTTAAATTAAATATCTTTCGAGCAAAAAAAAAAATCTCATTAAAAAAATTTAGCATGTTAATTCAGACTGTATTAATTAACCAAAAAAAAATCCTTTATAAAATTAGTTAGTTTTTACAAACAAATTAAACTTCTAAAAATAATCAATCTACATTAAACATTTTTAATGATGAAATCGATATTTTTCCAAAAACATAACATGATTAAATTGATTTTTTTTTCCTTATGAAATAGATCTAATTCTTTTGTGTTTCAAGTTTAAACCAATTTATACACACACACTCACACACTAACAAAAAAGAGAAGTGTAACTAAACAATGTGAATCCAAAAGATATAACAGCTATATATATATATAAATAGTTGATGGACCCCACAAAGTTTTCACCATACCCAAGTCAGATCCATTACCTTCTTCTTCTTCTTCCCCCTTTTCTCACCATTTTCTCAATCTTACAAACACAATCAATCAACATTCATTCTTTTCAAATTTTCAATCTTTAACACTAAACATACAAAACTGAAATACACTTTCTTTTGTTTTCTTCTGTTTTTTATTTCTACAACCTACCAACACTTGTTCGGTTTTTTTCTCTCCCAAGGTTTGTGCTTTTTCCTTTCGTTTTCAACATCTTTTAACGTTTTTTTTAATGTTTGAGTTTGACACCTTTGTTTGATTCCTCACTTCACTCATTACCGTTTTTACATTAATAGTAATGTTATGTTATTATACTTTTTTTATCCTTAATTTATTGTTTCTAGTTTTTTTGTTTTTTTTTTTGTTTTTGTTTTTGTTTTTGTTATTGCTGTTGTCACTGTTAATTTTTTTAATGATGTTTTTAATGTTTTTTTTGAATCTTTTTGATATTTGCAGAGATTCGTTGGTTGAAAGCTTAACAGTGAATGTACGTGTGTTTCAGTTTCTCAGCATAGTAAGTATTTTCAGATCTGAATCACAAAATGTAGTTTTTTTTTTTATATAATCGCTTTTATTTATAGTAGACAGTGTTTTATTTGTGTGTTTCTTGAGGTTGTCACTTTTATTGTTTTTTTTTTTTTTTTGTGTCTTTTGTGTAATCAACAACAGTTAATGTTTCAACCTGATGTTTACCTTTTTGTTTCATTGTATACTGTTCAGAATCAAAATCATTTTTTTGTAAAGTTTATTATTCCATTTGAGTTGACTTTGTTGTTTTCCACTAATGATGATTACTGTTTATGATTTGACAGGATTTTCAAAATTTTTTTGTTTGTTTGTTTTGGAAATTTGGAGATCTATAATAGGATTGGATTTTACTGATGAAAATGTTATCTGAATTTCATAGGTGCATGGGATTTGATATCTTCCCAAATTGGGAAAGAGATTGTTTGCAACTGAAAGTATGGATATTCAAGAAGAGGGTTCATCAACCACTTTTGGACCTTTGGCAGCAATGACTTTAAGGAATGTGTCGTCGTCGTCTTCGGCTTTCTTTTCCGCGAATCAATCCCCGTTTTTCTCTCCGAGAACGTCGTCGTGTCATATATCAGATAGTTTGAGAGCTGAAGCTTCGAATGAGAAGATTCATCTAGATGCTGCTGCTTCTGTTGCTTCGACTAGTACTAGTTCGGTGATTCCGGAACAGAAATGTACTGTCTCTGATGTGGCTGCTGCGTCTCCGTCTCCGGTTGTGTGTACTTCGAGCGATATGCAGATGCTCGACCGTATATCTTCGTCGGTTGATATCTCTAGTAGCACTGTATCTGGTTACTGTCATCCGTATGATGATTGTTATTCGGGACAGAAAGAGAAGCGGAGTAAGAAAGGGAGAAACCAAAAAACGCCGTCGATGCAACCAGGTTCAAGACCGATTTCTTCTTACAGATTGAAGAGTTGTGACGTTTTTATAGGATTACACGGTCGCAAGGCTCCGCTTGTAAGATTTTCCAAATGGTTGTGTGCTGAGTTAGAAATTCATGGTATCAGTTGTTTTGTATCGGACAGGGCTTCGTGTAGGAACTCTAACAAGCTTGGCATTGCAGAGAAGGCTATGGACGTTGCTTCTTTCGGTATAGTGATTATAACAAGGAAGTGTTTCAAGAATCCGTATACTATCGAGGAGCTGAAATTTTTCTCCGGCAAGAAGAATTTAGTCCCGATATACTTTGATTTGAGTCCGATTGATTGTCTTGTAAGGGATATAATTGAAAAAAGGGGGGAGTTGTGGGAAAAACATGGAGGAGAACTTTGGCTTTTGTATGGTGGTTTGAGGCAGGAGTGGAAGGATGCGGTCCACGCTTTATCTCGGGTCGAGGAATGGAAGTTGGAAGCTCAGGATGGAAACTGGAGAGATTGCATACTCGAGACTGTTGCATTGTTAGCAATGAGGTTAGGCAGAAGAAGTGTCGCCGAGCATTTGAGGAAATGGAAAGAGAAAATTAAGGAAGAGGAATTACCTTTCACTCGTAACGAGAATTTTATAGGTAGAAAAAAAGAGCTTTCTCAATTAGAGTTTATGCTTTTTGGCGATGTTACCGGTGATTCAAAGCAAGATTATATTGAACTCAAGGCAAGATCCAAGAGAAAGCATTTGACTATAGGTAGAGGAAAGAGTAATGTGTTGGATGAAAGAAATGGAAGTAGTAGGGAGGAGAAAGAACCGGTTCTATGGAAGGAGTCGGAGAAAGAGATTGAAATGCAAAATATCGAATTCTCTCAGAGGCACTACCGTTCGAGGCCTAAACGTGGTGGAAAGTATACTAGGAAGAAAAGAGGAATGGATATTTTGTACGGGAAAGGGATTGCGTGCATATCAGGAGATTCAGGAATTGGAAAGACCGAACTCATTCTCGAGTTTGCTTATCGATTTCACCAAAGATACAAGATGGTGTTATGGATAGGAGGGGAGAGCAGGTATTTAAGGCAAAACTATCTAAATCTCAGGTCATTTTTAGAAATCGATGTGAGTGTTGAGAATAGTTTGGAGAAAACTAGTATAAAAGGATTCGAAGAGCACGAACAAGCAGCCATTTCTAGAGTTCGCAAAGAACTGATGAGAAACATTCCGTATCTTGTGATCATTGACAACCTGGAAAGCGAAAATGATTGGTGGGATCACAAACTTGTGATGGATCTTCTCCCTCGTTTCGGGGGCGAGACTCATGTGATCATATCAACGTGTCTTCCTCGCATCATGAACTTGGAACCGCTAAAACTTTCATACTTGTCTGGAGTTGAAGCAATGTCTCTAATGTTACCATCTGGCAAGGACTACACAGTTGCTGAGATCGATGCTCTGAGAACAATCGAGGAGAAGCTTGGAAGGTTAACTTTAGGCCTCGCGATTATTGGTGGAATTTTATCCGAGTTACCTATAACTCCAAGCAGGCTCTTAGATACCATAAATAGAATGCCATTGAAGGAGATGTCCTCGTGGAGCGGTAAAGAGGCTCACGCCTTCCGGAAAAACACTTTCCTTCTTCAGCTCTTCGACGTTTGTTTCTCGGTATTTGATCACGCAGACGGCCCTAGAAGTTTGGCAACAAGAATGGTACTTGTAAGTGGATGGTTTGCATCAAGTGTCATTCCAGTTTCCTTGTTAGCACTTGCCGCACACAAGATGCCGAGAAAACACAAAGGAACTTGTTTGTGGAGAAAATTGCTGCGACCCTTAACCTGCGGTTTATCATCCTCGCACACGAAAAAATCAGAATTAGAAGCATCTTCTTTACTCCTAAGTTTCAATATTGCAAGGAGCAGTGCTAAGAAAGGATGTATTCAATTCAACGAACTCGTCAAATTATATGCGAGGAAAAGAGAAGTTAACGGATCATCGCAGGCAATGGTTCAAGCTATCATCAGTCAAGGGTCGATATCTCAACATCTGGATCATTTATGGGCTGCATGTTTTCTGCTATTCGAATTTGTTCACAACCGCGCCATAGTCGAGCTCGAGGTCTCCGAGCTCTTACATCTCGTGAAAAAGGTCGTCCTCCCTCTCGCAATTCAATCCTTCATCACATACTCTCGATGCACGGCTGCGCTCGAGCTTCTGCGCCTCTGCACCAACGCATTGGAAGCAGCAGACCAAACATTAGTCACACCGGTTGATAAATGGTTCGACAAATCACTTTGTTGGAGATCCATCCAAACCAATGCTCAGCTAAATCCTTGTCTTTGGCAAGAGCTGGCTCTATGTCGAGCCACGGTTCTCGAGACTAGAGCTAAGCTTATGCTAAGAGGGGCACAGTTTGATATAGGGAGTGATCTAATCAAGAAAGCTATTTTTATCAGAAGCTCGATTTGCGGCGAAGATCATCCGGATACGATATTCGCTCGCGAAACGTTAAGCAAACTCACTAGACTAATTGCAAATGTTCAGATTCATTCTTGAGATTAGATTTTGCATTTTGTTTAGAAACTCAAGAATTATACAACAGATTTAATTTATAATAAAACTAGTCATTTATACTGTTTATTGAAACTTTGGCATAATTTACAAGTCTATATAAGAGATAACTTACATTTTTGAAAGTTTTTTCATATTCTCATGATTTGGTTTCCTATCTCAAAGTTCACAACAGATTATGCAGCTACATGTGAGGTTTGGAAATTCAGTTATTGTTATGTGGTAAAAGAAGAAATGTGTCTTTTTCTATTGTCTTGTGATATTGACCTGTGTCTGGTGCATAACACTTTATAGAATGAAATTCCATTGAGGTGGATCAATTGAACCTTAAAATTTTCAAAATATTGAAAATTGATCAATAATAACTTTTAGAATTTACAAATTCTGAACTCTTTAATTTTTGTAAAATTGCAATTTAGTTCCTATTATTCAAATTTTAAATTTCGCTCAAGAGTTTTAAAATTTATAAAAATGACCTCAAAACTTTTTTATAATGAATAGTTTTAATGTTGTATCCAAAAGAAATGAATTTCAATTAAAATATTTAAAATTTTAAAATTATAAAAAAAATTCAATTACCATCATCCAAATAGACTCTAAATGTCTCACAACTAGTCGGTTGGTATACTCCTTATCTCATAAAAAACTGACATGTATTTTTGTCCTTTTCAAAATATCATTGTAATATCTATTTTTTTATTGAATTCACTCTATTAATTACAAGCGTGTGTCAAATTTCTAAAAAAATTATTAAATAAAGTTAATTTAGAGAGAATCAATGAATAATTAATCAAATAATTTTTTTTACATTTTAATTTCTTAAATTGTGTCACATTCAGATAAAAAAATTATCAATTTCCTAAAATAAATAAAAAGTAACCAAAATCAGAGAGAGGTGAACTAGACTAAGCATGTCAACAGATACGAATCACTGTGTAGCAAAAAACATTTCCGAAATCAAGCTGCCCTCACGCAGGATCGAACTGCGGACCTCCAGTTTACAAGACTGGCGCTCTACCACTGAGCTATAAGGGCTTGTTGGATACATCTAAATATACATTATATTTAACCAAAATTAGTTTGTTCACCCAATTATTTCCTTTTACTTTTAGTAAACTGATTTTAATGCGCAGAAGATTATTGAAAATTTTGTAGTACACATACACAACTTTTTCAATTTTTAACAACCTTGTGCTAATAAATATACATGTGTAGCCTTTAGACTAGGATATTGAGCTTGATAAAAAAGACAGACATTATTGATCTTTCATAAATCAATTAATTATTGGTTATGTATAGCAAGACTCAACGGTACTAAATACTAGTAACCACTTTGAGAGTTATTTGAAATTTGATGCTACAGTAGTATTATACCGTTGACAAACAATTCAAAATTTGGTGCTCAATTTTCAACATTTTTCTTGTTACTCATAGCATCACACTAGGAACATAAATAAAACAATTTAATGTTGCTGTTAGTCATACTTAATGTGATAAGTATGTAAAAATCATCTCAAGCTTATATACTAGTAGTACAATAGTATTATAGACATACATAATTGAGAGTGCGGACAGACATAATTGTGAGTGCTGGTCTAAAACCTTACTCCGCACCACAAAAATAATACAAGGGCAGGACAGGCCAAACATACAAGTTTTGCACCTGTAAAGCCTAAAAAATATTAAAGAAATTGTTAATGTCCGCGCTCGAAATAAGGTGCGGGCCAAAACTTTGAGCGGCTCTAAAAAAAATGGGGGGCGAAACGGGTCCAGCTGGCCACCCCTATTCATATCTTTATATATCAGAACATTTCATCATTTTTCTTGTTAGCTAATAATAGACAAGACTCTAAGGTGATATTTACCTCAGGTAAATACATCACAAATTATTTATTTAGAAATAATGTTATTATCAAATAACTTTTTTCCAAACATAATATAGCAGAGAAAGTCATTGACATATTTTCTGAGTTCTCATTGACCAGTTTCAACCTGGTGAAAGAGTGTAAAATTTAAAGCATTCATATGCAAAAACCAGTTTGAATCTTCAGAATTTGAACCTTATAGTAACAAAAGTAAATATATGAAACATTTAAACCATTAAGAAATTTACAAAAACCCTCGAGGATTAGACAGATAAAAAGGTGGGGATTTTTCCTTCAACCTTTAGAAATTGTTTCTCTTAATTCCAGTACTTAAATATCATATCATATCATGTAGGCATGTACAAGCATGAACGTAATTAGGCGGACATTGTATGTATAACAATTTAGGGATCAGGTTTGCCAGCAATTTCGTCATCACTCGAGGCGTAATTATCATCTTCACTCAGCTCTTCATCACTAGAATCTTCTTCCTTAGAAGCTCCAATATCTTCCAGCTTGGCATATTTTTCGCAATATTCTGTTCATTGTTTCTCCCAAATTAATATCAATGAAAATAGATACACAGAATAGAGTAACATTTTGAGATATGATGTTAGAGTAATATGAAAATAGATGCACAGAATAGCTAAGTAGAACTTATTATATTGCAGTGAATTGGAAATGAGTTGCTTCGATCAGAAACTCGGAACCTAGAAATTGTTTCACATTCATTTGTTAAACTTTATGTAAAACTCTAGCTGCCAATAGCATATCCAGCAATACATCGATATAAGTAACATAAGGTGTTTGTCATTGTTTTGAGTATTGAAATTCAAAAGCTCTTATTTTACACAACAAATGTACACTGATTACCATTATTATAAATTAGTACTGATCAATACATAAGAAATACGATGCAAACGGGTCACTTGGCTTACTGTTTATTTAAACAAAAGATTAAGCAAGAAATTCTTGGGTGAGTGATCACACAATACTAATATATGCTAAGAAAAACATTCATTGAAAGAGAAAATCAGGGTAGAGTCTATTATAGAGAAAATGGTAAAATCTTATCTTAAGTTGTTTTGGCATGTATGAAGAGGACCGATAAGAGCAACATTGCGGGGAGTAGACTAGATGAAGGATAATCCAATAGTTAGAGGCAGAGGGACATCAAGAAAAAATACAGGTTAAAGCTATCTTTGGACCCAATACATGACATGACTTCATGACATCAATTGATGCATATAGTCAATTCTACCTAGTAAGAAAAGGATTGGTTGTATCTTTTTCTTCTTCACTATCCATGATTGCTTTGTGAAAAATGAATCAATGTTAGTTGGCATAAATTATAGACTGGTCAACATCAAGCAATTGGGAAATCCAATTTCCCAAACCCGAAAAAACAACCCTCTAGCTCTATGAATTCAAACCCGAAAGTTTATAGCACATAAAGCTAAGTTAAGTGTGCGGATGCTGCTGACATATGAGTTGGCAAGTGAGAACATAAGACATTCAAACTCTATTGGTTCCTGTGATGGTAGTTAATGCATTATTTATGAGGTATTGGGTAGGAGTTGATACATTTGAGTATGGAACATAAATCATTTTGCACAATCTTCAGCCTTCAATTGAAATTAGATGAAAAATGACTACTTGTGGTCAACAATAATGAAGAAATTCTCACGCTTTTAACATTGATTACCTAAACATATAACTGGCAATGCAGTTTCATACTGTAGAAATTTAACAATGATTATTATTACCTTTGACTTTTTGTTCATATGCAGCACGGTCTTGCATCATCAAGGCAGCAGCATCACTATTCAATGGATCTGATGCATTGGGGTATATAAGGAGTTGAGGAAGAAACACTTCAAACACATTAACAAGATCTGAACGAAAATAAGAAAAACGTAAGCTAGCAAAACTAACAACCAAACAAAGATGAATTAAACACACATCAAGTGCAATTTTAGCAATATTCATTACCATCAATATTTGTATGGTACTATATAGGTTGTCTATAATGCTTACCAAACATTGGACTCCAAGTCTGATTAATAACATCTAAGCAAACTGCACCAGACCTGAATATCAGAAATAAAAACATTTTGATCAGCTGTTGATTATAACAATTTAAGTGCGCAGGCGCAACAACTAATATAGGTTCCACAGAGGACAATGGTGCTTCTTATATACAATACAAAACAATGAAGCTTTAGTTGCTGTGAACAACTCACATTTCGTCAACGTTAGGATGGTAAATTTTGTTGACAAAACCAATAGAAGGAGACTTATAAGGATAAGCATCAGGTAACTCCACTCTTATCTTCCACACACCTCCTTGATAAGAACCTGCAACAAGCCCCAACAAAAACCCACTTCAGTCCCATCTTTAAAATCACAAATGTGTCATTTAAACATCAAAATCTATTATTTTTAACCCTCTACAACTTGCACACAGTTAAAAAATAAACAGAAAAACAGTAATAGATCCTAATGCAATTGATCTCATTGAGAAAAATGAGCAAACAATTAAGCTACAACTACAAAACCATGATAATCCATATGTCAGACATACACAGTAGCAGCTGTTGAATACTGATCCAGACACATTGAATTCAAACAGATACAACAGATGAATGAATCTTTTCAATGATGAGACAAAAAAGATTGAAACTTTGATACAAAGGAGTGAAAAAAAAGAACTTTACTGTCTTTAGGTCCATGAAATTCAACAAAGAACTCTTGCATGCCATCATTGATGGTCTCCACTTTGTAATCAGTCATCATCCTGAATCATAAAAATCCAACACACAGCAATTAGAAAAGTATAAGAAATTCAGACAAAAAAAAAACTGTTAGAAATCTGAAAAAGAAGACAGACAGCTTCATGACATCCATGTCTCGGCGTTTGCTTGGGGAAGACATTCTCTCTCTTGATGTTTGTTAGAGTGAGTGAGATGCTTAGTACAGAGGCCAGAAAGAAGAATAAACCCAAGCCGGTTGAAATAACGTGACTAGGACCAAATGAGAAAGAAAAGGAGAATTTTGTGACCCACTTTAACTGAACCCGTTTTAAAAGTTTCAGCTTTCGGTGGTTTATTGTTAACATTTTAGGTTTTTTTTTTTACTTTTCCACATTGAAAACATAAAAATACACAATAAAATATGTAAGAGATTACTGCAGGAAGTTATATTGAATTCTTTATATATGTTTTTTTTATGTTTTTTTTCACATACTTACTCGTAATACTTTTAGGGTTTCTTAACTCATCCAATAAAATTAAAAAATATTTTATGAAATTCTTTAAATGTTCCTGCAGAATTAAACATGTATTTCTAAAATGCACTTTTTTTTTTTTGTTGAATACAAGTTAAAATCGAAAATACAATTATAAGATAGAACCGTAAATGTATTTCTGATTTCTATGTAAACAGTAATAGAAAAAATATGCATGTAGTAGACATTTTTCCGCATTGTTTTGCTTGTTGGAAATTATAAAATTAATACAAAGACATAAGGAAGAAACACACACGCGTGCATATATAACAATGAAGAAGACTATTTGGTATGGCGGACTATGAGTAGGCCCCTTCCCTCTCGGCGTTCTTCCGCTGCCTTATCACCATCAGCCTCCTCCATGATGGAATCTATAACACCTCTAAGATAATATCTATCAGGAAACAAACCACCATCGATATCCGCATGCGCAATATCCATGATACGACGACACCTAGGAAACACATCAGTCGCATGATCGACCATAGCCTGCTCCTCCTCTACGATCTCCTGATGAGTTGGCCTCAGTGGGTTTCCTGATGCATCTTGCACCAAATGTGGATGGGAAACTCTGAAGTATCATATGATATAATCGTCCATGTAGCTCCAGCCGTCTGGTGCTAAGGTACTTTGGACCTCGTCTAACACAAGATGATTTTCATAATCATCAAACAAGACATCCATATCCATCTATTTCATCGAGGGAAAAGCAGACACAACATGATCCTAGAGAATATATTGCATGTACCTGATCTGACACATGACGCGTTCAGGAAAATGAGCAGCAATCTTACGCGATCCACAAGTCAACCATCCATAATACAGTATAACATCATCAAATGGAATCGTGACATGGTGGTCAACGTAGGTATGGAAGTGTATATTATCACATATCAACCAGTCAATATACACTCGAAATGACTATGTCGCCTGGTTCCCTCGGAGCAGGTCCAATGCATCGGCACCCTGCTTTTCTTTAGTATAACCCAAGGTCATTGACCAACCTGAAATATGGGGGAAGTATTGTAGGATCCAGGTCTGAAATTACAATGATTATTAGTTAGTATCAATAATTAGCAAAAAATGACAATATAAGACCAATAAATTTTACCATCAAGAATGTGATGTTATCAGTTATCTGCTTCATCTTTCACACACAACCTTCAGACATCTTATGATACAAGTACACCAAAGAAGCAACCCCTCAGTTCCACTTATGTATCTGCTCAAAATCATCAAAGTAGCCCAGGTACATGATATTGGTGTAAGTGGCACTAGTGTCCACAAAAATGGTTGTGTCAATTAGTTAGAAAAGGTATGCTCTAGTGGTCCTTGTGGCATAAGTCACCCTTGTATCTTTTGATACTTGTGATAGACATAGTGTTCTCACTCAGAAACTTTTAGGCAATGAGTTGAGCATTGTCCTCACTCGAAGCTATGAAGCAATAGTTGGGTGTTGTTCTTGGATGAAGCTTTTAAGCAACTCTAAGTATTGTTCTTGGTTAAGATTCTTGGCTGAGTATTTTTAGTTTGGAAGTGATATCTTCTGTTTGGTTGTAACAAGGGAATATATACTTCCTGACAGTTCTTGTGACTGGAATTTTCTTTCTATGTGATTGGGAGATTTTATCATTGCGGTGATTGGAAGTGAGATGTCGATTTCTCATACTTAGGATAATGCCTAAGTAGAAGTTGCACTGGGTAGGGATTAGGCAAGAAGTTGTAAACGAGATAATTTAGCTTTGAACTAGTACTACTTATAGGGAATTTTCTTCATGACTTGGTAGCCCCCGGAGTAGGTGAGTTACATTGAACTGAACTAACAATCGATTGTGTTTTTTTATCATTCTGCATACTATTTTAGTTTGACATTGCTTCTCAGTCCGTGTGTGTCTACATATGTCGTAACTTCTGCCTTGACACCATGTTTAGATGCTGAAAAACATAAGTATGTTCATGGTGTATATCAATGCCAGAATTTTAAATACCTAGAGTAATATCCATGATGATAGAGAGTTTAGTAGAATAATCTATTATTAGTTAAATGATTTTTATTAGTATTTTAATGTATTTGGAATTATTTTATATAATTATGTTTTCTAGAGTATTTTTAGGGCTTTTAATATATTTTGGGGCTTTAGTTAATTATCCATTAGAGCATCTTTAGTGGGAGTAAATTAAGTAGGTAAACTAAGGGTCTGTTTGAAAGGCTTTTTAAAAAGTTTATTTTAGTTTTTGAAAATTTAAAAATTAAAAATTTGTTTGAATATAATATTTCACAAATGTGTTTTGAAAAACTCTTCACTATTTTTCAGTTTTTAAAAGGAAAAAATTGAAATAGCTAAATTGTGTTTTGATTTTTACTTTTCAGTTTCTAAAAACTAAAACAAAAACTATTTCAAACAGACTCTAAGTTATTTTTTGTGGGTCCAAAATAACATGTAGGATTTAAAAAATTTATAGTTGATTTAAGAAGTTTTTACTTTAATGATAGTTGTTTATAGTTGATTTCATATGTGTAATATTATATATTAATGATACAAATGAAAAAGGTATACCAATAAAAATTTAAAATATATAGCCATTAAAACATAAAAGTTATACCATAAATGATATAAAATAATATTATTATATATTTGGATTGAATAGCCAACATTGCTTATATAGTTGCCGAAAACTAAATCTTAATTTATCAAGTGTCATGTCATGCTTGTTAAAATGCAAGTTGCTTATTAATAACGTCAACTATAACAAATTTTATCATATGGAACCAGCATTAAAGATGCCCTTGTTACATCCATGTTGCTTTATTTTCTTAGATAATTTTGTCTTTTTTTTATTAGTCTCTTTCATTCTTGAACATTGAAACCTCCCATGACATACCAATTTCACTCCGCCATAGACACCACTCACACCACACCTTCATTTTTCATCTTTTTATGGGATGCGTTCACACCTTATTACACCCATATTGCATCTTCATCACCAAATTTGTATTTAAATCATGGGTATTCACCACATCATCCTAACACATATCCCCATCAAGAATATATTGTTCATATATTTATCCACACCTACACCACACACAAGAACAACTTTTAACCCCACACCATATCTTCATTCATAACAACCTACACTAGATAGCACAACAACACCAACCATTCACCTATTTGGTCAGTTACTACCCATAAACTACATGTCAATTCCACTATCCAGAAACTAAACAACAATTTCACAACAATTCCTCAATAAGTAGTGTTGTTGGGCTTTTGTGCTTTGGAATACGAGAATCAATCAAATATAGTAACATTGGATTCTCAGATGCTGCCCACCACTTGTGTGTTAAAATATCCCTTTTAGTTATTCCCTTAATTTATTAAAGTGTGTTTGCACCTGGAAAACCACTAGTTGATTACCAAGGAGCCAAAGATGTCAAACTAATCGATGTCGTTGAACGAACAATTAATTGTAACAACAATAGGGGGATCAAATGAGAAAGACGAAACCAGTGACCATGTGAAAGCATTAGCTGCTGAATTTAACATCTCTGTCACTTATTATTTGATTCCTATTCATAGAACCTCGAAATTTAATCCATGTTTTCGTCTCCTATGGTTTACTTCTCTTGTTGAGGTTGATATTTATGGTCATGCAACACTAGCAGCTTCACACACATTGTTTTATTCCGATTTGGTGAACAACAATGCCGCAATTGAATTTGTGACAAATTCTGGAAATTTAACTACCAAAATGATATCAATCACAACCAATGCATTGCAAGGTGTTTCTGTAATTGATATAAATTCACGGAAGTTGAACCACAATTTCATAAAATTGTTAAGTTCCACGGAAGGAAGGTAAGTGTATCGGGGATTGCTCCTCCTGGCTCGGGACATGACTTTTAACATCGACTCTTTGCCCCAAAACTTGGAGTCAATAAGGTTCTTGTTTATGGAAATATCCATTGTAGCTTGGAAACCTATTGGAGAAAAAAGCTGGCAAAAGTGATTTAAAGTCTTATAAAAGTTAGCTAGATGAGGAGTTGTTCATGTTCATATTGATGAACAAAATAAAAGAGTATTTTTTGCGTGGAAAGGTCGTTACAATGATGGGAGGATGTGTTCTTGTCTAGTTGTTTTCTTCTTAGCATTGGGTTGAGATTCTTGAAGACAATCTCTATTTTAAAGATATTTTAGAACCTTGAGGACAAGGTTAAAGTGAACCTGGCGGTAATGATAGGGATTTTAACAAGTTGTTTCTAAAATCATAGTTGAGACAGTTGGCTTGGGTGTCAACTTATGCTAATTTCCGCTATGATTTTTGCAACAAGTTATGCCTCAATTCATTTGGTGAAATAATCAACTTTTGCTAAAATCAACTATGATTTTAGCAACAACTTATGCCTTTATCTATTTTGTGAAATAATCAACTTCTATTATTGCTGAAGCGGTAAAGTGGCAAGCAAAAGTAAGTATTTTTATATGATATATCATATCGTCTCCACAGGGATTAGTGCTACTAAATTGTCAATCGACAAGTCTCGCGTTTATGAGTTTGTTTTTTGAATGGGTTTAAAGTAAATGCAGGAATTAAACATATAAACAAGAAATAATACATTCCTTGGAGAAGAAAACTTATCAAGCATGAATTTACATTACTCAAAACAAACTTAAACCTATCAATCAGTCGCACTCTGTAACACCCCTTCTAATTACCTGCGATTTATAATTTAATAATCAGAGTATTTAACACATATCAAGAGGCATCACAATTTTATTATAATTCAAAGTTATAACCAAAACAGTTGTCATGCTTTCACTGTAGGAAACCATTAAATAAAACAGACTTAAGGTTATGTTTAACAGCGGAAATGAAACATAACAAATCCTGAATACGTCATTCATAATTATTCAAGGACAATAGATTGAAACATTAACCAAAACTAATATTTAATATCCCAAAAAAAGAATCTCAAATCAAACGTTTCCCCAGTGTTACATCTACCAGAGCACGACACTGACACGCGGATTAACTAATAACTCGACTCTAGAAGCTATCCTCACTGATTCCAAGCAGCTAATCACTTCAAATCTGAAATCATCAAAGTAAGGGTGATATTTCTATCCAATATAAAATGCATTATACGTTTTTAAATACAACGGAATAATTAAATACATTAGTCCATTATCCAAACACATAGTCATAGCTAATTCACAAATTCATCTCGCACAATGAACATGTAAATATAACAAACGATGGAAATTGCAACATTGGAAACCATCCTAGCATGTTACAATCCCATATGCAATGCAAACTCTATGCATGTGGTACCAAAACGTGAACCGAGTTCACCCACTGCTCCGTTTACATGTAGAAAGACAGAGGAAAATCCATGATTCGCCCATAACCACTGGGTCAAGAATCTAGCCTCACTACCTCTAAATCCTGGTAAGTTTATTGGCTCAGCAAGTTCACTTCCGCACAATGGGAATGAACCAATTAACAAATGCCTATGCATGCATCACAAAAGCATGCAACATCACTTCACAGATTCATGATATCAATATAATTCACATAATGCCAATCACCAATGTATTACATTCAATCATAATGAATATCAAAATACAACATTGTAAGCATTAGTTCTCATCCGATAACTCAGACCATTTATAATAATTTCCCATTATCCTTAACTATCCACACTTTTCAAAATCGGAAGCTCGACTCTTTTTAAAATAATTTTAGCAAAATAATTTTTTTTTTCCTTTTTAAAAGATAGTATTTTAAATTTAAGAAATAATGCCGAAAATGACACTCGAATCGGAGTTACGGTTTGGAAAATATGAATTTTTGAAGTTTTAAGTGTTTTGAAAAATTACACAATGGAACCCGGTTCCTCCCTGGGAGAACCCGGTTCCCACCTTTTGAAAATAAGCTCCCTTTGGAATTTTGTATGGGGAACCCGGTTCCTCCCCACTGGGAACCGGTTCCCACGTACAAAAATTGCCAATTTTGAAATTTCAACACTGGGAACCCGGTTCCTCCCCACTGGGAACCCGGTTCCTCCCCACTGGGAACCCGGTTCCTCCCCACTGGGAACCGATTCCCACGACCTGCAGAATTAAAATCTGCTATTTTGACAGCATTTATGCATCCTTTATCACTTCCAATCATTTCCATACAACTTATAACATTAGAAACACCAGATTGTAACCATTATACACCAATACAACATCATACATCATTGTTTCACCATTCCTATTAATTGTTCGACACACTAACGGTCTTAAATTCTATAATCCGACACAAAATAGGGTTTAATCCTACAAACCTATAATCACCTAAATCAAACTTCCTAACATACCCAATCATCCGGTTGATTCTCAAAACCCATAAGGCATTAAAATTGAATGAAATCACCCCTTACCTCGCGATGATCTTCGATTTTCCCGGCGTTGGCTTTTTCCTTCTCTTCTCTTCTCTTCTCCAATTCTACGTGAAATGATTTTCCAAAAAGACCTTCTTTTCCTTCTTTTCCTTTTTATAATCCTTTATTATTTCCAAATAAAATACATAATTAATAATTAGTAAATGTAGAGTGATTTACTCCTCACACCCACTACTTACTCTTCACACCTCCAACCCTTCTTTCTTCAATTAATCCAATTAATTCCAAAAATATTAATACCTCAGTCTTTAATTAAATAAATAATTAAATTCCTTATTATTTAATATTCGAATTAAATCTGGGTGTCACACACTCAATCTACAATACTCGTCAAAATCATCAAATATCGCTCGAAATATTCCACAACATAGGTTATGTCTAACGCAAAGTTGGAGACAACCATTTTGCTCGCGTCAACAATCTCTCGCGCAACACCAACAACACAGAGGCATTAAGCTCTGATACCCACCGTGATTATTAGCTTTAAATCTATCTCTAGAATCTAGAAACTAATAGATCTTCATCCCTAATCAAGATTTGTGAGGTATATGCCTATAACAAGCCAAATCCAAATACAAAGCAAAAAGATTAAGGAATACATTAATAATGATTTGTAAAGCAAATTTTATACAACACCATGATCAATAAATATACATATGTTCAAGGTAAATATATAAAAATAACCCAACAAAAGAGAAATACATAGAGAGGAAGAGATAAAAATCAAACATCTCATGGGTTATTAGTACTGATTGATGGGAAATTCGACTCTAAATCATCCATATGCAAGCTCCAATGTTGTTTTCTAGCCTTTCTCAACCTAAAAATGTGGTTTTTAACCCTATTTAAGGATTTTAAAAGTTGAAGGCGCGCCTAGTCCGGTCTGTGGGCGCTTAGAGTGCTCTGTGTTGTGTCGGAAAAAATTCAGCATTTGTTTTTGCCATAACTTGAGAACCGTAACTTCGATATACGCCCGGTTTGAAGCGTTGGAAAGCTTATTCAATGATATATGTAACTATGCCTAAATATCACCTAAATTGATGATTTTTCTCTTCTTTAATTTGAGCCTTATTCGTTGATGAATTGTTCAAAATTTTGTGTTTGAAGTCGTGTCTTCGACACTTTATTGCTCATGCTCCAAATATGAATGAATACCTATAAAAGATATGAAAAAAACTATCAAATAATACAATATTTACACAAAATATTAATATACTCAATACGTACAAATACACACACAAGTTGAGGTTTATTCAAAGGATTACAACAAAATGAGTCGATAAGTGCAACTAAAATATACACAAATATAACGACTATTTCGCACTTATCAAACTCTCCTCAACTTAAAAAATTGTTTGTCCTCAAACAAAGTCAAACAACCTAAAGAAACAAAAAGCAAAAATCAAAGAATTATGAATCAACAGGTTTTGAAAACAGAAAACAAATATATGGTTCAAACAAAAACGCACACGCAAAGTAAATACTTACTACAATTCTACAACGACAACATGAAAATGAAACAAATTCTAAGTACAAAAATCATGCTAAACATTCTACAAAAACTAAACTTAAATCATGAATCACACCTAACAAAAATTCATCGAGTCATGAAAAACACACAGAGGTGAGGATTTGACACTCATCCAACAACCTTGCAAACAAAAGACTAAACTATGCATTCATCCAAAAAAATCACATTGAAAATATAAAGGCAATAACCACAAGGGCTTTTCAAGATTGTAATATGGCTTGGTTAACAATCAAATGATAAGTCCTAAAGCTAATAGAAACAAAAACATGCATAAATCTAAGGGAGTGGTCAACTCATAAAGTTTCAAACAATATGGTTGTTGGAAGGTTGTGCAATCGATTTGCACAAAGGTTGTGCTCACTGAAGGTTTTTGAAAAAATATGGTTGTTGGAAGATTGTGCAATCGATTTTTACAAAGGTGCAATTGATTGCTCACTGAATGAAATTGAAAAATAAGTATGTTTTCATGCACCTCTTCATGCACCCTTTCAAAGAGGTGTAATGAACATATAAATACTCAAATTTTTAAGAATCATTCTTTACATATTCCAATCATTTGTTGTTTAACTTTCAAAATTCATAAACCAAATTTTCATCTTTCATACAAGAATTTTCTGCATATTTTCACATTAAATAAAACATAAATTCTTGAGCAATCTATTTCTTAAGTCTTTGTGAATTATTGTTATTGGAGGGAAGATCAAGTACATTGATAAATCACTCAAAGTGATATTTGTTCTACAATCTTACAAACTCAAAAACTCTTGTTGTATCCATATCTTATTTTTAGAATTGTTGAAAATAAGAAGTATGTGCATTGTATCATTGCTTTTCCAGGATTGTTGGTAGCAAGTTTGTGCATTGAAGAGGATTGTTCTTCATGCACTTAGTGTTTAGATCTTAAAGGTCTTAAGAGTCTTTGATCTCCATATAGGTTATATAGTAAGCATCACCATTAGTGTGAATAGGTTGTACAATCATTCTAACTATAATGAAAACTCTTTCGTTTGAAAGGGGACTGGACGTACCTTCAGAGTGTGAAGGGAACCATGATAAATCTCTTGTGTTCATTTATTTTTCCGCACTTTACATTTTTTCATAAACACACTAAACCAAAAAAATAATCTTAACACCACTAAAAAACCAATAAAAAATTTATCTACCTAATTCACCCCCTCTTAGGTGTACTATAAACTTACAATTGGCATCAAATCGAGTTATAGGTAACTTGTTCCTAAAGATCTAGAATAACTTCTGCAAATCAAAATTCGGAGTCATGTTTTTCTCTCTCCCATAAGATTGAGCTTCGTTCCCCAATAGTTCGTCTTCCTGGATAATTTGTCTTTCTTAGCGTGTCTTCATTATCTTTGCTTCTCCAACGGTGTCCTGTTGCCCCTGTGAAGTTCATCATATTGCATTGCTAACCATTAAACATTTCATAGTATCTTAGGGCCAAAAATAGGGCTCGTATTGTATTTAAGTATCTTCTATCCCATCGAGGCGAAGGCTCCCTTCTTATCTCCGGATAGAAGACACTTAAATAAGGGCAGCTGTTGCACCCTGTGATACGGTGGGAGAACTAACTTGTTTGTTTTGCGTTTTATCGCAAATGTTGCGGATAGTAAGAGTCGTCACTGACTTTTCTTTTATCCAATTAAGGGAAGGCGAAAAGAACAGGAAAAGACCTTCGTTAGATTCTGAGTACGGGAGGCAGTTATGAAAAGGGAAGGTATTAGCACCCTTTCCAACCGTAGTAATCTACGAGCTCTTAATTGCTTAGCTCACTTTATAAATTATTTTCTGTGTGTGTTTGAAAAGATGTTTTTGAAAAGGCAATTCTCTTTGACTTCGTAATGATTCTCGCTGGAATGTATACGAAGTGTTTGGAAATGTTTTGTTTTGGAAATGCGTTTAACTTTGTAATGATTCACGCTGGAATGTATACAAAGTGTTTGAAATTTTTTTTAAAATAGTGTGAGGTGTAAAAAGTATTTTGATAGAGCAAGCAATTAAGAGTAACTACCTACTCAGAATGGTCGTTTACATGTTATTTTTCTTTCCTTTAGGGTAGCGCTATCCATACCGTTAGTTGGTAGATAACTCTATCCGTTGGATGTAAAGGGACATTCGAAAGGTCATTGTATGGTCATAGAAGACAACATGTAGGGATACCTTAGCATATTCGTAGGGACAATCATCACTTTTCATAGGCAACAATCGAGGGACGAGATCATGTATTCGTAGGCAACATCGAGGGTCATCGAGGGACTATGATTTATATCGAAGGGACTATGATGATGTTATTCGTAGGCAATTGTGCTAAGATATCTCTACGGTCGAGGGACATGACCATTGAATTTGTAAAGGCAACAAGAGAGGATAACTTAAGGGGTGTGCTGTAACCCCCATAATTTAATTAATTATTTAATTAAATTATATAAGGAATTATCTATTGGAATTGTCGAAGTTGGAAAATTAATCAGAGTAATTGGATTTTTCGGTATTATTATTTAAGAGGCACATTTGAATTATTAAGTCGGATTTTAGTCGGATAAACCGAAAGAATCACATTAAGGATGATATTATTGATTTCACTAGAATTATTCAGAGAAGAGCCGAATTATGGGTATTAGTTGATTAGTTGGTTTAATCGGAGAATTACTACTAGAATATTATTTGCAAGTTGGTGTTATTTAATCGATGGATGAGAAAATGTAGAGAATAATATTAGAAATAATATTATTATATGGGATCATTATTTAATTAAATTGGATTTAGTGGAGGTGTGAATAATAGATCCAATATATTTTATTATTATTATTACTATTATTATTATTATTCTTATTCTTAGTATTCTTATTATTATTATTATTATAAGTTGGATTTAATAATAAGAGGTATAAAAGGAGAATTATAAGGGTTTAGTGAATATTTTTTAGAAAAAGTTGCACGTGGGAGAAAGAAAAGAGGAACAAGGGTTTGGAGGAAACTGCCGCCGGAATAGGAATTATAGACCGGAAAGCCAAATTGGAATTCGACCGAAAATTATAGAGAGACCGTCAATCCAAGGTAAGGGTGGGGTTCTAACTCTCTAAACGGGTTTGTGATAAATCGTATGTGGGATGGAATTATATAGAATTGTCTCTGTTGGTGTAGATTGTGTGTAGAATAATTGTTTGTGATTGTGTATCGGTTCTATTGACTTTGATTGTCCATGAAAATTTCATTATATGTGAATAATTTTATTGGTTGTGATGGTTGAGGCTAGCTGGGAATTAAATTGATGAATCGATGAGAAAATAAATTAAATCGGAATAGGTGAAGCGAAGAAGAGGAATTTTGGTATGGAAGAAGAGGAATTAGAGACGGTGGCTACAGGGGTGGGGACGCGCGCCCCTTGTACTATAGAAAGGGAGACATACGTCTCCATGGAAAAGGAAAGAGGAGGCGGGCGCCTCCTTGTGTGGAAGGAAGGAGTGGGACGACCGTCCCATTTGGAGTGGGGGCCACGACTGAATTTTTAGTTGTCCTTCTTTTGTTTGTTTATTTTGCAGTCTGTTTACTAGTTAGAGGCAACTTTGACAATTCTCCACCATGTGATTTGGAAATATTACACTAGCAGTATAGTTAATTATAATTTGAGTACAGTATTGTATTAAATCAGTAGTGGTGATGTAGCAGATATAATAGCAATGAATTTAATACGCATAAAAGTAAATTAGCAGCACAACAGTAATAACCGGTACCAGAGTATTGTGGTGGTGATATATTTAATTTTAGTTCATGCTAGTAGGAATGACAGAATTGGTAATTAAATGGCATTGTAATAATGTAGTAAAAATTAGTGAACATAGTAGTATTTAGTCTAATTAATTTAGCAGTATAGAAGTATAGCAGTATAGTGAATTTAGTGAAAGGAGTAGTAATTAGTTTATTTAAATTGGCAGTATATTAGAGGAGTTAATTTAAAAATATAAGAGACTAGTAGATAGGGAAATTGCAGTCTTGTAATACTTAATAATTGTGCTGCTTTGTTGCGACGTGTCTGTGAAGTTGTTATTTTTATCTGCTGCCATATTTTGTTTTAATGTGAAGTTTCAGAGTACTTTTAGTGATGATGATTACCCTAATTATTGGTAATAACAGTGATATAGGCGTATGTCTCGTGAAGTGAATTTATGTTGTTGTATGTTGTTAGTGTTGCATTACATTTGCATCCTTGTGAAGGCCTGTATTGGCGGAACTGTGAAGAAGGCTTATGCCTTGTGCCTCTATTAATTGGCAATAGTGAAGGGAGCTGAAGCTCTGTTGGTACCACATACATATGCATTATTGTGTCTCATTTAAATTATGTTGTTGTTAACTGTGAAGTGAATTATGTTGTTGTTAACCATGAAGTGAATTATGTTGTTGTTAATTATGAAGTGAATTATGTTGTTATTAGCTGTGAAGTGAATTATGTTGTTGCTAACGGTGAAGTGATTTCATGTTGCTATTAATTGGGAAGTTGTTGTGATGTGCTGACTGCGATGTGATAATTTTGTATGATTTAATCCTAGCATATTATTTATCATACACTTGTTTATATTGTTGGATATCTCACCCCTTCTGCTGATATTTCCCCTACCATGGGAAATGAGTTGGTACTCAAGGATAGTCGTGGAAGTTCGAAGTAACATTATGAAGTCGTTAGTTGCTGTTAGTTCGAATTGGTGTCATTGCTCTGATATGTAGCACTCGGGGGGATGTTTATGTTGTTGTGATTATGAGATGATGAATATTTGTTATTATTTATTGATTGGAATTGTTTCTAATTGTTGTCAATTACAGTAATTCTCGAATAATTATAAATTAAAGTTTTGTTTTAGTCGAATAAAGTTGTATATGACTTATAAAATGTGAAGGCTGAATGCTATGTATCTATATTAAATGAAACACAAGTGTTGGATAATATGTTGAAATGTGACATCTGTTTATGTTTTGAAATTTTGGCACTCTGATTTTATTATAAATGTTGGGTAGAAAATGGGTGTTACATGTGCCAGTGTGAAGAGTGTGTTGTATTCAGATATATTATCTTGTATTTAGAAGTGATCTATGTTGTTTTTAATCTACCATACACACCTAATTACTAGCAGTTAAATATGTACATAAATTAAAGTGCGGAAAGTAAAAGTGCAGGAAAGTAAACCCTAGACTATTACATGGCTTTGGGGCAGATACATAATAGAGGTGCGGAAAGTAAATTGCGAGAAAAGTAAATCTACGCTATTACAAAAATAACCTTGCGACCTATACATCGATTTTTAATATTTAAATGTGAAATAAAATAAATAAATTGCAAGAAAAATGTTTAATGATAATAGAAAATATCTAAACCTTAATTGCAAAGGAAAAATATTTTTTGATATTTTTTTGGATTGATTTTAATGTAAAAAATCCTAATTCTATTTAGCACTTAATTAGAAAAATAATTGTAAACGCAAATAAAAAAATAAACTTTTTTGTGGCAAAAATTAAATAAAGGTTTTAGAAACCTAAATCTAAAATTAATACATTTTTTAGAGTTTTAGAAAATAGTTTAAAAATTAATTGAAAAGAAAATAAATTGGTTAGAAATTAAAAGAAACAGAAAAATGCAAAGGAAACAAGTGGTATAAATTAGGTTGGCCTTGCTGAGGTTTGACCCACGCTCTTGGGGTCGTGGATTCAAAATTTTACCACTGGACCACACTGCCTGTGGTGTTAGATCACGCCTCCAATTATTTTTATGTGGTATCCTGTGAAAACCTGAAATTGTAAATAAAAAAAAGAGCAAAAGGTGGGGTTCGAACTCGCGACCTTAGAGAGGACAAGGGACTAGCACGGGCATATTGAACCGCTGGGGCGGTGATACATCCAGTTATAATGTTATATGCATAAATATATATGTGATATTAATTCTAGAAAATCAGAATAAATAAACAAGCACACGCATGGGACCCCTACTTTAAACGCAGAGCAAATCAGATCGCTCCCATTTGCCACGCCTGCAGTCAAAGAAGTCAAATGATTGATTGAACGTAGAAGCCACCGGAACCCTACCTCCGGTCATCTTCTCCGGTGGGTTTAATTGTTAAAACTTGCAAAAACAAATGAATCGAAAGTGCAAAGATACCCTATTCCCCTAATTCGACCCCTACGAGTTCAATGGTGCCATCGTTTTGACCTGAAAACGCTTGTATGATAAGTTTCGAATAAGATAGGTCGAACTGCCCTAACCATGGCAATTCATGATTTTGACGTTCCAAACCTCATGCGACGTATGGAACCTATTCTCTTGGATCTCAGGAAGACGTTAGTGATGTTAGTTTGAATTAAAACACTATAAAAATAAAAACACAAAATTCACAAGTATGGTGCAATCGGAGCTCAAGATATGTATGATTCAGGGTGTTTAGACCATGGATAATGACCCATTCTTACCCCACTATACCTCAAGAGTAAGAATCGTTGCTTGGAAGTGTCTGGAACTGGATGGAATTTGAAATACGAGTTTGCAAGTTTGTATGAAAATTTTAGAGGATTAGGGTTCTTTGTGGAGGCAAGGATCTATTTCTTTTGTGTCTAATCTTGTGAGGTATTTATAAAACAGTAGAATTAGGTCAACAAAAGGAGAAAATATCTTGCATTGATTAAGATATAATTCCTTGAAAATAAAAACCAAATATTGTCTCGTTTGGTCTCTAATCTTGCCTATCAAGTCTTGCACGAATTTGACAGCTAGCATGGGCTTCCTTGGTCCTCAAGATGCTTGGAAAATAAGCCCAACATGTCATGACCTCACTCCTTGCATTTTATTTTATTTAAATTGAATTAAAATGATTTAATTCCAAAATAAATCAAATAAATGAGGGGAGGGCGTGTACTTGAGTTTTCAGGCCATGGATAATGTCAAGATCAAGTTTGGATCATAAAATCTTAGGCCCATTTGAAAAATATTTGCATTTTCTAGGTATTTCTCTTTATGCACCTCCTCAAAAATATCAAACTTGCACAACTTGTATCTTGCTCAATTTTCAACATTTTTTAGTGTTCTTGGACTTTTTAGAAAGATCAAGATGTTCTCTAAACACTCCTTTTGGTTTCATCTTCATTGAACTTTCCATGTTCATGAACACTTCTTTGAAAAAAGATGATTTATTGTTGATTTTAAAAGGACCTGTAATGTTTTGATCCATAACTTCCAAATGAAGCATTTTTGGCCCAAGCTTATGAGACATGAAGTTGTAGAGAATTGAATTCTCTTTAAAATGAGCTTTTGTGGAAAATTTTCTGATAAAGTATGTGAAAGTTATGCTTGGTCAAAGTTCTGTTGACTTTTGTCTAAAAAACCCTAATTTGGAAACTTTGTCTTTTGATCAAATCTTGACTTTCCTTGAGGAATCATGGTTAACCCTTGATCAAATGATGAATATTAATTTCAAATATTGATGTTGACCAAAGATTATGAAGTTTGACTATATGTTGACCACAATTGACTTTATGTCCTATATAGTTGATTTTCAACCATCTGAGCAATTGGATGAGCAAATTTGACTTGTAAGGCTTGAAATTTGACATGGTGATCCCTTGAACTATACGAGGAGGTATGATGACCACTTGAAGAATTGGAAATCCATTTTGACTTGATAGGAGTAAAACCCTAGTTTGGATTGATTGCTTAGAAGAGGGTTTATCTGGTCAACCCTTTTGAAATCCTTAAGTATGGAGATGTGAATTGTCTTGAGAAGTAGGAGGGAAAATTTTGGGGTATGACAGTTGCCCCTGTTCAATATTCTTGTATCGGAAGGGTTAGATTGGTATGCTTGCCTTTCGTGACCTGAAGGTAGAAGATGATTGAACACTCGAGTACACCTGAAAATTTGCACTCGTTGTTGTATAGAATGGGATCGTCAGTTGACGATGCGCTGGAATGGGCTTATAGATGCCATTTGGAGAAGCTAATGCTGGAGAGTGAGTCGTATGCTAGACTCTGCGTTTGTCTTTTGGATAAGAGAAATATCGGAGATGGGCTTAAAGATGCCATCTAGGGCGGTTGATAATAAGATAGAGTCAGAATAAACCTTTGTCTTGGTTATTTCTGAGATGAATAGTTTTCAGAATATAGATAGTTTTCCTGAATTGTTTCAGGTATTAATCCATGGTCTTATATTTGTTGGTAAACCCGTCTAGTTTCGGGAGTTCATACCAGATTGGTCGCCCTGATAGTTTCCCCGTCGTGTTTCGGGTGTTAATCTTTGACCTGTTGTCTGCAAATAATTTGCATGGTCGTTCAGATAGTTCTCCCGTCTTGTTTCGGGTATTAACCGTTGACCTTCCTTTTGGAAAATAGCCTTTACCTGTTGGGGAAATAAATCTTGACAGGATATGGTTAGTTCTATGCAGATTATGATGCATGTGAGTATATGACAATGTTCGTTATGATTTTTATGAATAATGTATGAAGGTAGATGTTGTATTTCAAAACATATCCATCTTGAAGAAGATAGAAACCCTCTGTTGGAGATCTTTGATTTCTGCTTGGGGATGAAGTTGTTTAAAACCCTAACTGGGGATAAAGGAGATTCAAATTCCTCCAATGCACTATCTGACCAAGTTTTGAGTCTGGATATTGCTGCTATTGGGGGAACGATAATCATTGAGATATACTCAACTGAGGATGAATATCTTGTGTATAGACCTTGCTGGGGGACGATGTGGTATGGAATAACATGTTACTGCTTGGAGACTGATGTAATTGGTTGATGTGTTACTATTCGGGGACCAATGTAACGTGATGACTTGAGAATGTAGATAAGTCTGATAAGATCACTGCTCGGGGACTGACGTGATGAAGTTGATAGGATCACTACTCGGGGACTAACGTGTGAATTTGATAGGATCACTGCTCGGGGACTAATGTGATGAAGATGATAGGATCACTGCTCGGGGACTAATGTGATGAATGTAGAGGATCACTGCTCGAGGACTAATGTGGTGGATGTAGAGGATCACCGCTCGGGGACTAACGTGATGAAGTTAAAGTTGATAGGATCAATGCTCGGGGAATAATGTGATGAAGATAATAGGATCACTGCACGGGGACTAATATGATGAATATAGAGGATCACCGCTCGGGGACTAACATGATGAAGTTGAAGTTGATAGGATCACTTCTCGGGGAATAATGTGATGAAGATGATAGGATCACTGCTCGGGGACTAATGTGATGAAGTTGAAGCTGATAGGATCACTACTCGGGGACTAATGTGATGAATGTAGAGGATCACTGCTCAGGGACTAATGTGATGAAGTTGATAGGATCACTGCTCGGAGACTAACGTGATGGTGTTGAAATGTTTGAACACTGTTGGGAGGAGATGATGATGTAATACTTCGTTGGAGAAGATTTGTCTTTATAAGGAGAGCGATGGCTCTGTGGGGATTGTAGAGATGATCCTGTGGAGGTATTTCTTGTGAAAATGACTTTTTGGGGATGTATTGGTGACTTTAGTCGCCATCTCAATTCCTAGAGCCTGTAGTAATTACTGTTTCTGTTCACTTTTCATATGTTTGTGAATAGATGGTTATTGTCAGATGCATATAATCATTCAGAGCAATCATTGGAATTTATGCAAACAAAACAATGAAAATTGGAACTGGAAAAGAGGAATTTGCGTTAAATTTGAAAAATGGCCTATAGTCAGGCAATTTGTATACAAGAGACAAATATCCTAGTACGAGGAAATTGTCAGAATAGTAAAAAGCTATGTGGAAACAATCTTGTCGAATTTCAACTATGTTATTGCTCATATATTTTCGACTATCTCATCTCTTTGTTGTCAAAATAAAGTGATTGAACTTATTTGCGCCATTCGAATCTTGAAGTTGATAGTGGTGTAGTCTATAAGTAGGTGATCTGGACGAGACATAGTCGTATGCTTAAATCCCTAACTTTTGCCTAGACCGCCCTTTCGGGTTTTCAGTCTACCGGGATACCCTTTTTTGCCCAAGCCGCCTTTGCAGGTTTTCGACTTGTCGGGTGTACATTTTTGTATATATATCCTTATTTTTTGCCCGAACCTTTTTGGTTCGCCAGGATGCCCTTATTTTTGCCTAGGCCAGTCAACCTAGCGGGTCTCGTTTATGCGTAGTATTTTTTTGACTATGTCTGCGTTCATAGGGTGCGAGAAGTCTTCTCCATCCGAGTCCATTTTCCCCTGGGGTCACCTTGTGGAAGAATGATGCGCTTGACTACTAGATCACCGACTTGGTAGACTCGGTGCTTGACTTTTTATTGAATGCTCTGATCATTCGTTTCTGGTATATTTGTCCATGGCATATGGCTGCGAGCCGTTTTTCGTCGATCAAGTTAATCTGGTCAAGGCGAGTCTAGACCCATTCGTCTTCGTCTAACTCTACGTCCTGGAGTACTCTAATTGAGGTTATCTAAACCTCGATAGGTAGGACTTCTTCCATACCATATACGAGAGAGAAGGGGGTTGCCCCTGTAGATGTTCGTATTGTAGTGCGATAACCGTGGAGAGCAAATGGCAACATCTCATGCCAATCCTTATAGGTCACTGTCATCTTCTATATAATCTTCTTGAGATTCTTGTTGGCCAATTCCACTATGTCGTTCATCTTTGGCTGATATGGAGAAGAGTTATGATGCTTTATCTTGAACTGCGTGCAGAGTTCGGTGATCATCTTGTTGTTCTGCCGGAAAGAACAGGTTTCTCGAATATGTATTTTATCGGATCCATCTTAGAGATCAACAAGGTAGTGTGAGTTAGCATATACTGTCTTTGTCGGCGAGCATCCCAAGCCAAAGCGCTGCAAGTTTTCTCAAGCTGCGAGTATCTTGTTTCACAGTTGGTAAACGTTTTTCTAAGGTAGTATATTGCATACTCTTTTCGATCAGACTCGTCATGTTGACCCAACACACACCCTATTGAGTTCTCTAATACTATTAAATACATGATAAGAGGTCTTTCTTTGAGTGGTGGTATCAGGATAGGAGGATTTTGTAGGTACTCCTTAATTTTGTCAAAAGTTGTCTGGAAATCATCGTTCCATTTCAATACTTGATTTTTCTTCAACAACTTGAAGATTGGCTCACAACTAGTAGTTAAATGTGAAATGAACCTGGCAATGTAGTTTAGTCATTCCAAGAAACCTCTGACTTCCTTCTCGGTACGGGCAGCTGGCATTTCTTGAATAACTTTAACCTTAGTAGGGCCAACTTCAATACCTTTACCACTGACAACGTATCCCAAGAGTTTACCGGATCTGACTCCAAAGGTGCACTTGTTAGGATTAAGTCTTAGTCTATATTTCTTCAGTCTATCAAACAGCTTTCACAAATGATCGAGATGTTCTTCTTCAGTTTGTGATCGAGCTATCATGTCGTCGATGTAGACCTATATCTCGTGATGAATCATGTCATGGAATAAAGCTACCATGGCACGTTGATATGTGGCGCCAACGTTCTTTAGTCCAAACGGCATGACTTTGTAATAGAATGTGCCCCACTGTGTAACGAAAGTAGTCTTTTCCATGTCTTCGGGAGCCATTTTGATCTGATTGTAACCGGAGAAACCATCCATGAAGGAGAAAACCTTGTGTTGAGCGGTGTTATCAACCAGGACATTAGTATGTGGAAGTCGGAAATCGTCTTTCGGACTTGCTTTGTTCAGATCTCGGTAGTCCACACACATATGTACTTTGCCATCCTTCTTAGGTACGGGCACCATGTTCGCAACCCACTGTGGATAAGAAGTAACGGCTAGGAAACCGGCATTGAACTGTTTCATAACTTCGGATTTGATTTTCTCTGACATCTTAGGACGCATACGACGAACTTTCTGCTTCACAGGGAGAAAACCTTATTTCGTTAGTAGTCGGTGTACCACAATGTCAATATCTAAACCTGGCATGTCTTCGTAGGACCAAGCAAAAATATTGATATAGTCTCGCAGCATCTAGACCAATCTCTCTTTGACATTGCTCTCAAGACCTGCTCCTATCTTGATTTCCTTTCTGTCTTCGTCAGTACCTAGATTCACAACCTCGATTGGCTCCTCGTGTGGCTGTATAACCTATTCTTCCTGTTGTAGTAGACTGGCATGTTCTCCTGGAACTTCAAAATCTTCCTCACCTTCGTCTTCGGCTTGGTAGATCAGATTATCGAAGTCATATTTAGCAATAGCAGAATCGTTATCGACGAGATTCGGAGTAAATCTGCAGTGTATTATGTGGGTGTGTGTAAGAAAACATAGCTTTTTTGAAAGGGTGATAAAGTAAAAAGAAATACAAAGATCACAATATTTGAATGCAAAAGTCCCATGATTTATTGAATGAAAATATGCGAATGACAAATAATAACCCTCAAAAACGAGTTGTGGTGCCCCGGGCAAGGCACTAGGCTTAAGTTTATTGTTTGAAAGCGTAAAAGCGGGAAAAATTAATTACTCATATCTAAAGGATATTGGTATAACATTTTCAGTCTTCCAATTATTGAGTCCGTCGTCTGGAGTTGGAAAGATCCAATTGTTGATGTCGAAGTCGCCATCGTCGTCTTCTATAGTATGGATTCCACTTTTGTTGATGTGGAAAGGAAGTTTGTCGACACGTTCGCGGCTTATCATGTTTTGACCTTTGATAGTGAAGCCTAAACCAGTCTTGTCAAATTTGAATGGAAAATCAGGGAGCTGACCCCAAATAGTACAGGCTCCTTCTTCAACCACAGCTTTGGCGTCTTTCAGTGAGGCCATCTTTGGTGGAACTCTAGTAACTTCAGGAGAGTCAACAGGCATGGATCGTGGAATCGCTTCGAAAGCTTAATAGCAGGTTTCGGTGAATTCACCTTCCATTTCGATGTATCGGAATGACTGCAGATGGCTTACTATATATTCTTCTTCACCGCATATTGTAACAATCTTCCCCTTCATTGGGTACTTCAGCTTCTGATGTAGGGTAGAGGTGACAGCGCCTGCCCCATGTATCCAAGGGCGTCCGAGTAGGCAAGAATAAGTTGGTCAAGAGCGCTCTTCGGCAGAACATTCAGAGCAGAACCAGTATCCACCAATACGTGAGACAATGTAGTGCCCTTGCATTCAATGGAGATGTGCAAGGCTTTGTTGTGTTTCCTTTCGGCAGGAGTTAAATCAGCATCAGAGAAACCTAAACCATTGTTGGAGGTCAGGCTCATAATACAACCTTTGAATTAATCAACAGTAGTGTCTTGCGGTATGTGAGCATTCTTCAAAAACTTTACTAAGGCTTTAGCATGAGCCTTAGAGCATAATAGCAGAGCACGTATGTGACACCCCAAATAATTTGATAATTAAATAATTATGATTTTTAATTATTAATTTAATTGAGAATATAATTTATTAATATATTGGAATTATTGGGATAATTATGGAATTATTATAGGTGTGTTGAGTAAAGTGAGGGTGTGAGGAGTAAAAGACTCTACTCACATTATTTAATTCATTTTATTTATGTTAAAGGAATAAAAAGGAAATAAAATAAGGAAAAGAGGAAAAGGAGTTATTTTGGAGAAAACACAGATACGTGAAGTTGAGAAGAGGAAAAGGAAGAAGAAAACCTAAAGTGTCAGAATTCGAAGAACTCACAAGGTAAGGGGTGATTTTGATTAGTTAATTCATATTATCGGTTTAGATATTCAATAGTATGGATCATAGTGTGTTAGGAATCCCGGTTTAGAACGTTAGGGTTCCGTAGAATTGTCCTTATTGTGTCGGATTATAGGTTGAAAACAATTAGGGTGTCAGATATCAAATAGAAATGATGGAAATATGTTGTTTGATGTGATGATGATGCAAATTGGATGTGTTTTAGTGTTTCCCATGATGAAATTCGTATGGGTAAGTTTGGGTTTGATTGAGAATGGATGAATGCTGTCAAAAGTGCAGGAAATGGCTCTGCAACACGTGGGAACCGGTTCCCAGTGGGTAGGAACCGGGTTCCACTTTGAAAAATCTGTAAAAACTTGGAAATTGCACTCAGGAACCGGGTTCCCATACAATTTTCCAGAGGCGATTTTTTGAAACTTTTCAGGAACCGGTTCCTGTATAGGTAGGAACCGGGTTCTGCTTTATTTTTTTGAAAAATGTCAAACTTTGAAAATTCATAACTTTCAAACCGTAAGTCCGTTTTGAGCGCCGTTTTGGACGTTATTTCTTAAATTTAATGCTCTCTTTTATAAAATGAAAAGATTTTCCAAAACTTGAAATTATTTTGAAAATGAGCCGAATTTCCGAAATGGGTGACTTTTGACTGACGCATATTGATGTGTATGTAGCAGAGATCTTGTGGTGATGGATGTATTGGTATTGGTATTGTGTGGATGTAAAGCATGTTTATGCTGCTGTTAATTGTATGCATGATGGTTGAAATATCACGTTTTGGTTTGATTCAGTTATGATAAATTGATGTATTACATAGACTGATTTAATGTTGCATGCTAGTGATGTGCGTGCATATGCATTGTCTTGGTGAAGTTAATTCCCATTGTGCGGAATTTGACTTGGATTGCCGATAACCGATACCCGAGTGAGGATGGGTGGTTTGGCTGGATTCGTGTCCGGGTGTTTATGGACGAATTGATGGGTACTGTATCCGGTTGATGATGGATCAGTGTTGGGTGACTTGGTCACGTGTTGGTACCACATGCATTGTGTCTGCATTTGTGTTTGCATGGGATTGTAATATGTTAGGATGTCTTCCAGTGTTGCAATTCTTTTGTTGTCTATTGATTATGCATAATGACTTGTATGATTGTGATTGTGTGTTGAATCTAAATTTATGTTGAGTGAGTGAAATAATATGCTTGTGATATATTGTTGATTGAGAAGCTTATAATATGTTTTAATTATGAGAAGTCTCACCCTTACTTTAACAATTTCAGATTAAGGTTAGCAGCTCAGGAGTTGGTGAGGATGGCTCTAGAGCTTGTCTTTTAAGTCCGTGTGTCAGTGTCATGCTCTGATTAGGTTGTAACACTGGGGAACGTTTAGTTGAGGAGTTAGTTATTATTATTCATTTGTTTTATTGAATCTCATTGAGAATAATTATGGTTTATTCAGTTTTGGTATTTTCCGCTGTGTAAGACATGGTCTTAAATTGATTGAATTATTTGAATAATGATCCTCAGTGTAGCATGGCTACTGTTTAATTGAAGTTTTATTTATTAAATAATTGTGGCATCCCTTGATTTCCGTGTTAACTCTGATGGAATGTGACCTAAATCATTGATATAATTAATATTACTCGGGGTATTTTAGAAGGGGTGTTACAACGTATATCTTGGGCGGAGTTTGTCCTAACTGTTCCACAATATTGTAGTCGCTCTTCTTGATGATCTTCATAATTTCCTCCATTTCTTGCTTGGAGGTATCCTCAACAACTTCCTTTGGTACTTCTGTCTGAGTAGGATGAGTTACTTTTTCTTTTCCTCTAGCTTCGGGAATTGGTTCGATAGCAGGATTGCGAATTGGTGTAGTAGTGTCTTTCGGAGGATAGATCTCTGGGGAAAATACTCTTCTGGTTCTGGTTACCTTGCTTAATTCGGTGATGTTGTCGATGTCAGGATGGGTAGCTTCAACTGCAATGTCTTCAATGGTCAAAGGTTCTTGCTTGACGCCATGATAGTAAACTTCGGCTCCATAATTCCAAGGTATATCTTTGTTAGAGGAATATGGTATTGGTATGGGAGAGATAATAATGAGGGGTGTCATTCTAGGCGTAGGATCGGCAGAGCTGATCTTTATTGTGTTCACATCAGCATACTCTTCTGGGTAATTGTCTCGTAATCTGGTTGCCTTGATGTCTTCGATTGGAATCTTGTAACTTTTAGGAGCGGTATATTTAACCATGAAAACAAACTTTCCACTTGGCTGCCCCAAGGTATCCCAGACTTCTGGTATGGCTTTGCTTGCCTTGATGTCTTCAATTTTCAGATTTTTAGAAACGTCTTCATACAGATTCTCCACAGATGGAGGGGAATAATCAGATTGTTCACATCATAAACATAGGAGTCATCGTCAATAGCATTGCCACTTTTACCATGGTCGGGCATTGGTGTGTTGATCATATTTGAAGTTTTGACGGGAGGGTCGAATTCAATTTCCCTTGCTTCAATCATGTCTTAAATCTTGTTCTTCAGGGCCCGACAGTTGTTGGTGTCGTGCCCTGGGCTGTTGGAGTGGTATGCACACCTTGCATTAGGATTATACTTTGGAGATGAAGTGTTGAGGAGGATCCCTCAAAGTAATGAGCTTTGCTTTTAACATGTATTGCAATGCTTGAGACAATGGCATGTTGATCTTCGTAAACTGTCTTTGTGGCGCGTTTTGGCTACACGCGTTGTTTGTGTTCAATTTTGTGAGAAATGAGTGTGTTCGGATATGCATCTCTGAACTCTAAAGACATTTTTTACTTTTCACCAAGGGTTTGTGAGAATGTTTAAAGGTGGAAAAATAAATCTCAAGTATATATGGATCATTTATTTGATTTCTATAACTGTTTTGGGGTATTTGTTTTAACTTTTAAAAAAAAATCAAAAATGAATTTTACAAAACTATTTTCAAATTATTACAATTTTTTGTATTTGTTTCTAAATTCAAATACTAATTTTAACATTATATAACATAAAGATAAATAAAAATTAAAGATATAAACATAGTTGAAATTACTTCTTTTTTAAAAAAAAAAAATTATATCTCAAAATTGATTTTTATGAAAAACTACTTGAAATAATTTCAAAATTAAATAATTTTTTAAAATTTTGATATTTAAAACAAATTTCAATACAATGATGAAATATCTAAAATAACATTTTAAGAATAACTATTCAAAGGAAATTTTCATTTAAAATTTTTATGAAAATAAATTTTTTAAATTTTTTTTTGTCAAAGTTATGTTACACTATAAAAATCATTTTAAAAAAATCAAAACAAATGAACCCTGACTCTTTAAGTCATAGATAAATTTAAATAGGAAATTTTTATCAAACCATGGGCTTATGAAAAGAATCCTATGAAAATCCTATTTTGCCTCTGCGTTTTCGGAAGTGTATCTCTGAGACACACCTTTTTTTAAACTTCAGTTATTCCAAGAAATGCATCTACGGGGAGGAACCAGAAGTCAAATTGCTTATAACATCAACTAGCATGAACCATGGTGATCACCTTCATTTCCAAAACTTTTCATAAACCTTTTTCAAAAACCCTTCCATTCTCAATCAAATTTTCACTCCAAATTCTTGTGGTTCATCATATCAAAAGACGTTAAGGTAAAGTTCATTCATTTCAAAACACATTCATCACATTAATCTGATTTTCATTTTAAAAAAAAGATCACGTTAATACCATAAATGTACTCCCGGGTACGCAATGAACTAAATCGGAAATGTATTTTTGATTTCTATTTGTGTTTGTTTTCGTGCACTTTATTCGTTGATATGGATGTTCCTTAGTTAAATGATTTTTTTACATTACGTATGGTGCATCTCGATGATATTCCCAAACAAATTGTATCCCAAATTGTTTCACCTCTCTTAGTTAAGGAGGTAGATAGTTGGAACCACTTTGAAAATGAACAAGAATATCAATTTCGTGATGACATGTTGCAGTGGACTCATAGAGTCCACCAAACTAGGATTTGGTGTTGTGATTGAAAGGTCAAATAATGGTTCAGATAGGAGATGTGCATTTGTGATACTGACATACGAAAGAGGTGGGAAATATATACGTCGTATCCGGAATTTGAAACGAGATGATACTGGTTCAAGAAAATGTGAATGTCCATTTTAGTTGTGCAGTTATCAATTGGAAAATAATAAATGAAGATTTAATGTGATATGTGGTTTACATAATCACGATTTATGTGAAAACTTATTCGGTCATCCAATTGCATGTCAGCTCATGCCTGAAGAGAAGGAATGTGTTTCCGACATGACATTGAATTTGTCATCTCTCAAAAACATACTTGCAACCTTAAAACGCAAAAGACAGGGAAATATCTCAAATATCAAGCAAGTGTACAATAGGCTCTATCAATCTAAATTAGCGCTTAGGAGGGATCGAACTGAAATGCAACACCTCTTGAAACTTTTAGATAATAATAATTATGTTTCTAGGCACCAGAGATGTGATGATGGAATAACAGTAAGAGATATATATTAGACTCATCCTGATTCTATTAAATTGTTCAATATGTTTCCCACTGTGCTTGTAATTGATTCAACGTATAAGACCAATAAATACAGGCTTCTATTGTTGGAAATTGTTGGTGTTACTTCGACTAAGAAGACGTATTCTGTTGGTTTTGTATTTCTAGAGTGAGAATAAGAGGACAACTTTGCATGGGCTTTAGAAGTCTGTCGGTCAATATTGAAGGACCAAAAAGGTATGATAAAAGTCATTGTTACCGCCTGAGATACCACGTTAATGAATTCAGTTGCAACTGTATTTCACACTTCTTATGCATTACTTTGTAGGTATCATAGTACTAAGAATGTGACAAGTCGTGGTAAACCTGAGGTAGGGACAAAACAGATAGCAAGTGAAGATGGAAAATTGGTCAAGGTGGGCGTTATTATGGAGAAAATTATGGATGCATGAAATGTTACAATAAATGCATCTACAAAAGAGCTATTTACTGATGTTTTATACATTTCGGGAAGGTGTGTGTGAAATATCTTGAGTTACTTATATATGTTGAAAGCACAATTTTGGAACAGGTAAATGAGAAGATTGTTTGTGCTTGGACTTATCATATTATAAACCTTAGAAATACAACAACAACCCAAGTTGAGTCTGCTCATGCTTGTATGAAGAATTGGTTGGTGTAATACGGTGGGAGAACTGACTTTGGTTTGTTTTGCATTTGATCGCAAATGTTGCGGATAGCAAGAGTCGCCACCGACTTTTCTTTTATCCAATTAAGGGAAGGTGAAAAGAACAGAAAAAGACCTTTGTTAGATTCTGAGTACGGGAGAAGGTTATGAAAAGGGAAGGTATTAGCACCCTTTCCATCCGTAGTTATCTACGGGCTCTTAGTTGCTTTCGATCATCTTTAAAAAAAATTGCTTTCTGTGCGTGTGTTTGAAAACGTTTTGAAAAGGCATTCCGCTTTAACTTCGTAATGATTTACGTTGGAATGTATACGAAGTGTTTGAAAATGTTTCGTTTTGGAAAAATGTTTTAACTTTGTAAAAAGTGTGAGGTGTGAAAAGATGTTTTGATGGAGCAAGCAACTAAAAGTCTTATTACCTACTCAGAACGGTCGTTTCCGTGTTATTTTACTTTCCTTTAGAATAGTGCTATCCATACCATTAGTTGGTAGGTAACCCTATTCGTTGGATGTAAATGGACTTCGAAAGGGACATCGGATGGTCATAGAAGGCAACTTGTAGGAGTATCGTAGCACATTCGAAGGGACGATCATCACTTTTCGTAGGCAACAATCGAGGGACTAGATCATGTATTCGTAGGCAACATCGAGGGACTATGATCTTTGTATCGAAGGGACTATGATGATATGTTTGTAGGCAACGGTGCTAGGATACCTCTATGTTCGAGGGACTTGACCATTTATTCGAAAGGCAACGAGAGAGAATTACCATAGGGGGTGCATGTGTGAAGAGAGTGTATTAAATTCAGATATTTTATCTTGGAATTAGAAGTGATCTATACACGCCTAGTTACTAACAGTTTATATGGTGTAGAAAGTAAATTGCGGAAAGTAAAGTGCGGAAAGTAAATTCTACACTATTACATGGCTTTGGGGCAGTTACATAATATAGGAGTGCGGAAAGTAAATCCTAATTAAGTTATTACATCTCATGAGCAGTTGCATAATATGGAAAAAGAAATGCGGGAAAATTAACCTAACTATTACAACCTGGAAGCAGATACATAATAATCGGAAAAAGAAAAGACTTTCGCATAAGAGAAAATAATGTTAGTGAAAAAGATTTTTGAGTTAGGAAAACGTTTTTAGGTTGGTAATCCTAATTAGATGATAAGACAATTTTTTGGGAATTTTCTGGATTGGTTTTAATGAGGAAAAATAATTAAAAGTCAATTTTATGGTTAATTAACAGTTAATTAAAATATGCATGCAAAAATATTATTTTTATGTCAAAAATTAAATAAGCAAAAGAAAATATTTTTTGTGATTTTTTGATGTGTTAGAAAATTATTTGGAAAGAAATTAAATTAAATAAGAAAAATAAGAAAATATGAGAAAAATTGGTTAGTTTTGCAAGGTGGTAAAAAGATTGTTGGAGCCAGGTATCGAACTAGGGACCTCATTCCCACACGCGCGTGCTGCTTACCACTGGACCAAGCTGCAGATCGTGTTAGCATTATGGAACAAAAACAATATAAGCGAATTAATTTTCTGAAAACCAAGTTTAAAACACGCGCCAAGAACAACATCTTCCTCGTTTGAATATTTAAACTTTTAGCTACGATTTTGGTCTGTAGCCACAACCTTTAGTGACGGCTTCGTCCATCACTACATCACCTGCAGATTTTCAAAATTAAATACAAGCAATACAAATCCATGGTGAATACATGGATCGATTCGTTTTGACCTCCTAAGGGTGATAGTACCACTGGTTTTGGCTAATTTTGCCTAAAACACAAAGCCCTAATTCAGACCTTCAAACCCTAGCAATGGTGGATTCTGATTCTTGTACTCAAAACACAATTAACCTATGCAGAAAGCTTCGAAACTTCATTCTAAACACAAACAAACAATCAAAACATGTTAAATATGCATGAAAATAAAAAATCGATTTTGAGTTAGAATGTGCAAACCGAAATCGTGATTTCTTAATTCTGGATGTTTGGTTGGGTTGTGAGTATCTGGATCGATTCAGAGGACCTCCAGGAATGTATTGGAATGCTTAGAATGACCTGAATTGGACTGAAACTAGGGCTGCCGATAGCTTGCAATGCACAGATTTTTTTATGCTTGGTAGGGTTCTTTGAGGCCAGAAATTCATTTCCTTGTGCTTGTGGATGCATCATGTATTTATAGTAGAGTGAATTAGGTCAAGAATTGTAAGAAAAAAATCAAACCAATCAATGAGAAATTATTTGATTTGGAATCAAACCAAATATTTCCTTTTTGAGCCAATTTCAATCAAATCTCATTATCAATCATGATTATTTCGAAATAATCAGATTAAATGGCTTGCTTGGACCTCAAGGATGAGAGAAAATCTATCTTGCAATTAATTTTTGATTTTCTATCTTTTATTTTAATTAAATTGGTTTTAAATGATTAAAAATCCAAAATAAATAAAAGATAAATTTGTGGCCTTGGGCTTGGAGGTTCCAATTCAGCTAAGGAACAAGTTTGAATCAAGAAAAGTTAGGCCCATTTGCAAAACTTTTGATTTTCTCAAGTATTTCTCTTTGTACACCTCCTCAAAAATGCTCAACTTGGACAAGGTGTATCTTGCTCAATTTTTAACATTTTTGGGTGTTCTTGGACTTTTTAGAAAGCTCAAGATGTCCTCTAAACATCCATTTTGGTTTCATCTTCATTGAAGTTTCCATGCTCATGGACACTTCTTTGAAAAAAGTTGACTTTTTGTTGACTTTTAAAATGACCTGTAATGTTTTGATCCATAACTTCCAAATGAAGCATTTTCTACCCAAGCTTGTGAGACATAAGGTTGTAGAGAATTGAATTCTCTTCAAAATGAGTTGTGGTGGAAAAATTTCTGATAAAGTATGTGAAAGTTATGCTTGGTCAAAGTTCTATTGACTTTTGTCTAAGAAAGCCCAATTTAGAAACTTTGAGTTTTGATTAATTCTTGACTTTTCTTGATGAATCATGATCAACCCTTGATCAAATGATGAATATCACTTTAAAACATTGATGTTGACCAAAAATTATGAAGTTTGACTGTATGTTGACCACAGTTGACTTTTTATCCAATACAACTGATTTTCAACCATCTGAGAAAACTTGACTTGTAAGGCTTGAAACTTGACATGGAGATTCTTTGAAACATATGATGAGGCATGGTGACCACTTGGAATGTTGGAGGCCATCTTGACTTGAGAATGGCAAAACCCTAGCTTGGGTTGGTTGCTTAGGAGAGGGTTTACCTGGTCAACCCTTGTGAAATCCTTGAGCATGGACATGTGAAATGTCTTGAGAAGTAGGAGGGCAAATTTTGAGGTGTGACAGTTGGGAAATAGAAAGGGTGATTTGTGTGCGGATTGGAAACATGTGAACCAAATGATACTATACCATTATAATGAGATACAAACGTCATATGGTCAAAGTATCACACTGTTAGAATACAGGTTTAAAGAAAACAATTTATATTCTTAGTTCGTCAGCATTATATCTTGATCAGCTATGAATTATATTTTCACGGAGCCAAATGAGCTTCTAATGTAGGTTCTGATAGCTCAAATGTGGTTGCACACATGTGAAAACATATGGTCTCATATGTGTTTGTGTCATATCTAAGAAGGTGAAACTTGATTTCATGATACGAATGGGTGAGGTTTGCAGTAATTGGAAGAGGCTCGATTTTGAAGATTATGGTGCTATGAAATAGGGTAAATCAAATATCTCCATCCTGGATAAATGAGAAGCGATAAAGGAAAGATTTATGAAAGCTGATGACAAGACAAAACTCCACATTAAATAGGAATTGAGGAAGATTGTATTCCTGGAGACCACCAACTTGAAACCACCCTCTCAATCGGTAAAAACGAAAGAAGCGCCTAAGAAGGTGAAACCTACGTTGGGTGACAGTTCAACAATGAGGAGTCCATCATATTTTGAACACGTTGACAAAAAAATTCCCGATTCACCGACTCCAAAATCTCATAATAGTATTTCCAAAAGAACCCACATTAGCAAACCACCTCATACATCGACTCTGCCAAAAATATCATTCATCGAGGAGATGTCAATTTTTATGCACAATTACATTGAATGAATCATAAATGTTAAGGGTGGCGATGATTGTGGTTTTCGTGTTGTTTATGGTTTATTCAATAAAGGGGAAGAAGATCTTCGACTTGTCCACGATACTCTTATTAGAGAGTTGAGGAGAAATGGAGAATTATACACATGGGTCCTCAGGATTAAAGAAAAAGATGAAGAGATTTATCATGCTCTTGTACCTTGCGTTAATGGATTTGCACCAGAGGAAAAATGGATGTGCTTCCTTGATATGGATCATCTCATAGAAAATGCGTATGAGGGGGTGTGTATTAATCTTACAAGATACAATTTCTCATAATTTTTTCCCATTATGCACTGCTCCACCACCAAATCCTAATGATCATATCATATGTGTTGGATGGATTTCAGAGTATTTTCTTCAAATGTATTTGAAATCGGGATGCCTTATACCACTTACATCACCGGAGTGAGAGAATCATTATACAAATAAATCTGAGACTTGGTCAAGCCAATTTATTGAAAGGATAGAAGAGTACACCAAATTGAACAACATTGAAATAGAAAGAAAAATAAGTCAAAGGGGGTACCACCTATAGATTTGGCAGGCCACAATTGTTTAAGATCGTTTAAGTAGTTATTTATCATTTTATTGTACATGATATTTTGTTAATGTATTATGTTGTGGAATATAAGCATTATGTAGTTTGTTCAAAAATACCAACATTCTAGTTTTTAATACCATAAATACATCTCTGGTACAAAATTCAGGGCGTTATTGGAGTTGCATCTCATGTACATTCTATGTCAACAAATAAGATTTGTGTGATCCATAATATCATCATACTACTATAAATAAGTTTACTTGTGATTTTGTTTCATACCAAAACACAAAAAATCAACATGAACATCAAATGACATGTTGAAAATATTTAATTTACTGACAATACATCATCACGAAAATTTAAGGTCAATGAGTCACCCCTCTTGAAGATCTGCATTGCATATTGCATGGGTTCCTACCATGTGGTGATAATCGAATAATCGTGAAGATCGAGTACTGCTCACCATCAAATGACAAAGAAGTGAAACTTGAGTTTACAAACCATGTGCTCAAGATGGACGTTAATTTACAGACTATGTGAAGAACCTTTTTCCGTTTAGAATTGCAACTATTTCGATATTGGTCGATGATATTATCAAAATATTACAACGTCCACCTGAATGTTGAAGTATATTGTTTGATCTATATTAAAATCTCGTATGTATTCCTTATTTTATAATAATATTAATGGTGTTGAAATTTGTGTATTTTATTTCTATTTTTGTTTCATTCTGTAATGAATTTTTTCAAAAACATAATACTGATTTGATACCATAAATATATCTCTAAAAGATCCTAAATGTGTCATGGAGATGTATCTCCAAAATCAATGGGCATTTAAAAAAAATTATGATGCGCTAGAAAAACGTGAGATGTGTTAAGAAATCCCATTTGAATAAACCACATGTGCGAAGACCAAATGAGCCCTCTGAGTCATAGATAAATTCAAATAAACCACATGTGACAGGACCAAATGAGAGGAGGAAATGATAGTTAGACCAAAGTTTATCATGTTTAAATCTTCGCACAAACATTATTCCAAAGTGTTGCATTTCTTTAAACTACTGAGGTGCATTCTTAAAACAATACAACCACACAAAAAACACAACATACAATGAAGAAAGCTAGAATGTGGCAGAAGGCTTGATTCAAGCAAAGAAGAAACGACGATTGTAGTGTATACTGGCGGGTGACAAAAGGTGGAGGCAGTGGATAAGATTAAGGAGTGGTGAAGGGAGGAAACTCAAAAAGATAGGGAAGGGAAACATTTATAAGAGAGGGAGGCTCATAGTGAGAAGCTCCATACAGAAATCAGGAAACGATAGTCTGCAAGGTTGAGCACATTCATAACAAGCATAAATTTGTTTTATTCCAAAGTCAAAGAACTACCAAAATTAAATTGTAAATTTAACTTGCAAATGTCTAACTAAAAACATAAACTTCAAGGCGCTTGCTCCGAATAAACGACTGGTTTTAAAGCACCGCTGCTGTCCAAAAGAGGTTAAAGCACAAATGCTGTCCAAGAGGGAGGGGGGAAATAAGGTATTGCAGCTACCATGTCAAACAAAGTTAATGGCGGCTACCAAGTTCCAACACATTAGCCATTCTCTCCAAGCTGGTTCTTTCCTCTTTCTCCATTTCTATGTTGTAGATTCACCAAAATTTTCCTAGTGAAGGAAAGGATTCCTGATTATGCAGAATTCAGTAGACAAACTGTATACTAATCTGATCCAAAATAATATTTTCTCAACATCAACGGCTATGATACATTTATCAAATTATTACCTTGTTTTGTCTACTCAAAATCAAAACACTGTGTGTTCTCTGAACACTCCATGAACTCCATAGATGGATGCTTGATAGCGTTTCTCCCAAATCCATCACCAAATGATCCAAATTCGAGTCCGTCGTCGTCGCTGTCAACATCCTTTGGAGTCACACGATTCTGATAGCTTCTTTGTTGAATAAGATAAACATTGAAGTAATAGTTTACCATGTCTTTTCTTGTCTTCATTTGAAAGTGTCTGAATGTATTGTTCCAAAAATTATTCCAAAAAGCCTTTTTTTCGGAGGGGGTATTTAACATCATTAAATCCTTAAATTTCTTTTCGTCTTCAGCTGTCCATTGAAGTGAAACTCCCTCGCCCATTCGATCAAACCCACATTGGTAAAATGCATAACCCAATTCAAGCTTCAGTTTCATCCTGTTTTCAGCAATATGAAATCTGACACAGTCGACAGAACCTTGAACTTTGCAGCTACACTTACCCCGTCTTCCTCTCCCGACAAGATCTGTTTCAGTAGTAGCTTTTGAGTCATCCTCTTTAACAGGCCATACTTGTGTGCCCAGCCATTTAGAGTCACTCTCAGAAGCTACACCAGTCCATTCTGGGACTTCCACTTGGAAACCAGGACCTATAGAAACAAGTGTTTCATGAAGATCATCATCATCCCAAGATGACTTGGATTTTTCCTTTCCAGCTACAACAGGTTTAGCAGTTGATTTTTTCTTCCCGGTTACACCTGGTTTGGATGGTGTTTTCTCCAGAGGACATTCATACCCATTACCAGGAAATGAATTGCAGCAAGTGCAGCGAGATTTAACAGGGATAGAAATCCTTTCACTACATCTCAATTTCTTTGTACCTTGGTGGCTAAGAGCAACAGGATCCTCATACATGGCAGGATGCATCTTCACCTTCTGCAAAGCACAGTTTCAGAAAATTTAGTAGACTTTTTCCAATTAACACTTGAGTAAAATAAATTTCATCTTTAAGATATTGCCTGCTAGCAAAAGTAATTTTCAATGTTTAGATATCAAAGTAATAAAAATTAGTGATTCATTGAATAATATACTGTGGAGGTTGTAAGAAATTATATGGATTAAATGTAGTGCATTTCAGATTAATCACTCACCTCTACTGAGTTTTATGAAAATCCATAAAAGTGATTAATGGAATTAATGAGTATTATTTAGCGGCAAAATAATAGAACAAAGAAGATCTATGATATCATTTCAAATTATTACCCCGTTATCTGAAAATTTTATGGATTTAGACAAGATCACCAGAGGGGTACGTGCTGGCTCTCAAACCAGCAGGGATAAGATCAAAACACCCGACAACATTAGTCCATCAGGAAAAAAAAAAACTGAAAGAAAGAACATTTAATGATTCTAAAAAATCAATCAAGAGAAAAAAATGCATGGGAAGGAGATAAGGGAAGAGTTGGTGAGGACAATTATAGATTAGTTACCAAGGAAGTTAAGGGGATTAGCTAGATAGAGGGTAAAACAGAATGGAGGTAGTCCTTTAGAGACTTTTTTTTACATTTCAATATTTCTAACCATTTTTCATTCCCCTTAGCTAGATTTCTATCAGATGATTCTGTCTCTTTTTAACAAAAAAAACTAACAGGCCTTTTGCAAACCAGGTTGCACAGCCCAGTTCGTTTCAAGGTTGTGTCCACAACAGAATATGAATGCAGATTTCTATCGTGTACACGCATCAATTGGTATTGAATATTGACTGGATTCTTTGCTGTTTCTAGCTGCTATATGACTAGCATGTATAGTAGGATACTGATAACCAGGCACAATAATGCATTTGCAGTTCGTAATGGAAATTTTATAACACAGATAATCTTTTTCACTCGTGTTAATAAAGTTCGATTATTTTTTATGTTTGACCATGATATCTTTCTTATTGTGAAGTGTGCGTGCCTAGGTCATAGATGCAATTTTGGGAGCAGAAATTTTGTAGACCTCGCCAAAAAAATGTATCCAATTTCCGTACATTATTATTGCATTAACCTTTGTTGAGATTTAGCGGTTAGCAAGCTGAGATTTTGGAATGTGGTATTAATAAACTGATGGATTACAAGTATATATTGTGTGGACAAATTAAGTAAATTGTATTGCCAATCATAAATAAATATAATAAAAAGATAACTAGCAATTCATGTGCAAACATTCTGGTTCAAGATATGAAACAGCACAAAAAATCCAATGTGTAAAATCATGTATAAAATCATTAAATCCATTGAAATTATACCTGGGAAGATGATCCACTGTTTGGTTTTGAATGCTTTCTCACCAAGAGAATGTCCCTTGCCTTTAGCATCTGAACAAAGAAGTTCTGACCTCCTTTACACCCCTTCAACTTTGAAGGTTCTGGTAATGGTTGGGCTGCAGGATCAAACGGATGTTTTGCAATATCCCTCATCCAGGTTATCATTTCGGACAATGACTCTCGTTTGCGTTTGGGAGAACGAAATTCCTCTGCAGAAATTTTCACACACAAGACATCATCACCCGTATTACAGAATTTTTCTTCATTGTCATTACCATCGATCTTTGGATAGGTTTTGCTGAGCCAGCCTTCAAAATCATTTAGATATCTATCATAAATCAATTTGACCGAATCCAAAACATGAAGGTTCAAACCCAGTTCAACTATCACAGAATCCCACAACCCTTTTCTAGATACCATATCATACCCACCATTTTTCTTTACAAGGGAGAAAAGTTGGTATAAATCAAGCAATTGACCGTCACCGAGCATCACCGGAACATGCCGCACATTGCCTCTACTACAATTCTCTTTTAGGTAAACCGAAAAAAGTTTACAAAACAGAGATTTTTGTTTAGTTTTGTCATGATCAGTGCTATCAACACGATCCTCAACAAGACAACTGTTGTTTCCATGAAAATCAGTAAAAGTTTCGGCTTGAAGGCGATCAAGAGAGGAGTCATTTGCCATGACTTTTGATTCTCTAATCTCTACTCCTATGCTTGATATGTTCTGAATTTGATCTCAAAATAACGGAGGCAAAAATAAACAAAAATAATGAAGATCTAGCTTGCTCTTTCGTATATGTTGATGATACAAACACAGAACATGACTTTCCAGTGAAATCTGATCAAGATATAATAAGTATACACAAAATTGACAAAATGGTATGAAGGTTTGTGACCATTTGGTATTTTATGAGCAGATTTTCTTAATGATCAAGACCTCTGGCTGAAAATTAATACATCACAAAAAATGGCAGTGACAGCAATGAAATGAAGAGTTTCAGGACAATGTGAAGAGATAGATACAATTACATTACTAGATCAAAGCTGAAACCTGAAAATGATTGATAATTGATAATGGCGGCGGTGGAGCTAACTGGTGCTGAAAAAAACGAGCTGAATTTGAAGTATCGTTCAAAAGGGTGAGAAATACAGCTTGATGATAATGAGAATAAAACCCTCCTCTTCTCTCAGGGTATTTCTTACTTCCAAACAAAACATATTACACTAAAAAAAATCAAACCATTTATAATGCTAAATACTATGGGTTGTTAATTGGGTGGGCCAGACTCATTTTAATCCGGCCCAATAAAGCCCGGATCGATTAGGTCAAATCTATGATAAATAAATTAACCTTTTAATCTTTGACTCAAACGATTAATTAAACTTAGGAGGATGTATCGGGTCATGTCTTAAAAGGGATATTTCCATATTTAAATTTTATCAAATATATTCAAAGTTACCAAGGTTGATGAAAATATAATAATGATTTGATAAAAAAAATAAGTTTACTATATATATACACATATGTATATATAAAGTAAAATTTTGTAATGTGAAATTTGTAAAGACCGATCCAGAGGATCCAACCCATTTTGCTATCCCAAAAATATATGTTGTTTAAAATATTACAAGGCCAATATGTAAGATTCACTCAATGGGTGGACAATATGTATATACGCAATGGGTAGACAATATGCATGCACGGCTAATATGCATACGCATGAGAATATATAAACAACATTAAGTTAATAATACTTTTTAACTTTTAAGAGATCATTTTTTTAAAAGAATTGTCATATCTAATCGCTAAATTAAAATAGTCTCATCTCATGTTCAAAATACGTGAAGTATCTTCTCCCTCAAAGCACTCCTCAGAATAGTTTGTGGTAACTGAACTAGTTAATGATTGTCAATATTTCCTGCATAGAAACACAACCATTTTTCATTTTATGATGCTAATAAATTATTAGGGTTTCTAATTTAAGATCTAAATAAAATACTAGGGTTTCTAATTTATGATGCTAATAAATTACTAGGGTTACTAATTAGAGGGCTCGGGTCCATATTTTTTTCTAGCTCAATAAAGCCCGCTCCAATTAGCTCAATTATAAGTCAAACTTATATACTATATAAAGAAAATTATAAATAATCGGAAATACAATCAATTTAAACCTATGTAGCACCGACACCTCTGAAAACAGACGCGTCTGTGTCCGTGTTGGACACCTGCACCGACACTTGTAATTACATTTAAAATTTTCATTTTTTTCAAATTATTACCGGTGTCGGTGTGTCAGTGTCAGGTTGTATTCAAAGTGTTCGTGCTTCATAGATTTAAACTATGTGTCAATACATGACATGAATCCATGGCATCAATTGATCCATATAGCAGACTCAACCTAGTAGGACGGGGATCGGTTGTTGTTTTTTTCTACACTATCCATGATTGCTTTATAAAAAATGAATTAATGTCAGTCGACATAAATTATAGACTGGTCCACATCAAAAAATTGAAAAATCTAATTTCCGATTTGCAACCCGATAAGAAAATAACAATGCTTTAGCCCCCAATATGAATCCAAACCGAGAAGCTTATAGCACATAAAACTAGGATAAGTGTGCGGATGCAGCTGACATTTGTGTTGGCAAGTGAGAACTTAAGACATTCAAACTCTATGGGTTTCTGGAGTGGGAGTTGACGCATTATTTATTAGGTATTGAACATAAATCATATTGCACAATCTTGAGCCTTCAAATATTTTTATTTACCAATTGGTGACAACTCACTCCAATTGAAAACAACTACTTGTGGTCAACAATAATGAAGAAACTCTCATATTTGTAACATTGATTACCTAAACACGTAACAGGCATTATAGTTTCATACTTTAGAAATTTAACAGGATTACTACCTTGGACTCGCATCATCAAGGCAGCAGCATCACCATCCAACGGATCTGATGCATTGTGGTCTATAAGGAGTTGATGGAAGAAACACTTCGAACACAATAACAAGTAACAACATCTGAATGAAAATAAGAAAATGTAAGGTGGCAAAACTAACAACCAAACAAGGTTGAATTGAACGCATATCAAGTGCATTTTGAGTAACATTCTTAAGTAACCATCAATATTTATGAGGTACTATATGTTGTTAATAACACTTACTAGATATTGGACTCAAAGTCTGTTTAATAACATCTAAGCAAACAGAACCAGACCTGCATATCAGAGAAAAGCAATTTAATGTTGAGTATAACAATTCAGGTGCGCAGCCGCAACAGCTAATATAAGTTCCATGTAGAATAAAAGTGCTGCTTATATACAACAGAAAACAATGAAAAGCCTTTGGATATGAAAATGTTAACACATTTAATGTCCCTTAGGTAGAAAACAAAGAAGCTTTAGTTGCTGTGAACAACTCACATTTCGTCAACGTTAGGATGGTAAATTTTGTTGACAAAACCAAAAGAAGGAGACTTATAGGGATAAGCAACAGGTAGCTCCACTCTTATCTTCCATACACCTTCTTGATAAGGACCTGCAATGAGTCCCAATAAAAGTAAGTGAAAAAATCAAAGAAGAAAAACCCACTTCAATTTCATCTTTAAACACAGAATTCAAATGAGTCCCTAGTCGCATCAAGACTTTGATGTCAAAAAAATTGAAACTTTACTGTGTTTAGGTGGATGGAATTCTAGAAAGAAGTCTTGCATGCCATTGTTATCAGTCATCATCCTGAATCACATAAACCAAACACACACAAATTAGAAAAGTATTAGAAATAGAGAAATGAAAAAGTCAAGAAAAATAGATGGGTTCGTCGAATTCATGAATCGGTGTTTGGTTGGAGAAGACAGTCACTCTCTTCCGTTAGGGTTTCTTTTCTGCTTGGTCGTTTCTCCTTTTTGGAATTTAGATGTTCGGTTACCATTTAAATGTGATTACTTAGGTGCTTCGGTTCTGCTCCTTTTCAGAATTTACAAGTGTACATTTGAACGTACAACTAAAGTGTGATTTTAATTCGTATGTACATATTTGAATTTATTCTGGATAAAATAATTCATAACATTTATTCAACATAATTCAAACAAATTACATAAATAGTCTGCAGAAAATTAAAATTATATATTGTTATAAAGGGGCAGTTGAGGACATTGTAACATCTTGATAACATGTTATGTTAATCTTTGAAGCTTTGCATCTATCTCAATCGGACCTCTTAGAAGAGTATCGTTGAAAGGTACCCCACATAACTTCTAAATCGTCTTCGTTCCTGAGCTCAAACGGGGTGAACTTTACGTTTCCTTCAGTGTCAATTGAAGGTGAACGATACTCAAACTTGACCACCTTTCGATTCTCTGGATATTGCAAGAGAGAATGCAGTATGCTAATAAGCTTGGTGAATGGTGTGTCCTACGAGAATCTAAATTGAAGTGGCGATTGTGCACCACTAAAGTAGACAAAAGCTAGGTGTGGATATATTTGTGTCACTTTTTTGTTTTAGTTTGTGATGGAGAATGAAATGGTTTGGAGACTCGATATATTACAATTTTGGAGCAATATGGACTAAAGAAATCTTATCAGGACATATTTTGGAAGTGCACATACTAATTAACCTTATTTTTATCAAAATAAGGGGTTTTTGCATTTGCAAATCTGGAGACACCGTGTTTTTATAAAAATATGAGGTGAATTCTGACGTTAATATCCGAAATAAATCTTGTGTTTGTTTTTTAGAAATTGAAGGTGAAATCGAAAGTACACTTCCGAATTTTTATAACGATAATTGTAAAGTAACTTTATATTTGAAACGCAGTCTGGTTTATTCTGTTTCAAATTGGTGAGTATGTTTCTCGGCGCAACTTTGATCAACAACAATTCTGAAATAAATTCATTCTCTACCAGCTTAAGCAGACGTACAATTGGATGCCCGTGTATCTTGGTGTCCAACGCATGATTATGCATATCGGACATGACATTATACCACCATAAATCATTCACCCTACAATAACCGCACAATTTAAACGGACACTCACATTTCCTAGATCTCGTATCATCATGTTTAATCTTCCGAAATTTTGGAACTTATTTCAACTTCTCTCGCGTGTCATCACAACAAATGGTTGCCTTTTACTAGTCTCATTGTCCGACCTTTCCATCACAACACCAAACCCAAGTTTGTTAGCTTCCATTCAAACTCATTCTAGCATATTTTGACAAGAGGTGAAACTTTTATCATTTGGAAATTGTTGTCCATGATCTATCACAATATTTTTTTGCTTATCATCTTCATTTACCTTGTCCGAAACCTTTACGAAAACTTTGACAATATTATTGGGGTGTACCATAACTAAAATGTTCAAGAAAATAAAGTTCTGTTAAAACAGAATTTTGGTTTTCTAACAGACATATTTTCGGATATGAACCTCCGAATTAGGATAGATTGAATTCGTAAGTGCATATCCTAAGCGACATTTTTTTCTTCAACCATAACTCAGCATCAATGCAACAAATGTATGATGAAGGGGTGGAAGTTTACCTCAAATTGCAGCTTTATGTGCTCACTTTGCTATACTCAAACGCTTGAAATTTGATTTGGAGACAAAATCTATTGAGAATGATTGACTTTTTGTTGAGGGTTTTGGTTATGGGGTAAGAAAATGAATGAAATTGTTGGAATAGGTGACTATGCAACAATCTAATATGGAAAGGGAAGTTTCGCATATGCACATCTAAATTCACTTATCAGCATGTTTCGTAGGAGCATATATGAAACAACCTCAAGATTTTAAAATCCAACGTTTAAATATTAAAACGTGAAAAAATTGTGTCTCTGCATATGCACTGAAACATGCTAATAGGTAAATTCGGATGTGCATATGTGAAAGATATTATCGGGTTTTCAGTGGTTAAAATCACCATTACTAGGTGTAAAGAGAATTTCTCTATCAATATGGAAAATTCAAAAGGTAAACAACAAGTTAACCAAGGTTATGATTTACTATAGGTGGCAAAGTGGGTGATCCGCCTCATTTAGACACATCTTGTTTAAGCCTGTCCAAAAGTGGGGTGGGACGGGACTAGCCAATTTAGGCGTCCGAGTTCAAAAGTCAAGCTCGTTTCATTTACTAACGAGTCGGCAAGTTGGCAGGCGGATCCGCCAATTTTTATTATTTTTATTTTACAATTTGATTTACAACATAATTTTAAAAAATAATAATTATTACTAGTGAGATTGGACGAAAGAAATTTTGTTAGCAACGAATAATATAACTTCAACATGTTTTAAGTTCAAAGAATTTAAAAAACAAAAATTAATAAATAAAACTCAAACACAATAAAAAGTATCAAAATAAATAAATATATATTATTCTTATCCTATTTAAAAACTAACTACTAAAAGAACTCAATTTAGAATTTATATAAAATCAACAATGATAACAGTTACACTGCACAAAACATCACATTGCATAAAATAATAGTACATAAAATATCAACACCAAACTTTCTAACCGTTTACATCATATAGACTTTTATACTAATCAATTCTTCAATAGTTAAATCCTAAATTTGACACACATATACACTAACAAAATCCTTTCTTTTCTTAAAATCATCATCTATTTCTAAAAAAACATATGATCTAATGTATTGACAGCTTAATAATTTTGCATGTCATATAATTGTTGTTTTATTTCAAGCTTTTTCAATCAACACAAGTATTAAAAAGTTATAGAAAGAACGTTACAATTATAATTCAAGTTGTTTGTGGCCATGTTATCCGTCCAAAATAGTTTCCCCGCAAGTCTATTATTGTGTAGGAATGGAGAGACTTTTTTGAGTGTTGGGTCGTTGTCTCATTTGATGGTGAACCTAGTGACAAATTCCTATCTTGCAAAAATGGAAAGAAATGAAAACATGTAACATTGGAATATGTACATTAAATGTGAGTCTTGTCACTAAAACATTTAAGAAGGATATTTTGTCACGTACCCTAGACTTTTATGGTATGGGGCTATGGGCTATGTTGTGCTTTAGGGTGCTTAAGTGCACTCGAATGACATTATAATCCTGAGGTGAATCTTGGTTGTTGATTTTCGCCTACTTGTCTTCTTTTCTTCTAGGTCGTTGATTTTTCTCCCCCGCTACATTACATAAGGCAAATTCTCTTCTTAGGTTACGTTTCACCTTTTGTGCAAACTATTTTTTTACTTTCTTTGTCAAGTCTGATCATCCTTCCCCGAACTTTGATGATGAGTTACTTGCATGTTTGCATTTCCTTTTTCAAAATTCACAACTCCTTTAATTTCTTGCACTTTAAGTGATTTTCATTGTAACTTCAGTTTCGCATCTTCAACCTTCTTTTAATATCATTTCTCTCCATCTTGTTTATTTTATCTTGTTTATTTTAGCCACTTATTTATCTTTCTTTTTATGATGGCCAATTTAGAAGATGAACCAACAAAGTATTATAGACATACCCAGTGGTGGTGGTGGTGGTATAAGTGATACTTTATCTTGCACACGGGTGGTAAACCATGAAATTCAATGTATTGTTGTTTTGAGAGTTACTCACCATTTAACCAATTACACCCTTCTTAGTGGAAATTATAAGTTTAGAGAGGGTTCTATAAAAGTGGTAATGGCCATATGAATCTCCATTCCGGTAGAGCCACTAATAAGCCTCATAACATGAGTTAAACATACAAACTTGGATCTCTTTCATTAGTAAATAATCGGTTTTTAGTTCTCTTTCTTTCGTGTTTCCCATGGTAGATCATGGGTCTCTTGAAGTGTATGATGATATGGTGACTTGCTCTTTCATTAGAGTTTTTAAGTCTTTGTATTGTTGGGAGAACATTGGTAAATAGTTTAAGGAACATCTTAATTTTCTGGGACATTTCATACTGTATGAAAATCTTTTTCTTTTTGTTGACATTGGAGAGAAGATGGTGCAAAAGGACCAATAAGGCCTTGACTTTCCACCTCGCATCGCTCAACATTTTTAGGGTGGACATGGTGAGGACAACTTCCTCCTCCGGTAGCGTCAAAATTTTATAGGGCACCCATCAGGATGTGGGGTTGTCCTCTGACTGGTTCATGTATCTTATCAAACCTAACAAAAGGTTGTATAAATTCTTTGACATATGTTTATTGTCATTTCATAAGTGTTTATTCATCTAATTGAGATTTAGGCTCCCCTTCAAATTATTTCTAAATGGAGGTATTTAACCACTTGAGAATCACTCCCACCCAGTTACATCTAGTTTATGGGTTTTCATTAAGTTATTCCAACTTTTATGTGAGTACCATAATGGAATGTCAACTTTAAAGTTATTTTTCAACATCTTTAACGTGACACACTATCATACCCCAAAAGTTTTCCTCTTACTTCTCAAGACATTTCACATATCCATACTCAAGGGTTTCACAAGAGTTGACCAGACAAACTCTCTCCTAAGCAATCAACCCAAACTAGGGTTTGGCTATCCTCAAGCCAGGATGAGCCTCCAAAACTTCAAGTGGTCATCATGTCTCATCATATGCTTCAAAGAATCTCCATGTCAAGTTTCAAGCCTTACAAGTCAAGTTTCCTCAGACAATTGCTCAGATGGTTGAAAATCAGTTGTATTGGACAAAAAGTCAATTGTGGTCAACATACTGTCAAACTTCATAATTTTTGGTCAACATCCATATTTTGAAGTAATATTCACCATTTGATCAAGGGTTAATCATGATTCATCAAGAAAAGTCAAGAATTGATCAAAAGTCAAAGTTTCCAAATTGGACTTTCTCAAACAAAAGTCAACAGAACTTTGACCAAGTATAACTTTCACATACTTTATCAGAAATTTTTCCACCACAGCTCATTTTGAAGAGAATTCAATTCTCTACAACTTTATGTCTCACAAGCTTGGGGATAAAATGCTTCATTTGGAAGTTATGGATCAAAACATTACAGGTCCTTTTCAAAGTCAACAAAAAGTCAACTTTTTGTAAAGAAGCGTTATTGAGCATGGAAAGTTCAATTGAGATGAAACCAAAGAGGTTGTTTAGAGGACATCTTGAGCTTTCTAAAAAGTCCAAGAACACCCAAAAATGTCAAAAATTGAGCAAGATACACCTTGCACAAGTTGAGCATTTTTTTTAGGAGGTGCACAAAGAGAAATACTTGACAAAATCCAAAATTTTGCAAATGGGCCTAACTTTTCTTGTTTCAAACTTGTTCCTTAGTTGATTTGGAACCTCCAAGCCCAAGGCCACGAATTTATCTTTTATTTTTCTATTTATTTTGGATTTTAATCATTTAAAATCCAATTTAATTAAAATAAAAGATAGAAAATCAAAATTAATTGCAAATTGGATTTTTCTCTCATTCTTGAGGTCCAAGCAAGCCATACAAGCTGTCAATTTCGAAATTGCATTGATTGGCAAAGGAATTGAATAAGATTTGATTAAAAAAGACAATATTTGGTTTTATACCAAATCAAATATTTTCTCATTGATTGGCATATAATTTCTTCATGATTCTTGACCTAAATCCATCTACTATAAGTACACAATGCATTCACAAGTATAAAGGACGAAATCCTTGCCTCCAAGAACCCTACCCAACCTCAAAAAATTCGTGTGATACAAGCAACTAGTAGCCAGGTTTTCTGTCCAATTCAGCCAATTCTAAGCACTCAAACACATTCCTGAAGGTCCTCTGATCCATTCCAGACCCTCACAGATCACAAAAGCATCCAGAATCACGAAATTGCACATCACGGTTTGCCTCAAAAATTTCATAATCGAATTCATACTTACATGCATTTTAAACGTATTTTGATTATATATTCATGTTCATGATGTTATTTGCAAGCTATCTGGGTTGTTTAATTGAGTTTTAAGTGCAGGAATCGTGATATGCCATTGTTAGGTTTTCCAAGCTTCAATTTGGGATCCTTCGATTTAGGAAAAATTGGCCAAAACTAGGGGCATATTCTTGTTCAGGAGATCAAACTGAATCGAACCATGGTTTCTTTATGAATTTATATTGCATATTATGGATTTTAGAAATTTGCAGGGGTTTTAGTGACGAACAAAGTCGTCGCTATAAGCTATTGCTACGGGCAAAAACCGTAGGTAAAAGCCTGTGTTTAAAAATTCAAACGAGGAAGACGATGAAGCTTTGGCGCGGTTTTGGTTTTCAGAAATCAATTTCGTTTATAATTATTTTATTCCATGTCACTAACACCAAATGCAGGATGGTCCAGTGGTAGAGACGCGCGCGTGTGAAAGGGATTACCTGAGTTCTATCCCTGGCATTGTCAATTCATTTTTACCACTTTGCAAAACTAACTCTTTTTCTTATTTTCTTCATATTTTTCTTCTTAATTTAATTTCTTTTCAAATAATTTTCTCATGCATTAAAAAATCACCAAAAATATTTTCTTTTTGCATTTAGGTCAGAAAAATGTTTACTTAATTTTTAACATAAAAATTAATATTTTTGCATGCATATTTTAATTAATTGTTAATTAACCATAAAATAGACTTTTAATTATTTTTCTTCATCAAAACCAATCCAAAAAATTATTCTATGATCTAATTAGAATTACTAACCTAAAAACTTTTTTCTAACTCGAAAATCTTTTTTTTACTAATATATTTTCTCTTATGCGAATTTCTTTTCTTTTCCGATTATTATGTATCTGCTTACAGGTTGTAATAGTTAGGATTAATTTTCTCGCATTCTTTTTCCATATTATGTAACTGCTCATGGGATGTAATAGCTTAATTAGGATTCACTTTCCGCACTCCTATATTATGTAACTGCCCCAAAGCCATGTAATAGCGTAGGATTTACTTTCCCCAATTTACTTTCCACACCATATAAACTGCTAGTAACTAGGCGTGTATGGCAAGATAAAAACAAACGTAGATCACTTCTAATTGCAAGATAAAATATCTGAATTCGACACACTCTCTTCACACATGCACCCCCTAGGCTATTCTCTCTCATTGCCTTTCGAATAAATGGTCAAGTCCCTCGAACGTAGAGGTATCCTAGCACCGTTGCCTACAAACATATCATCATAGTCCCTTCGATACAAAGATCATAGACCCACGATGTCGCCTACGAATACATGATCTCGTCCCTCGATTTTTGCCTACGAAAAGTGATGATCGTCCCTTTGAATGTGCTAGGATACTCCTACAAGTTGCCTTCTATGATCATCCGATGTCCCTTCGAATGTCCCTCTTACATCCAATAAATAGGGTTACCTACCAACTAATGGTATGGATAGCACTATTCTAAAGGAAAGTAAAACAACACGAAAACGACCGTTCTGAGTAGGTAATAAGACTTTTAGTTGCTTGCTCTATCAAAATACTTTTCACACCTTACACTTTTGTCAAAGTTAAAACACTTTTCAAAACGAAATATTTCCAAACACTTTGTATACATTCCAGCGTGAATCATTACGAAGTCAAAGCGAAATGCCTTTTCAAAACAGTTTTGCAAACACACACACAGAAAGCAATTTTTAAAGATGAGCTAAAATCAACTAAGAGCCCGTAGATAACTACAGATGGAAAGGGGTTCTAATACCTTCCCTTTTCATAACCTTCTCCCTTACTCAGAATCTAACGAAGGTCTTTTTCTATTATTTTCACCTTCCCTTAATTGGATAAAAGAAAAATCGGTGGTGACTCTTGCTATCCGCAACATTTGCGATAAAAAGCAAAACAAATTCCAAAGTCAGTTCTCCCACTGTATTACACACACACTTCTTCTAGAACGGATTAGGGGAAATGGTTGACTTCACTTTATTAACCGAATATGTTTGGAGTTTACATTGATAATTGCAAGAATTTCAAATATCATTACTTCTCGGTTGTCCCTAAAAGTTTGGAAGTCCATTCTAGCTTATGTATTCCTCCGACATATAACCATACCTTTTTTATCCCCTTGGTACGATGTTGGCCAAATGTGGGAATAAATCACAAAAAGGTTGGACTCGGAACCACTTTTTTCGGACTTTAAACCAATATTCACTTTGAGCTGGAGCTTTGGCCCTAAGAAAATGGGTGTTAAAGGAGGACATAGTCACCTTCTTGGAGATCCTGGGTTTTGAAGATGGATTCTTCCTTTCATATGTGTCGTCTACGCAACATAATAGGTGGTACATTAAAACACGCTAAATTGTAAAAATGATTGATGTGCCGAAAAGAATAAAGCTTTTTGGTGAGGGAGTGAAGAGTCGTCTTTTGTCTTTATCGTCCTTGTAACATTAGATTTGACCTTTAAATTCACTTTGTTTTGCAGATAACAAGTGGCTAGTTCTTGAAATCATGAGAAGGAAAAAGGCGCACACAACAAACAATAACCAACCCATGCATTTTATTATGATTGAAGCAACAGTAGTATTATCCACTATAGAGGGGGTTGATTGATCGGTAAAATAGGAAGTGTATTATTTTATCTTTGTAGTAATAATGAGGAAATTCCCCAAATGTTCAAGGAATGCATATAAATATCGAGTTTAAATTGTTGTTCAATTAAACAAAAACTAGCATTTGGGTGTAAAGTGTCAGTTTCTAATAATTGCAAATAGAGTAAAAAATTGACTAAGTGGTTTTTATCAAATATGAGTAACATGATAGGGTATGTGTGTGAATTATCCATGTAACAACGTTGGATTTAATATTGCAACAACTTATTTTACATAATCAATTATTGATTCTTAAGGGTGTTTACTCATAAGTCCTTAGTGAGAAAATATTTAATCATCCATCCTATATCCTAAGTCCAAAGAAACTAACCGATGAAATTAAGCATTATTAAATCAAGAATAATTTGGTTCCTATAGGGTATCTGTGGTCGTAGGTGATATCTCTTATAAAATATTCTCAATAAAGCATTACCAACAACGGTCTAACCTAATCGATAATCATACATCAATCTCAATTTGTCCTAAAGAGAAAGCATTAAAAATATCAAGAGAATAAATTGATAACGAAAAACACCATTGTTATTGCAAATATAAATTCAACGTCGTTTACAAAGTCAAATCATGGACACCCCATAACATTTGAGGGTTTGACTACTCATAGTATTTAAGGAAAACAAAAGATAAATTGTAGACATTACAAGTATTGAGGAGAAATTTGATCTTCAATTTCTTCCCACCGAAAATCATCTCTTATCCAATATTTTCTTATGTAATCCTTCACTTGCCAAAAGTCCTCTAATTTTTATCCAAACTACGCTTAAATAGAGAAGTCTTCCCTTTTCCTAACTCGGATTCAAGTGAACAACTAAAACCTGGTCGAAAATGTCCAAAACACCCTTAATTGCCAAAGCCCTGACAAAATAAGAGAAAATATCCAACTCAACCCATAAGGCTGCTACAGACCGTATTAGGTACTACAGGTGGCCTTACCGTTATACTAATGTTGGTCTTTGAAATGATGCACACATGGCATGTCTGCTACATCCTGTAGCATGTGCTACGAATGGCCATAGCAGACCACTATTTTTCTGTCTATGAAGTCTGCACCGAGGGGGTCTGCTGCATGCCTGCTATGGGTTGTCGCAGACCTCCTGGAACTTGGGGAAATTTCCTGGAACCTGAAAATAGTTGTGAAGCATAACAAAAGCATAAAATGTGGAAGAAAATGAATTAAAGTATTTGAAAACAAAGAGAATATTAACTAAAATTAACGGTAAACATAGGTGTAAAAAAACACTGGTCATTGATGCCCAAGGATAATCAACCCAAGTTGGTCAAGAGAATAGGCCAGGCTAAGAGCATCCGTCTATAAAGGGCAATAGAAAAAGGCTCTCTGATCGATCTAAGTCTCCTAGGGGTGATCCCTTCAAGAGGGAACATGACAAGGATATAAAGAAGAAGGGAAACCTTGCTAAAAATTCGGAACCAGTGTAAAGTGCCTAGTAGAAAGTTATTTTCGATGGTAAACTAGATGCCTCTTCTTCTTAATCTCTTCAAATGTTATTCCCAACTAGGGGACTCGTATGATTAAGGAAGTACATTTTTGCTTCTTGAAAGGCAATTATGCTTACATGTGGAACTTGTTTAATATTGTTAAGTGGGAATTGATAACATAAGTGGAGTTAAATATGCATTAGGGTGATTCCCTAATTATTATTGTAACTTTTAATCAACATGAGGTTCTGATACCCTGTTATTTTAAGAAGGATATAGAGATTTTAAAGAACCGACGTGACTTTGTCCTCTAAGATTGGAACAAACTCTAAGAGCAACTTGCTACCCTATAAAAGGAAATACATAAACATGATGCTCCTTACAAATTTGTTGCATAGGTTACTATTATTGAAGGGTCGTTTGTAGAGAATGAGAAAACCCTTGGGGAGGCCCTAACTTCTCTTTACAAGGCAGAAAAAGGGATGGAGAATGATTCAGAGTTGTTGCTTGAAAATGTGTGATGTCACATGCAAGTATACATATATTTTAAAGTATCAATTGATAGAATAGTAAGGATGTCGAACTCATGGGAAGTGGAAAATAACAGATTAAATTGTAAAAATATCTTCTGTAAATGAACATGAGAAATAGTAAAAATGGTTCATTGTTGTTACATGTTTAGTTCTTTAAATAAATTAGTAATATAAGTATTGTGGTGAGAGTATATGAAATAAATAATGAAAAATATGTTGGACAATGATCTGTTAATATGATTTTGTGTATTGTGTGTGCATGATCTGTTATGGCGTGTCAAAAAAGGTAAGAAAATGTTCTTGTGGACATTCATGAATTATGGCCAACGAAATTAACAAGTTCCCTTCCCATTGCAATGCTAGATAAAATAAACATGTGGGGGGATAATGTGTCTTATGGCAAGCTCATGGCGCAGGTGTTTGGGTGGTGGTGCCTTACAACAGTCTTATGTAGCAAGGAGACTGGCTGGATGTTTTCGAGGTTGTATTATGGTGTAGAGTTTTTTCTTCTAGCGTCTCGATCTTATCCGTTTGTTATTTATTAAAATGCACTCCATCTCGCTAGCTGAAGTCACGTATGTCCTAAAATTGTGAATGTATACTCTTTGTGACTTCCATTGCATCCAACTCTCACTTTCAGTTAGGGTTAAGATGTTGCTCCAATACTATCATGTCAGGTCTCATTGTTGCACCCCAAAATTTGCCCTCCTATCTCAATTTTATATGGCTTAGGCTTCACCTTCACCTGCATATGCTTCCATTAGGCTATTGACATTAAAAAATCATTTACACATCGCATTTGCATCATTAGTCATATTTAAGTTGACCAAAAGTCGGTTTAAATCGACATATGCATCATTTTATAGTTGTAAAATACCTGATATTCCACTTCATTCATTTTTATCTCCTTACCTGCTTCTTGCATCGTGTTAAGTTGATTATATGTCGATAATATTGACCTTTCGGTTTTATAGGCAGGCTGTTAAAAGCGATTCGACACTGTGCAGAAAATTAGCGGGAAAGTATTTCAATTTTTCGCCTTTAACTCACTGCTTTATGAATCTACATGTCACGTAGATCATGAAAATATGCTCTCTCTAATTTTTCGGTATAGTCTGAAGTCTTGTTTTTAACCGTAAGTGTTTTACAACCGGGTATTCTTTATTATCATTTTATTTCGATTTTAATTATTTTGATAATTTTTCTTTAACCTTTGAGAACCGTAGTCTATTTTAATATGCTTATTTCTTTTTTTCGGATAATTTATTGTCCAAATATTTATCGTTTTTGACAATTTTAAGTATCCATTTTTTATCTCCAAAAATCAAAATCAAAATAGTTTTAGATAGCATGTATTTTATTATATCGGGCCTTATAGCTCAATTTATCATTAAGGTCACTATGGGTATTATAATAATTTGGTTAACCTAATTTGTGGCTATATATTTGGGTTTGGCTTACTGTTCACGAAAGAAGGGAGGAAAAATGTAAGGAGGCGAGTAATCTGAGAAACAAAAATTCAAAAAAATTCAAAAAAAAACCTTTCTTCCTTCTCCTTTCTCGACCATTAATTCGAAGATAGCATTATTATGATAACACACGAACACACACAAACTAAATGGTTCCCATCGAGTACGATGGATGTAAGGGGTGCTAATACCTTTCCCTTGCATAACCAACTCCTGAATCCATATCTCTTGGTCTCGTAGACCATCCTATCTCTTGCTTGTGGGTTTTATTCGATATTTTCCATTTCCACCTTTGGAATAAATAAATGTTCGATGGCGACTTCATTGTAATCGAAATAATGATGATTTTTCGAGGCGCTTCAACTGGCGACTTCACTGGGGACACTTAGAGAGTCTACCTTAGTTTAGTTTTTGCGTGTTTGTGTGTTTGTTTATTGTTATTTGCCTTCTTCTTGATATTATTCTCTTATTTATTGTTCATTGCCTATTAATTTTTTACGCTTTATATATTATCCTATTGATGTATATTATTATGTTGGGAATTTATTGGTTATGATTCATAGATAAGCCCATTACACAGACTTCTAGGTAACATTTAGGATAGAGGGGTTGCGTAGCCTAGGTCCACCTGACTCCAATGTCTTGTGGACCAAAGCGAAGACTTCAGCTTAGAGTTGGTTGTTTTAAGGAGGTTGTTGCCCCGCATGATAGTGCAGGACATCAATTTCTGGACAAATGGCCTATAACTAAGTTTTTTTTAGGATATCCAAACCTGGACCAACCACTCAAATAAAGGATTTTGAGCAACCCTTTAAGAGTCGTTTCTTGGAGTATACTTTTGGAAATACTATCACCACATAGGACGTTCGCGTGATGATAATATTTGTTAAAAGAGGATATGAGACTCCGAGAAACATTTAGCAAAAAAACATTAGAACCATCTTGTTAGGAAATTATTGGGTAGAAGCCTAGAGTTATCCTATCGTAGGAGCCCACCTAAATAAGTTGTTATGAATACCAATATTCTTCCTGATTCACGTCTCTGTGAACCTATTATTATCATCTTGTTGGATTCCATTTGCATCAATCATCAAAAAAGAGTTTATTTCTCTTATCATCCATGCATCATCATGTATTTCATTCATTTCAACCAGAAGACTCATTTCAACCTGGTTTCTTATCCAAAATCTCAAGACTACAAGATTGATTTCCTGACATCATCGTCATCATGGATCAACTTCAGGCAAGTGTGGCTGCAATGAATACTCATATAGATACCCAGATGGATCAATTTTTGGAGGTTATCCAGAAAATCGCCCTTGGACAAGAAGAGTTAAAGCAATTTGTTAAGAGGTCCGGAGTTGTTACTACTGATCATGTTAATCCACCAGGTGTTAATCTTAACCACAAGGAGGTCCTTTCAGATCCAAATGTCAGAAACACTGTTCAAATGCATGTCAATGGAACTCCTCACTGTGAGGATATCTTTGAGTCTTTGTTTGACACCTTCGGGTTTTCGATTGAAGAGACTGAATCTGAGAAAAAGCTTCACCTCCTTGAGAAAAGGATGAAATCTATTGAGGGTCGTGATTCCCTTGGTTTAGACGCTCCTAGTCTGTGCTTGGTGCCTGGTATCAAAATTCCTACAAAGTTCAAAGTCCCTATTTTTTAGAAGTATAAGAGTACTTCTTGTTTGATTACTCACATTAAAGCCTATTGCAATAAGATGGCTCCCTATGCGGAAAATGACAAGCTCCTCATGCACGTTTTCCAAGATAGCCTTAATGGAGCATCTCTCGAGTGGTACACCCAGCTTGAACGAACTCACATCCAAACTTGGAAGGAATTAGCTGAAGCTTTTGTCTGTCAATACGACAATACTAGTGACATGGCTCCCACTAGAATTCAACTCCAAGGTTTAAATCAGAAGACTGAAGAATCTTTCAAAGAGTATACGCATAGGTAGAGAGAATTAGCTTCCAGAGTTCAACCTCCTCTTTTGGAACGAGAACTTATTGAGATGTTCTCCAATACCTTGCGAGGTCCCTATCTAATTGCTGGATGTACTTCTAAATTTTCACATCTGGTTGTTGTAGGGGAACGAATTGAGTGTGGTCTCAAGATGGGCAATATTCAGGATGTTGCTATTGTTTATGAATTCCCAGAGCGAATTGATGAAAAGGCAAGTACAATTTCCAAGGACGAGGAAGAGGCTCCTGCGTACCCTCCATTTCAGATTCCTAATCAGGTGACAAAAGTTAATTCTAATCAGTTTGCTCCACAAATTTGTGCTGCAACTATTTGTCGAACACCAGGTCAGTATGTTCCCCAGCAACAAAACGCTCCTCGACAACAAACTTATCGACAAAATCGTCAACAGCGAGGTAGGAAGAATCTGATAAGGCCAAGAAAAAACCATAATATAATCCCTATGCCTCATAGTCAATTGGTCTCTCGCTTACTCCAACATTCTTTGGTGGAGTTAAAGGAGCTCAGGATACCTCCTTTTCCGTATCCTTTGGGATATGATCCTGATGCCTACTGTGAGTTCCATTCTAGGGCACCTGGTCATACAATTGAAGGATGTAATCTTTTCAAAGGCACAGTTCAAAAACTCATTGATTCCAAAGCTATCACATTCACTCTAGAGGGCATACGCATTAATTGAACTCTCTTTTTGACTCAGGAAACACCAAGACTACGAAGTGAATCTTCTGAAGCAATAAGTCCATACGGAGACTAGTCTCCTCAAAATGGAGATTTCTAGTTTTATCTTGCATGCTCAATTGTAATCTTTATTGTTTTGTTCAGTACTTTCTTGTATGCAAAACTTGCTTATTTTTGAATATTAATCATAATGCATTTAATATGTTTGTCTTGAACTAATCCATTCTCTATCACTCTTATTTGTTTTACTATGCTTTTGATATTCAACTTTTATTAATAAAGCAACACCTCTGTAGGGAGGATGACGGACAATTTACCAAGAATCTCAAACGATTTGCTTTCGAGTAAAAACTCTGCTAACGATGTACAAGCCTTGTTTCAAATTCCCAAACACCGGAGATATAAGGGAGTGAAACCCTCGTTAACCCCTTTTGAGCCTCGAAGTAGGAGTTTCTTTTTTGTTCAGAAAAAACCTCATTTTTTAACCTGGGGCAGGGTAGTGTTCAGTTAATCTAATCGAGCGTTCAAAACTTGTCAAGAGTACGCATCCAAGGATACAACAATGGTTATCTTTCAAAAGATCGAGGAAAGTCAAAATGGAATGGTCAACCTTCGTCTATCAACAATGTGCATGAAAAGAGGATGATACCATAATGGTTAACTCTCGCACATCAAGAAATCAACAGATGATAATACCATAATTATCACCTCTCATCCACTAAGGATTCAAGCAGTCACAATCACCTCCAATCAAACAAAGATGCAATATCACATTACTTGTTCAAAATAATAATATATATATATATATATATATATATATATATATATATATATATATATATATATATATATATATAAATAAGAAAGAAAAAGTGGCAAAAGAAAATAAAATAAAAAAGAAAAGAGAAGAAAGAATAAGATGTTGCAAGTTGAAGAATAAGGTCGCGTGATCAGACGCCAAAGCAAAAGGTGAGTGAATGTCGTGTTCAAGAAATCTAATTTTTTTCCTCAACCATCACAAACTTCTCTCGAGATATGAGTGCTCGTATTGAGTTAACTAAACATAGGAATGGAGAACATCATGGAGAATGGGAGGGCACCAAATATTTTGAGCCTGAAAACTTTTTTGTAAAAACCGTGAACCAGGTCACGTTACAACCCTTGAAAGTCCTAATTGAAGCATGGGTTAATTCGAAAGAAAAACTGTTACAAGAATACGGTAACATGACTCCTAGGAGGCTTGCTAAACATTTGAGTTGATATCACTCAATATTTTACACAAAATTCAATTGTTTCGACATCTTTTCAATAAGTCTTTTTACTTCGAGAGAAGCATATGATTTGCATTAGAATTATCATTCTTAAAATAAAACATCCTTTGCATATAAACAAGTGCTTAAACATCAAGTAAGCTTGCGTAATGAGTATCAGATTAAAATCTTGATTATCCTAAAGGACATATTGCTTCAAGTATCTGATTGATCACAAAACAGTTCGAGTTAAGAAGTAAGGTTGTGAACTAACCTACTTTCAAGATGTAAGTTAACCACCCTGAGTAGGTAAAACCTTCAAAATTCCGCCAATCTGGGGCAGTTATGTCAAGATTCGAAGAATCTGTCAAAGAGCTGAGCAATCAGGGGCATTCATTCGAGCATGGTTGAAACCATCTTTACCTTTGGTTGGCCAGGGGCCATGTTTCCAAGTTTACAACACTGGGGCAAGTTATCTTGATGGTACAGATTTCAGGAAATCCTCTCGAGGCGAATTTCTTTAAAGTCTCGACATACTGGGGCAAGGCATTATGCAGGGGAATTCCTCCACTTTAGAATTAATCAGGTCAAGTCTAGGCGCAAGCTAAACAACTGGTGAATTTGAAAGGCATGTTGGGGAGTCAGGATCGTTATCCTCGACTCATCAGAGACCAAATTCTGTGTTGGCATTTCTCCATCAGAAAGTAAAGATCATTATCTCTAACTCAAGTCAGGATTATCATCCTCGTCAGAGATCAAGATTTAATTCCTAGTTATTGGGTTCCTTCAATAGAAGTCATAAGACGGGATTTTATCCATTGAGTTCCAACAAATGTCTTTGCTTCGACACGACGCATATAGTAATCATCATTTCATTGTATTGCATCCTCAAAAACGCGTAGCATTTCCATTGAATAGAGCATTACGCTAAAAAAATTCAAACATGCATTGAAGCATAAGCCAGATTCATGTCTTTTCCGAGTACCTTTTGCGTCTTCGAAGAAAAGTTTATCCAAAAAAACCAAGTGGTATTCCCCACAGATTTTCCTCATGACATATCTTCTTGTTGTTGTTATCTGCACTTTGGACCCCGTGTCGATCTCTTACACCGTTCAATTCAATTCATTTACCAAGTGTCTTGCTTTTTGCAAATTCTTATTTTAATCATCTTACCCGTGTTTGCCTTTGCAGTTAGAGTGCGAGTAAGAGTCGGTGTCTACCTTTCTTGCTTCTCAATTGTTTAAGTATCCATACTTGGTGTGTGGTAATTCAGATAATTGCCACTCTTAAAGAATTGCACCTTGCCTTTGGCCTGAGGGATATTGTATTTCTTGCACATTTGCAACCTTTTAAAGTCCAACGTAGCCTGGCAATCCTTGCTAGAGTCCCTTATTGGTTGGCCTCTTTCCCCGTGAATTCGTCTTCGATCGACGATTTTACCATTCCATATATCTTTTCCCCAATGAGTTTGCTTTAGTCGGTCTCTTCCTTGTGTATGTCTAATATCTTTACCTGACATATACTCCCCTTCTATATGTTCTTATTCTTGATATGCGAAGCCGCTTATTCGAGTGTATTTGTGCCGAAGATCTATAAGTTCTCTCTTTTTGATTTGCGAAGCCGCTTATTCAAGCGTATTCATGCCAAAGATCTATATGTTCTCATTTTTTATCTATGAAGCCACTTATTCAAGCGTATTCGTGCCAAAGATCTATATGTTCTCATTCTTGATCTGCAAAGCCGCTTATTCAAGCGTATTCGTGCCGAAGATCTATGAGTTATCTCTTTTTGATATGTGAAGTCGCTTATTCAAGCGTATTTGTACCGAAGATCTATGAGTTATCTCTTTATGATCTGCGAAGCCGCTTATTTAAGCGTATTTGTACCAAAGATCTATATGTTATCATTCGTGTCAAAGATCTATGTGTTCTCATTTTCGATCTGCGAAGTCGCTTATCTATAAGCGTCTTCGTTTTCTCATTTTTTATCTGTGAATTCACTTATCTACAAGTTGCTTCGCGCCGAAGATCTCTTTCTCGTATATGTCTAATATTTTTACCTGACATATACTCCATATATCCCTATAAGTGTCTAACTCTGACTTAACATGTATATATGATATCCGTCCACATCTGGATGACATTTTTTTCTTCTAAGCCCACTTTTGACTAGAACTTTTCTTCCCGGTAACCTTACCGATGCTAGTAATCTTATTGTATGTTTCAGTTTCCCGATCACCCGATCGATGTCATCTGATAACCCTACTGATGCTCATAACCTAAAAATATTTACCTTTCTTCCAATCACCTGATTGATGTCTCACGGTAACCCTACTGATGTAGCAACTTTGCTAATTTTATTTTCCCAATCACCTGATTGATGTCTTCCGGTAATTCTACCGACGTTATTTACCTTACTACCCTTTTGGTTTCCCGGTGACCCCATCGATGACAATGACCTCATTATGAATTTCTTTTCCAATCACCTAATTGTGATACCCCAGTAATCTTACCGACGTCGTCCATATTAATATCATTTCTTGCCCAATCACGTGATTGACTCGTAATCCAGTAACCATACTGAAGCCGATCCTTTTTACCAACAATTATTTTTCAAAACCTGGTCGTCACCCAGTAACCTTACTGTTGAGTCATCCAGTTGTGAATCTTCATTGTGTCTTTTCTTTGCCTTGTGTGCGCGAACTGTTATTCCCCAGCGGAGTTCGTATTAACCTTTTGCAAGTACGCTTGGTTGAACATCCTTTCCATCTTTCATTCGCCTTTACAAATAGGCAACATAATTCCTCTCCCCTTCGAGGAAGTCTTTCAGGAATATCATTATCCGCCAAAGCTTGTTAGTGGAGGCTTCCAAAAAACAAAGCATAAATATTTCTACTTGTTCTTTAGAGCGCAAATTTTAAGGTTCTTTTAGTATTTAATCTTCTTCTACCTTAAAAGTTCAAAAGGCTAGCGCCAATCCTACTTTCAGGTTTAAGACGACTAAATAGGGGCAACTGTTGCACCCCAAAATTTGCCCTCCTATCTCGATTTTATCTGGCTTAGGCTTCACATTCACCTGCATATGCTTCCATTAGGCCATTGACATTAAAAAAATCATTTCCACATCGCATTTGCATCATTAGTCGTATTTAAGTTGCCCAAAAGTCGATTTAAATCGATATATGCATCATGCTATAGTTGTAAAATACCTGATATTCCACTTCATTTATTTTTATCTCCTTACCTGCTTCTTGTATCGTGTTAAGTTGATTATATGTCGATAATATTGACATTTCGATTTTATAGACAGACCGTTAAAAGCAATTCGACATTGTGCGGAAAAATTAGCAGGAAAATATTTCAAGTTTTCGCCTTTAACTCACTGCTTTATGAATCTACGTGTCGCGTAGATCATGAAAATGTGTTCTCTCTAATTTTTCGGTATAGTCTGAAGTCTCATTTTTAACCGTAAGTGTTTTACAACAGGATATTCTTTATTATCATTTTATTTCAATTTTAATTATTTTGATAATTTTTCTTTAACCTTTGAGACCAGTAGTTTATTTTAATGTGCTCATTTCTTTTTTTCGGATAATTTATTGTCCAAATTTTTATCGTTTTTGATAATTTTAAGTGTCTATTTTTTATCTCCAAAAATCAAAATAAAAATAGTTTTAGATAGCATGTATTTTATTGGATTGGGCCTTATAGCCCAATTTATCATTAGGGTCATTTTGAGTATTATAATAATTTGGTTAACCTAATTTGTGGCTATATATTTGGGTTTAGCTTACTGTTCACGAAAGAAGGGAGGAAAAATGTAAGGAGGCAAGTAAATCTGAGAAACAAAAATTCAAAAAAACAAAAAAACCCTTTCTTCGTTCTCCTTTCTCGATCATTAATTAGAAGATAACATTATTATGATAACACATAAACACACACGAACTAAATGGTTCCAATCAAGTACGATGGATGTAAGGGGTGTTAATACCTTCCCCTTGCATAAACGACTCCCGAATTCATATCTCTTGGTCTCGTAGACCGTCCTATCTTTTGCTTGTGGATTTTATTCGATATTTTCCCTTTCCACCTTTGGAATAAATAAAAGTTCCATGGGGACTTCATTGTAATCGAAATAATGATGATTTTTCGAGGCGCTTCACTTATCATAAGTTATCTCTACACAAGTAACAATCACATTAAAGGTAACAAACTAAGCATATATTATGTTATTTATAATCTACTCAAAAATAGTAAAATACACTAGATTAAACTAGTATATAATTGAATTAAAAAGATAAACTCAAGTGTTAAGGTCTATAATAACTCACAAAATGTGAATTATCAACTCCTAAATTTGAATAATTATTTGTCATCAGATGATACAATAGATAATATCAAAAGATAAAAATAATACTTCCTTCCTTCTCTTACTATAGCAAATTAATTCATATACAACTCAAAATTTATATAAAGGGACCATATCCAAAAATTGGCACAAGA